>CM076584.1:754685258-755285258 GCA_034641835.2 Pinus albicaulis | reverse complement strand
TTCTCTGTAAAGTTTGAATTCCTGGAATTCTTCCGGTGATAACTGCATTTGAGCTGAATTCAAAACTTCTTTGAATGAATTTCTTGCTTGGAACATATCATCAAAAGGATCATGTTCCCCGGAAAATTCCCTTACTCTGATTGCATTGGTAAAATTCTTAACAATATCATTTGGGTCGAATAACCTTCTCGAAAATTTGAACAGCTGTAGGCATGTAATGTTGCCTATCTCTTGGAATGCATGACCAATATCGAACAGTGAAAATGTTCCACATTTTACGGGAAATTGTGGCCAAATGCCTTTTTTCTTCTCTTTTAAATCTTTTTTTATACCTCCCTGGCCACAGGTCTGATAAGCAATTTCCCGAGCTACAAGTCTATCTGGAACATATAGGGGTAAAACATGGGGAGAAGCATAACTTCCAAAAACCCTAATATAAGTGAACAATTCTTATCCAAACCATCTCGCGACGGGGAGAATGTCAACCTCTGTTTCTGGGGATAACCTCGGGGCATCCCTATTATGCAATGTTTTGTACAATGGCAGCATTATTCCATGACAAATTTGGTAAAAATGGGGGACAAACTTAGACTCCCATAGTTCTTTATGGTACACATGAATAGGCAAAGGATGGTGGATAGTCCATTGCCAACCCATCACAGGGAATTTAGAGACATAACAGATAGCGTCCATGACATAAGCAGATAAATAAAAAGGCGGATAAACCCGCTGAGAAACATTTCGTTTGGATCGGTAGTGAAAAATAGCAGTGGTCAAATTCTCAGATAGGATTTTGGTCCAGTCTACAATTGTAGAATTAACGACTGCATTCAACAAAGGGAGCCATTCAGGTAAGATCATATTTATGTCAGGCTTTCCAAAAAGCCTATATAACATGGCAGCAGTGAAACAATAAGGAGAGGTAAGTGAACCCGTGCTGTACATACCTTGTTTTTTTTCTTCAATGGTTCACTTCTTTTGGTCCACTCCTTTGTGCATTCTGCCAAATTTGCATGCTCTCTGGCAAAATCTTCCATGAATTGTTTATTGTAAGTCGCCTGAGGTTCCGGCAACTTATACATTAGTCTCAAATCTTCCGTGGTGAATGACCCGATTAGCTCTTGAGCTGGAGTTCTGAATTGTCTGTCTGAAATATCGGTGCTATCCAGTACCCATTTCACCATGTCCGTATATGGGAGAATCCTCGGCCTTGCCGCTATCCTATGCAGAAATGAACAAGCCAGTTCTTTGAGGGTTGCTTCAGACGTATTACTAGAACCTACTGTAGCCACAACTTTCATTACCACAGGATTTTCTTCTTCCAACAGATTATACATTCCTTCCCAAGTGGATATACCGGCATCCTTATTACAAGCGGTGTCTACGTACAGTGAAGCCATTTCTCTGTTTTCCTGCATTTTACGAGTTAAATGAGAGTAATGGCATAAGAAAGGTGATGAGACTGTTTTAAATGTGAAGACGGATGAAATATAATATTTTAATCGTGAAACAACTTTCAATCAAAACAAAATCTCATTTACCATTAATTGTCAATCCAATCATTTAATCTAATCATTAAAGCACATAACAGATTTGATATATGGGAAGATTGCCTTTGAATAACGCACTTTTATGAATCTGCGACATTGTGATCTGCGATTTGCTGCGCAATATCGCAATATCGCAATGTCGCAATATCGGAATATTACAAAATGAAACCATCGCCGTTATGTGAAATAGCGCAAAAGCGCATATCGCAAATCTCGCGAAAGCGCAAAATGGTAAATAGCGCAAAAGATATTCGTTTATCATTTCTGTTTTCTGCGCTATGCGATCTACGACCAATATGTTTATTGTCTAGACTTTTTGGGATCGCATTATCGCAAAAGCGCAAAATCGCATTTTCAGTTTTATAAAAGATATATACCATTTTGCGATGGATGCACTATTTTGTTTAAAGAACAATTTTATTGTAATCTATCATAAACTTAAGTATTTATTAATGTTCTTTCTAAGGGATTTTTCTAAGTTTATGATAGAAAGTTTTATTTGAAAAGGAAAAGAAATCCTAATTGATTTTTTGGATTTTTTAACTAAGGGTCCCCATTTATTTAGCATTATTACTAATATTAAATAAAAAGGGGGGTTGTTGCTGGTCACAACAATTGGCGATTCACTGAAAGAAACAGTTATCTCTGAAAAAATAAAATGAACACTATATCCTTAGTAAGTAAAGATTTTTAAAGATAATGAAAACTATCTTAGGATAATTGAAATAAAATGTAACTATGAAAAAAAATAAAAATCATTTCACAATTTCTTTCTAATTCCTTAAGAATAAAAACTTTTTTGGGTTATCTCAAGCTTTGATTGGTGTTAATAATGAAGTAAGTGGATTTCTCGAAGTTTTGGTTTTATAATATACTCTATTGCCATAGGTATTGCCTCTGCTGCCAGCAAACGTTCATAGTCTCGACAGGGTTACCTTTAAACCATTAACCATTCATTGTCCCATCCAACTAAAATTATGACTTTTTAAAAGATAAATTCATAAGACTTATTATCTCATGTTTTTGTCTTTTACTTATTTTTAATTTTAAGAGCCATTGTTCTGGTTTGGTAGCCAGTTAATAACAATGCCATTCACTAGTTATAATTAAACTGAACAAGCTGGCTCATGATGAGACCCCTTGTCTTATATTTATAAGCCATTACACTGTTTTGGTATGCAGTATTGGTAATGTCAGTTTTATTACTTCTTATGAATATGGTAAGTCGGCTCATAATGAGACCTCTTATCTCTTAGATTTTCATATAATTTCTTAGAATTACATTCTAAAAAATCACAACTTAAATGGATGGGGTGAAATAGTTTTATCCTTAAGAATCAATGGATGACAATTTTCAGAGTTTTTTGAGTTCCAAAACTTTGAAAAATCTTTACTTTGATAGATAACCTTTCTCTGCTTAATAAACTTATGATGATTACATTCTTCTCAAGTTTTCAAAAGATCATGCCAATGATTGGAATAATCTTTCAAAGTTTAACATCTTATTTTAAACTATCCAAAAACTGTGATCATTACTCTAAAAATTCTTATTTACACAAAATAAATATTTATAATATTCTTCCAAAGAAATTTTCTTAAATAGTAAACAGTAAATTAGAGACTCATTAACAACCTTTATTTGCAAAAAACAAAAACAATCAAAACTCTGCAGAAAGGAATATGTACAGTTTAAGAAGGGGTTACCTCCTTATGAAAATAATTTCTTCAAGATAAGCCCATTTACAGGAAGAGATTCTCTCTTACCTGTTAGATGTTGGAGTATGAATGTATTTGAGCCTATCTTCTCAACGATCTGAAATGGTCGAAGCCACATTTTCTGAAATTTGGTATGTTTACCTTTTTCTTCATGTGCTTTATCCCATTTCAGAACAAGATCACTAATTGACAAAATTTTTGAGCCGGTAGAACTTGCATCAAAAGAAGATTTTACAAGTTGTTGATGTTTTTCATGAATAATTTTTGCTTTATCTCTATCTTCTTCTAGTTTAAGGATTTGATCATATCTCAATTGAATGGATGAAGAAGGATTTTCTTCAATAAATTGCACGAGGGCTAGTGATGGAAGAGTTAAATTTGATGGTATCACAGCTTCTTTTCCATAAACCAAATTGAAAGGTGAAGTCCTTATTGAAGCTTTTTTAGTGATACGATCAGCCCATAATGCAAAGATTAAAGATTTGTGCCAATTATTTTGATTTTGATCAACGGTCCTTTTAATGATTTTGATAAGGTTTTTGTTAGTGGATTCAACCAAACCATTACCTTGTGGATAATAATTTGCTAAATATTTTAATTTAAAACCTCTTTTGACTGCAAATTCTATTAAACTATTTCCAGAGAAGTAAGATGCATTATCAAAGACTAGAGCGTTAGGTACACCAAACTTGGTTATGATGAATTGATCTATGAAATCAATAATTGCATCAGAATTGGCTACCTTCAACGGGATTGCCTCTACCCATTTTGTAAAGTAATCAGTTGCAGTAAGGATGTACTTGTGCTGTTTGGAAGAATGAGGTACTATCTCACCAATAATGTCAAGCCCCCATTGTTCGAATGTTTGCTCAATAGTCACTGGTTGCAAAGGAAAAGTTGGTTTCCTTTGTCTTCCACTTGCAGTTTGACAAATTCGGCACTTCCTTACGTAATCATGCGTATCTTTAAAAAGGGTAGGCCAGTAATAACCAGCACGAATTATTTTGTGAGCTGTGGTATCACCTCCAAAATGACCACCTGCTGGTCCATCATGCAACTCCTGCAAAACATTTTCAGCTTCAGTCTTTTCAAGACATCTTAATAAAATTGAATCATAATTTTTCCTAAATAACACATTATCAATGATCTCATATTTAATAGCCTTTAACCTTAAAGCGCGTTTACTCTTATAACTGAGATTAGAAGGAGCATACCCATTTTTCAAGTAATAGATAAGATCAACATACTGAGATTCAGAATCTGTAACACTTATCTGACTTACTTGAATATCTTGATTTGAATCTTGATTTTTTGGTATGTTATGAGCTCCTGCCAATAATCTGCAAAAACCTTGTCCTCTAACAATCTTAGCTGGTTTAATATCAATATCATATTCTTGCAAGGTTGTTACCCAGTTAGATCTCTTTTCTCCTACTTCTTTTTGAATTAATAATTGCCTCACTACAGAGAATGGGACAATGATTTTTGTATGTGTTTTCAAGAGAAAAGGTCTGAAATGTTTGATTGATTTAAACACAACAAAGGCTTGTTTTTCAACATCGGAATAATTAAGCTCAGCTCCTTGTAGATTTGAGCTAAAGAAAGAAATTGGTGCCTCGATTTCTTGATCATTGAGTTGTGTTAAAACAGCTGCATAGGATGTCTCAGTGGCCAAAGTATACAAAGTAAAATCTTTAGAAAAATTCGGGGTATTCAATGCTGGTGCATTAATGATCGCTTGTTTGATTGCATCAAAAGATTCTTTCTCTTTATGCACCCATTTGAATACTGAGTTCTTCTTGATCATATTTTGCATACGTAAAACAATTAAAGAAAAATCAGGAATGAATCTTTTAACAAAATTGATCTGTCCAAGAAATGATTGCATGGATTTTTTGTTATGAGGTAAAGAAATATCAGAAATTTCTTTCACTCTATCTAGATCAATATATATACCATATTTTGACACAACGAATCCCAAGAGTTTTCCTTCACCCAAAGCAAAGAAATATTTCTTTGGATTTAAGGAAATACCAAATCTTCTACATCTTTCAAATATTTGTTTTAAATCATGTAGATGATTGGCTCTCTTTTTTGAAAATACTGTTATGTCATCAAGATAAACAACAACTGATTTATTGATCAGACCTTTAAATACTATGTCCATGGCTCTTTGGAAAGTTGCTCCTGCATTTATTAGACCAAAAGGCATTTTCTGATAAGCATAAGTTCCCCATTTTGTTCTAAAAGTTGTTTTCAATCTGTCATCTGGATGAACTAAAACTTGATTATAGCCCGAAAATCCATCGAGAAAAGACATAAGTTCAGAACCAGCTACCTTTTGAAGTATTTGTTCCATGGTTGGCAATGGGAAATTGTCTTTTAAACATGCCTTATTTAAATTTCTGAAATCAATACAGATTCTTATATCACCATTTTTCTTCCTTACAGGTACCATATTGGAAACCCAATTGGAGTGCCTGATAGGAAAAATGATTTTGGCTTTTAAAAGTTTATTAAGTTCTGATTTGATTTGACTTTCGAGATTTGGATGAATCTTTCTCAACTTCTGTTGAACATGTTTAATATCAGGAAGCATTGGAATTGTGTGTTGAATAACCGAAGTATCATACGTTTTTAAATCATCATAATTCCAAGAAAAAACGTTTTTATATTTGTTCAGAAGTTTAATGAATGCATTCCTTTCTTCTGGTGTTAAATTGAGTCCTAAGTTAACGTTTTGAGGTTTAAAATCAGAACCAAGATTTACTAATTCAAACTTCAAAGTGGAACTTTGAAGTTTAGCATTAGTGACTTTCTTGAATCTGTCTTTAATGTCATATAAATCCTCTAATTTAACAACAGATTTCGGAATGGGATTTTCATTACCTTTTGAGGAAATTTGAAAATCATGATCATCTTCGTCAATAATTTGCTCATCATATGATTTCTCTGAAGTCATGAAATTTAAAATATCTTGATCATGATAGAATACTCTCCAATTTGTAACATTATCTGGGACAGATGGACGAAAAATCAATTCTACAGAAAACCTATCAGGACTGCAATCTTCAGCAGGTAGGAGTTTATATGCAACATTAGCTAACAATTCAGCTGATGTATTCTGATTCCTAGGAATAGGAGAAATATTGAATGCTAAAAAATGAGTGGTGAGATCTTGTACTAGGGTTTGATAGTGTTTAAGATGTCCTGAAAGGAAATGAATAGTATTCCTAACTTGTTTTATGACAATTTCGGAATCACCAAAGACTTTCAAGTATTTAACATCTAACCCTATAGCTTTATAAATTCCTTGAACCAAGGCTTCATATTCTGCGGTATTGTTCGTGCACTCAAATTCTAACCTACATGACAGCATAGTTTTCTCACCATCTGGATCAATTAAAATGCATCCTGCTCCAGCTCCATCACTAGACTTTGATCCATCAAAATATAACGACCAAAATAAAGACTTATCTATTGGATTATCTACAATTACATCATAAATATTTACAATTCTAGAAGGATCAGATTGTGAAAATTTTTCTATTTGAGAAACAAAAGTATTTATAGAAAAAGGTGATTGAGGTGCTTCGAAGTTTCCAAGAAATGATTCAGCAGAATAACCTCCAAGAATATTGTTGTTGAATGCCACAGGCTCATTAGGTTGTTCGAATTCAGTGACAGTGTGCGTCATATGTTTTTCTCGTTCAATTTTGATTTGATTTGGCTTCCCCTTGTAAGGAAGCCACATATGTGAATAATCGGTTGAGATATAACCATTAAGTTTCACAGACCAGTCCCTGCTTAAGATTAATCCATAGAATTAAGCAATATCAGCAATCAAAATATCAATTCTTTGGACAATCCTAGGATCAGAAGCTAATCTGATAGTAACTGAATTGATTTCTCCTACAACTTGAACTTTAGAGCGATCCAATTGAACGATATGAACTGCTGATTTCTGTGGTTCGATATTCAATTTGGCACAAACAGAAGTAGGCATTATATTGGAGGAGGCTCCAGAATCAATCAAACAATTATGCAGATTCTTATTGTACATTTCATAAGTCGAAAGAAAAGGAGGAGTTTGAGAATTTGAATTTTCTCCAATGAGCACAGTATCAGTAACATCTACCTTATCTGGTAGCTTACCAGCTCCCCTAGCTGCTTTTGCAACTACACCACTTGGTAAAGGAGCAATTGGTGTAGCGTTCAATTCTTTCAATAGCAACTTCTGCTGGTGTTTTAGTTTGCTGAGTTCATGTAAGGAAATGTTGGCTTTGATCTTTTTCATGTCCTCGACAATGTTGTATTCCATAGGATCTGACACTACTAAAGTCTTTGTTGTTGATGTGGGAGGATTAGAAGAAGATGGCTGATTTTGAGTAGGTAATGGAGAAGTTTTCTTTACAGGGGATTTGTCTTTGGTACTTGGAGTTGTAATTTTATTTTTAGGAACTGTTTGTACTGGTTCCGATATAGATTTACTCCTAGTACTTACAGGCATAACTTCTTCACTATCAGAATTAGGGAGAATAAAATCCCACATTCCATTCAATTCAGCTATTTCTTCATTCTCATCTTCCTCATCTGATACTAGAGATGTATCTTCTTCTTCTTCCTCTTCCTCTGATTCTGCGTTAGAGATTGCATTAGGAGGTTTAGATTCAACTTGGTTTCTTCTGAAATTTCGGAATGGTTTCTTGGTAGAATTTTCAGCTACTTGTTTTTTAATTTCAACCATTTCATTTGACATGGTTTTAAGAACTTTCTGTAAACCTTCCATGTCGTATGGGTCTTTGGCCTTTTTCTTTGAATCATCTTTGAAGCCGAATTTCTTTGATTTCCTTTCCTCAATAGCATTTTTCTTTTCTAGAGAAATAATTCGTTTTTCTACTGCAATAGCCTCTTTCATATTCTCAGCTAACGTAGGTTTTGCAGCTCTATCTACAAAAATTGCTATGTTTGAAGGTAAGGTAGTTATGTACCATTCAATTCTGACTTGTTCACTGGGCTGTGAATCTGTGTGGATTTTGTTTAAGAGTTTGTTGAATCTAGCGTTGAATTCTTTAATGGGTTCCTTGGGTTCTATCTTCAAATTTGAGAGGTCATTGAGTAAAGTTGCTATTGATCGGTCATCTCCAAATTTGGTTAAAAAATGATCTGCAAAAATGGCCCAATTTGTTATGGATCCTGATGGTAATGAAAAGTACCATGATCCTGCTACTCCTTGAAGAGTATAAGGGAATAGTCTAACTACAACATCTTCATGTGTGACTCCATTCAAATTAATAGCCAACATAAAGTTATTGATATGTTCTTCAGCTTGAATGTTAAGATCTGGGCTGAATTTTGGAAGCCATTTTCCAAAATTTTCTGGTAAATCATGTAAAGGTGCATCCATGCTGACTGACCCTGGAGTAGCCCATGGTCTAGCCATTATTGGAACAACTATTGGAGGAGTAGTAGAAACTGGTGGTGTTTGAATAGAAGTTGTTTGAATAGATGATGTTGAGATTGATGATGATTGAGGAGATGATGTGGAAACAACTGTACTTTGTTGAGTTGGGATTTCAGAAACAGGTATTTGAATATTAGATGTTGAACTTATATCACTTACTGATTCCGATTGAATTCTTTTTGTTTTTCCCTTACTAGGTAAAGGAAATTCTTGTGGAGGAATACTAAGTTTTTCATTTTGCAGCCTAGTAAGAGGTTTTGAAGGAACAAATTTTGAACTTACAGTACCTTCAGATATTTCAGAATCTTCAAGAGATAATGAGAATCCTTTCAATTTATGAATTAAATCTTGAACTTCAGGAGACTCAGGAGATTGCTTGTCTGAATGTTTTGAGATTTTGGTAGTGGGTGTATGAATATTCTTCGCAATTTCTTCTCTAGGATTTTGAATTTCAAAAGAAATTGAAGAAGTTGATGAGGGTGTTTTTCTCTCAGAATGGCTTGTGGATAAAGATTTACTTGCCATTCATAGCTCATGCCCTCCTTCTAGCACCAAAAATGTTGAAGCCTAGAAAATCTTTGCTTCAAACATTGGGGAAAACCACTCGGTCGGGACCTTAGGACAGCTCCTTTTCCGTTTGGTATGGTGGCTCCGACTGGATTTAAAGGACCAGTTTCCTTATAACTAAATGGATTAGTTTGGATGAGTAGAAATGAGACTAAATTAACTGAAATAAAACTATCTAATTTAAACTAAATACTGATAAAGAAATTCTAACACTAACCCGGGTAATTATATGTGAATACAACTTAAGATTGTTCCAATTTAACAATAACCATGAAAATGTATTATTATTTAAATTGAAATGTGTAGAAACAAATAAAGATAACTTTGTTTAAGAAATTAAACAGAGTTGTATTAACATGTTGCATTCATCATTGTATACCATCTATATATATACTTATGAAAGATAACGTTTCAATTATACTCAGAAATGATATATAAAAAGAAGCGTTGTGAAAACAAATATATATAAATGATAGCAATTTTAAAGCGAATATCATAAGACAAAAGAAATCAACAGTGAACAGATAGAAATACCTTATTCATCTTGAAGACTTTCAAATGAAATCTGATACTCTAATCCGGTAACTCTGATGCAAAATCAAATTCCAAGGTACAGAAATGCAACACTTCAAAGATAATTCCGCATAAAAATCACCAGATGTGATCCTTTTAAAAATATATAAGACAGTGGAGTACAGAAATGTAATCTCCAAGTCAAAAAATATTAAGATCTAGGACCCTTCTCTAAATGCATGAGAAGGGTTTAAATACTACTTAACTAAATCTAAAAATAGTCTATTACAAAAATTGAGGATTCGGTTCAATGACCGTCCTTTTCCTAGGCTAAAATACAGTAAAATTAAAACTAAATCTAACTATCTATGAACTTCATCTTTAAACTTGCAGGCATCTAGCATAGTTTTGAGAAGATGTGGTTGACCGAATTCAGCATTCAATTGTCCTGAAAAGACAGAGTCGGCAAGTGTAGGTGCAATATTCTCTATAGCATTGATGATACAATTAAGCGCACTGTGCTGACTGTGTGGCTTCACCAAGTACGCCCAGTATGAGTCCCAATTTAATCTTGTTAGCCCTTGGATAGATTTTTGCTCTTTCTTCTGCCTTTTGCCTCCATTCTGTTTGCAGTTGATGTGCCTGTGGGAGATATCCTGGAACAGTTTCTGAAATTAAATTTGCTTTGTGTAAATTATCATTTACATAATTCGTAAGATTGTTTGCCGCTGTAGCCGCCTCCTCTGCTGCCTTTTCTGCTCTTCTGATTTGTGCATCCCAGTTATTGAACAATATTTCTTTATGGTTTTCATTAACAATGGGTGCACCAGCTTTTCTGCCTTCTTCTGTCTTTTGCCATGCCAGATAATCATTGATCTTTTCATTAATCAAATCATAATCATTTCGTAAATCTATGACATGATTTGTGATTTTATCGCTCTCTTGGCACAAAGAATTCTATTGCAAGATTTTTTGGCAGAAAACTTCCTCTTGTTGCAGTAGTTGATTGTTCAAAGAGATAGTTTCTGAAATGAATTCTAGAAGCTTAGGATCATCTTTATGCTGATCTTGGATAATCTGTATTTGTTTGTCTTTATCAGCCAAGCTTTTTTGATGTCCTATTTGCATTTCTTGAAGTTGTTGTTGTATCTCTTCAAGTTTCAACTGTGCTTCATTATTGGCCTGTACCTGTTGCAATTGCTGTTGTAGAACTTTTATCTGTTCTTCTTTTTCATTCAACAAAATTTGTATCTCAAATGCTTTGTCAATTGTTGCAGAAGCATAAGCCCTTGTCATTTGAGATAACTTAGTAAGATTCTTAGAAGGCTCTATGGAAGGATCCTTCCATAATACATCTAGTTGTTCTGCTTCAGTAGCAATTGAACTTTCTAACTTTCTCTTTTTCCTCTGTCTCTTCACTGCTGCTTTGTATTTTGGGCTATAGAATACATCTAGAGGAGGAATATCCTCCACATTAAGTACAATTTCAGATGAGGGTGTGATTGGTATGTGCTCTGTCACTGTGATTGTGCCGCTTGTTCCTGTGTTCAAAACTTTGGTTGTCTAGACAGGGGTCTGTACATTCTGTCCTTCTACATTAATCAATTGGTTGAAGGTTTCCCATTCTTTGTCTAATTCAATAATGACTGGCTGTTGCTGTACATTGGTTGGAGGAGGATTTGTCTGTTGAGAAGTCAAAATTTGCTGTTGAGCAAGTTATTTTGATTGTGCAGAATCCTTAATGGATTCTTCCATTTTATCTTCCTTTTCATTAGACTTATTGGAATGTTCAGAATCTCTGTCAGATTTTGATTTAGATTTATCTGTGCTTGAATTGCCGTTAAGACTAACACTAGGAGTTTTCTCCCTTGCGGGCTCTAAGCGTATATTATCCAAAGGAATAGGAGTTAGTCTTCTTTCTCTGTAAAGTTTGAATTCCTGGAATTCCTCTGGAGAT
This sequence comes from Pinus albicaulis, assembly GCA_034641835.2. NCBI lineage: Eukaryota > Viridiplantae > Streptophyta > Pinopsida > Pinales > Pinaceae > Pinus > Pinus albicaulis. The sequence continues at coordinate 755,273,491 of CM076584.1, read as the reverse complement.
AACTGCGTTTGAGCTGAATTCAAAACTTCTTTAAATGAATTTCTTGCTTGGAACATATCATCAAAAAGATCCTGTTCCCCGGAAAATTCCCTTACTCTGATTGCATTGGTAAAATTCTTAACAATATCATCTGGGTCGAATAACCTTCTCGAAAATTTGAACAGTTGTAGGCATGTAATGTTGCCTATCTCTTGGAATGCATGACCAATATCGAACAGTGAAAATGTTCCACATTTTACAGGAAATTGTGGCCAAATTCCTTTTTTCTTCTCTTTTAAATCTTTTGTTATACCTCCCTGGCCACAGGTCTGATAAGCAATTTCTCGAGCTACAAGTCTATCTGGAACATATAGGGGTAAAACATGGGGAGAAGCATAACTTCCAAAAACCCTAATATAAGTGAACAATTCTTCTCCAAACCATCTCGCGACGGGGAGAATGTCAACCTCTGTTTCTGGGGATAACCTTGGGGCATCCCTATTATGCAATGTTCTGTACAATGGCAGCATTATTCCATGACAAATTTGGTAAAAATGGGGGACAAACTTAGACTCTCATAGTTCTTTATGGTATACATGAATAGGCAAAGGATCGTGGATATTCCATTTCCAACCCATCACAGGGAATTTAGAGACATAACAGATAGCGTCCATGACATAAGCAGATAAATAAAAAGGCGGATAAACCCGCTGAGAAACATTTCGTTTGGACCGGTAGTGAAAAATAGCAGTGGTCAAATTATCAGATAGGATTTTGGCCCAGTCTACAATTGTAGAATTAACGGTCGCATTCAACAAAGGAAGCCATTCAGGTAAGATCATATTTATGTCAGGCTTTCCAAAAATCCTGCATAACATGGCAGCAGTGAAACAATAAGGAGAGGTAAGTGAACCCGTGCTGTACATACCTTGTTTGTTTTCTTCAATGGTTCACTTCTTTTGGTCCACTCTTTTGTGCATTCTGCCAAATTTGCATGTTCTCTGGCAAAATCTTCCATGAATTGTTTGTTGTAAGTCGCCTGAGGTTCTGGAAACTTATACATTAATCTCAGATCTTCCGTGGTGAATGACCCGATTAGCTCTTGAGCTGGAGTTCTGAATTGTCTGTCTGAAATATCAGTGCTGTCCAGCACCCATTTTACCATGTCCGTATACGGGAGAATCCTCGGCCTTGCCGTTATCCTATGGAGAAATGAACAAGCCAGTTCTTTGAGGGTTGCTTCAGACGTATTACTAGAACCTGCTGTAGCCACAACTTTCATCACCACAAGATTTTCTTCTTCTAACAGATTATACATTCCTTCCCAAGTGGATATACCGACATCCTTATTACAAGCAGTGTCTGCATACAGTGAAGCCATTTCTCTGTTTTCAGAATTCGAGCTCTTCTCCTTCTTACCCATAGTGTTTAGTGAAAGCTTTGTATAGACGTTTGCTCCTTCGTGCCTGCGTTTTACGAGTAAATGAGAGTAATGGCATAAGAAAGGTGATGAGACTGTTTTAAATGCGAAGGCGGATGAAATATAATATTTTAATCGTGAAACGACTTTCAATCAAAACAAAATCTCATTTACCATTAATTGTCAATCCAATCATTTAATCTAATCATTAAAGCGCATAACAGATTTGATATATGGGAAGATTGCCTTTGAACAACGTGCCTACATGAATCTGCGACATTGCGATCTGCGATTTTCTGCGCAATATCGCAATATCGCAATGTCGCAATATCGCAATATCGCAAAATGAAGCCATCGCAGTTATGTAAAATAGCGCAAAAGCGCAAATTGCGCAATAGCGCAAAAGCGCATATCGCAAATCTCGCAAAAGCGCAAAATTGTAAATAGCGCAAAAGGTATTCGTTTAACATTTCTGTTTTCTGCGCTATGCGATCTGCGACCAATATGTTTATTGTATAGGCTTTTTGGGATCACATTATCGCAAAATCGCAAAATCGCATTTTCAGTTTTATAAAAGATATATACCATTTTGCGATGGATGCGCTATTTTGTTTAAAGAACAATTTTATTGTAATCTATCATAAACTTAAGTGTTTCTTAATATTCTTTCTAGGGATTTTTCTAAGTTTATGATAGAAAGTTTTATTTGAAAAGGAAAACAAATCCTAATTGATTTTTTGGATTTTTTAACTAAGGGTCCCCATTTATTTAGCATTATTACTAATATTAAATAAAAAGGGGGGTTGTTGCTGGTCACAACACACTGTTATTGGCCAAGGATGATGATCCTTACGACCTTTTGATAAATATTAAAGTATTTCAAAGGGATAATTAAACGTTTTTAGGGAACCGATAAGTCATGATTATCGTTTTTCTGAGCAGAAACTCCAATAAACCCTCTGCGCACCTGCAAACAGCAAACATAGTCAGCAATCAATTAATGAAAGGGTATAAGTGTCAAAGATGAAGATTATTGCTTAATCAAGACTAAACATAGATCCAAAGATAAATCACTGGGTTTATGAAATAGAGAATAAGATCGAGAAGACCTTGAATGCCACATCACATGGGCCAATTGATTCCCCAACTACTATATTGCCACCATGCAGCCTCTCTGCCTCAAAGGAATACCCAGATCAAATCTTAGTTTGAAACATTAAGGCCAAAGATAGCTAAAAAATTATTACAAGCAAAACAAATATCCTAACTGTCAGTAGAATTTATTATAAAGATAAGAAGAGCCTTAAAGTCAATCTTTTTTACCCATTAAGTCTAAAAATTAGAAACAGATTAAATGAAACAGGGTTGTAATTCGATGCTTCCCTGCCTTATGCCTTGCATGGTTTTCAAGGCTAGGAGTTGCATTCAATGTAGAATTAATTATATTTCAACCCTAGGAACTCTTCCACCTCCTCATTTTCTTATAAAATCTCCTTGAGGAGCACATTGTAAAGGGTTGGCTGGTCACTAGTTGTAATACTGAAACTCTCTGAAATAATAAATAGTCTGTTCGAAGTTGAAGAAGAAATTGAAGTCTTGGAAGCTTGCTGGTGGTGTGACATGCTTGTTCTTGAGAAGGCTCTATCATTGGATTCATGAGCTTGGCTACTGGTGATGTATTCTGAACTGTCTGTTGTTTTTCCTATTTTCATTTTGTTCCATAAATTCTTACTACAGTAGGATGAAAAGTTTAGGCTAAGAAATGACTCCTTGAAGCACCGTAGACCTATTTATCCTTCACTGTTCTATGTTTTCTTCTGCTGAGGTAATTTAGAGTCTTTAATCTTTCTCTTTAGTCCTCATGCTTGTTTATTTATCAAATAGTTCAAATACTTGGTTCCAGCATGATTTATGGTTTTCCTTGCTTGTCTGCTGCCACTTGAAAGCTGTTTTTGAAGTGTCCCTTTGAAGTACCATTGTTTATAGTTAGCTAGGGAGGTATGTTTCGATCATACCCTTTGTCCCTACTTGAAAAATTGTTTTAAAGGTATTTATAACTGTAATCATGGATGTTTTTAGGTGTTCCCTCTTCTATGACTGCAATTATCAGTGAATATTTTATGTTTTATAAGTCCTTTGAAATAAAATCTTTGAGGAAATAGGATGTGCTCCTGGATCTTAGATTTCATTTTAAAAGTTTTCTTGAGTTCATTATTTTCTTAAAGTGTGGTTTGTAGAATTCATGGTTAGCCCTGTCTATCAAATACCTCTTTATTTTTCAAGTTACGTTTTCAAGTTCCATTTGTTGATAATTCATTTTCTCTTTCCAAATCATTAATTTCCATCTCATTCACAAAACTAAAGGATCCTGTGGCCAAGTTAGATTTTCCCTTTGATATCCCATATCCATTGATGAGTTTGTCATAAACCTCTTCTTGACTCCATTTCCCAATGAACCTAACACTTATTATTTTTGTTTATATTTCTTAGACCTTTCATGTTCTGCTGTACTAATTCAACCAAACAAACAAACAAAACAAACACTTGCACTCAATAACTAGTCTAAAATCATACTTAAAAGCAAACAAGACATACCTTTGCAAACAATTTGAGAGATCCCTCTCTGACAACAGGAGGACTAGATCTTGGAACTCTAAAGATTGGTTCTGATTTTGCCTTATCTTTTGGTTAGCCAATCTATCAAAACACAGGATCCCAATATAATGGCGATCACGGTGGGACCTATTGAATCTATGATAGCTTAGCAAACTATTATAAACTCTTTAGCCCTACAAATCTCTAAGAAAATTAGTTAGTAAGCCATAGAGTAGAATCTGTTTTTTTGAGCACCTTAGCTAAGTGTTAAGATCAAACATAGGACACTCTCATAACCATAGAAATACAAAAAATCCAAAAATATTTTAGATTAGATTCATAATAAACATGGTGGTGGAACCATAGAACATTTTACCTTCACAAAAAGCTAAAAAGTTTCCACCTGGCAACTCCATTGGCCCCAGTAGGCTTATTACTAATCTAGGTCTCTAGATCTCTTTAGGACTGTGTTAACTAGCCTTGAGGAAGTTTAGAAGCTTAGTCCCATACTAGATAAGACATTGTGAGAGGAAATACTTTCAAAACACTCCTAAAAAAAAAACTTCAGCCTCTCTCATTTTTGAAAAGTAGTCTGGCTTCACATAGGATCAACACTGGATCTCATCTAGACCCTAATCCTCCTACAATATTTGACAATCTAGAAATAATTTTGTGGCAGACTTCTAAGTCTGGAAAATCAGTTGCTGATAGGAACATCCCAAGAAAAAAATCTGTCCCTGAAAACCTTGCTGTCTTGGAGGATTTACACTTTGACTTACATCATACAAAGAAAATATTTAGAACTAGGTCTCAAGGTGATTTAAACCAAGTTGATCTTGAAACTGCAAATTTTCAACAGATCTTTAGTAGAGAAGCCTCAACTTCTACTCTTCCTGATTCCCGACCTCTTCACAACTTTAGCCTCTTTTATAATAAATCTGCTCAAAACCAGTTTGTTGGCCCAAGTGTTTCTTCCACTCCAATCCATACTACCACTATTCAAAACACTCCATTTCAGCTCACTTTCCCTCTTGTAAATCCACCCCTTGTAAATCCACCTTTCCTTCCAGCCATGGCAACATGGTATGCCCCATTAGTGTTACCACAACCTCTGGTTCCCTTACCAAATTACTATCAATCTAACCTCATTTCAGTGAAATCCCTCATTTCACTGCAAATGAACCTACTACTACCCAGCAACATGTAGACCAAATGAATGATGCATTTGATTACATGGAGATAGATGATGATACCATTAAAATGAGAATATTTTCCCAAAGTCTAGGAGGAGAAGTAAAAAAATGGTTTAAAAGCCTAACTCCTAACAGCATCAATGATCTCCCTGCTTTGCATCAAACATTCATAAACATATGGGAAATCAAAAGAATCCTCTCCAAATATTAGTAGAGTATAGCAGTCTTAAAAGAAATCAAGGGGAGAGTGTTCATGATTACTCTACCAGGTTTAACAGTATCTACAATGCTCTTCCACCTCACATGAAACCTCCCCAAGGCATGGCCTTAGTAAGATATCCTGAAGGTTTTGATGCTGAAATGGCCTATCAACTAAGAGAGAGATATTACTTAACTCTAAAGGACATGCAGAAGGGAGCTGTGAGTGTAGAAGCAAATATAATTGAGAAAAGAGCTAGGTTAAGATCAAAGAAGAGGGTAACTTATAAAGATGATATTGCACCCTCAACCTCAGCTTCTGACACCAAAATTGACAACCTAGTGAAGGTAATGGAGAGGATGCTTGAAAAGATAAATCTGAATGAGAGAGTGCCTCCAAGAGAAAACCAAAACAAAAATAGAAACCAAAATCTTAGAAGAGACCCTAATCAAGATAGGCAAAGAGATAATGACCAACAGATTAGGCCTCCCTTTCAACAAAACTATGTTGATCAAGAAGAAGAAAGGTAAGTTCAAAGGTTGGAAGAAGATCATGTAAAATTGATAGGATCTGACAGTGAGACAACTGTTTTTCTCACTGAAGAAGAACAAGCATTCTTCTCTTCAAAAAAAAATGAATACAATTATGAGGATTCTGAAGATTATAGATTGGGTTTTCAAAATGAAATCATAGAGGTACATAAACAATATGATCTTAAGAGCAAAGGGAAGTTAGATGATTCAAATGACAAGAACACTAACACTCCTGTTAGGAAAAATGCAGAAAAACAACCTAAGAAAATAGCAGAGAAACCCAACATTTTGGCTAAGAAACTAGATTTAAACAAAGAGAAGAACAATTAGCCAAATGTTGAGCAAAGCATCCCTAGAACTTTAGCTAGTGTACCTAACAAAATTTTCCCAAATAGCAGTACAAACAAAGTTCAACAAATAAAAATTGCTGAAAGGAATTCAATTGAAAAACAGATGTAAATATGACAAAATCAATAGTTCCTTTTAGTCTTGAGGGAGAGATTGCAAAGATAAAAATTACCATACCTCTAGCTAAACTAGTAACCCAAGAAGTGTACAAAAACCAAGTTTTGAAAGATTTGAACTTAGGAAGTGACACTGATACATTGAACTTGACAGATGACAAACTTGAGTTGTTGTTTGGTCCAGAAGTTGAAGCAAAATACCAAGAAGGAGTTGTCCCTCCCTTCTATGTTAGTTTGAATATACATGATAAGATATTACACAATGTAATGTTAGACTCTGGAGCTTCACATAATCTTATGCCCAAAGTAGTAATGGAAAGCTTAGGCTTAGAAATTACTAAACCATACAAGGATTTGTATTCCTTTGATTCAAGCAGAGTCAAATGCTTGGGTTTAATCAAAGATTTATGTGTTAACTTATCTCAAATCCTTGCTAAGAGTCTAGTGATGGACATAGTAGTAGCTGACATTCCCCCAAGATATGGCACGCTTTTATCAAGATCATGGGGAGCCAAAATTCAAGGAAGTCTTCAAATGGACATGTCTTATGCCACCATCCCAGTTTTTAACCAAAGCAGAAGATTATACAGGGAATCCCACATGAAATACATTGTGAGCAACATAGACAAACAAAAAAAATCTCCAATCTATTCCATTCAATCAAGCTTAGATTCCTTTATCTTGTACAATGAAGATGAAATCACCCAACAAGAAAAGGAAAACAAAGAGGAAATCAATTTACCAGAACAATCAGAACCTCCCTCAAATCAGATACAAAACATTAGCAATCAACAACAAGAAGAAAATGAAAATGAGGCAGATATACTTTGGACAATAAACTTTGATGGATCTTGTAATAAAACAAGTGCAGGGGTAGGTGTATGGATTCAAAATACAAATCAGAGTTATTCATATAAACTAGATTTTCCATGCACAAACAACATTACTGAATATGAAGCACTTCTCCTTGGCTTACAGTTGCTTAAATAATTAGAAGCGCAAAAAATATCAATCCTAGGAGATTCTGAACTTATCATAAGACAATTCAAAGGAGAATATTTAGCTAAAAACCCAAGACTTAGAGAATATCGAAATGCCGCTCTTGATTTATTAAAGACCTTTGAAAAATATGAACTCATTTTCATTCCAAAAGCACAAAATCATCTAACAAATGAACTTGCCTTCAATGCCAGTAATTGCCAAACACCTTAGATAAATGAAAATCTTAGTGTAAAGGTAAAACATAGGCCTGCAGTGCCTGAAAATGAGGATCACTGGCAAGTGTTTGAAACTAACAAACATATAGATGATTTCCTAAAATCAGAAAATGATTTTTCCATACCAGAATTAAAAACCAGCCATGAAGAAAACTGTTTAGATGATGAACAAATCCCAGAAACTGAAATGACATATTCTGCTGATATAAATCACTGTGAGAATATTTTTAAAGCAGAATTGATTGATAACGTAGACCAGAAAGACTTGGAAGTGTTACAATGCAAGAGTGATACAATTCCAAGAGGTCTCACACCTTTAGAACACCTTTTTGACTTTAATGATGTAGCCAAAGAACCAAGAATGGAGCCTGTAGAAACAGATGGAGAAGAACATAACATAGGCAGCCCAACAGAAACCAAGATGATCAATCTGTCTAGCACTCTCCCAGCTCACATAAAATTGCAATACATAGAGCTATTCAAAGAATTTAGAGATGTGTTTACTTGGGGGTACAAAGATCTGAAATCTTATGACACTAGCATCATCCAACACAAGATTCCTCTAAAGGAAAATTAGAAGCCTTTCAAGCAGAAAATAAGGAGGATAAACCCTGTTTTATTGCCTTTAGTTAAGACTAAAATTGAAAAGATGTATGATGTTGGGATTATAGTACCCCTTAGATATTCAGAGTGGGTGTCAAAATTAGTTTCTGTTAGGAAGAAGAAAGGTGAAATATGGCTCTGTATTGACTTCATAAATCTGAATAGAGCCTCCCTAAAAGACAACTACCCCTTACCCAAGATGGACCATATACTTCAAAGGGTAGCTGGGTCAAAAAGAATATCACTGTTGGACGGGTTCTCAGGTTACAATCAGGTGTTAGTGCTCCCAAGTGATCAACACAAGACTGCTTTTACTACACCTTGGGGCACCTTTATGTATGTCAAGATTCCATTTGGTTTGATGAATGCAGGGGCCACCTTCTAAAGGGCCATGGACATAGCCTTCTTTGAAGATATTGGATATTTTATAATTATTTACCTTGATGACATAACCGTTTTCTCAAAAACTGATGAAGAACATTTGATTCATTTGAGAAATTTTTTTGAGAAATGTAGGAAATTTGGCTTATCTTTGAACCCCAAAAAGACACTCTTTGGTCTCCAATAAGGTAAAATTCTTGGTCACATAATTTCAGAAGAGGGAGTCAAAGTAGACTCTAAAAGGATTGATGGCATATTGAAAATCAACCATCCAAGAAGCCTCAAGGAATTACAATCTTTCATTGGAAAGATTAATTTTTTGAGGAGGTTTATCCCCAATCTTGTTGAGATATTAAGAAACATTACAAACATGCTTAAGAAAGATGTAGGTGTGAAATGGACAACACAAGCTAAACAATCATTTGAAATGGTTAAACAAGCTCTCACTCAAACACCAGTCTTGATTAGTCCAGATTTCACCAAAGACTTTTATATCTTTTCTTTCGCATCTGAACATACAATAGCTACAATATTACTTCAAAAGAATGATTTGGGGCAAGAAAAACCAATATCATTTTTTAGTAGGGCCTTAAGAGATGCTCCTCTCAAATATAACATCATGGAGAAGCAACCCTTAGCATTAGTGAAAGCATTAAAGGACTTTAGAGTCTACATTTTACACTCTCACATAATTGCTTTTGTTCGACATAATGTTGTCAAGGATATTCTAAGTCAAGACCCTGATGGTAAAATGGGAAAACAGATTGCTACTATTCTTGAATATGACTTAGAAATTAGGCCCACCAAACTAATTAAAGGGTAGGGATTAGAAAAACTCATGGCTGAGTTAAACTTCTAAGCGCTGGATATGAACATGGTGGATGTGTTGGAAGAAATAGAAGAATTCATTGCTCCTTTCATTGAAGAAACATTTCTCAATTCTTCTTGGTATGCTGACATCATTTATGTACTTTTATATTTGAATGCCCCCCCCCTTCTTTGTCCAAAACTAAAGCTATATTTTTGAAATAGAAAGCTTTAAGTTATTACATAGTAGATGGGGTATTATATTGGAAAAACGTTGTTGGAATTTTTCTTGAATGTTTACTTAAGGATGATGCAGGAAAAATCATGCATGAGCTGCATGAAGGAGAATGTGGAGGACACCTCTACTGGAAGACCACAACAAATAAAATCCTCAAGTCTGGTCACTATTGGCCCACCCTTTTCCTAGACACTCAAAAGTTAGTCATGTCTTGCTATAGGTGTCAAATTTTTAATGGCAAAAGAAAACTGCTTCCCTTACCATTACATCCCATAAGTGTTGAGGCACCCTTCCAGCAATGTGGCTTGGACTTCATTGGGGAAATTCACCCATCCTCATCAGCCCAGCATAAGTGGATCCAAACTGCCACTGATTATTTTACCAAATGGATAGAAGCCATACCATCTAGGAATGCTACTGACTCTGTCATTATCAAGTTCCTTGAAACAAACATCCTATCCAGATTTGGTTGTCCTTGAAAAATCATAACAGATAATGCTGCTGCTTTCAAGTCTAAAATAATGGTTGATTTTTGTTACAAATACCACATTACCTTGGGCCACTCAACTTCCTACTATCCCCAAGGAAATGGATTAGTTGAATCCTCCAATAAGAGCCTTATCAACATCATCAAAAAGATGTTGGAGTAGAATTATAATTCATGGCACAGTAAGTTGGTTCATGCCTTATGGGCTGATAGAATAACTACAAAGAAGTCAATAAACATGTCCCCCTATCAGCTGGTCTATGGCATGGATGTAGTCTTCCCAACATCATTAGGAGTTCTAGTCATAAAACTCCACCAAGAAGTGCAAATTGAAGAGAATGATATGCAGAGAAGAATCAACCAAACAATTCATTTACAACAGTCCAGAGAGGAAGTCTATGAAAGAACACAACTAGTCCAAGAAAATATCAAGAAACTGTTTGATAAAAGGACTAAGGAAAACAATTTCCAAGTTGGAAATGTGGTTATTAAATGGGATTCAAGAAGGGAAGAGAAGGGAAAGCATGGAAAGTTTGAGAACTTGTGGAAAGGACCCTATATTATTCATGTTGAGAGGGGTCACAATGCATTTTTCCTGAAAGAATTGAATGGAGAAGATCTATATGGAGGTCCTGTCAATGGCAGGATGCTCAAACATTACTTCTATCAAGAGTCATGAGTTTCAAATCTTTTTACTTTCCATTGTAAATATCATAGTATGAACATTGCATTCAAAGTTAGAAAAATAAAAATACAAAAACAATAGAAAAGAGAAAAGAGGGCAGATTGTAAAACAAGAAAGGTATAGCCCCATACCAAAAAAGAGAAACAAAATCTGAAAGTGTGCAAGCTCAAATGCCACTGCTAAAAAAACACACACTTCTAGTTAGTCATACAAATTAATCATGACTAGTTAGTTTTTCAATTTACTGCTGATAGGTTAGTGAATTAAATTTGCCAAACAACTCAATCTTGGCTTATCAGTAAGGTAGATTAGGATAGAAAACAAAGGTTCAAACAAGCTCAAATCCTGAACCTATGAGACTGATGAAGAACTGGTTCAAATATGCTCAAAACTTGGACCAGAAATAAAGAAAAGACAGCTCAAACAAATTCAAAATCAGAGCTGAAGAGATAGTGAAGGATGTTTTAGTTTTTAGATCTTAAGCCTTCAAAAAAAATTTCTTATTTTTCTGCAAATAAAATCTATGTGCAGCTTGTTTTTATGCCATAGATCTGCAACAATTTAGACTCTTTAATCCTGACTTGACTGTTTTTTTGAATTTCTTGTTTTAGAATTTAGAAAATAAAAGTCTGTCAAACAGTCTAACCCTGACAGATAGTAGTTAGGTAGAGAAACTTATGAACTCAACTGTTTAAACTGAGTTCAGGGAGAAATAAGAATAGAAATAGATTATTTTCCTATTTTTTCAAAAGAATAAAATGTTGTTGAAGAGAGTTTGCTAGTCCAAATGCACTCCGAAAGAATAAAACATGTTAGGATCATTAGGAATGGGTAGGTAGACATGTTGTTTTGATAGAATTTCATTGTTTCAGATTGCTGCAAAAATCACTAGATCTAAAGAAGGTCAGCCAAAAGAAAAGAAAGGTTGCTGCCCAATGGATTAAGGCACTAGTTTAAATGAAAGCCAAAGATTTGCAGCTGAGGTTCTAGATACCTAAAGAACCAGCTGTCTTCCCCAAGTGGAGCCATTGTTAGCCACCTATAAATTCTGTCATACACAATGGTGGCTAGACTTTGCCTTCAAAAATTCAAGAGATAGTTCCCTTTGAAAACTTATCATCCTTTAAATTTTTTATGATGATTACTATTCCTTGAGTTAATATTCACTGTTGTTTCCTCTTTACCCTAAAAACCCTGTTGTTCACCAAGAGAAAGACTACTTAAAACTCCATTTTCCATCATCTCAATTATCCATCTTTCACTCATTTTTCCCTTTCATTTTAATCCTCAAAATGCCTTCATTTAGCCTCTAAAACATCCCAAAATACTCTTTAAGCCTTGTGAAATCCCTTCATATGGTTTAAAAACCCTTTTCTTCCTTATCAGAACCCTCAAAATTCTTCAAAAATCCTAAAAAACCTTCGTTTTTCTATTAAGGCCTTAAGCCCCTTTTGGCCATAGCACCAGCCCCTTTTTTTGCATATGACCCGGAGCCCCACATATCGAGTGCTAAAGAGCTTAAAACCTCTTTCGAAACCTTTTTTTCCTTTGTTTTTCACAAACCCGACACAACGATTTGAAATAAATCTAGGCCGTCGATCTCTGTAGATCAACGACCATCAGCTCATCGCATCGCAAATCTGCATGGGTCTTTGCTTTTTCGTCCCTTTCAAAAGTTCCGATGCGATCCCTCCGATCGAACCTCAGTCATCGATAATCCCTCTGATCCGACGACCAATGTTTAATCGCGCATTGCAGATTCAAAAAATCCGATGCAATGAGTCCCTCTCCTCCATCCACCGATTTGATCTGGACCGCTGAAATCCACAAGAACCAACGGCTAGGATCTTATCGCGCTTCACCCATAGCCCTCCACCATCTCACCCACCGATTTAATCTTGACCGCTGATCTCTCTTAGATCCAACGATCCGCGCTCAATCACATCGACACATTTCATCTCCTTTTTTCCCTTTCCTCCCGCCGATGCGAGTCTGTGATCAAATCTCCGTCGTTGATATTTTTAGATCTGACGGTCCAAAATACTCCCACTCTTCAAGCCCCACCCTTCTCATTTCTCCCCATTGACAGATCTTGACCGCCTATTCCCAAGATCCAACGGTTAGGATCTAAACCTCCATTGACCTGGTTAGCTGCTCTTCCAGGATTTTTTCTCCATTGCTTGCATTCGCACTTCCTCCGCATCACTCCAAAATGCTTCCACCAACCCTCCTAAGCAGTTTAAACCATGAATTTGCAGGATTTAAATAATTTTTATGTGTTTTTATGCAGGTTTAGATGAAGTTAAAGTTAAACCCTCCCGTAGATGATTACACTATTATTGGCCAAGGATGACGATCCTTACGGCCTTTGATACATATTAAAGGGTTTCAAAGGGATAATTAAATGTTTTTCGGGAGTCGATAAGTCATGATTATCGGTTTTCTGAGCAGAAACTCCAATAAAACCTCTGCGCACCTGCAAACAACAAACACAGTCAGCAATCAATTAATGAAAGCGTATTAGTGTCAAAGATGAAGATTATTTCTTAATCAAGCCTAAACACAAATCCAAAGATAAATCACTGGGTTTATGAAACAAAGAATCAGATCTAGAAGACCTCGAATGCCACATCACAGGGGCCAATTAATTCCCCAACTACTATATTGCCACCATGCAGCCCCTCTGCCTCAAAGGAATACCCAGATCAAATCTTAGTTCGAAACATTAAGGCCAAAGACAGCTAAACAGTTATTACAAGAAAAACAAATATCCTAACTGTCAGTAGAAGTTATTATAAAGATAAGAAGAGCCTTAAAGTCAATGTTTTTTACCCATTAAGTCTAAAAAGTAGAAACAAAGTAAATGAAACAGAGTTGTAATTCGATGCTTCCCTGCCTTATGCCTTGCATGGTTTTCAAGGCTAGGAGTTGCATTCAATGTAGAATTAATTATACTTCAACCCTAAGAAGTCTTCCACCTCCTCATTTTATTATAAAATCTCCTTGAGGAGCACATTGTAAAGGGTTGGTTGGTCACTAGTTGTAATACTGAAACTCTCTGAAATAATACATAGTCTGTTCGAAGTTGAAGAAGAGATTGAAGTCTTGGAAACTTAATGGTGGTGTAAAATGCTTGTTCTTGAGAAGGCTCTATCATTGGATTCATGAGCTTGGCTGTTGGTGATGTATTCTGAACTGTCTGTTGTTTTTCCTATTTTCATTTTGTTCCATAAATTCTTACTATAGTAGGATGAAAATTTTAGGCTAAGAAATGACTCCTGGAAGCACCTTAGACCTGTTTATCCTTCACTGTTCTATGTTTTCTTCTGCTGAGGTATTTTAGAGTCTTTACTCTTTCTCTTTAGTCCTCATGCTTGTTTATTTCTCAAATAGTTCAAATAATTGGTTCCAGCATGATTTATGGTTTTCCATACTTGTCTGCTGCCACTTGAAAGCTGTTTTTGAAGTCTCCCTTTGAAGTACCATTGTTTATAGTTAGCCAAGGAGGTATGTTTCGATCATACCCTTTGTCCCTGCTTGAAAAATTGTTTTAAAGGTCTTTATAATTGTAATCATGGATGTTTTTAGGTGTTCCCTCTTCTATGACTGCAATTATCAGTGAATCTTTTATGTTTTCTAAGTCCTTTGAAATAAAATATTTGAGGAAATAGGATGTGCTCCCGGATCTTAGATTTCATTTTAAAATTTGTCTTGAGGTCATTATTTTCTTAAAGTGTGGTTTGTAGAATTCATGGTTAGCCCTATCTATCAAATACCTCTTTATTTTTCAAGTTATGTTTTCAAGTTCCCTTTTTTGAGAATTAATTTTATCTTTCCAAATCATTAATGTCCATCTCATTCACAAAACTAAAGGATCCTGTGGGCAAGTTATATTTTCCCTTTGATGTCCCATATCCATTGATGAGTTTGTCATAAACCTCTTCTTGAATCCATTTCCCAATGAAACTAACACTTCTTCTTTATGTTTATACTGCCTAGACCTTTCATCTTCTGCTGTACTAATTCATCCAAACAAACAAACAAAACAAACACTTGCACTCAATAACTAGTCTAAAATCATACTTAAAAGCAAACAAGACATACCTTTGCAAACAATTTGAGAGATCCCTCTCTGAGAACAGGAGGACTAGATCTTGGAATTCTAAATATTGGTTCTGATGTTGCCTTTTCTTTTTCTTAGCCAATCTATCAAAACACAGGATCCCAACATTACATTCATTAATCCAAAAGGAATTTTCAAATACATGAAAGTACCCCATGGTGTAGTAAATGTTGTCTTTGGTTGGTCTTCCGGCTGAACTAAGATCTAATTATGCCCAGAGAATCCATCAAGTAATGAAATCTTGGATGAACCAACCACCCTTTGTAGAATATGATCCATCTTGGGGAGAGGGTATTTATCTTTTAGGAACACCTTGTTTAAATTCCGAAAATCAACACAGTCTGGTTTCCCCTGTTTTCTTCCTAGTGGGAACTAAATTTGAAACCCAATCAAAATATCTGATAGGTGCAATGATCTATGCTTCATACATCCTTTTTACCTCTTTTACAATTAAATGAAGAAGAACATGATTTATTCTCCTAAACTTATGTTTAAATTTTTTTTGATCTTCTTTGATAGGTATTTTGTGTTGTATTATGATAGTTTCATAGATTTAAGGTCTTCATAACTCCATGCAAATACATCTTGAAATTCCTTAAACAAAGCTATGTATTTCAATTTTTCTTCTTAGGTCTTCATAACTCCATTCTTCTATGTCTGATCTTAATGGTTCCATTTTTGGTTTTCTTGCAACATCATTTGAATCAAAAAGATCTTCTAATGGGGCTAATACCTTAGGTAAAAAGTTATTCTTAAGGTTTAAAATGTCAAAATCATCACCTGCTAATTCTTCTATTTCTACTTTTTCTAATTTTTCTATTTCTACTTGAGTGAATTTAGTGGGTTCAGTGAAATCGAAATTATTTACATATATCTCATCATCTATTTTATCATCTATTGTACAATCTGTATCTATGTTAAAACTATGGAATTCTCCCTCAGTATTCATGAAGTTATAGATTTGAGTATCCCATGTAAAAAATTTCCAATATTTTAAGTTGTCTGGTATAGTAGGCTTGTGTCTTACCTCTGCTGCATTGGTGATTTGGCTGAAAAGGTAGATTGCAGGTACTAGAAAAAGTTGCTAAACTGTGTGCCTGTATGTTTTGTTTTCTAGGAATTACAACAAATTCAATTTCAATCAATTCTTTAATCAGATCTAAAACTATTTCTCTGAATTGGCTTAATCTAGGATTATATACGGAATATTCTCCTCTAATTTGTTTAACAATTAAGTTAGATTTTCCTATGATAGAAACTCTTTTTCCTCCTAAATTTCTAACAATCTACAACCCTAAGCTTAAAGCTTCATACTCAATGATGTTATTGGTGCATTTAAAGTTTAATATAAAGGCATGACCTTCTGAATGATTCTTTTCCATGTTATGAATCCAATCTCCTGCTCCTGCTCCTAGTTTGTTTAATGAACCATCAAAGTCTAAGTGCCACATTGATTCATGAAAAATATTATCACTGTCCACTTCCTTCTTTTTCTGTTTTAAATTTTTTTTTTTACTTATGCCAGAATCAGAATTACATAAAATGAAAGAATCCATATCATAGTCTACAAAGTAAACAGGATAGTTTTGGGGTTGTTCTGTACTACTGACCATGTACTTCATTAGAGTTTCTATGTAAAGCTTTTTGGGTTGACCAAATAACTAAATTGTGGCATAAGACATGTCTAATTGTAGAGATCCCTAAATTTTTGCTCCCCATGAGCGAGATAACGTTTTTCCATACTTAGGAGGGATATCAACTACTACAATATCCATGATTATACTTTTTCCTGGGTATTGGACTAAAGTGACACATAAATCTTTTATTAATCCTAGACATTTTTCTTTGCTAGAATCAGAAGAGAAAAGATCTTTGTATGGTCTAGTAACATCTAAATTCAAAGTTTTCATAATGGATTTTGGCATTAAATTGTGAGATGCTCTTGAATCTAAAACAACATTGTGCATGATTTGATCATGTATACTCAAGATAATATAGAAAGGAGGAACACCACCTTCTTGATGTTTTCCATTCACCTCAGGGCCAAACAATAGCTCTGGTTGGTCATCATTCAAATTAACATAGTCTTCTCCTTCATTAATGTTCAATGTTTCAGTGATCTGTGATTTGTATAAGTCATGTTTTACCAACTTTGTTAAAGGAATTGGTATTTTTAGTTTGGAAATTTCAGTTTGGATGTTAACTGGTGTTTGTGTTTTTCCTAACTGAATGATTTCTTCTTTAGTAATTGTAGTTTGAGTGTGTTTCTATTCTTTTTCTATAGTTGGTTTTTCTGTTTGTGTTTCCACTGCTTTTCTATTTTCAATTTTTTTTTTCAGGGACAGTTTGAGTTGCAGTGGAAGTTTTGGCAGGTTTTGAAATTTTAGGATCAACTGATTTTGGATCAGCAACAGATGTTTTAGGATAAGACGTTTTAGTGTCTTTTGAATTTTGAATAGCAGCAAATTTTTTAGGATCAATTTTTTTTTTATCAGCAGGTATAGTTTTAGAAGAGGTTTTTGTTTTACCGGCAGCAGATTTTTTAGGATCAGCTGGTGTTTGAACAATAGTATCTGTAATGTCAACAATTTTAGGACTAGGTGCTATTTTTGGACTAGAAATTTTCTGATTAGGACTTGAATTTTGCTGGGTTTCATCAAGGATAATTTGAAGTACTTTGGTTGTAGGAGCTTCTACTGTTTTCTTGGTTTGAGTTTGGGCAGTTTTCTTAGTAGGGCCTTCTACCTTTTTCTTACTCCTAAGGTTATATTTCTTGTGAACTTCATTAATGGAAAACTCGTAACCTTGCTTATAATCAAAAGACACTCTAGATTCTAACTGTAACTATTGTATTTCATATAATTAATGTTATTCCCGTGTAAGAAAAATAGTGTTATCATCATTAATGCCCATGAAGTTAATCTGAGTGTCTTCATCTTCTTCATTTTGGTGAGAAATTTCAGCATAGTTCTCTTGGAAAGGTGGTCTTATTGTTTGGTCAGGTGCTGATTTTCTAGATTTACTAGTGTTGGTGTTTTTTGTAAAGTTGGGATTTATTATTCGAGGGCCTTGTTGTTGATTATTCCACTGTGGTTTCCTTTCCATACTTTCTAATCTATCCATCATTTTCTCCATGGATTTTGCTAAACTATCTATTTTTCTATCTGATGTAGATGTTTCCTCTTTTATTGTTACCCTTATTTCATTTCTCATTCTTTCTCTCTTGGCTAACAAATTGGCTTCTACACTAACTAAAATATTTTTCATTTGATGTAGTGTTTCTGGATTCCTTTCCCTCAGTTGGTATGACATATCCATATCAAAACCATCAGGAAATTTGAGTAAAGCTAGATTTGGTGGGCATTTAATGTTTGCTGGAATAGCATTGTAGATACTATTGAATCTAGTACAATAGTCCCGAACTGCCTCATTAAGGCCCTCTTTTTATGTGTTCATATTCAGACAAAATTTGTAAATGATTCTTCTTTTTCTCCCATTTACTGATAAAAAATCTATGGAAGGATTCTAAATCACCAATATGATTGGCAGGTAAAGCTTTAAACCATTTTTTTACTTCTCCAGCTAAATTTTGGGAAAACAGTCTCATTTGGATATCAGATTCATCAATTTCATGCAAATCAAAGTAATTAGTCATTTTGTTAACATGTTGTTGTGCAGTGTATTGACTAGTTTCATCAAATTGAGGGATTTTTCTTTGATAAGCTTGGGGCATATTATGTAATTGGCATGGTAGAACCAAAGGAGCATATCTAGAAACCATGGCTAAGATTCTAGCTGGGTTGGGAGGTAAATGTGTGGTGCTTGGTGATGAAGTTGAGGTACTTGCAGATGAGGTTGGGACACTAGAAGATTTACTTGGAAATGTGGTTGAAGTACTTGAAAATGCAACAGTAGTGCTAGAAGATGAACTTGCAGTATTTGGGGATGGAAATAAAACTCTAGGTTGTAGAGGAAGCTTAGGGATGAAGGATTCAGTGGAATGAGGTGTAGTGGAAATAATAGATGATGTGGTACTAAATAAATTTTAATTTACAGATTCTAAATGACTGGTAGAAGGCTTAGGGGTATAAGAAGATAAAGCGTTAAATTCAAAAAAATTCTAGAAATAAGCTTCATCAATTTCTTTAATCAAAATTGTAGTCAATGCATCAAGTTTATCATATGGTTCTAGATCTTTTTGATCTGAATCAAGTGAAACAATTTCATTATTAGTTTCAATGAATGAAATGAAATCAGGGTCTATTACATTATCATATATGGCACTTTCTGATTTAGTTATAAACAAAGATTGCTCAAAAGCTAAATCAAAATCAATGTCTTGTAAACTTGATAATTTATTGGGAAAATAATTTGATTTGATCAATAGATTTTTATTACCTAAAATTTCTAATTTTTTGTTTTTCTTTAAAATTATGTCAGGATTATCTACTATTATAGCAGGTTGTGGATCAAGATTAGACCTGGTATGTAGGTTCTTTTGGAAGCCAGAATTTTAGTTTTTAAGGAAAAATCTAGTTAGTAACCCTTTTAAAACAATATTAAGGTGAAAATATGAGTAAAATTATTTCCTTTAAGGTTTATTTTAAACACTGAGGACTGGTTAGTTCCCCAGTATGGTCGCCAATATGATATCACTCCAATAATTCTCAAGGGTTGTTAATCTTTTTGGTTTAAAGAATATTAGAGGTAACCACAAACCTACTTTTAAGCCTTAGTATCTAGCCTTCCTAATGCTCAGAGAGGGCTCTTTCTATATGATTTATCTTTATTGATTTTAGTTGATTTTAGGCTAGTTATGTGGGATTGATTGGGATTTGATTTTGGGTTTGGTTTGGTGGTGAAATCACTAGTTCATATGGATAGATGTAGGTTTGTATTCCATTGGGCTAATGGAGTCAAAGTGTAAAGCAGTCAGAGCAGAATCAAGGTTCTAAAGGGAAGTGTTCACAGGGCAAGATAGCTGAGTAACTTCAGATCCAGATGGTGAAAATGGTTTCAATCGAGATGAGAGAGAAATTAAGGGTTCTCAGATTCAGATAATGAGGGAAATGATAGAGGTCAATCGAAAATAGGGAGCAATTAAGAATTCCCTAATTTGGATATCAGTATAAAACATGAAAATGACATAACAGTTCAAGACAGAGTGTTTTGAAACATATTCTGAAATAATATTCCTATTATACATTTAGATTTAGAAAACATGCAAGTATGTGAAAATTTCAGATAAAAACAAAGAACAATTGAGAGTACTTCACTGAAGTGGCCCAACACATGAATCCTGTAATATAATTATTTTATTGCTCAATCCAGTCTGCTGACTTGAAAATGGTACAAGAACCCTCTATTTCAGATCATTACATCTATAGAAGTGTTTAGCAATCCCAAATCCACACTCAATACTTCGAAATGTGAAGTATTTATACAAAAACTCTTACAAAATATCCTGAAACAAACTTAGTAATTATTCATGAAAAAATAAATATATTCATGGAAGAAGATAGAGACATCTATCTAACTAATGCAAGTTGTCCCTGCTTTTATTGAATTTGTTGTTTTTTGTCTTTGATATTTTGTTGATTTGCCTTTGGCTGTTTGGTCAATGCTGGATGTTTGTTAGGTAGTTGAGTGTCCATTACGTTAGCAGTCTTTAACTTTGCTTTGTAATTTTTGTTTTTACTTTAACTCCGACTTTCACCTAATACACTTTAACTCTAATACTCTTTAACTGTCACTGCTCGGTTTTCACTGTTTTACCTTCATAGTAAATCAGTCAATTTCTCCCTGGCTTCTACCTCTGGTAATTTGATTTTTACCATCCTTCTGAATATCTCATCTGCCTCTGTATATTTTGAAAATGCAGGCTTGTTGATAAATAATTTTTTTACCTCATACTGTAGGTAACAAAGGTGCTCAAAACTCTTGTAGAGAACTTTCCCTGTTAGAATTCCTTGCATGGCTGAGTTATTGGCTTGCTCTTTTGCCACCATTCTTATTTTCTTATCATAGTATTCTTGTTTCATCAATCTGTCATTGATAAACAGAGGATTTGGCAAGCCTTTATATCTCATAATATCAAACTTCATCATGAATCTAGTTATGCCAAGCTCCATGTTCTGACATTTTTCTTCTAGCTGTATCTTTAAGTTTCTCTTTGAAATCACCTTCCTAAATTCAAGAATTGTATCTGTCCCATAAATAATTCCAATCTGTTCTAATTCCTTCTTATTCTTTGAATTACGGAATTTTATGATTTCATTAGCCTCTTCTGGCTTCTTACCAAGTTCTTCCTTGATTTTCTGGATGGCTTCACTTGCTTCTTTGATTAGATCTTTCTGCTCATAAATAACTTGAATGGATGGCAAAATATCATTGACATATTCAATGATATTGGCCCATAGCTGCTACTTGGCTTGTGCCATTGGTTCTTTCAGTGTTAAATATTTCTCTAACTTCTTTAATTTCTTTGTCAACCTGTTGGTTTTCTGTACTTCATTGTTGTGCATAATCTAAACTAGTTTTTTCTCATCACTCCCCGTTATAGCATCATTTCTCACTCCTTGACATGATTCATGATTGCTTTATGGCTTTATAAGCACCCATTTCGCGTACCTTCTGGACAAATTCACTAGCAAACAAAGCGTCCATACGCGACTATGCCCGTGTTTTTCCGCGTGTATACGCGAGTACAGCTAGAATTTTCCGCGTATGCTATTAAAATGATTAAAAAATATATAAAAAATCCCTAATTTCGCGCTGGGTTGATGGTTACTCAGGTAGTTCAACCACCCCAGCCCGTGGCCAACTGTTTCCAACTGCTGAAACTACTTGGAGGGACTATAAAAAGCCCTCATGTGTATGGCCTAAGGAGAGAGAGAATTATTGATATTATACTCTGTTGGTATTCCCTATCCAAGTCTGATTCCCCGTGCCTCCTGCACTTTCCCAGTTCATTATAGGAAACCCTTGTTTCCTTGAGATACACATCCCTTTATATGTTATCTCTATGCACCAGTTTGGAAGGAGTCTTAGCGAGGCAAGGGCTGGACGGATCCGGACGACGGTCTGCGAAGGCCTTGGAAGGATCAGGTGATCTCTCCACTTGATTACTTTTGTACGTACTATTTATAATACAGAAGTATCATGCTGTTCCTAAAATAAACGTGTTAGTGTATGCTTTTATGTATGAGAATATTTGTTATACAAGCATTCATTATGATTTATTTAATGTTTTATATGAATCTCACTAACATTTAGAGTAGATATATGCTGTACAACTTGTCCTTTGTGCCGGTTTCTTCTTGTATTTCAGGTTAAGAAGGAAGGACGGTTGCAGGGGGTTTGGACCCCACGTGGATCTACTTCAAACGTAGGACCTACGGGTAACTCTCTCATTCTACTCTATTTAGTTTTTCTGAACGTGCATGGTTGTGTGTGAGTTCTACAGGGCACGCCCCTCGCTTCCGTGGAGGTTGTATCACAACCAACCTCTAATGCTCTAGGGTGTTGACTTCAAACACACCCAGAATTTTCATCTATTCTTTGAGTCTGTTGATTTCATTTGTCTAAATAGACATTTCCTGCATTTCTTTGACAAGTTTTCCTACTTCATCAGTAGGTTGTGCTGTTGTTGTAGATGAATATGTTGTTGAAGTAGTTGCTGATGTGATAGGAAGTGTTGGAGCTATTGGAACTGAAGGGGCCAATGACTCTGCTAAGGTATAAGGAACAATAGTAGTGACTACAGGAATAAGAGTGACAGGGACTTCTTCTGATCTAGCCTTTTTCTCCTGCACTAGCTTGTCCATCTCATTTTCCATTTCTTTTATTTGGGCAGTTAACTGAAGAATGAGGTTCATCATCTCATCTTTTTGGCTTGCATCCTATAACACTTCCTTTGCCTGTGGATGTTCAATAGGAGGAATTTTTAGTTGCTTCTTTAATGCAACAATATTTTCATTCTTTTTCTTTATCATTTCTTATGCAACTTTTACATTGTTTGGATCATATCCTACTTCAATAACCAAATCTTTCAGTGATTTGATTCTGTTATCCTTAGCCTGTGAGGATGCCTTTTCTAGCTTTAGCTAATCTCTAATGTTCCCTAGAGTGTTTTGCAGCTTCTATACACTCATGGCTTTATTTTTCATTGTAGAATACAACATTTCACCAGCTTGTTTGTGAAATTATATCTGGTCTATGGGATGAAGATCTTTTGCTTGAACTTCATAGGATGTCTTTTTATAATCTGCTAATGATTTGAGATGCTTGATTGTTGGTGGTAGGAATTTCATATGCATCTTCCTAGCCTTGTAGTCAAATGTAGAAAGTAATATGCTTTGGTGATCAATAGGTGACTATTTCCAGTATTGAGTATATGTATCTACTTTTAAGGCCTCATTTCTGATCTTTATTTCTTTGTATTTCTGCATGATGTCCTATTCTTTCTTTGTTGGTTTTTTGGATGAAGACACTTCAACTCTATGTTGTTTTTGAATAAGTTGAGTGTTAGAAGTTGACGACTTGTGTGTTTCTTCAAAAACTGCAGGTGGTGCATTATCCTTTACCACTGTATTTGTGTCAATTACTTCAATAGTTTCCACTCTTCAATTACAGGATTTTGGCTTCTTCTTGTACATCAATTTGAATTTTTTTCAATTGTAGTTTGTGCTAAGTATGATACTTATTATATGACTCTTTTAGAGTTCCTATCTTCTTGGGTTGGAGTTTGCAAGATGGAGCTTGTATCACCTTTCTTCTCTGCCTCTTTCAAAGTGTTCTCCAACCATTCAGACTGATTGGAGTATTTCTCAATGTCTGGCTTGGACTCATGTACATAAGGAGTTAATTTACATTTTACTCTTAACTTGCTTATTACTCCGAAAGGATCATAATACCACTAGAAACTATGACTGAACTTAAATTCATACAAATATTTTTCTGCTTGTGGACCTGCATCTCTACTCTAGCAAATAAAAGGACCAACCTAATTCTTTATTTTAAAATGTGTCTTCTTTTTGGCTGCCAAGAAATTTATTGCATCAGAATTAAGGATCTGCCTGATATACTAAAGTGAAAATAACTTCATTGGGAGGTATTTGGGCAGTTTATATGGAAAAATATTAGATCCATATATCCTAATTTCTGTGTGGTTCTGATAAAGGTACCAATATCCTGTCCTACTGTGTTCTGATAACTGTAGGACCTTTTTAATTTCCTCACCGACTCTTGGTTGAATGTTTTTGTTCAGCATGTTGACAATTGGATGGACGAAAGAATAAATGAATTATGTGTATGTGGACTGTGTCGAGTCTTTTCTGATTAATGGAGTCCAAAAGATAGCTTACTGTGGATTACCTTCAACATCTAACTTTTGAAGGTTGATAGCAAATCTATCAGATTGAAAGTATAAAAACATGTGGAATAAAATAGAGGAATACTTGAAGACACCTTCTTCAGGTAATTTGACCAACTATTCATGAATTGTGTCAGCAAGGTACTGGGAAAAATTGAATATGGTAGCAGGGGGCTGACTAGGTGTGAAAGCAAATAAGAAACCTAAGACTGAAGCATCAACATGCTCATCTATAAAATAACCCAGAATGTAGGACAACATGGTGATGATATGTCTGGTTCTCTTAGAAAATATTGCAGATGGGTAAGGAGGATTGGTCTTGGGAGTTTTTACAGATGAGGGAATGAATTTCTGAAATATTTGGAACCTCTTGGGGAAGTCCAGATTCATATACAACTGTGTAAGGGTCTCAATGGAAAAAAGGATTTCATCTGGCCTAGGTTGAATCTGCAACATTTGATTTGTTGATTCATCTGTGATAGTGAACAAATTTTTTTTCCAGGGGTTATTAGGGCTCTTTGGTCAGGGAAATAACAGGTTTGGAAAATTCTAATGACCTCTAGACATTGGAAGGTCTGTGGGACAATGTATTTTGGCAAATTGGACTCCTAAATGAAAACCTCATCAGCTTGGTCAATTGATTTGTCATGGCTCTAGTAGTGGAGCTCAATAATATTAAACTCAGTGATAGGGTCACAAATTTTAAAGTCTTTTTCTGCTACACATCTACAATATGAGGTTGCAGGGGATTGACAGTTATAATTCCTTGGGAAGCCATTGTTTTGTTTGATTTATTAATTAATTACTTGTTTAGCTCAGAAAAATAGGTTCAGGCCTTTAGGAACACCTCTGAAAGATAATTATAGTTTGCGGAAGGGTTTGAAATGAAATGAGAGATATTCCTCTAGTCTACAATGCTTCAATTGATCAAATTTACTCTCTGTGATCAATAATAGTCTCAAGCCTTGGGAATTCTATGACAAGATAACTAGGGTATGCAGAAAAAATCTTGGGAAGCAATAGGGGCTTTCTTTTTTGGTCTGTAAAGCTCCTACATAGGTTCAATTACTGATTACTTCCTTTTCGTAAGTAAATGCCTTGGTATTTCAGGAATACCTGGAGAAAAGAAGATTTTTGTATGCAGAGGAGGTTCTAGAGGGAGCACAGGTTTTTCTGAGGCTTCAGTGATCTTTATAATGCTTCAAATAGGTTCTGCACTGGCTGTAGTAGCAAATGATCTTGAATTCTGGTAAAAAATGGCTTGAAATAAGGCCAACCGTGATTTTTTTGCTCTAAAACAAGTTCGAAATGCTCTCTTTGTGCATTTAGTAATATAAAAGGTAAAAATGCTTGCAAATGTGTGGCTATATGAGCTTTTTTAACTAATAGTGATTCAACATTAAATGAGAAAGTTAAATTCAAAAGGCAGGGTGGTTTGATAACAGGTGGAAATAATGCTGAGTGGTTTTCACATCGGTAGAATTGGTTGGGCGGTATAATTTCTGAGGATGCGATGCAATTGATTGATTCCACATAGCAGGGGAGCGAGGTGTGAAAACTACTCATTTTGCAAGGTGCAAGAGTGGTTAAATATCGAGCGATCAGAGATGCAATAAGATATTTTTATCATTGGATTTGATCAATCAAGATTTGACGGTTGGCAACTAGTAGGGAACTGTTGGGGATTTTGATAGGCGTGGGGCCTAGGTCTTAAGTTTGATGCGATGAGTTATAACACATACATTGGTTGGGATTCTACGAAGGTGGGTTTAATATATAACCAATGGGTTAGAGGAAAGTGGGACCTATATATAGGAGGGGTAATATGATATGATATAATGTGGGTTGGGACTTTATAATAAGGAATTAATATATATGGGGTTTACGTGTATATAAGGAAATTAATAAATAAAGTTAAATGTTAATAAGTGCGGGATTTTAATATACACTAAGGATAATGTTAAAAACTAATATCGGGGTGGGATTTTCATAGTGGGGCCATATATTATTTTTTTAAACATGAAACTTAGGATAAGTGTATTTTAGGGGGTTTTGAAATGAAAGGGAAATTGGTAAGGGGAAAATTACTTTCCATCGATAGTATGCTTTTTTAACTAGGGAAAGAGTATTTATGTATAGAAAATGAGTGAATTAAGGAGAAAAAGATAAATATGAAGGGGAGGGGGTATTTTTACAAGGAAAATGAGTTTAAAGGGAAATTAGTAAATATGAAATGACCAATTTTTGCTATCCATGCCTTGTGAAAGTTTCTTTTACCTACCCATCATCTACCCTAACATTTTGTTCTTCATTTCTTTGGGTGCATTTGAGCTTGCAGACCCTTTTTTATTTATTATTTTAACAACAAATTATCTAATCCTAACTTTATTACTTCCAAGGGCTCAGATTAAATTGTTAAGCTCCTTACTATTCTCTACCTAACTACTGATCTTCCAAGGTTAAACAGTTTGGCTAGATCTTTATTCTCTATCTATCAACATGAAATTTAAAGCATGAAATATCAAGTTAAGTAGTTTTATCTTCATGGATTGTGGCATTTTTTGACATGCTTCACACAATCTTATTTTGAAAAAATAAAGTAAAAAGTAGTGGCATTTGAATTTGCATCACTTTCATGATCTATTTTTATCTCTTTTTTGTTGGGGTTCATTTTTTATTTTCTTTTTTATCTTTTTCTTTCAGTCCTCTGATTTTTCTTTTAGGACTTTTACCCTCTTTACATTTTTTGTTTTTAATATGTGAAATTTTTTTTGCAGAAATCAAAGTATGTACATATTACAAGACTAATCATATTCAATTCAAAATTATGAATCCTATTATTATAGCACCCTAACACCTTCCACCCATGATATTCAACTTGAATTATTATCATCCTATGATTCTAGCTTCCAAGTCATCTCTGAGGAAAACATCACCACCATAATATCTTTCATACTTGCAAAACCACTCCCTGTGAGGAGTCATATGAATGGATGCCCCTAAGTCAACTAGCCATGCCTCATGATATACATGTGTACTTGAATAAGAAAAGTACACATGCATCCCTCATTTGATGAGATCTTTGCTTCTATAGAAGGAACATCATCAAATCCATTTCCGTTCTCTGCAATTTTGGATCTACAATTTTTTTGTATATCCATTCTTTTCCACATATTCAACATATATTTACAATTTTTCTTGGAGATTTAGATCTTCCTCTAGATTTAGATCTCCCACACGAGGAATTATTTATATTTTTATTATGGTAGAATCCTCATACAATTAAGGCATATGTGTTGTATATTTCTAGGATTTTATATTTCACCTCATCCAATAATAAGGACGAGACTATATCATCAAAACATTAAGTAGTGGCATTATTACCAATGGCAGCAACAAAACTATCCCATGAGTTTGGTAAAGAACACAACAAAATTATACACTCATCTTCATCTGAAATCTCAATATCAATAGATAATAGTTGAATTACCACAATATTGAAGGAATTTAGATGCTATTTCATTGAGTCTCTAGCCTTCATTCTTAGGTTATACATCTTTTTCTATAGGAACAATTTCTTCACTATGGACTTAGACTGATAAAAATTCCCTAACTTGTTCAATAATTACTTCGCTTTAAATTTTCCTAAAACATTTATTAACACTGAATTTGAGAGACACAACCTTATTTTTCTCTTTTCCTTTCGATCCAACTTGGTCCAGTCTTCTATTGAAATCCCTGTTAGTGTAGTTGTAACGTACACCTCCCCTCACATATACCAAAGTAGCCGACCAACCGGGGTAAACATGAGATGAGGGAAGTTAAGAGTAATCTCAACATCCTTGGTTACTTTAAGGAAGTGGAATCGATGTGTAAAAAAATAACACAGACCCCCCTGTACCTGATACAAGACCCACAAAGGCTATCCCAGTCATTCACCTGACTTGTCCCTGGGTCCCACTAAATTTTAATGAAGAAAAACCCCAGAAACTCCTTTGATATGGGCAAGGGTGTTTCTGGGAGGTTTTAGACACTCCCATAGTATAGCCATGCATGCATATAAGGACTTTTTCCCTTAGACCTATGCCAACATCCATGGGATTTTTGGCACTTTTTAAGCCCAGAATCCCAGACACTGGCCAAAACTTCTTGTAGCTTCTAGAATCCATAAAAAACATGATGAAAAATATAATGAACCAAAACCAACTCCAGGACTAGGTCTAACCATACCCTTTTGGGATTGACATTCTTTCAAACACTTGGAATCAATGAAATCTACAGGTCTAGGATACAAGACAAAGCATGAATGACTAAAAACTCTTATGAGAATAAAAAGAAGGATCACCACCCTCTTCCTTCGAGTTATATGACATCAATTAGTATTTCATCCATTAATTTAACATTTACAAGTAAATACATGAAATAACCATGACTTGAACCAATCATATAACCATTCTTATAACTAGCATGAAACCATGTAAATAATAGTGAGAATAAAAACCATTAAATCCACACATCAATAAGTACAAAAGAAAGGGAAATTAGCTTTTATTAAACATAGGCAATATCTGGCTAGGTTTAGGACTTCCATGTACCACCCCACTATAGACATGGTCGAGCCAAATATCTTTTCATATAGTGACCCCCGTGCCATATTCCAAGCATGAATATGTGATCTCATGGATAAACTAATCCAAAAACAACCAAGGGAATCCAGAGGCTAAACCACTTCCACCCTCACCATACCGTGATCACACCAAAACTAGTTCTGAGATAAAAAAAGCGAACCAAGCTTGAACTGCCTCTAGAAACCATTGCTATCCTTGAGGAATTTTCCATCTCATTATCTCTCAGGTTTTATCGCAATCCATATCAAATAACTAGGCCCTAAACCAAGACACCACCCTCAGGATTTAGCGAGTATCCCACTAAAACTGTTTAAGGGATTCCTAGGCCTTTGGGAATTTTCTGAGCCCACCTCTACCCTAGATTTTGAAATCCATTAGGAAAATACAAATACCAAAAATGAGATCAATCCCATCACACCATGACTATCCGGAAAAATACAAGGCAAGGTTGAAAACCATTGTCAAAACCTGGAAAAAACATGCCACTAACAACAAGATAAAAGAATAGCAACATGCAAAAACCATGTATGTCCAAACTAGCTAGGAAATTGCACATGAAATATGTTACCTACAAGTATTCTTGTTGAAGCTACTAGATCCTTCTCTTCCTTGCTTGATATTTTCTTTCCTTTCCTTTCCTTGTCCTTACTTTACTTGCTTTCCTCTTTCTTGATCCAATGCTGAGATGCTCCATGAAAACTCTAAGCATCCAAGAGTGTGTGAGAGAGAGATTAATGAGAGATCTCCAAAATGAATTGAAAAAAAGGTACCAACTGATCCTCAACAACGTTTTTAGTAATGAGACCTCTTTTTTCTTCATTTTCCATTATTTTTCTTCAATTTCCTCCTCACATGCAACCTGTGACCTTTTACCTTCATTTTGTACTAATTTACTTTATTTTCATAAATAATTGTGCCAAAAATACATTTTTCCTCTTTAATTCCTTAGCCATTGCATTTTCCAATTTCCCTTAGCCATAAACACATCCAATGGTTCCCACTAGGATAATATTTCCTAAAATTCAGCGTGGAATAAGTGTCCCTTAATTGTGGTCTTATTTTTTTTCCTTTATTAACTTTTATTACATGATATTTTTGTTGATCAGTGATTGTCATTGATGTTAAACCAAGCAGCACCAGAGGGTACACCGATCTTGCATGGAAATTTTGACTTGAAAACTTACTCTATTACGAGTCAAGGATATTTTGGATGGTTTCTAATTGTTGAGATGTTTCTGTTGATATATCACATGCCACGTAATTCTTCACGGTTTGAGAGATATTCATGTTTGAAGTTAGTAACCCTAGATAGTGGGCTAAAACCCTATGGGGTTGTAGTATGATACTAATAATCGGTTGTGGTCATTGAATATTTAATAATTAATATTTTTTTAAACTCCTAAAATCCCTCCAACGTTCACTTTTTGAATACCCTCTAAATCAAATCATTTATATAAATTGTGACCCTCATATCCTCCCGATGCAAGGATTTCACTACTTAAAAGAAGTCATCGTGGAATTATCGCTATAATTTTTTTATGTGAAGCTTCAGATGCTAAAAAAAAAATTCATTTGAGTTGAAATCCTGATGAAGCTCGTGACCAAATTTCAGATATTGGTTCACTATATTTTCAGAGATATGATCTAAGGACGTTAGGGTTTGTGTAGGATCCCAAATTTCATGTCAAACATGTGACCTTGGGAAAATCATCATACTCTCTCTCTGAGCATTGGATTAAAATTTCGTAAAATGTGACAAAAAGAGAATGGATTGTATCTTGTTGGATATCGTTTTTAGGACCAAAGGTTGAAACATTGACACATGGAACTTCGTACAATTTTGCTCTACTGAACTAGTCTATAATCAAGTCATCGTAGGAGATTGGGCATAAATATTTCTTGAAGAATCCAATGTTGATCAGACTTACGGGGTTGGAAATAGGACTCAGAGGGATACCATAGGACATAATTTCAGACCTTGGAGATATGAAATTACATAGATACAACAAATTCAACATCGAGCTTCTAGAAGGCAAGAAAAAATATGCATTCAAGGATCACTGTAGTAAGGGCAACACATCAACAGTCAAGGGGAAGTCTACTACAACAAGGTATGTATGATTAGTGTTTGAATTTTAATTTTAATATCAACTCTGACATGTGTTTTTGTAGGACAATGTAAATATTTTGTATGCATGTTTGAGTGGGTCTTGTTCATAAATGTTGAACGTGTTTACATTTAAATTTTGAATATTTCTTTGACATATGGTTTGTAGGACAGTGTAAGTATTTTGTTTGTATATTGGTTTGGGTCTTTTTCATTAATGCATGTGTAGGAAGGGGGAAAATGATAGGACAACTCAGACACATCCTAGAAGGACAATGCAATGCCAAAGTACCATTACTTGAAGCAAGCACAACAATACCTCAGTTGCTAGTGTTCAAAAAATCAATGTCAAGTCAAGTATCAGGTCATGTCAAAAGTTAGTATTGTAAAAATAATCATTGTAAAATTGTAAATGAGTTATTATTGTAAAAGAGTCAATTTTCCTAGAGTTGGAGAGGCATTGTTTGGAGGTATAAGTGTCATTGTTGGATAATGTTATGGTTGGGTTGCAGGTCATAGTGTGATTGGGTGATTGGTATAGTTCAAGAAAATCATTTTGAATTATATTTTATCATGCATCATTGTCCCTGGTATGAGATTCCACACTATTGTCTTATTTCTGATCATTATAGGCTGGCAGGGAGGTGCTAGTTTGGTGCATGAAGTCACCTACAGGTTAGAGCCTGTGAACACTTCAGGGTGGTATGCTGGTCTAAGATGTCGGGGCATCCATTCAGTTGACTATTGAAGAAACCAGGGCATTGGGGCATCCTTCCAGTGGGAGCTGGAGAAGAATGATTTACTAGAATTCTAGGAAGTTGTACCTTTCATTTCAGTTGGTGGTAAATATTAAAGAATTTATTAGAAAAGCGTTCAATGGTTTTTGACCTGGAGGGGGTTTTCCACCTAAAATTTATGTGCCTAATGTGTTCTATTATTTACCTTTGTTACTAGATAAACATAAATAGTAATTGAATATTAACTAATACTCTGAAAATATTTAAAAGTGTTAATTGATAAGAAATATTGATTCACCCCCCCCCCCCCCCTCAGTATTTCCAACAATTGGTATCAGAGCTCGGTTCCTTCAATAATAGTCTAACAACTGGAATTATATCATGGAGTATACTAAGAATAGAGTTCCTCTTTTCAATGATAATAACTATGCACTTTGGAGTGGAAGAATGCATATTCATTTTCTGGTGCAAGGATACAAATTATGGGAAATCGTTGAAAAATGCTTTACAAAGACCCAAGATGAACAATCTAAGAAAAATATGGTATATGATGCAAAGGCTAAAGATATCATTATCAGTGGGCTTATCGAATTTGATTATCTTAAGGTACTGAGTTGTAAAAATGCTAAAGAAGTATGGGGCAAGATTGAGAATATATATGCAGGTGACTCAAATGTGAAAGACACAAATCTTCAAATTTACGGAGAAAAATTTGAGCAACTCAAAATGAAGGAATATGAAAATATTGATGCATAATTACAATGTGTTGATGAAATAAATAAAGCATTGGAAGCTTTAGGAGCACCTGTTG
This sequence comes from Pinus albicaulis, assembly GCA_034641835.2. Taxonomy (NCBI): domain Eukaryota; kingdom Viridiplantae; phylum Streptophyta; class Pinopsida; order Pinales; family Pinaceae; genus Pinus; species Pinus albicaulis. The sequence goes on along the minus strand of CM076584.1, from coordinate 755,240,911 downwards.
ACACAAAAATTGTTGTCCGAAAGATCCTTAGAACCTTGCCAACAAGATACAACCCAAAGGTATATGTCTTGGAATATACTTTGAATCTATCCAATCTCAGAAAAGATTAATTTCATGGAGTGCTTACGACATAGGAAATGAGGATTGAAGAAGCGGACAACACGTCTCACCTAGAAACAACATTCACCACATCCAAGAAAACTAGTTAGGACAAGCATACTCCGAACGAGAAAACTTGTAGTTGTAAGGAAGAAGAAAGGAAGAAGATGAAGAAGAATTTTCAGATAAATAATTTGCCTACTTCACACAAAAAATGAGAATAGGTATGGGTAAATTCAAAGGTAAAATTACATTGATATGTTTTGATTGTGGTGAGGTTGGGAATTTTGCAGCCAAGTGTCCTCACAAAATGAGGTTGTTACAAAAGGAAAGGTTTGAGGAAGTTCAACAAGAAAGACAAGAATAAATGGTTTAAGAAGAGTTTCTGACGAAGAAGAAGATATGACTGAGGTTGAATTTCAAAATGAAGTGATCAGGGTTATCAAAGAGCTCAAGGTTGAGAAGAAGCATGTTAACACTCTTGAAGGATAGTTAAATATAGAAAGGGAACAAGTCATAAATCTTAAAATCAAGGTTGAAGAATACAAATGAGTTGAAGAATTGTTCAAGGGAGAATCAAAGCAAAGAAACAAGGAAATAGAAGCATTGGAAGATGAAATTTTTTCTCTACGAAAGTAAGTAAAAAATGGAAAAACTCTTCAAAACTACACCAATAGCTCCAAGGCATTGGAATAATCATAAAAAATTAGCGATCAAACAATGACAAGACTGGTCTTGGTTACAAAGAAAAAATTAAAAAAGTGTCCTTCTATGAAAAAAGAAGAAGATGGATATGCAAAATATAACAAGCTGGTAGACCTCCCAGCCAACTCAAGAGATCAGGACTCGCAGGAAGAAGCATTGAAGGAAATTCCTCGAAGAATATTTCCTCCGAGGTAACAACCTATCTTCTATGGTCATTGTTATTCATGTGGAATGTTTGGACATAGAGCTATAGAATGTCGCACGTATGCTTGGAATAAATACAGTTTCGGGAGATCTTTCAGAAAGGGATATTCTGGAACTCAGCAGAATATTAATAGGTTTGATCATTTGAGAGATGATGTTGAATGTTACAAATATAAAAACTTTGGACACTTGGCTAAAGATTGCATACTTGGAAGTTCTTCAAAGGAATTCTCACAAAATAAGAATGAACAAATATGGAAAAAGAAGACTAAAAAATGTGCTATCTCTCTCAAGGTTCGAAGCAACAGAAACGTTTGGTATGTTGATAGTGGTTTCTCCACTCATATGACTGGAAATATGAATAAATTCATATCCTTGAAGGACAATAAGGATGGAACAATGTCTTTTGGAAATGACGGGTCTTCAAACGTCATAGGAGTAGGTATAGTCATACTTGGAAGCAAGAATGAATTAGTGAAAGATGTGTTGTTGTTTGAAAATATGAATCAAAATCTTCTCAGTGTTGGAAAAAGTGCGATCAAGGACACACGATGCTATTTAACTCTAAAAAGTGTGAAATCAGGAAAGGCAAGTTCAATAAAATTGTGGCTACAGCAAGCAGAGCTCCAAATGACATATATATTTTGGATGAGACACCTAAAGGGTGATTTTTGGTGAAATAAGATGAAATTTGGTTATGGAACAAATAAATTGGACATATAAATTTCAAAAATTTGGTTAGGATCAACAAGAAGGAAGTAGTAAGAGAAATGCATAAATTTCAAAACCTACCAATACGATATGTGAATCTTGTTGGCACAACAAGCAGACAAAATTTTAGTTCAAGACAAAATAACTCTTTGCATCACGTCCATTGGAATTAGTACATACTCATCTATGTAGTCCTATGAGAACAAAAGGTTTAGCTGGAGAATTATATTTTATGCTAATGGTAGATGATTACACCATAATGATAGCCATAAAATTCTTAAAGAAAAAGACTGAGGCATTTGAGTGTTTTAGAATCTAAAAGGAATTGGTTGAAAATCAAACTGATTTGAAGAGCAAATGTCTAAGATCAGATAATGGCGAAGAATTCACTTCCAAGGAATTTCAACAGTACTGTGATGAAAATGGAATGAAAAGGCAATTCTCAATAGCCAGAATACCACAACAAAATGGAGTTGCTGAAAGAAAAAACAAAACCGTACAGGAAATGGTGAGAACAATGTTAAATGATTCAAAATTAGATGATAAATTCTGGGTTCAAGAAATTGATACAACTATATTCATTATAAACAGAGGTTTGCTAAAGAAAAATTGTAACATGAATCCATTCAAATTATGGAAAGGAATATCGACTAATGTCAAATACTTCAAAATATTTGGAAGCAAATGCTACATCAAAAGAGAATATAAAAATTGGGAAAGCTCTATTCCCGTGTCAATGAAGGTATTTTTGTTGGTTATTCACGCAAAAAGAATGCTTATATATGTTACAATCTGACGCAAAAAAAATAGTGGAAATGATAAATGTTACTTTTGATGAAGATTGTGCTACCAAGGATGACGATGAGATTGTCCCTTCAAGAAAATCTGAGGGATCTGAGGGAGAATATTTGAAGGATGAAGAAGAAGCTCTAGAACCAGACCAATCAAATAAGGAAACAACAGTCAACCAAGAGGAAATAAGAAATAATCAGCAAGATGTACAAGAAAATTCTCCAAAAGATTTCAAAGAATGGTGTAAAAATAATCATCCATAAAATCAAATCATCGGCAACATAAATGAAGAAATTGGAACCAGAAGAAGTTGACCGTTTCGTTCATCAAAACAAGCCCACCTTTCTTTTCTAGCAACTTTTGAGCCTAGCAATTTTGAGGAAGCTAGTCAAGATGAACACTGGGAGCAGCTATGAATGAAGAACCGGATCAAATTGAGAGGAACGATACTTGGGAATTAGTTCCATGACCAAAGGATAAAAAATGTTATTGGAACTAAATGGGTCTTTAGAAACAAATTGAATGAGGATGGATAGGTTACTAGGAATAAGGCAAGATTAGTCTGGAAAGGATATGCAAAAGTTGAAGGAATTTATTTTGAAGAAATTTTTTCTCTTGTTGCCAGAATGGAAACTATCAGAATGTTTCTCGCTTATGCATGCTCGAGAAAAATCATGGTCTACCAAATGAATGTTAAGCTAGCCTTTCTAAATGCTGAATTGGAAGAATAAGTTTACATTGAACAACCTGAAGGTTTTCTTCTCTCTGAAAATGAAGACTATGTATACAGATTAAAGAAGGCACTATATGGTCTCAAGCAAGCTCCTAGATCTTGGTATGCTCATCTTGATGGATATCTACATAAAAAAGGATTCAAGAAAGGAAGCACCAACATAAATCTCTATGTGAAATTGGATCAAGATAACCTAACAATTATCGAGGTATATGTAGGCAATATAATTTTTGGAAGAAATGATGATAGATTAAGTAAAAAAATTTCCACAAAGATGCAAAGTGAGTTTGAAATGTCTTTACTTGGTGAGCTAAATACTTCTTAGGGTTTCAGATATCTCATTAGGATAAAGAAATATTTATATATCAAACCAAGTACATCAATTGAATGCTCAAGAAATTCAAGATGGAAGATTGCAAGCTTGTCCTTACCCTAATGGTACCAGGTTGCAAGTTAAGTTTAGATGATTCGTCAATGGATGTGGACCAGAGGTTGTATAGATCTATGATTGGTAATCTTCTATATGTGATAGATTCTCGGGAAAATGTAATGTAGGAAGTTGGACAAGTATCAAGATTCCAAACAACACCAAAAGAATCTCATATTATTGCCGTAAAAATAATTCTCCGATATCTTAAGGGAACAACAGAATATGGTTTATGGTATCCCAAAGGAAATAATATAGTTATCCAAGCTTATACAGATGCAGATTGGGCAGGAAGTGTTGATGGTTAAAAGAGTACTAGTGGAGTAACATTCTATCTAGGTGGTTTACTTGTTTCATGGTTAAGTAAAAAGCAGTCTTCAATCTCGGTATCCATAGCAGAAGCATAATATATCACAGTAGCCACTTGTTGTATTCAAGTTCTCTGGATGAAGAAAACTTTGCTAGATCTTTAAATCAAGTTTGATGAGTCTATTCCCATATTTTTCGATAACACTAGTGCCATCAATATCTCCAAGAATCCTATGATGAATTCCAAAACAAAGCACATTTCGATCACATATCATTTCATTAGAGGGAAAGTCACCAAAAATAATATCAAGCTTAAATATCTTGGCACAAAGGAACAAATTGCTGACATCTTTCCCAAACCATTACCTCGTGAAGCATTTGAGTATCTTCGCCTAAAGCTTGGGATTCTCCCAAGTTCTCATTAGAATCTTTCTCTTATCTAACTAAGTAAAAAAAAATGGAGTTGAGGTGTGTATAGGTCCGCATGATGAAGTTTTTTAGGGTGAGTTAGCCTTTTCCATTGATGAAAAAGGGGGAGAGAATGTTGTGGGAAGAGGTGTCATGATCACAGGGGGAGTACTTGTGTTGCCATAAATTCCAAAGGGGGATATTTTGATCAGTGGTTGTCATTTATCTCAACCCAAGAAGCACCAGGGGCTACCTCGATATTGCATGGGAATTTTGACTTGAAAAATTACTCTATTTCGAGTCAAGGATATTTTGGATGGTTTCTACTTATCAAGATATTTTTGTTGATATATGGCATGCCTCATAATTATTCACGTTTTGAGAGATATTCGCATTTGAAGTTAGTAACCCAAATTAGTGGGCTAAAACCCCACAGGGTTGTAGCATGACACTAATCATTGGTTGTGGTCATTGAATATTCAATAATTAATAAGTTTTTAAACTCCTAAAATCGCTCCAATTTTCACTTGTAGAAGACCCTCTCAACCTATGAATTTATATAAATTGTGACCCTCATATCCTCCTGATGCAAGGATTTCACTACTTAAAAGAGGTCATTGTGGCATTATCACTATAAATTTTTTTCTGCGAAGCTTTAGATGTTGAAAAAAAACCCATTTGAGCCTAAATCCTTATGAAGATCGTGACCGAATTTCAGATATTGAAAAGCTAAATTTTTAAATATATGATTTGAGGACATTAGGGTTTTTGGAGGCTCCCAAATTTCATGTCAAACAAGTGACCTTGGGAAAATCATCATAACTTTCTCTATGAGCATTAGATTCAAATTTCTTAAAACGTGAAAAAAATAGAACAAAATGTAGTTTGTAGATATCATTTTCAAGACCAAAGGTCGAAGCAGTGACACGTGGAACTTCGTACAAGTTTGCTCTACAAAACTAGTCTATAATTAGGTCATTGTAGGAGATTGGTCATAAATATTTCTTGAAGAATCCAATTTTGATCAGACCTATGGGGTTGGAAACAAGACTCAAAGTGCTACCATAGGACGTAATTTTAGACCTTGGAGATCTTAAATTACATAGATACAACAGATTCAATATCAAGCTTCTAGAAGGCAAGAAAAAATATGCATTCAAGGATCACTGCAGTAAGGAAAAAACATCAACAGTCAAGGGTAAGTCTGCTACAACAAGGTTTGTATGATTAGTGTTTGAATTTTAATTTGAATATCATATCTGACACGTGTTTTTGCAGGACAATGTAAATATTTTGTATGTATGTTTGATTGGGTTTTTTCATAAATGTTGAACGTATTTACATTTGAATTTTGAATATTTCTCTGACATTTGGTTTGCAGGATAATGTAAGTATTTTTATTGTATATTGGTTTGGGTCTTGTTCATTAATGCATGTGCAGGAAGGACAACACAATAGGACAACTCAGGCCCATACTAGAAGGACAATGCAACACCAAAGTACCATTACTTGAAGCAATCACAAAAATACTTCAGCAGTTGCTAGTGTTCAAAGAAGCAGTGTCAAGTCAAGTATCAGGTCGTGTCAAAAGTCAGCATTGTAAAAATCATCATTGTAAAATCATAAAAGAGTCATTATTGTAAAAGATTCAATTTTCCTAGAGTTGGAGAGGGATTGTTGGGAGGTATAAGTTTCATTGTTGGATAATGCTATGGTTGGGTTGCAAGTCATAGTGTGATCGGGTGATTGGTCTAGTTCAAGAAAATCATTGTGAATCATATTGTATCATGGATCATTGTCCCTGGTACTAGTGTCCACACTCTTATCTTATTTTTGATCATTATAGGGTGGCACGGAGGTACTACTTTGGTGCATGAAGTCACTACAGGTTGGAGCCCTTGAACACTTCAGGGTGGTAGGTCGATCTAAGATGTTGGGGCATCCATTCAGTTAACTACTGAAGAAACCATGGCATTGGGGCGCTCTTCCAATGGGATTTGGATAAGAATTATATTCTAGAATTCTAGGAATTTGTACCTTTCATTTCATTTGGGGTTGAAGATTAAATAATTTATTAGAAAATCCTTTAGTGGTTTTTGAACCAGAGGGGGTTTTCCACCTAAAATTCATGTGCCTATTGTGTTCTATTGTTTACTGTTGTTACTAGATAAACATAAAGAATAATTGAAGATTAACTAATGTTATGAAAATATTTGAAAGTGTTAATTGATAAGAAATACTGATTCACCCCCCCCCCCCCCCCCTCTCTCAGTATTTCAAACTATTTTAAGCAGGGTCTGTTACAAACCCCACCCCTCTCTTGGGGAACACTTTCCTCAATGTTAAAACACACATACACCTCTGTAATATCCCAAAATAGGAAAAAAAACAATATAACTCATAAAAATGGAAAGCAGCAGTAAATATCAATACGTTACATATGAGCCAAAGATAGATCCATGGTATTATGTATAACAACAACAATTAAGTATAAAATCTTGGGTATCAAGTCCCTCAAGCTAGGTAAGGGAAGCCTCCAATGCCTAAAAGCACCCAAACATGTGATATAGCTGCTACAAAAAACAATGAAGCAAGTAAAAATGCAGTTTTAATGACTAATACTACAGTTGGAAAATGTAAATAAATGGATCTGATAATCCAATGCTTAAACAAGGCTCAAAATGGAGATCTATGCTCCTCAACACCTTTCCTAGATAACCCAAAAATGGTTTCTTGAAATACACAAGAATATAAATGGTGATCTAAAGTCCTAGGGCGGAAGAATCATTGCAATTGAAGCACATAGAGGAGGTGGATGAAACTAACATAGATCTGAATGGCACTCCTCCAAAAGACTCTCAATGAAGGGTTGATCCCTCCAATGAAGATCTAACCTTCCAAATGTGTCATTGAAGCCACCCCTACAACTACCCTCTGAAATAATGTTGTCCAAGACTGAAAATGCACTGTATGAGATGGTAATTTCTTTTCATGATGCCAAAATATGATATGAAGCATAGGGAACTTCCTTACTGATCTCCCAATGGAAAGAATGTTTCCTCCACTGAAGACAAGCTCAGAAATGGTCCAATGAAACCCTCCACTGCTGTACCCTACAACACAACACAACCCTAAGCAGAAACTTTGCTATTGAAAAAGTTGTAGCTTGGCCTAATGCTGGAATGTGGAAATGTAGCCCAAATACTTCTCCTAAGTGGGCACTTGAAGTCCCCCGAGGATGAAAGTGGGAATCCTGCTTGGGAACACCCTTGTGCTAAACAACACTTCAATCTTATTTAAACAGCTGAAGATAGGCACAAGTCATAACAGACCATAAAAAAATAATAATCCAAATCATGCCCTCCATGAATACCATCCCCTTCCTTATATACTTGGTGAGCTTCCTCACCTTGGGCCCCACTCATTAAAACCACTACTTCCATGCAAAGCATCTCCCTCCAAAAATGCATTGTCCCTCATTGAATGTCCACTCCCTCCATACCAGCACTATTGATTTGGTCAAATTTGACCCATTCCACATGCTTCATTCCTTGTTCACACATATGGATGTTTTTCCAGCTATTTTGATATCCCCCATTCACATTTGGAGTGATTTATTCCTACTAAATAGATTTATGGGTCTCTCTACCTACTTATTCTTGTATCTAAAGGACAAAATCAAAATTTAATATTCCAATTAGCTGCATGCTAATTTAGGAATATTACAATCCTCCCCTCCCAAATGTTGCTTGTCCTCAAGCAATCGCAAGGATAGAATTGAAGAGCCTCCTCTCCTCCTGTTGTACCATCCTCATATGATAAGTTCCTCCAATGAAAAAGATGCTCTCTCATCAATATGTCCCCAAGTTGCTCCTCCCAAGTGTATAAGTAAGCCTTTGGTGATAAATCCAACTGGTTCTCATAATGAAAAAGTGGGATATCCATGGAGAAAACTATATGTTGTCTAGAGGCCTTCTTGAGGCATGGAATCAACAAAATATTGGGAGCCTTCCTTCCCATGTGAAGCTCCAATCCCAAAGACATCATCCACACAAAATGAATCACCCTCCAAAGTGGTAACTCATAGAAAAATCCTCCCAAATGGTCATGAGAGGCACCTCCCAAGTGCTCAAGTTAACCATATGGCTCACCTCATATGGAAACAAGAGGTCAAATGTAGCAATCATGGATTGTCCAATGTTCTCCATGAAGTATGAGACATAAGTAATGTGGAGAATCTCTTCTTTAACAGGCACACCTAATCCATGTATCATCTCCCCAATCATGCCCATAAAAATGATAAGGACATCATCAAAATATGGGATCATAATCAGAGTCATACTATCTACCATGTGTAATACCGGAGAAGGAAAATGGTCCCTCAAGTGCAACCAGTGCAGTTTGACTCCTAACTGCATTAGAATATGGCATGATGAGTGATTTCCCAACCACATTCTTTCTGCCCCAATCTTCTCACATGCTTGGAGAAGGTGCATGATGTGGGGTGCAGGTTGAGCACACCCTAAATAAGACATAATCTCCCCAAATATCCTAGGGAGTGGCCAACATCATAACTACTTATGGCCCCAAGTAGACCATGAAGTATATAAGAAAGAGTGCCCCTTCTTGGAGCAATGGCGTGCACATGAATGGTAATGAAATACAAATACATAATAAGTGGATCACGACGTACACAAATACAACCTTTACCATGTACTTTGTTTAAGCTAGTGAAGTGGCTCATGGATGGGCCTCTTCTCATTCCCAATGAGAAAGGAAGTGCCTGTGATAACTCTACCAAAGGGTTATGTCTCTCCTCACCCTCCAAACAATCCATGCATCTCTTCATAGTATAGTATATCTCACCTTTAAAGCCTTCCCAAATGAATCCCTCCAGGATAGTCCAGTACGCTCTTAAAACCAGCGGGGTTGGAGAGAAAACCCTCATATGTTGCATGTAGTAGCTTCTCCTTGAGCTTAGATTCTCTAGTCAAGAAGATCCTACTCTAAAACTAGATGACCCCATATCTTACTACATATCTCCCATCTGATAATTGGCCATCAAGTACTCTGCATGAAAAGAAATCCTTGGAGTATTCCACCAACAACTGGGATCTCCAATAAGGGTCTATACTCCATAATGACATTGCTGCTGATCTACTGTGTAAATCCTTTGCCATGTTATTTTCCTCTTCTTTGACATCTCCCATGCCAAAGTCATACACTAGGATGTTGATATCCCGCCTCTGCTGCTCCTCCTACAGTTTCTCATACTCTAGTGCGGGTTGAAGTTTTTGGAGGTTAGCCTTCCATGGGAAGCTATCACCTAGAAAAAACTTTTTAAGTTTGACCAATGTAAGTATGAGTGGCCACCAACCTCTACCATATGTGGAATATCCCTCCCTATGTGAAAGTATCTTCTAATTCTCTAAATCCATGGAGTGGTCTCCTTACACCATAATGGTGCCATCCATCTCTGAAACATCTTTTCTCAGTGAAAGATATTTGGTGAGAGTGGGTAATACTGATATTGGGAGAAAATATCCCTCCTCCTTGAGCCTACCCAAGACTCTCTGTGTTGTGTCAATTCCTCCCAAGGTTCTCACTCCTCTTGGATTTAAGAGTGGTGCAACCTGTTGTGAGACATCTCTCATCAACTCCTGATCTAGTGGCCTCCCAGGTGGAATGCCTCCATGCAATGTGACATCAATGTCTAGAGTAGACTGTATATGTGAGTGGAATGCTTGGTCCCTACTCTCACTATGAAAATCAGCTAGCCTCTTTTGTGCATAAATTTTCTGAAATAGATAGGGTTGTGTGCTCCTAATCACCTGATGTTGGCCATCCTTTCTATATTCCCCTTCCATCTGCAAAGTCTCGCTGCCCATCAATGATGGCACATGCTGGTCCTAGATTGTGCCTTGATCTCCACATTTTATATCCTTCGGAACTCCTTGCAAAGATACAAGGTCTCCTCTGATTAGGAAAATTTCTCCATTTCCATCTTCTTGAGGCAATAGATCTCCTCCTGGTGTGACAGTGTTGTTACCTCTTTCCTGCTCTCCCCCTTCATCATTAATGGAGGATACCTCATCATCATTAAGAGGTCCTTTGTCTTGATCCTCTTTTGAAAAGGAGATCTCCATGTCTTCCTTTTGAGAAGAGAGCTCTTCCTCAAGTGGGGATCTTGCCTTTAGCAAGGTATTCTGCAAGTTTCTGACCCCCTCAATAGCATTCTGGAATGGAGTTGGGTTTATGGATCCTTCCAACTCATGCAAATATTTTGTTTGTTTGGCCTTGGCTAGCTTAACCAAGGATGTTTCAAAAAAATTTCCATCAAATATTTTCACTAACCTCATAGTGAAATTTTCATAAGTAGATAAATTTGCATGATTCAATGAATAAGTTTCATAAAACCACCAAGCATAAGCCTTACCTTCAAGATGCAACACTACTACTTTAATGGCTTCCTCTTATGAAACTTGGTGCTACTGAAAATAGGTATCTAGCTCCTTCACCCAAGCTTTAGCTATGCATTTAGGTGACCCATCAAAAGTAGACAGAAAGAATCTACCCAAAGCATGTTGCTTTCACCTTTTGCTTCTATTGTGATTTCTAGGCCTTATATTTTCCTTGAGTTGGAAAAACCCTTGGAAGTTTAGATGCTCCTTGAACCTCTAAGATTTAGATTCATATTCTTGCAGATAATCACCAAGAGTCTCCTCCTTGGGTGCATCTCCTTCCTCCATCTATATTGCTATGAATGTAGGCATGGTATAGCATTGTGGATCTGATTGTGTGGCCGAATTCTCACACCTATAATATGAAGAACTGGAGCTTTCTTCATGTGAAAATTTTTTAGAGGAATCTTCATGTCTTTCCCTCCTCATTCCCTTGATTTCTCTGTTATCATCATGCATAGTTTGAAGAAGAAGTTTTGAAAACTCCTTTCCCTTCATTTCTCCTATTTTTCCTTTGTATCTTCTATAAACCTTATCCTTTTTGTGAGAAGCTTCTTCTTCTTCTGATAGCATAGATGTAACGCTTCACAGGCTTAGCCAATATTATGCTATGATATGACTGTAATATAAAAATGGAAAGTAGCAGTAAATATACATAAATTACATATGAGCCAAAGATATATCCATGGTATTATGTATAACAACAATAAATAAGTATAATATCTTGGGGATCAAGTCCCTCAAGCTAGGCAAGGGAAGCCTTCATTGCCTAAAAGCACCCAAACATGCGATATAGCTGCTACACAAAACACCAAAGCAAGTACAAACACAGTTTTAAGGACTAATTTTGTAGATATAAAATGTAAATAAATGGATCTAATAATCCAATGCTCAAACAAAGCTCAAAATGGATATCTATGCTCCTCAACACCTTTCCTAGATAACCCAGAAAGGGTTTCCAGAAATACACAAGAATATAAATGGTGATCTAAAGCCCTAGGGTTGAAGAATCACTGCAACTAAAGCACATAGAGGAGGTGGCTGAAAATAATGTAGATCTAAATGTAACTCCTCCAAAAGACTCTCTCAATGAAGGGTTGATCCCTCCAATGAATATCTAACCTCCCAAATGTGGCACTGAAGCCACCCTTGCAACTACCCTTTGAAATAACACAGTCCAGGACTGAAATTCTGTTGTAGGAGATGGTGATGTCTTGGCTTGATGCCAAAATATGATATGAAGCACATGGAACTTCCTTACTGATCTCCCAATGGAAAGAATGCTTCCTCCACTGAAGACAAGCTCAGAAATGGTCCAATGAAACCCTCCACTGTTGCACACTACAACACAACACAACCCTAAGAAGAAAATATGTTGTTGAAGAAAGCTGTAGCTTGGCCTGATGCTAGAATGTAGAAATGTAGCCTAAATACTTCTCCTGGGTGGGCACTCGAAGTCCCCCAAGGATGAAGGTGGGATTCCCGCTTAGGAACACCCTTGTGGTAAATAGCACTGCAATCTTAGCTAAAAAACTAAAGAGATCCACAAGTCATAATAGAACATAAACAAATAATAATCCAAAACATGCCCTCCATGGCTGCCATCCCCTTCCTTATATGCTTGGTGAGCTTCCTCACCTTGCGCCCCACTCATTAAAGCCACTACTTCCATGCAAATTATCTCACTCCAAAACTGCATTGTCCCTCTTTGAATGTCCAATCCCTCCACACCAACATTGTTGATTTGGTCAAAGTTGACCCATTCCACATGCTTCATCCCTTTTTCACACATAGGGGTGTTCTTTCCAAGTATTTTGATATCCTCCATTCACATTTGGAGTGATTTATTCCTACTAAAGATAATTATGGGCCTTTCTACCCACTTATTCTTCTATCTAAAGGACAAAATCAAAATTTAATATTCCAATTAGCTGCATGCTAATTTAGGAATATTACAATCCTCCCCTCCCAAATGTTGCTTGTCCTCAAGAAACTTCCAGTATAGAATTGAAGAGTCTCCTCTCCTCCTCTTGTAGCATCCTCATGTGATAGGTTCCTCCAATGAACAATATGCTCTCTCATCAATATGTCCCCAAGTTTCTCCTCCCAAGTGTATAAGTAAGCCTTTTGTGATAAATCCAAATGGATCTCATCATGAAAAATTGGGATATCCATGGAGGAAACTATATGTTGTCTAGAGGCCTTCTCAAGGCATGGAATCAACAAAATATTAGGAACCTTCATTCCCATGTGAAGCTCCAATCCCCAAGCTATCATCCACACAAAATGAATCACCCTCCAGAATGGTAATTCACAGAAAAATCCTCCCAAATGCTCATGAGAGGCACCTCCCAAGTGCTCAAGTTAACCATATGTCTCACCTCATATGGAAACAAGAGGTCAAATGTAGAAATCATGGATTTACCTGTATCTGCCTACTAAAAGCATCTTCAACCCTTTTCTCTTCAACTTTGGTGTATTTTATCTCAAAATAAAACTCATTGATCATATATAGTTTGCATGGAATTCATATTTGGCTGGTCAAACAAGTATCTCAACCCACTATGATCACTACTAAATACAAAATTCCTGCCCAAAATATAGTGTCTTTACAGCTTCAATGCATGGATGATCACTGCTAGCTAAATATCATGTGTTAGATAGCTATGTTCATGCTCATTTAGTTTCTGAGACTCATAGCATACCACATGTCCATATTGCATAAGGACTCCACCAAGCTATATTTTGCAAGAACCTGTACATATTACAAACTCTTTTCTGGATCTATGATCTTTAACACTAGAGCATGTGATAAAAAATACTTAAGCTATTCAAAACTCTCCTCACACTCCTCCGTCCATTTTAACTTTTTACATTTCCTTTGCAATGATGTAATATGATAATAAATCTATGAGAATTTCTTGATGAACCTCTTGTAATAACATGTCAATCCCATGAAGGATCTCACTTCATCTAAATTTCTAGGAGCTAATCACTACATGATAGCTCTTACCTTTTCTAGATCCACTGTTATCCCTCCTTGGAGACAACATGTCCAAAGTAATGTACCTCAGTTTGAAAAAAACTGCACTTTTTGAGCTTAGCATAGAGCTGATGCTCTCTCAATGATCTCAACACCACTTCCAAATGCTCGACGTGCTCATACTCATTTTTAGAATACACCAATATATCCTCAATGAACTCAATAAAAAACTTGTACAAATAAGGACACACCACTCTATTCATCAAACACATAAAGGTATATGGATAATTAGTCAAACCGAATGGAAATACGACAAAATCATAATGCCCATACCTGGTCCGGAAATTTGTCTTGTAGATGTCCTCTTCTTTGATGTGTACCTGATGGTATCCTAATATCAAGTCAATATTAGAGAAAACTGCTTCTCCCTTCAACTGATCAGAGAAGTAATCCATCCTCGAAAATGGATACCTGTTCTTTATAGTCGCTTTGTTCAACTGCTTGTAATCAATGCATAGTATGAGAGTACCATCCTCCTTCTTCATAGACAACATTGGTGCACCCCTAAGCGATACACGTGGCCTAATGTATCCCTTATCAAGCATCTATTTCAACTACAAATTTAAATCTACCAACTAAGGTGTGCTCATCTTGTAAGGTGCCTTTGATGCTGGTGTTTCCCTTGGTACCAACTCAATAGAAAAGTATACTTACCTGTGAGGTGGAAAATCTGAAATTTCTATAGGAAATACATCTTGGAACTACTGTAGAATGGGGTACCTACTCAAAACATCTACATCCTCCACTTCCTTACCTTTTTCACTAGAGATATGTACTACAAATAACACATTCCCTTTCTTGTGACTACGCTTGGCCTTCATAGCTGTCACAATCCTACCTGATGTGGCTTTCTTATTTCCTTGTAAGAATCTTAGTTCCCCATTTTCATCCAAGAACTCAATGGATTTGTCATAACAATACACCTTGGTCCTATGAAGATATAACCAATCCATACCCAATAGCATACTATATGATCCTAATGGAAATATGTTCAAGTGTGTTGCTAAAGGCATACCATTTAATTCAAATGCACAAGCTCTTACCTAATGGTGAACTATTTTCTTTTTACTTGTAGCAAAATTCACGATGAAAGTTTATACATGCACTTATTTATTCAAATCACACTTATCCACCAGGTTAGGATTAATATATCTATAAATAGATCCAGGATCATTCAAAATAGAAACAACTTGATCACAAATTTTACCATCCATTTCAATGATAGATACCTTATGATCTGCCTGCCCTTTTTCCACAACCGCATAAATCCGAGGAATACTATGATCAACATCCCCAACTTTCTGTGCCTCATGTGCACTGTAGATCTGGGGTCTACGACCTTGATACTGCAGAAAATACCTCTTACAATGATCCTTGACACATATCCAACACAGAAATGGTGCTCTATATTTACCCTCTAGTATGCTGCTCTCCATGTCCCTTCTTAGCTGTATTGAACTTCTTGTAAGGAACCACATTTATTTCTCACTTGAATCTTGTAGTCTTCCCCACATTGGTGGCCATCTTCCTTTATATTTCTCATTTATTTTTAAATGATTCTTAGGCTCAACTTTCTGTTTTGACTGCTCATAATAATGCTTCAAATTTCGAATGGACTCCTCTAATGATCTAGACTCATCGAGCTCAATCCTCTCTATGTAGGATGTTGAGAGCCCACTGATGAATCTCTGAACCTTGGCCTTTTCCTCCTTGAGGTAAGGTACATATCGCGACAACTCCAAGAACCTGCTAATATACTCATCATATTTCATGGAACCCGTCTGCAACTCATAAAAATACTTAGCTCTAGAATTATATTATCTATCCAATAGATACTTATTTCTAAATAACCTCTCGAACTCACTCCAAGTTTGTTCCTCCTCATAAATACCCCTGGAATTCTTCACATATTCCCACCAAATATCTTCTTCACCTTTGAGACTAAATGTAGCTATTCTAGATCTCATGTTGTCTGAGTAATCATACAACCCGAAGAATTTCCTCATACCAAACAACCATGCCTTTGCATCATGTGATTTATTCATCTCTCATCAAATGTGAGTGGATTTTATTTCTTAAACTCATCTGAAAAATATCCCCTATCACTCCTCCTGTAAGGATGATAATAATGACGATCATAGTGCTTGTCAAAACCAGAGCTAGAATAGTACCTCTGTCTGTCATCTCTCCTATCCGAAGTGTCTAAGAATATGTCATCTCTAATCATTTCATCTCTATATAACCTGTGAACACTGTGATATATACCACCATATGCCCCATTAGTTCCGTACTCATGTCCATACCTGATCTGAAGTGGTCCCCGTTGTTGCAAAATTGAAAAACTTTGAAGTATTTTCGCATTTAATTCTGCTCGTTTTTCATGTTCCTGTATGATTCTGTCATTTTATGCTTTACAACTCCTTATTTATTCCTTCAAACTTACCAATGTATATGTTTATTCATGAGAGTTCCCAAAACCATGCTTCTCATTTTATTCATAATGAGAATATTTGTAGTTTACCATCTTTCTAGATATATTTGATTTATTCTTGCAAGGCATCTCATGTAAGATTAAACCAAATCACAATAAACCAATGTACCTTAGCACAATTCGGGGAGTATATCTCATCTGCAATATCAACCAATCAACGTAATACATGTATAGAAATAATCATGACAACATATACAATTATAAAACATGGTATACCAACACATAAACATCATTATAGCTTGAGTCCAGTCATCAATGCATGACCATATCAAATACACACCATGATTTCATGCATGAAAAACTCAATCATACCAATGCACACTGGAAAAAATATAAGCACTTGAAATGTATAACCAGTCATATGATCATGACAACACATTTACAACAACAACACCAACCCTTCCATGGCGACATCACTACCACCAGGACCAACAACGTGCAGATGAAACAAGTACATAGAAGAAAAGCATGAGAAAAAAATATGCAACCGACATGAATGTATGACAATAATAATCTTGAAAACATCATAATTTTCCCAAGGAGAGTGCAACCACGCTTTGATACCACCTGTAACATACACCCTCCCTCACATATACCCAAGTAACTGAACAACCGAGGTAAACATCAGATGAGAGCAGTTAAGAGTAGACTCAACCTCCTTGGTGACTTTAAGGAAGTGGAATCGACGTGGAAAACCATAACACATACCCCCCTGTACATACTACAGGACCCCCAGAAGTTATCGCAGTCATCCACCTGACTTGTCCCTAGGTCCCACTGAATTTTAATGAAGAAAACCCCAGAATATCCCTTGATATGGGAAAGGGTGCATCTAGGAGGCTTTGGATGCTCCCAAATCATAGCCATGCGTGTGTCCAGGGAATTTTCCCTTAGAATTTTGCCAGCACTTGCGGGATTTATGGAACTTTTTAAGACCAAAATATTAGACATTGCCTAGAAATTCACGTAGCTTGCAGAATCCATAAAACACATGATGAAAATTATAATGAACCAAAAACCGACTATGGGAGTGTATTTGGTGTGATGGAATACAAAATACACTTCTTTAGTAAGCTGGATAGTACCTGCACAAGGTCACAGAGAAAAATGATTGTCTACTATTAATGAAACAGATTCGACACAATGTACACTAAGTTTGAGGGAAAACTAACCATTAACACTAAGAAAAAAACAAAAAAAGAGATACAAAATACCAAATCTCGATGGAGAAAACAACCTAATAACACAAGAGGAGAATTCTTCCTTATTAGGTGCTTGTGGTAAAAAATATACAATGCTAAACACTGGAAGAAGGTCCTTTGAGCTATGGAGCTCAAATACCCAAAACAAGGAGGTAGCCTTCCCTCGAGTTCTTGCAAGTGTCTATTCCCTCTCTCAATGGATGGTAGATAAAGATCAAGTGGCGAACTCTCTCTCTTGGACTGAGATGTTGGTTGGCCAACATATGAGTCCTTCCAATCCCTTTGTTTCTGGACTATGCAAGATGGTTTGCTATGAAGCAATTTGGCCAACATAACAATGTGTCTCCAATTCTTCTTCCAAAGGCTCTCTTATATAGACATTTTTTTAATTCCTCCCTCTTCTCTTGGCCCAAGATGGATAATGACATAAGAGTGGAGGGATTCCTTTGTGGGTTGCATTTACTCCTCAAGGTGGCTCAAATCCAGCTGTCCTTAATTGTAATGGGTGGAGAATCATCTTGATCAAGCGTTCCAAGTGGTCTCAGATGGTGAAATTTCACCATCATCAGGACCACGCGGCTATCAAAGGAATAGTCATGCTATGTGAAAAATTCCTTTGATGCGGGTGAGATGCCATTTAATTTCCTTCTGAACCTGAGGAAAACATTAAATTTTAGTCTAATATAATGTATTCCTTCTAAGAAAATCTTCATCTGTACCTTATGCTTGAAATTTATAATGTATTTTTCCTGTACGATTTTCTGGTGTTAACAACTGCCCCCTAATGTATGAGGTATAGGAAGAAATGTATAGCTGAAATATATTATGCTTTCTTTTATATATGATCCTTTTTAGAAAGAGAGAGAGACGATAACTTGCTTTGGAACTAAGATGGGAGACCCCTTATCTTAAGTAAAAAATACACCATGCATTGTAGGAA
The DNA here is from genome assembly GCA_034641835.2 of Pinus albicaulis. Lineage (NCBI taxonomy): Eukaryota > Viridiplantae > Streptophyta > Pinopsida > Pinales > Pinaceae > Pinus > Pinus albicaulis. The sequence goes on along the minus strand of CM076584.1, from coordinate 755,222,386 downwards.
ACCTGCAAGAGATAAAATAAGAAATATTTCTACGAGGTGGGCATGTCCAATGCTCGTGATGTTTGACTAGTTAAGCTAATTTGAAAAATACTGGTTTTGTCATGTCACATTTTGTAGTTGGTGACCTACTGCTGGTTGATGAAAATAATTTCTAATGCTTTCGGGGGCATTTTTTCTTTCAAAAAAAATGTCTGAATGTGGTACCCACATGCATGGCACGTCTAGAGAGCACACTTAATGGATTCATGGGTCATTGACTGTTGGAGACTTTCCTATGTAAGAATTGTTGAAAGAGATCCCTACTAATATACGGGTCTTTGACGATTTATGACAGAGTTTAAGGGTTATGAAGTACGATACCATCCTTGAAATGAAAACTTGTGTTGATGTCAAATTCCAAGAGGATAAATGACATCAATGGGAAATGTTAATTCCCATTTTTACATCTGAGGATGCCCTTATTATGGTGAGGAATCATCCAAGGTACTACCTCCCTCTTGGAAAATGGTTGTTGAAGTTGAAAAGAAGGAAGCATCAACTGATTAAAATAATTACTGATGCAAGGGATCAAGGTTTTTGATGTATCAGGGTGCAATGTGATAGGTTAAAAATACATGGTGACGAGAGGTGGCTATAATTGATGATGGTGGTTGAGTGGATCGAGGTCGAAGCTATAAATGTGGGTGGTGATAGTCATAATAATTTCCGATGGGGAAATCCATGGGATTGATAGGACATCCAGTGTGGGTGTGGTATATGATTGTTATGATTTCCATGGTTGGGTGTGGTAAAGAATTCTCAGCTCTGACTAGGGGTGATTAGGGACAACTACCAGATAAGAAATGTGAATGGATGGGTGGGAGTCTTCTCCTAATAAAATATTTGTACACTTTCCAAAAGAATATGAAAGTGGTTTGGACGTAAAAGCATGGAGACGGGTGCCCCATTAACATGAATAATCATGCACAATGATGTGAGGAGTGTATTTTGCTGAGGGTGGGGGCCCCATTGGTTGGTCTTGGTGCAGGGGTGATGAGGTAGATGAAATGTCGTAGTTTGGTTATGCTCATGGTGGTGTGATAAGCCAAATGTGACACACGGTGTTGCATTTTTTGTTTATCCACCTTGTAGAGAGTGGTGGCCCGGGAACATGGGTTTTAACATGCAATGGGTAAAGCTTTAACTTGATGTTTGATGGTGGGTGTGTGAGAATTAAATGGTTCCTAGGCTGAGGTTTATGGCCATGGCTCCAGACCTTCGCGTGTGGTCTACATGAGTGACAGATGCCATGGATGGTGAGGCTCTACCGACTTGCAAGGGTGTTTATCATGTGCAATATGGGGCGATGTTAAACATGGTCGGGTGAATGAACCTAGGGTTTTATTCTTCTAGAGAAATGATTCTAGGATATGAAAATATTTTAGGTAAGCCTATCATGCTGGGGGTAGGATTATGCCTGCTCTTGTTCTTTTGTTGGCTGGGAAAGGTGGGGATCTGACATGTTTGTAATACCTGCAACCAATACCCCAAGTAAAAGATTTTCTTTCATACAAATATTTTTGTAATAACTTGAGTTTCAAAGTGACAAGAGGGGGCATACCTGAAATGAAGTATGGTGGGCGTTGTTCATGAAAATGATTTTTTATGAAACGTGGATCTATGAGGCCTGGTTAGAACATGATGAACGTGTTTCTTGTGGTTTTGTGATTAGGTACTCTGAGCTCTAGTTATGTTCTGTTGAAAAATGAAAAAATGGTGATATATATGCCAATATGGTTCATTTTCAAATCATTTGTGTCTTTTGAGGATTTGAGGTCAAGGAAGAGCTACCTTCCCAAGCTTCTCTTTCCATTGCGATTAGCCTGAGTTCTCAAAATTCGCGCTGTGTAATATTCCCAAATCAGGAAAATGCTACAACAATGAGAATATCTCATGATATTATAGAGTTGGATCTCAAGCAATAAGCAAACATAATAATGGTGTAGCAACAACACTCAACTCATAAAAATGTGAGAGAAATCCATAGCCATATTCTAGAGTTGGAGCTCCAGCAATAAGAAAACATAATAATGGTGTAGCAGCAACACTCAACTCATAAAAATGTGAGAGAAATCCATAGCCTTCTCATTAAATAATATCAACAACAATAGAATACAATATCTTGAGGAAATGTTACAGGAAATAGGAAATGCTCAACCCTCAAGAAACTAGTACATGAATCATGACAAAACCACTACTACATATGTATGCTCAAGCTATGGAAGCACAGTCCATGAAGGGAAATTGTTGCATAATAGTGTCAATACACAAATATGTCAATATGCGGCTCAAATACAATAGGGGGAGCAAGATCTCAACCCATGGAAACAATAATACACAATCCTTAGAAGGATTGGCTGCAAAACATACAAAATGGCAATTCTACAAAAATGCCGAAGTTGCTGGGAAGCAGCAGCAACTCAGAAATAGAACTGGATGGAGATGGCTCTAGATGATACCCAAGCTGAATATGCCTCCTCCAATGGATATTTAGGATGAAAGGCTGATCCCTTCACCAAATATCTCACCCTCCAACAATCTGCAAGAGCCCCACTGCAAATGCTCCTCTAAAAATAACGTAGTCACTGGATGGAACTGCGCTATAGGGCTAGGAAATGAGTTGGAATTGATGCCAAAGTCTTCAATATGCTCTGGAATGCCTCCAATCTGATATCTCAAAGGAAAGAGGGACTCCTCCTCTGAAAATAGCTGATAAATGTGGTGTAGTGAAACCTCACTGCAACACCCAGCAACACAACATTAATTTGCTACAGAAATAACACTGTCTTGATGGAGGATGCTTGGCCTCAAGCTTGGATGTGAGGAAAATGAAGAAAAATCCCTCAAGAGACCTCTAAATAAGGAGAAGGAATCCTAAATAGGAATTCCCCTGGAAATTCTTGCTAAACAACAAAGAATGCTCAATTGTCTGAATAGACAATGAGATGAATAATACAAGCATGAGAAACAATGGTTGCCTTGTCCTCCTTTTAAACAAGTGAAAGACCCTCTCCATGGGTCCCAATCCTATTAGGATTTCCTCCACCAAATAACCCTTTCCTCATTCATACTGTGCTACTTCTCTAAGTGTGCTCCACCTCTTGGCCCAGCGTTGTTGACTTGGTCAAACTTGACCTTGTCCACTTGCAAATAACCTTGTTCACACATGAGGGTTTGAAAAATAGCTCCAATGATGATCCCCTTTCATACTTAGAGAGATTTTATTGAGATTTTTATTATGCATGGCTCTCCTTACCCATTTATGCTCCTCCTAGGTGAAATAAAAAAAAATTAATGTTCCAAATTATTGTCGGAAAATTTGGGAACATTAGAGTCCTCCCCTCCCAAATGTTGCTTGTCCCCAAGCAACTGCAAGGACAGAACTGGATAGCCTCTCCTCAAGGCATGGTGTCTCTAATGTGTTGAGGAACATCTTCCTCATGTGGATCCTCCATTCCCAAAGCAATCATCCATGCAAAATGAGTTACCTCCCAACTAGGCATCTCTTGGAAACTGTCTTCCACCTCTGGCTCCGGCAAAGTAGGTGGGATGAAAATATGCTCATGGTAGACACTGTAGCCTACCCCACACTATCCTTCTCTCCACTCATGATAAGTGTAGAGAAATTTCTGATCCTGGGCTGCAAAATACTTTCCCTCAAGTGGCAAGATGAAGACTAGATCCCCAAGGACCTCTCCTCCAACGCTGCAAATCATGCTGGCCCAAGTCTCTCCATATATGATGAGTTGGAAGTCATCATCATAGGGCATCTCATTCCTCATATGGATCACCTCATAATGAAACAAATGAGCTTCTATAGTGGCCATACCATCTCCCATGCTCCCTTTAGAACATGTAGTGCAAAGTGTGTGGGAGTTTTCTCCCTCCAAGGACACATCCACCCAATGTGTCTCCCCTCTAATCATGCTCCCTCGAAAATATCCAGCAATATCAATCAAGGGAACCATAAGGAGAATCATGTTGGCTACCATGTGAAGTAAAGGAGATGGACAATGGTCCATCAAATGTAGCCAACACAGTTTGACTCTCCACTGCCATAGAAAATAAAATGATGGGTGGCCTCCCCACTATTTGCTTGCTACCCCAATATCTTGCCAATTCTGGAGAAAGTGAAGGATGTAATGTGTATTGTGAGTACATTCTCCATGAGAAATATCCTCCCCATATCCACTTAGGGAGTGATCACCCATAATGGCCTCATGTAGACCACCAAATCTAGAAGGAAGAATATCCTCCCTTTGAGCAAACCCCTGCACATATATGGTTAAGAGATGCATATATATAGGAAAATCATGATGCAATCCAAAAATACTCTTACCATATGTTTTGCTCATATAAGTGGAGTGGCTCATAGATGATTCTTTCCTCATCCTCAAAGGGAAAAGAGTTGATTGTACTAACTCCTCCATCTCCTCATGATCTATGGAATGCCTCCTTAAGTTCTTCAAGTGGTTCCCCCCACAAGAAGTACAGAAGTATAATGTGGCATTCATGGTTGGCCCATGGTTCCTCTTGAAATGAACAACATGTATAGTGAGGAGAATCATGCTCCCAATGGGCATCCTCAATCTCAAGCCCACTCTCCAAATAAAGCTCCCCATGAACATAAACATATCAACAATAGATGGAATCATAAAGCAATAGAAACAAGTTGTCAGATGACAACTGGAAAGGGGATCAAGGTCCCACACAAGGAACCAGCGCAGTGCATCCCTTGCCTGCATCAAACCAAACAAAAACAAGTGTTCTCCCAGCCACTTGTTTGCCACCACAATCATTTTACAATATGGAAATATGAAAGTACAATTTGGTGCCAATGGTGCACACCAAGAATCATTTGGCCTCTCCCAAAAACCACCAATGAGATAGCAAATATCAATGCTACAAATGGATTTGAATACATAATTATACAATATGAAAGAAGGAATAATCCTCCTTGGTACAATATGCTGCTCATAAAAAGACAAGAAGTACAAAACATAAGATGAAATTGTACATTATCCATCATGTACTCGAAGACTTGAGCTGAAATGGCTCAACTGAAATTGCTCCCTTACTCTCAATGAGTAGGAGGGTGGCTGTGAAATCATCTCCATCATCATCGGGGCTCTGCATCTCTCCATATTCTGATGTATGTCCTGCTAGATGCCCTCCCAAATGAACTCCTCTACCAAGGCAAGATATGCATCAAAATGCATGGAAAAAATGTCCTCCTGTACTGCATGCAACAACTTCTCCTTGAGGCTATAATCTCTAGTCAAGAAGACTCTATCATGTGAATAGATGAACATATCATCCAAAATGTATCTTTCATCTTTCCCCGGGCCATCAAGGGTCATGCATGCACCAATATCCTTGGAGTATGCTACTAAGAGCTGAGATCTCCAATAAGGATCAATCCTCCCAAGAGACAACGTTGGTGATCTGGCATGTGAAGCTCTCCTCATGTCGTTGTCTGCTACTTTGAAATCCCCCATGCCAAAGTTCTCCTCAAAGCTCTTCACCTCTCCAAAATCTAAGAGTGGTGAATCCAAAGACAAAATGTCTCTCATCAATGATAGATCTGGTGGCCTTCCTGGTGGAATGCCTCTATGCAGTGAGACATCAATGTCAAGAGTGGACTGTATATATGGTTGGTCAACCTTGCCCTTGCTCTTGCATCGCAATACAGTATTCCTCATATTTGTAGTAGCTCTCTGAAATAGAGAAGGGTGTGTGCCTCTCATCACATGATGCTGCTCTTCCTCCCTTCCTTCTCCTTCCAACTGCAATACTGCACAATCATGCTGCTCACTGATTGTGCTTGGACCTCCATGTATGAAATCCTGGGGACTTCCTTGCAAAGCTACAAGAATCCCTCTAGTTGGAGAAAGTGCTCCTCTTCCCTCTGCATGAGGTACTAGATCAACTCTAGAAATGACAGCGTTGTTGCTCTCAGCCTTCTCATCATGAGTGGGAAACCCTCCAATGATTGGATCTTTTTTTGGAAAAAGGATCTCTCTGCCTCCTTGTGCCAAAGTACAAGATGAAGGTCTTGCCTCCAACAAAGTATCATGCAAGATATCAGCCTCCTTCGTGGTTCTCTGAAATGTTTTTGAGTCTATGGTTTCCTCCATCACATGCAAGGGTTTTGTTTGTTTGAATGTGTTTGTTTCCTCCACATGTGTTTCAGAATCCCTCCTACCAAATCTCCTTATCATAGTTCTAATGAAAATTGCATAGGAAGAGGTATTTACATTTTTCAAAGTAAATGACTCAAATAAACACCATGCATAGACCTTACCTCCCAAGTGCAGCGCTGCTACTCTCATGGCTTCATCTTTGGGAATCTGATGCTGCTACAGAAAGGTGTCTAGCTCTTCTATCCAAGCCCTGGTTGAACAAGTAGAGGAACAATCAAAGATAGATAGAAGAAATCTATCCTCATTATGCTACTTGATTTTCCTCACCATGATCTTGCAAAACTCCAGAAAAGTAATATGATCTCTAAAATTTTGAGTTTGAGATTCATACTCATGTAAGAAACCACTAAGAGTCCCTTTCTTCAACATTCATTCTTCTTCTTCTTCTTTCATGGCAAAGCTGGCCATGTGACTGTAATATACCTTATAGGGTGTGGCTTCATGCTCACTTTCCCCATAAGAAAAACTAGAGTTTGATGTAGTTTCAAACCCTCTTGGAGATCCTGTACAAATCTCCCTCATTAGCTTCTCAAATTCTTCATGAATGCTCTGTACAAGTTTTGGAAGAAGCTTGGTAAGCTTGTCTTCCGTTTTCTCTCCACATAATGGAGTATTCATCTTCTCTCTCCTTGATAGCATGATGGATGAGATCCACTCGATGGGCCAGAGATCATGGTTTGATACCACTGTAATATTCCCAAATCAGGAAAATTCTACAAAAATGAGAATATCTCAAGATATTCTAGAGTTGGAGCTCCAGCAATAAGCAAACACAATAATGGTGCAGCAGCAACACTCAACTCATAAAAATTTAAGAGAAATCCGTAGCCTTCTCATTAAATAATAGCAGCAACAATAGAATACAAGATCTTGAGGAAATGTTATAGGAAATAGGAAATGCTCAACCCTCAAGAAACTAGTACATGAATCATGACAAAACCACTACTACATATGTATGCTTAAGCTATGGCAGCACAATCCATGAAGGGAAAATGCTGCATAATAGTGTCAATACAAAAATATTTCAATATGTGGCTCAAATACAATAGGGGGAGCAAGATCTCAACCCCTGGAAACAATAATACACAATCCTTAGAAGGATTGGCTGCAAAACATACAAAATGGCAATTCTATAGAAATGTCGGAGTTGCTGGGAAGCAGAAGCAACTCATAAATATAACTGGATGGAGATGAATCTAGATGATACCCAAGCTGAATATGCATCCTCCAATGGATCTTTAGGATGAAAGGCTGATCCCTTCACCAAAGATCTCACCCTCCAACAATCTGCAAGAGCCCCACTGCAAATGCTCCTCTAAAAATAACGTATTCACTAGATGGAACTACGTTGTAGGGCTAGGAAATGAGTTGGCCTTGATGCCAAAGTCTGAAATATTCTCTGGAATTCCTCCAATATGATATCTCAAAGGAAAGAGGGACTCCTCCTCTGAAAATAGTTGATGAAGGTGGTGTAGTGAACCCCCACTACAACACCCAGCAACACAACATTAATCTGTTGCAGAAATAATGCTATCTTGATGGAGGATGCTTGGCCTCAAGCCTGGATGTGAGGAAAATGAAGAAAAATCCCTCAAGAGACCTCTCAAGAAGGAGAAGGAATCCTAAATAGGAATTCCCCTGGAAATTCTTGCTAAATAGCAAAGAATGCTCAATTGTCTAAATAGACAATGAGATGAATAATACAAACATGAGAAACAATGGTTGCCTTGTCCTCCTTTTAAACAAGTGAAAGCCCCTTTCCATGGGTCCCACTCCTATTAGGGTTTCCTCCACCAAATAACCCTTTTCTCATTCATACTGTGCTTCTTCTCTAAGTGTGCTCCATCTCTTGGCCCAACGTTGTTGACTTGGTCAAACTTGACCTTGTCCACTTGCAAATAACCCTGTTCACACATGAGGGTGTGAAAAACAGCTCCAATGATGATCCCCTTTCATACTTTGAGGGATTTTATTGAGATTTTTGTTATGCATGGGTCTCCTTACCCATTTATTCTCCTCCTACGTGAAATAAAAAAAAATTAATGTTCCAAATTATTGTCGGAAAATTTGGGAACATTACACGCTGTCAGTGTCAGGTAGGACCTTAAACATCTTGCTTTTTATTTCTGTCGTTTTCATGAGTGGGTGGTCCATACATGCAAATTTTTGGGTAGGACCATGTGGGAAATCAAGGATGGCCTACGCAGTCTTTACGCAAAGGTTGAGTTTTGTGCATGACCCTCACAATGTCTATTATAGATGCTACGCGTGTTCAACACGCATAGGTTTTTTACAGGTGCGGGGAGGCCTAGTTTTTGAAAATTTTTAATTATTTTTTATCAAAAACTAATTTTTGGTTTTTTTCCTGATGGACGGATGTTATGGAGTGAGAGGGATTGGCCTGATCTCCATGCAACAGTGGCCCAATACCCCCATGCTTGAGAGACCCTATTCCGGTATGGTTTACTTAAGTTCTTAGAGAACAACATACTAAGGTCCTAGGATGGGTTCCTGCGCTACATGGTCTAATTCTAGAACAGGACACAATGCATTATGGTCCTGTGCTATAGAGATGTCATGATCTAGCTGGATACTGATGCTTATTTTATGGCAGGTATCTTGCCTGAGGGGGAGGCACTTCCTTATCCATCCCTAGGCTGAGGAGGAGAGACTTTGCGGTCCTAACCTGATCACCCGGGGCTATATCTATTTGAGTTCTATGATGGATTTAGCTGAGAGGGATGATTTGGTGATGATAGTTCACCTATCTAGGTCAGTGAAAACCAATTGAGTTTCAGGTCTACAAATTGTGGTTCCGTGCCGACTTCAGGCTGATCACTCTTTTGATTGGGCCCACTACGTCTACCAGGGCATGGTCACTCAGTTGGCCAAGGCCCAAAGGGGTGCCATCAAGAGATTTGATTATGCGAGCATACTCTGTAGCATTATGTATGATAGGGTTGTGATACTACGACCCTTTCTAGCAGTGTCCCTAGGTCCTCCTAAGGATCCTCAGATGCAACGATGGGAACCTGTGATGCCCCATGGTGATGGAGGAGAGGAATGTCATTACTGGGATCTGATGATCAAGGTGCGGTTCAAGTCGAATCCATAGGTGATCCTTGAGTTCCTGTATTCAGGGATAGATTTATAGGGTGGCCCGAACATGGGTCTCCCTCCTGGTTATGCATGGGCTCCAGCAGGTATGAACTTTTTTGTTTTTTTCCTTTTGAGTATTCTTATTGTATATATATCTATGTGTATTTTATGGTGACACTTATATTGCTTTTTGATTTATTTTATATATGTGGGTTCAATAGGGCATCCTATTGCTCATTTGGTAGGCCACCAGCCAAGGAGGAGGGACCCACTTAGGGCGGGTCAGGTTGGTGCAGGGGGTCTCTCAGGTGAGGGTAACAACATTGCAGCTGTCGGTAGGGATGTTTCTCTCTTGGCACATTCTGAGTGGGTCAAGGCATGGGTGGAAGTGATCAAGGAGTTGTTGGATGCTACCAATATTCTTGTGCTAGACGTAGAGGCTCAAGCTGAGGTAGTTGATTCTTATGTCACAGATCTAGCAGATTCGTGGAGTTGGTTGGAGAGGTTGACTCGAGGCTTGCCGACCAGGGGTTTTGATGACCTAGATAATATATGGTTGGAAATGGTGGTGACCCAGGAGAGCGTACATTGCCTGAATTTGTGAAGAGAAGCACTTTCTGTCGCATCTGTTGCTCCTATATTGGTACTGGGTGTTAAGGTGGGCCTGGAGGACCCACCAGCTGGGGCTCAGTTCTAGAGATTTGTATGGTTAGGGAAATAATCCATTATGAGGATGCTTCCATGCATTGATGACATGTATATCATCGGGCTAAGATAAAATGTATTATCCTTTGAGGAGATAGTGTTTGATGATGTAAGGACCCTTCCATAATGTTTTGAACTTCCTAGGTCCTAAGGCTTCTTTTGAAACATTTTAGTAGAGGAGTAGCTCCCCCTCATAAAATGAGCGAGGGATGATGTTGTGGTCAAATGATGCTTTTAATATTTTCTTATGATCCTCATTATGTTGGAGAGACTCTCATAGAATTTCTTCGATGAGCTCTAATTGCACCAACCCTTGTTCTAAAGGCTGAGTATTAGTGAGGAGTTCGGTAGCTGTGTGTAAGTTGGGCATTTTGTGTTCAATGGGAAGCACGACCTCCACTCTGCATACCAACTAAAAAGGTGTGAACCCTGTTGAGGATTTGACTGTTGTGTGACATGTCCATAAGGCTAAAAATACCATATGTTGTTGGTTAGTTTTATGGTTGTTTACCATACGCTGTAAAGTCGTTTTGAGTACTTTGTTAACAACTTCTACCTGGTCGTTGGACTCGGGGTAGTATGGTGATGAAAAATCATGCGTGAACCATAGATGATGGGATAGCTCCTATATTTTTTCATTCTCGAAATGCTTTCCATGGTCAAATACTAACTCCTTAGGCACACCGAATTGTGAGATGACATGGTTAAAGAGAATCCGAGCTATGGTTTCTGCCATGTTGTCGTATGTGGGCATGAATTCTCCCCATTTGGTGAAATAATCAATGACTACTATGATGTATTTGTGGTTTCCAGATGACATAGGGTTTCAAGTCATAAATTCAATGCCCCATTTGCAAAAAGGTTCTGCTACAATTACCTAGTGCAGGGGAGCAGGAGGCGCTCTTGCCTTATGGGCGAAGCATTGGCATCGTTCACACCTTTTAACTGCTTGTATACAATCGTGGAATAGGGTGGGCCACAAATAAATCAAAATTAAGACTTCTTGTGCATGCATGGCCACATCCCCTAGAGGTGGCCACCGCAGTTCTACCAGCGTAGCTTGGCTTAGGACATGTCAACTTGTCAGGTGAGGCATCACATAAAATAGTGTCAATCACTATTTAATAAAGTGATTTTCCCTATGAAAAGGTATCGTGATCCCATGTCGTATGCACCTTTAGCTTGTCATGGAGTGGGTGAGCTGTGGTTTGAACTTTTGGGTTCACAAAAATAGAAGGATGTCGTCGTACAGAGGGTCCTCGGTCATCACTAAGAACAAATGTTCATCTGGTAGTGAGTCATTAACTTGGATCCTTGAGTTGTACTTGGGAGATCAGTGATGAATTCGGTTAGGATTAATGCTTTCTTGCTCCTAGGGGAGCTAAAATGTAAGTTTAATTTTACAAACATAATTATCCACTGTTTATCCTATAGTTCATCATAATGTAAGCAGTTGTGACATCGATGGGGTTTATAGTTGCTATGGATATTGTAGTCCTTAGGATGATGTAATGTCGAAGCTTTTGTACTGCATGTACTAGGGCTAGGACAATTTTTTCTTCTGGCTCATACCTTAAAGTAGGGCCAGCTAGTTTCTTGCTGACGTAATAAATTACATGCTCTTTATTTTTGGGGCCGTCTTGGACTAACACCCAAATTATTGATCCAAGTGGATATTTGTGGTCACCCGCCTATTCCACTTGGGGCCCCACCATTGTCTCTTTTAGCTTTTCAGTTTTGGTACAACTTACTATTTTTAGCAGTTTTTCGGGTCCTAAACTTCCGGAGCCGTTTTGAGGCCCTAAACGACATTTTTTGGGAAAATGGGGAGCAACAGACCATGGACCATGTTGCTCACTCAAAATTTTTATTCCTCGGATAGATCTTTCTAACGAGGTATGGTACGCGTCAAACGGAGATCGTATGCCAAAGTTACGTCCTCGGGAAGTTGAAACACCAATTTACCCAAACAGGGCCCATAGTTTTGGCACTTCATCTCCTAGGGTTAGGATTTTGGATGTTTAGGGTTTTCCATTATTTCTAAATAATAAATAGGCCCTTGAGCCTCATTGTAACTCAGTTCGGAGGCCTGTAGCCGCCACATCTCTTCTCAGAGATAGCTACTAGCGCCCTAGCTAGTTTATTTCCATTTTGTCTGTAAGCAAATTTCAGTTCTTTGACATTAATGAAATGAAAAAATGTTATTTCCGCCGCACCTTTGTATTTATGGTTATATGCTTATTATGTCGCATTCTCGAACAACCAGACCGGTATCGTAAATAAACACTTTTTTCTTTGTTTTTCTTTGCATGTCCCCAACGCGGTTAGGGTATAAGGAGTTAGGGCTCTATCTGGTTGAAACCTTGCAAGATCAGCCTCGCAAACTCCGATGACCTCCCATGGTAGAAGAATAGAAAGATGAGGGAGCTGGAGATCCTATCAAAATATTGCTTAAGGAGGCCCTCAAGAAATAAAGGAACGCGATGATGGATAACTTTGCCCAGATCCTTCAACGACTGCTCACCGACAGCGCATCTACATCCAGCAAGCACTCTGGAGGTGCGACTCCTTTTAAGGTACAAGTAAATTTTGAATTTCCCATATTTGAGGGTCAAATAGATGCAGATGCTGTAGATAGATGGTTGAATCTATTAGAAGGATGTTTCTTGATTCATGACTTTTCCGACCGGGAGAACATTATTTTTGCACTCCTCAAAGCTACCCTCCATGTCAAGGACTAGTGGGAAACCTACTGTGAGAAAAAGGATGAGACAAAACCCTCTCTGTTCTTGGGCGTACCCACTTGGAATTCTTTCCGAGACACCATAAAGGAACAATACTATCCCGTGGGGATCTATGAGGACAAGTAAATATAATGGACCACGCTGCGACAACAAAGGGATCAAGATGTGCATGAGCTGACGAATCTATTCCATACCCTGCGCAAAAAGTTGGGTATCAAAGATTCAGAGAAACATCTGGTGCTAAAGTATCGTAGTTTTCTGCACAGATACATTCAGGAGGAAATGTAGTTCCTCGACATCTCCTCGCTTGGTACAGCATACCGGTATGCTGCCAAGATTGAACAGAAATTCAAATAGAAGAAGCGAGACTTTGGATATGCAAATCAAAAGAAATGGAAAGGTTCTCCCAAACCGCAGAAAAAAGGACAGAGCCAAGGCATGGCGGCTCAAGAAAATCTGTCGAAGCCACAAGAAAAGAACAACACCGTAAATCCAAAGAAGGACACGGGAAAGTGGTGTGAGTTCCATAAGAGCTCCACTCACAACACAAGTGAGTGTCGGGCCAAGCAGTCGCTGGTGGCCGAGATGAGGGCTTCTGAGTCAGATTCATGCTCAGAATCTGAATCAGAACCTGACAAGGGGAATGACAAAGGGAAACATAATATTGATGCGGAGCCCAATGCTGCTGTTGCCACTATGAAGATATAGAAGGAGGAACCGGAAGATCCAAAGGAGGAGGAACGTCTCTTCCACTCCCAGATGTGGGTAAAGGGCTCCCTGGTACAGTTCATTGTCGACAATGGGAGCCAAAAGAACCTTATTTCAGCAGACGCCATGAAGCGGTGGGGCTTTCTGACCACATCTCACCCACGTCCATACACCATTGGGTGGCTTCACCAAGGACGAGATCTCCACGTCAGCCAGCAGTGTCGCCTTCCCTATAGCATCAAGCCCTTCACAGATGAGGTATCATGTGACATTGCTCCTATTGATGTTTCTGATGTATTATTAGGACAACCATACTTGTGGAAGCATCATGCTATGTATGAGTCTCGGCCTCACGTTGTTATTGTTACTTTGGGAAATAAGTTGTACAGGATACCAGAGGTACCACCTCCTACCGATATCTCTTTGGTTACTTCAAAATAATGCAGTAAGATCATTTCCCAAACCAGGAAATTAATTTTCCAGATGATCCACCCCTAGGGAAAGAATAAGACTGTGGCCACGACCTCCAGATAGGGCTCCTCTTCACGACAACAAAAAATGGACAAGGTTGTGGAGGAGTACGGGGACATCTTCACCTCACCCACAGAGGTTCCTCTGCACTGTCAGGTCAAGCACCTAATTGATTTGATCCCAGGTGCGCCGCTACCCAATGGACCAATCTATCGGTGCTCTATTCTGGGGAACGATGAAATCAAGAGGCAGATTTAGGAGTTGCTGCAGAAAGGTCACATCCGACCAAGTTCATCGCACTGTGGGAGCCCAATCGTGTTGGTACAAAAGAAGGATGGGACGTGGAGACTCTGTATTGACTATCTGGTGCTGAACAAGATCACTGTTCAGAATAGGTACCTGATCCCATGGATTGATGACCTTTTGGACCAACTTGAAGGGGCAAAACATTTCAGCAAGATCGACTTGAAGTTTGGGTATCACCAGGTACCAATTGAACCCTCTGATGTGTTGAAGACTACCTTCAAAGCCAAGGAAGGCCTTTTCGAATGGCTGGTCATGCCTTTCGGGTTGAAAAATGCTCCCGCAACCTTCATGAGGTTGATGGATGACATCTTGCAGCCATTCACCAACTCATTTGTAGTGGTGTACTTGGATGACATTCTGATCTTCACCCAGACTTGGGAAGAGCACCTCCACCACATCCAACAAGTCCTCCAAACACTACGGCAACACAAGTTGTGTGCCAATTTGGAGAAGTGCACTTTTGGCATGACCCAGGTTCAATATCTGGGATACATTATTGATGAAATGGGGGTGCATGTGGATCCAACCAAGATCCAAGTCATTCGGGATTGGCTAGCCCCAACCACTATAATAGAGCTTTGCAGCTTTCTGGGTCTTGCTAATTTATATCATAGGTTCATGTTGGGATTATCTCATCTCACTTGGCCCTTGAGTCAAGTCACCAAGGGAGGAGCGTGAGAAAAATTCTTTTGGTCTGAATCTCAACAAAAGGCGTTCACAAAATTCAAAAATTGCCTCTGTTCTACCCCAGTGCTCACATTACCAGTCTTGCAACAACCATATGAGATCGAGATAGATGCTTCTGACTATGCTATTGGGGTGGTTCTTACTCAATAGGGACATCCAATGGCATATCACAGTGAGACATTGTCTGACACAGTTCGCAAGTATCCCACTTATGAAAAAGAAATGTATTCCATTGTGAAAGATTGTCGACAATGGAAACATTACATTTTGGGGAAGGAAACAATCATCCACACAGACCACTAGCCCCTGCAGTTCATATAGACACAAGGGAAGTTGCAAAATGATCGCCATCAGAAGTGGTCGACATATCTGCAACAGTTTCATTTGAACATCAAGTGCAAGAAGGGTAGCACTAATAATGTTGCATACTGCCTTAGCCAACCACTGATCGTGGCGCTCACCACCGTTCTCAACTCTTGTGAGAACAAGACTTTTGATTGGCTGCTTCTCTACGAGAGTGACCCAGAATTTAGCCACACATACAAGGCACTCTTGGGGGTACGCAAGTTCCAGATTTTCACCTCCAAGATGCACTCTTATGTCACCTGGGACAGCTTTGTGTTCCTTCAAGCGAGCGTGCCAAGATGATATGGGAAGCACACTACATTCGAGTTTCTGGGAATTTCGAGGTTGAGAAAATAGTAGCAGTACTGCAGAAGTATTTCTATTGGATGAACCTTTGAAAGGATGTTGGGAAGCACATCAGATCCTGCACTGCTTGTGCCATTGCCAAATCGACTATTAAGAAGCAAGGCCTATATACTCTACTACCTACCCCTAGTCAACCTTGGGAATCCATCTCCATGGATTGCATGTCGGGCCTGCCTTCTACTAAGCATGGAAATGATTGTGTTTTCATGGTCATCGATAGATTCTCGAAGATGGCCATTATGGCGGCCTGCAAGAAGAATATCACAACAGAAGCCACTGCTAAACTCTTCTTTGAATGAGTGTGGGTGCACTTTGGGATCCCACAGTCTATCATATCAGATTAGGATAGCAGGTTCCTCAACACATTTTGGTCTAGCCTCTAGTCAATTTTGTACACCAAGCTCACCAAGCCCACAGTTTTCCATCCCCAAACAGATGGCCAGACAGAGGTCATCAACAGAATGATTGTACACATTATGCACATGTACAATTCAAAGCATCCATGCACATGGGACGAGAGCCTCCCCTATGTACAACATAGTTATAACCGGGCTCTCCACAGCTCAATCGGTCACAACCCCTTTCAGGTGGGCTTGGGATTCCAGCCACTATGTCCCATTGACGTCGCCATGCCATTTGTGGTTACTCAGGCCGATTTGGATCATGTCCAGTCTAAAGTTGACAAATCAAATAGCTTCATCAAGCGCATTCAACACATCCACCAAAAGTTTCATGACATATTGGACAGAGCCAATGCTAAGTACAAACAATGCCATGATCAACATTGGGTGCCACACAACTTCTAGGTCGATGACAAAGTGTGGTTACATTTGCAGAAGGAGTGCCTTACTGAACCCCACCGCAAGATTTTCCCACTCTGATACGGGCCGTACACCACCACCAAGGCTGTCAGGAACAATGCCTTCGAGCTCACTATTCTACCATTCCTTGGTCCTCACCCAGTATTCAATGTGGACTGCCTTCATCCTTGCTTCCCACCTCTACTGGACACCTCTGACATTGCAAAACAACTCACAACAACAGAGTTAAACCCAGACTGGATGGAATAGGCTGCCACAGATTGTATCATGGAAATGAAAATCAAGAATACTCGCCAACAGAATATCCAACTGTATTGGGTTGTCAAAGCGGCCAACTCCCGCACCAAGGAAAGTGGTTCACCAGGGACCAAGTTCAGCAGAAGTTTCCTCATCTCATGGAGGAACTTAATGCAATGGGGAGAATTGCTTCCTAAGGAGGGAAGATGATCTAGGTACTGGATATTGGTGGTCATCCTCCTATTCGACTTGGGGTCCCACCATTGTCTCTTTCAGTTTTTCAGTTTCGGCACAACTTACTATTTTTAGCATTTTTTCGGGTCTTGAACTTCCGGAGCCGTTTTGAGGCCCTAAACGACATTTTTTGGGAAAAATGAGAGCAACATCGGTCCGGGTCAATGGACCGATTTTTTTCACTCAAAATTCATATTCCTCAGACAGATATTTCTAACAAGGTATGGTTCACGTCAAACGAAGATCGTATGCCAAAGTTATGTCCTCGGGAAGTTGAAACACCAATTTACCTAAACGGGGCTCATGGTTTTGGAATTTCATCTCCTAGGGTTAGGGTTTTGGATGTTTAGGGTTTTCCATTGTTTCTAAATAATAAATAGGCCCTCGAGCCTCATTGTAACTCATTTTAGAGTCCTGTAGCTACCACATCTCTTCTCAGAGATAGCTACCAGTGCCCTAGCTAGTTTATTTCCATGATGTCTGTAAGCAAATTTTAGTTCTTTGATATTAATGAAATGAAGTGTTATTTCAGCTGCACCTTTGTATTTATGGTTATATGTTTATTCTATTGTGTTCCTGCATAAATCCAGATCAACTATGGCTGTGTGTGATGAAAATAATTATAAGGTATAGTCTTTGTCATAATTAGGTGGGCTGATTAAGGGGGTTGATGATAAGGTGTCCTTCAGTGCCTCAAATTACTTTTGAGCTTGATCATCCCATTTGAAAGGAATGTACTAATGGAGTAGGCATAGGAATCCTTGCCCGCAAGTGGCATAGTCAGGGACAAAGTGTCGTAAGAAGTTGGCGTTCCCCTGCAGGCTTTGAAGTTCCTTGGGAGTTTTGGGTGGTGATACTTATTTTATTTCATGGACCTTGAGGGGGTCAAATAAGGTTCCTTCTTGGGATACTATGAATCCTAACAGACTTCCTGCATTAACATAGAAGAAAAACTTAAGGAGGTTCAAGCATAGGTTGTAGTGTCAACACTGTTTGAATACCAACTGTAAATCCTCCAGATGGTCACCTCGTTTCTTGGATCGTACTGTGAGGTCATCCAAGTAGGCTAAGATGAGATGAGCCAGATAAAGGAAGATATAATTCATGGCCTGCTAAAAGGTTGCTCCAACGTTTTTAAGACCAAATGGTATAACTTGATATGCGAACGTGCCCCAGGGGGTGGTGAATTTAGTCTTATACCAATCCATGTGTCGAATTTGAATTTGATTGTACCCCAAGAATCCATCCATGAAGGACAAGGCCTTGTGACTGGCGCAAGCATCAATGAATTAGTCAATGAAAGGGGTAGGGTAGTTTTATTTGTGAAAATATTTTTTTAAATCTTGAAAATCGATGTAAACTCAAATGGAGTCCTCTTTTTCATGACGAGTACAGGTTTGGGAATCCACAAGGTGTAAGCGATTGGGTAGATGAATCCGACTTTATGAAGTTTATCTATCTCTTGTTTGATCACTTCTGCTTTGGATGGGTGTAATTGATGCTGCTTTTGGTAGGCTGGTGATACATCAGGCCAAGTGTCAATGTAGTGTTCTATGATGGTTGGGCTTAGCCCTATAATTTTTGAATAATCCCATGTGAAGATATCCCTTTACTCTTGTAATAAGTTTGTATAAGATACTACCTCATCTGTTGAGAATGCGACCCCTAGCAATATTTATTTGGTTTTTCTTGGTTTTCTTGAGATATTCACCTTAATGGTTGGCGAATATTTGACATATTCCCTTCCTCAAATGCATCAAGTGCAGGGATAGGGTTTTTGAACCAATCTACCTTTCCTGATGGAAGGAATTCTTTTGATTAAATGGCGTAAATATCTTGATTTTTTGTGCTGCTAGTCACGAACATTTTTTTTGGAAGAAAAAATGAGCGGCGATGTATTGCATCCCACAGAAGATATGGTTTCTTCATGGCCTATAATATATCCTCATCAGAGTGAGACAAGATTTCTAAGGGGGGATTGGTTTGTTCGAGGCCGTGAGGAATTGGTTCGGGCCTAACAGTGCTGGTCGACATACATGAATATGATTTCGTGGTTGATGTCGTGGAACCAGATGAGGTTGAAAGGGTGAATATTGGTTGGGTTTGCACTGTCAAAGTTACTACTACCATTATGGTAGTTTCCGCGGTCTCGACACCAATGAAATATGAGAAAACAACACAAGTAATGGTTCCCATGCACGATGAGATGAATCATATATGGTGTCATGTGTCGTTAGCGTTACGTGGTGGAAGAATTTTTGTGATGGTTATTTTTTTATTAGCGAGGGAAAATTCATTCTCTTTTGGTGGTGTACGAAGGGTACACATGTCTTCTTTTATGTGAATATTTTGATGGATGTAGAGGTGTCAAAATGTTCACAACATAGGGAATTTATCTGTATCATGATCATGGCTCACGCAAATGTTGCATGGAGTAAATGTAATCACAAATTATATTGTATGGGATCTAATACTACTCATCATATTAGAGGAGGATGATGGGAGATGATTACTAGAACACACGTTTCTTCGTTTCTGGTGTCTCCTATTCTTATACTTAGTGTGATTTCACTCCTGTGGGAGTTTCTATTTTAATGCTGCTCCAACCACTCTTAGCCTTGGAAATAAATGGAAATTCATCGTGTGGTGGAATGTTATAGTTCGATTTGGGTATCATCCCCCATGACCTATCCAAACTTGACATCATCCCCAGGACCAATGAAATAAGGTCTATCATCCCCTTAAATTTTAGTTGCTATATGCCCTAAGAGAAGAAAAAATCATTCATGTCTTATATTGTGAGATTTCCAAGGTTTGAAGTATATATTATATCACTTAAGAACTCACCAACACTGTCTCTAAAGGGACTAACTGCGTTGCATATGCAACTTCCTCCATTCAAGGGTGCATTGCAATGCACTTCCCGACATTCAAGAGTGCGTTGGTCACCTGGGAGTGGAATTCTCATTGTTCCAAGAATATCCACATGGCCAGTGCCTTCTAGAAGAGTCCATATGTGTCAAAATTCGAATCCAAGTGTCTATTAGGAACTCTATCTGTTTATTTATGTTAGAGAAAGTGATAGAAAAGTCTTTCATATGTTGTTCTAAGTGCCTAGCACCACACTTAGGGAATTTGATTTATCCGTAGATCATAATTCTTCATAACAAATTGCTGACTCCACTAGGGAGATTCCTATCATTCCTGGTGTTTTTTCCTCTACTAATCCTCATCATTAGCATCTAATTTTAGTTATTATAATTTTGAATGAAAAAATTTCATTAGAAGTGTGTTATGTAGCTTGCATTTTCAATCACTTCTGCACCCAATGCACCGTTGGTCAAGACACAGAGCACTGCAGTGCACTGTCTCCCACCCAGTGGTGCACTGCAACACACTGTCTCCCATTAGAGACTGTGTTTCCCCTTAGCCAACAAAATTCCATTCAAAATTTTCATTTCTATCATTCTCAACCATTTGTTTGCTCTATTCTCAATTGTCTGATACCTATTAAAGACCAGTGACCTTACCTGATTCTTCCTCCTTTCAAAAGTAAATTTGTTCAATGCCTCTTTAGTGTTTTTCTTTATCATTAGAAAATCAAATCCAAAGTATTTTATTTATGCATTAGATCCACTTGTTTTCGTAAAGGAAATTATCTTTTTATTATTTGTTTCCTGTAGGAAAAAATTGTAGTTCCATTCTTCATTTTTTCCTAAAAGAGAAATTGTTGTTAAATTCCTTGTTTCTCAAAGAAGAGAACATTTGTTTTTGTTGATTTCATCCATATAGTTTCCTTTCTTTCATTCACATTAAGGGATCTAAATAGAAAAACCTGCATGTGCATATAGTGAATTGTGTGTGTTGCATAGGAACAAGTTAGGAAAGCTGCATTTTAGTTTGTGCTCTTTGTTTTTTTCTCTAAAAATGATTGCTATTTCCCTTAGTAGCTAGGATTTTCATTGAAAAAGATAAAATTGAAAAGTTTTCTTATCATTTTAGTTTGCATTTTTAGGAATCTCCATCACATCACTCGGTGAACCTCAAAGATTAAATTTCTAAACAAGATCAACCTAAAATTTACATCTATTTACCTAAGAAAGCATTGGAACCATAATGATAACATTTAGAAGGTCTAGGCTAGAGACGTGTTCTAGTGTTGTTAAACATAGTAGTTGTCGTTAACTTGTCTGCGATACATTCCGAGTGTGATACCTCACTCCAAGTACGTAAGTATATCAGATCTCATCCACGTACCTTTGGGTATATTTGGGAGGACAAATTTAGGTTAATATCCATCCATAGCGAACCGAGTCGGCCACCTTGTAACTTGTGATACACTGAACACAACATTCGGGGAGATTGCCTGCCCGTTCTTATTGGTTCACTGGGAGGTATTATGCAATTCACAATTACTTGGTAAACCTTTTTCCTAGAATTACCCTTTTATTTTTTTTATTTGTTTTTGGTATTAAAATAAATTAGTCATCGTGGAAGAATAACAGCCCTTTCCCAATTGTTTGCATAGAATAGCACTGAAACCACCTTTACCACTAGAAGTCACTTTTGGTTGGTGAAGTTGACATCACTCTACCGAAACTAGTACTATCATTACCTCTGGTACGACATCATCCTCACATATACCAGAGTCAACACAAGTTGTTTCTACAAATCCTAGTTCATCTACTATTGGGGTGACAAAGTCCTCACAGCTACCTGTGGTCACGATCCATCCAATTAGTGAGACCATACCTCTTGAACCCAACGTTGTTCAACTAGAAGTCAATCCAAATCCTATCACCTTTTTTCTAGAACATATGCATCTCGAAGTCGAACGACCAGAAGTTGTTCTTGTATCGGTCGCCCCATAATATATTGTAGCCATTGAGTCTCCCATATTGCGCAATCAACCTCCTAAAATATACTTTGGGCTTGACAGTAAAATCCTTCCACCTAGTTTAATTTCGATTGTGGAAATACCACAAGATGAAACACCTTTAACTCCAACTCATTTTGGGGCATAGCTTTACCTGTACGAGTCTTTTCCTCAATCACCTGCCTCTGCTTTTGTTGATCTTTTGTCTATTACAGTTCTCGTAAATCCAATAGGGTATACATTTGGTCGAATAACCTTACCTGAGCCAACATATTTGGTTGGACCATATATTCTAGTTATGATGTCACCTTTTCTTGTGACCCCCTCAATGTTCACAACATCACCAGAGTCACATTTATATGGTGGCCCTTCCATCCCACCTAGTTACCAATATTTAACTGGTACCTTATCTAGTGAATCCTCAAACCCATGGAATTCACTAATGTCATCGTTTTCTATTCTAACTGGTAAATATATAGTGAGTAATAAACAACTTGATCCATTATACACATCATTATGGAAATATCAAGCTGGCCCATCTGGGTATATTCCATCTAGTGCAACTTAGACTAGACTCCCTGCTTTTGGAGAACAATATTTTCCATCTTATTATACTCCTCATGCTGGGGGGAAACATATGGTCACCCATATTGACAATACTTCATCTTTATTTGGTCATCATAATGTCAAAATGAATGTTTTTCAGTGGAAACCCACTCTACCCATCCAACCACAAATGGTTGTACACTCGTATCAATCGGTTCAACCTGTTGCACCCACATCAACTCCACTTGTTAATACATCCTTACCCCTATTACAAGCTCAAATTGTTGTTCCTCAACCTTATGAGGTGGGTCCTTCAACCCAACATCCCCAAGTATTGGGCCCTCAGACTCCAACTCCTTCGGATGTTTTACAACAATCACTTGTATCTAGAATTATTTATTCACAAGATGGATTATCATATTATGGGATTTCACAACCGCAACCAAGTTATTGGTGGACAGACCCTTGGCAACCAAAAGCTCAAAGCACAAATTCCAAAACCTTCATTTCAACAAGTAACGTACCCAGGTTTTGGTCAACAGAATCCTCAAGAATTTTCTTATCAAAACAACCCTTATCTGGGTTACCAGCAATAGATTCCTTATTCTGGTCCTCAAAGGCATGTTTCCCAAGAAATTCCATCATACCCTGGCTATGCTCAACCCAAATTAAATTGACATTTTCCCTTTGTTGCAACTTTAGAGTTATCGGATTTAAACTGACTTACCAATGATCCAATCAACTATGCTCCTTGGTGGTCGGTGATACCTCATAAATTACCCTAAGATATTTTGAAGTTCAATGGAAACCCCGAGGAAGATCTGTTGATGCATGTTATGACTTATCATTTTTGGTGTTCTTCTAACTCCCTAAATTATGACTCCATTCAACTACATCTTTTCCAGCATACACTCACTGGTCCAACTGCGAAATGGTACATTGAGTTACCAAGAGCTTCATCTCATAATTTCACTACCCTAGCTACTGTCTTTTTGACCCACTTCTAGTTACCCATATGATATGAAACTAGAATATAACTCTTGACTAATTTTAAACAGACCAATTATACTCACATTTTTTATCATATTCATGAGTGGAATCATCATCGTAGAATGGTTAAGACATTTTTTCCTGATTAGCTCCTTGTTGAGTGGTTCATTAAGTCCCTGTTACCATCTATAAATAAGGATGTGGCTAAGGGTAGCGTCGTCATTGAAGAGAAGGTCATTGCTCATGCCCAATATTTAGACTTAATTTACACTCAGTCTGGCACGCTCTATGAGAAAATTCCCAACATGCCGCAATCTAATTTTACTGTTCCTCCTCCATCTAAGGATGGTCATGCCAGAGACTGTATGATCAATACTACAAGCACACATCACTCTACTGCATCTGATCCTGTGCCTTCTTCCAAAATCCATGCTGTGTCATCTGATAAGGGAAAATTTGACAAGCAGCCTGAAAGTAATAAAAAGGGTAAATCAAAGAAAAAGCAAACTTCTGCCCCGTAGGAAAGATCATCTAATCAATCGACTAGAAATTGGAAACCTAGTTACCATTGCATAATGTGTAATGAGGAACACTTTGTTCATGACTGTCCTCACCGTGCCTAAGTCTCAAAATTGGTTAAGACCTCACAGGCATTCATAGTGTTGACAAATCCATTTCTGAATCTGGACACAAATTTGGTTGCTACGGATCGAGCTTCTAGTTCCCAAGTGATTATGCTATCTGTCACAAAGCCATCAACTGATGTTTTGGTGTCAAAGCGTAATAAAGATTACGGTAGTCAGACTATTGATCAACCTACTATCTCGACCATGAATCCATCTACAGAATCGATACTGCCAACTGTTATTCTTGAATTGACAATCAAAACACTTAAGGGATTCATTCATAAATCGACATTTAATCCTCGAGCCTGAGCTACTCGAAATTATAATATAGTTGAAGATTTGGCTTAATCCTCTTCAGCTATGTTAGTGCTTGAGGTGCTTCAAAATTGTCCCTCCCAGAAGCAGGTTTTGTTGTCAGCATTTGGTGGAATTGATTCGACAGATTCCAATCTTGTAGTCTTTAATTAATCATATGTGCTATGTGCCGCAACTACCAACAGAATTGTAATTCTCCATCCAAGTAAATGTTCTCAATAACCTTGTTCATCATACTATTATTGATGAGGGAGAATCTACATGCATTATGTCTTTAAACTACTGGAAGTCACTTGGCTTACCGTGCCTATCCCAATTTCCTACGACGTTGAAAGCTTTCAATGGACGTATATATAAGCCTTGTGGTATTATCAATAACCTGCATATTGAAATAGGGGGAAAAACAATGAATGTTGAAGTTGAGGTCATTGACGAACACCTTGATTACAACATTTTACTTGGAAGGCCATGGGTATATGTTATGGCTGCGATCGTCTCTACATATTCTACAATGGTCGCCTTTCCACATAAATGTGTCATCATAGTCATCAATCAGCTATACTTCTTTGCCTCTAGTTCCTAGGTAACTGGAAGTGTTTCATTAGTTCACGCACCCCAAATTGCACTTCAGAAAATTGGTGTAGGACTCTTAAAGGATTCCACTCTCATGGGAAACTTTGCATTACCACCGCCTGCGATGTCAGCAGAAATTGCAAACATAGAGACCTACTACATGATATCTTCCACTCCATCTGGCTTAAGGAATATTACGGGTGATTCTGAAAATGTTATGTTGGATGAGATCTTGCTGCCCAACCCAATTGAGTTGGCATAGAAATCAATCTACATGGCTTGGGTGGAAAATCTAAAATTATCGTCGCCGGTCATTTGGGTTGATTGTTCATTAGATTTTGGTACTCCATCTGATCCTTTTTTCCTCAAATTTCTTGACACCTGAGAATATTGTGGAATCCATGATGCCAGAAGGAGAACCATGGGAATATCATCATCATCGCTCCCATCTTCAGGATTACAAAGAAGATAATCTTAGTGAACTATCACCCATCGATCAAAAAATTATTTTCGAACTATTTTCCTATTAATGCAATCAAATCTGAGCAAAACTTATCAAATATTGAAGAAACAATTTCTATCAATATTTCGGCCAAACCCGATGTTGTATAAAACATTCATGTCGGTGTGTCTTGTTCTCCATAAAAACTCAAAACATATCGCTCTCTCTTTCATTAATTTTGTGATGTATTTGCTTGGTCTTACAAGGAAATTCCAAACATAGATACTAGTATTGTTGAACACACTATTAATATGTACCCTGTATTATCCCAAAATAGAGGATTTCTACAACAATAAGAATATCCTAAGATATTATAAAGTTGGAACTACAGCAAGAAATCAACTCATAAGAGTGTATGGAACACCCATCCATCATATTACAACCACAACAACAAACCATGCCTTCATACAATATCACCAAGCGGGGAAAAGCAACAATATTGACCCCAAAAACGTTGTTTTTTGAAGATTGAGTTATAACAGTGAAAAATAATGGTTTTTCCCCTTATAATATGTAATAATGGCCTTACATGAAAAATATTTTCAGAAACAAATGTATTTTTCCTAGTTAAATAGGCTTCCCATGCTCAAACAACTTAAAAATTGATGAAACCCCAAGACTGCAACACACATAATTTACTGCATAAGAGACTGCGCAGTTTATTTGAGGGTTATGCTCAGAAAATGGAGAGACAAATCATATCTTCTATTAGATTACTCAATGAGGCATAAAAACAGAGATCTAGTCTCTTTTTACATAGATCCAAGATGACTCGGCAAGGGTTTCTTGAAAAAAATGATATACAAGAAATAAATGTTGCAGATCTATGGATGAATCATGTTGTATAGCTAAATATCTACATAAATATGGCTAAACATGCAAATAAATGGCTGTAGACTCTTCCTCTAGCTTTCCTGAGAAAATTTTGATCCTTCTCTTGGGAAACTAGCTCACAAAAGTGGGGTTTTGACCCCTCCCACTGCACACCTTAAGAAATAATGCAGTTTCTTGAAGGGGCTGAATTTTTGCTGAAGGTAAATTCTTGGTCCAACACCAGGTAGTGGAAAATTCAGCTCTTAAATCTCCTCTTTGATCTCTTAAACAAGATCTCCAAGAAAGAGTAAGGAATCCCCACCCGGGAAAACCCTTGCACTAAGCAATGCAGCAAGCTTAGCTAAAAAACCAAAGTATGCAGGAAGTCTAAACATACCACATACAATATAATCTCCAATATTCCCATATGGTTTCCATCTCCTCCATTACATAGTTGATGAGCTTCCTCACCAAGGTTCCCACCCCACTATGAGGTTGCTTCCATTCAAAGGCTCCTCCACCACAATTACGCTATCCCTATGTGCCTTGCTCATCCTTTTATAGTGTTGTTTGATTTAGTCAACCTTGACTGGATCTTCATGCCCTACCCCTTTTCACACTCAAGGTGTCTTCATTTTGACTAGCTATATTGATTTCCATTCACATTAGGCTGTCTTCATTTAGGATCCACTCCTCATATAAAATGTTGTTGACTTGGTCAAACTTGACTTTGTCCACACATTTTAGAACTTTTTCACACATGTGGATGCTTGATCTAGTTATTACATTATCCCTTTTCACATTATGAGGGATTTTTATTCATACTTAGGCAAATTATGAGCCTCCTTGCCCATTTATTCATCTATCTAGACTTTAAAAGAAAAATTAATATTCCTATTAGCTTCATGCTAATTTAGGAATATTACAGTCTTCCCCTCCCAAATGTTTCTTGTCCTCAAGCAACTACAAGGGTGCTGCAAAATCTCCCCTCTTCTCCTTGTGGCCTCCTCATTCATCAGTCTCCACCATTGCTTCAAAATTCCTGCAATAATTCTGTCTCCCAATGGTTCTTCCCAAGTGTGCAAGTTGGCCTTTGGTAGATAAACCAAATGGTTCTCATTATGAAAGGAAGGAAGGTCTATGTGGAAACCTCCTTGCTAATCAATGGCCTCCTCAAGATAGAAGTGATGACAATCATGGGGAATTTCATCATCAATGAAGGTCTCCCACCTCCATGTTATCATCCAAATGAAATGAATTTCCTCCCAGCTTGGTAATTCATAGAAAAGCTCCTCCCAAATACTCATGAGAGGTATTTCCCAAGTGATCCAAACAATCATATGGCCTACCTCATGGAGAAACAAGTGATTTACCATGGTAGCCATATCTTTCCCCATGCTCCCCTTGAAGCATGTAGTGCAAAAGGTGTGGGAAATTTCTTTCCCCAAGGACACATTCAACAAATGTGCCTCTCCTCCAATCATGTCCTCAATAAAGAAAAGAATATCTTCAGCATATGGAATCATAATTGAAATCATGCTAGCTGCTATATGAAATAAAGGAGAAGGGTAATGGTTTCTCATGTGCAACTAGCATAGTTTTACCCGAAACTGCCATATAATATAGTATGACAAGTGTTCTTCCCAACACTTGTTTACTACCCCATCCTTCTTGAACCCATAATAAAGAGTGCCCCCTCTTGGAGCCAAGTCCTACACATGAGTGTTAAGAATATGCAAGTACATAATAAATATATCATGATGTTCAACAACACAATGTTTATCATATACTTGGTTTAAATTAGAAATGTAGCTCATGAATGAGCTTCTTCTCATACTCAATGAATAAGGAGGTGGTAATGATAACTCTTCCCAAGAGCTATGTTCCTCCTTAACCAGCAAATGATCCATGCACTTACTCATATGAGAGTGAATCTCCTCTTTGAAATTTTCCCACATCAATCCATCTAAGATAGTATGATATGCTCTAATGAAACTAGTGGGTTTTGAAAGCAAGACCTCATAGGTTGTGTTAAGTAGTTTATTCTTGAGTTTGGAATCTTTAGTTAAGTAGATGTGATCATGAACACAAATGATTCCATCAACTACCTTATACTTTCCAGCCATTGCTTTCCCATCAAGAACCTTACATGTGAATAGGTCCTTGGAATATTCCATCAAGAGTCGGGACTCCCAATAAGGGTCTAGGCTTCCCAACATTGACAGTGCTGTAGAAGTCTGAAATGAGGCATCTGTCATATGATGGCTCTCCTCCTTGACATGATTGATGTCAAAGTCACATGTTGGAGTATTCCAAACTTTATTTTGCTGCCTCTCTTGCAGTTTATCTTGCTCAAGACAAGATTGAAGTTTAGGAGAGTCATCCTCCCTTTGAAAGGTTCTCCTTCTCCAAAACTTCCATAGTTTTGCTCCTGCATAAAAAATGGAAATACTTTATTGTTATATTCAGAAATTTTCATTATATATTGGAGTATTTTTTGATGCTCCAAGGCTATGGAGTGGCCTTTTGATACTATGCTCATATCAACACATATTTCTGAATCTATCCTTTCCAACGCAAATAGATGAATGGAAGATAGCAAAGTCAATTTCAAAAAAGTGCTTAGCCTCCCATCAATGATTTTCAGCGCTGTAGTGACTCCCTTCAAGGTTTCCTCTCTAGACAAATATGTTGCTGTTGTATATATTTGAGAGAACACTTTAGATTTATTCCAATCAAGGGGTCTCCCTGGTGGAATGCCTCCCTGTAAAGAGACATCAAGGCATAAAGCAGGATGTATAGATGTATGGACTGATTGGTCTTGGCCTTCCTTGCATAGACCCTCCTGCCTTCTTTGTGCATCAATATTTGGAGATAAAGAGAGGTGTATACTCATCATCATATGATGCTTTCCCTCCCTCTTATTCTTTGCAATATTCAGATTCTCACCATTTGATAATGATGGCACATGCTGCACATAGACTGTGCCACAACCTCCATATGTGAGATCTTTTGGAACTCCTTGCAAGAGTGAAAGAGTTCCTCTTCTTGGAGCAATTTCTCCTTCCTCCCCTCCATGAGGTTCTATATTTTCTCTTGTCATGACTGCACTGTTATCCCTAGCCTTCTCTCCCTTCTCCTCAACAGTTGAAAATACCTCATCATCAACAAGAGACCTTAGATCTTGGTCCCCTTTTGCAGGAGGAGTCTTCATTTCTTCTTCTTGAGAAGAAAGCTCTTCATTTAATGTAGATCTTGCCCTTGGAAAGGTATCAGACAAGTTTACATCCTTTTCATTAGTTTCCAGAAATGGAGTTGGATTTATATATCCTACCAACCCATGAAAAAGTTTTGTTTGATATGGTTTGATAGCCTCTAGAGAAAGTGTTTTACATGATTCTCCATGAAACCTTTATACTATTATTTTAATGAATTGTGCATAAGTAGATGTATTTTCATTTCTCAAGGAAAAACATTCAAACAACCACCAAGCATAAACCTTACCCTCAAAATGCAGTGCTGCTACTTTGATGGCCTCATTTTCTGAAACTTGATGTTGTTGCACATAGGTGTATAACTCCTTCACCCAAGCCCTAGCTGGACATAGAGATTATCCATCAAAAGTAGATAGAAAGAATCTACCCTCACCTTGCTTCTTTCTCCTTATGCTCCTCTCCTCCTTAATTTGGCAAAACCCTTGGAAGTTCAAGTGATCTTTGAACTCCTTAGATTGAGCTTCATACTCCCGCAGATAATCACCAAAAGTATCTCTCTTTGGCATATCTCCTTTCTTCCTCTTCATGAATAAGTTGCTGATAGAACGTGGTAGATCTGATGATATGGTTGAGTGCTCATATCCATAATATGAGGACTTGGAACCTTCCTCTTGTATAGATCTTGTTGAGGGATCATCATGTTTTTCCCTCCTCATTTCTTTGATGCCCTTGCTTTTGCCCTGCAGATTTGGAAAGAGAAGTTTTGAGAACCTATTTTCTCTAGAAAACAAGGATTTTTTTTTATCTCTCTTACAGATCTTATCCTCCCCATGAGAATACTCCATAATGAAGAACACGGGCTGAGCCAAGAAAGATGCTTTGATACCACTGTAATATCCCAAAATAGGGGATTTATACAACAATAAGAATATCCTAAGATATTATAAAGTTGGAGCTACAACAAGAAACCAACTCATAAGAGTGTATGGAACACCCATCCATCATATTACAACCATAGTAGCAAAATATGCCTTCATATAATATCACCAAGCGGGGAAAAGCAACAATATTGACCCCAAAAATGTTATTTTCTAAAGATTGAGTTATAACAGTGAAAAATAATGGTTGCATCCCTTATAATATGTAATAAGGGCCTTACATGCAAAATATTTTTAGAAACAAATGTCTTTTTCCTAGTTAAACAGGCTTCCCATGCTCAAACAACTTAAAAAATGATGAAACCCCCAGACTGCAACACACATAATTTACTGCATAAGAGACTGCACAGTTTATTTGAGGGTTATGCTCAGAAAATTGAGAGAAAAATCAGATCTTCTATTATATTACTCAATGAGGTATAAAAATAGAGATCTAGTCTCTTTTTACATAGATCCAAGATGACCCGGCAAGGGTTTCTTGACAGAAATGATATACAAGAAATAACTGTTGCAGATCTATGGATAAATCATGCTGTATAGCTAAAGATATGCATAAAGATGGCTAAACATGCAAATAAATGGCTGTAGACTCTTCCTCTAGCTTTCCTGAGAAAATTTTGATCCTTCTCTTGGGAAACTAGCTCACAAAAGTGGGGTTTTGACCCCTCCCACTGCACACCTTAAGAAATAACGCAGTTTCTTGAAGGGGCTGAATTTTTGCTAAAGGTAAATGCTTGGTCCAACAGCAGGTAGTAAAAAATGTAGCTCTGAAATTCCTCTTAGATATCTTAAACAAGATCTTCAAGAAAGAGTAGGGAATCACCACCCGGGAAAACCCTTGCACTAAGCAGTGCAGCAAACTTAGCTAAACAGCAAAATTATGCAGGACTAAATAGACCACATAAAATATAATCTCCAATATGCCCATATGGTTTCCATCTCCTCCATTATATAGTTTATGAGCTTCCTCACCAAAGGTCCCACCCCACTATGAGGTTGCTTCGATGAAAAGGCTCCTCCACCACAATTATGTTGTCTCTATGTGCCTTACTCATCCTTTTACAACATTGTTTGATTTAGTCAACCTTGACCGGATCTTCATGCCCTGCCCCTTTTCACACTCAAGATGTCTTCATTTTGACTAGCTAGATTTATTTCCATTCACATTAAGTTGTCTTCATTTAGGATCCACTTCTCATATAAAATGTTGTTGAATTGGTCAACTTGACTTTATCCACATATTTTAGACCTTTTTCACACATTTGGATGCTTGATCTAGTTATTACATGATCCCTTTTCACATTATGAGGGATTTCTATTCATACTTAGGCAAATTATGAGCCTCCTTGCCCATTTATTCATCTATCTAGATTTTAAAAGAAAAATTAATATTCCTATTAGCTGCATGCTAATTTAGGAATATTACATACCCTGATTTCAAGCTTGTACATCAATGCCTTCGTCCTATTCATCCAATGAAGGCCAAAGCCATTAAAGCCGAAGTTGAATTTTTTTTGCGTGCTAGTTTCATTTACCCAGTTCCGATTACTGAGTGGGTTTCCAACATTGTTCTTGCTATGAAAAAACATGGAACCATCAAAGTATGCGTCGATTATAGGGATGTCAATATTTCTTGTCCAAAAGACAGCTATCCTACTCCCTTTATCGACCATATTATTGACGATTGTGTTGGATGCGAAATATTTTCGTTCATGGATGGATTTTATGGCTACAATCAAATCAATATCCACCTGGAGGATCAATATAAGACATAATTCATCTGTCCCTGGGGCACATTCGCTTATCATAAACTTGCGTTTGGTTCAAAGAATGCTGGGGAAACTTTTCAGAGAGTAATGGATTATGCTTTCAATGACATCAAGCACATTGTTCAACCATATCTAGACGATTTACCCACGCATTCATGAAACTGGACTGATCACCCGATGCATTTGAGAGCTATATTTTTATGCTGCTGACACTACAAAATACACCTCAACCCATATAAATGTGTGTTTTGTGTTGGTTATGGTCATTTTATAGGATTCATAGTTTCAAAATAAGGAATTCAAATCGACCCACTAAAGGTCTAGGCCATTCTTGATTTTCCCGCGCCATAAAATTTTCTTCAGTTACATAAACTTTAGGGAAAGGCTAACTTCCTAAGGAGGTTCATACCCAACTATGCCAAAATGGCTAAAGGATTTACTCAGCTCTTGAAAAAGTGGATTCCCCTCCATTGGGATAAGGTTGCGAAAGCTTCTTTTGATGCTGTCAAGGATACTCTTGTCTGGGCGTCATTAATGTATCCCCCCAAATTATTAGAGTGATTATTTCTTATATATTGCCACGACTGATACGACCATTGATATGGTATTTGTCCAAGTAGAAAATTGGATAGAACATATGATCTATTATTTGAGTCGTAATATCAATGATACAGAAGTGAAGTATTCGTATGTAGAAAATATTGCCTTGATGGCTGTTCAATTTGTCCAAATATTTCACCACTATATCCTGTTCCGAAATACCATTGTCATTTTGGATTGCAACCCCATGAATTACATATTATCACGTCAATTTCTGGGGGGAAAGTATTGAAAATGGATTTTCATTTTGCAGGAGTTTGATTTGGAATTCATCAAATCCAAGTTAAAGAAATCTTTATTTTTGGTAGAGCTTCTCTATGACCTTCCCTTTGATAGTACTGCTACTACATTAGAACCATCTATTCCTATTGAGTCTCTGTTTCTGATTGGATAATTTGATCCTTGGTATGGGGATTTTATCATTTATCCCTAGACCTATAATTTTTGGCCTCATACCTCTTGCTCTGACCAGTGACGTATTCAATAACAAGCCAAATATTATGTGATCATCGGCAATACACTTAATCGTTGTGGTGTCGATACAATTTTAAGAAGGTGCCTCACTCATGAGGAGGCCGCAAAGGTTTTAAATTATTGTCATGCTAGAGCTTGTGGTGGAAACTTTTCTAGATACGATACCACGTAGAAGATACTCCACGCCAGTTACTTTTGGCCTACCATATTTTGCGACTGCATCATTGCGATTAGAAGTTGTCATGCGTGTGAGATATTTGATCGTAAAATCTGCAAACCGCCAATGCCAATGCATCTTATTGTATTTGTGGGACCATTTTCAAAATGGGGCATTGACTTCATGACCTATAATCCTTGTTCATCTGGTGGGCATGGTTATATTATTATCATAGTAGACTACTTTACCAAGTGGGCCGAAAGGATGCCTGCATTCAAAAACACAGGACAAAAAAAATACATTGTTTTTCTTTAATCATGTCATTTCACGGTTTGGGGTCCCACAGGCTATTGTCATAGATCATGGTTTGCATTTTCACAATCATGTGATGAATGAGTTTATTGCCAAATTAGGACTATCACACGATAGTTCTACTCCTTATTATCCATGATCAAAAGGAAAAGTTGAGGCTATTAAAAAAATTATTAAATGAATGCCTCAATGAATGATAGGAGTTCATAAAAGAAATTGGAATTTAATCATGTACTCGACTTTTTGGGCATACCGAAACTCAGTGAGCAACACAATCAGATTTACCCCTTTTAATTGGTGTATGGTCTGGAAGCTATCTTTCCAATCCAATGTGAAATAGCGTCGTTAAAACTCACAATCGACTTGTTACCTGACACCTCTGCTGAATAAGAATGTCTTTTTAACCTCATCCATCTTGATGAAATGCGTTGTGAAGCCCAATTGGCCAACGAAGCACATAAGGGACATATAAAGGTGCAATACGACAAGCATGTCAAACCTCACATTTTCTCATAGGGTGACCTAGTCCTTCTTTATGATCAATAAGATGATGTAATAGGTACAGGGAAATTTGAGCCATTATGGCATGGCCCCTATATTTTCAAAAGAGTTCTCTCTAAGGGTGCCTACGAGTTGGTAGATTACGATGGAATTCTGTTGGCGCGGCCCCGAAATGGGTTGTATCTCAAACATTACTATGCTTAATCATGAACGTAGTAATTTTTTTGTATTATATTGTATATATGATATTGATTTGAATTTGTTGTCTTAGTTTGTTTTTCTAGAGTTTTATTGAAGTTATTAATATGATTTACATTTCATCGCAGATGTCTGAATCTTTGGAACGATTTTTTGGATATGATGATGGTGTTAGCCGTAGTATGACGAATCTATCCTCTGCATCATGGGCCATTTTTGCTATGAACAACGAGTTAATGAGTTTTCAAGGGATTTGTATTGATCAATATAAAAACAATATTGCTGAGTATAGCGCATTGATCGAACTCCTCCCTGATTCCATTTCATTTCGTATTAACCACATCATTATTAGGTTAGACTCACAACTTGTGGTACTGCAACTTACTAGTGTTTATACTGTCAAAAATCCAACATTGCATCATATGTTCCTAAGAGTTCGGCTTTTTGAAAGACATTTTGATTTCATTCAATATCAACACATTTCTAGAAACTTGAACACATTAACTGATTCTTTGGAGAATTATGTTATAAATAGAAATTTTCAACACATGTAAAGATACATTCACATAATTGAATAGGATTGCGCAATAAACATAGGAAAACACTGAAAACAAATAGATAGATAGTTATAGTTTTTTCAAAAATTTGTGTCCAAGACACATTGGTCATCTGACCTCAAAAATGTATGCAACATGTCAAAAGTAAACTAGTGGTTCTCATGATAACATGCTACTGATCTAGCTATCCTATTGTAATATCCCAAAATGGGAATACTCAGCAATACCTGGTGGAATAACACACTTTTCAGAATTATGTGCACTGAAATGAGTTTGCATCCCTTTGATCCCTTAGATCTGGGGATCTAGCATCTAAATACAAGAAGGGAGCAAAAAAAAATCAAACTAGGTGAGGTAAACAAACCTCCCACACCTAGTATAGCTAAAAAACACCCAAGAATGGGGCTGCAGCAATATGCAACAATACTGCAGGGAAATAACATAGTTTTTGAGAGCATGAGAAGGAGACCAATAAGAGGGATCAAATTTCATGTATACAGAAATAAATCAGATCCATAATGAGGCCCTTACAGTATACAACAAAATGTAGAAGACAAGAATAGAAGAAATTCCTCAAGAAAGAGGGCTGCAACACATGTCTTGATTGCAGAATAGCTTGACAACGTTATTTATAAGAGCTACAGTAGCTGTAAATTACACTCCAGATCTAGAGAATATATATTTACAAAAGTTCATATCTATTTCAGATCTATACACTAGAAAGGCTCCTTTACAAGATGCCCTTAGGGTTTTGATAAAAAAATGCAATACAGAGAGTAGATCTAAGATCTAAAGTAGTATATCTGCAATAGTAATTAGAAATTTTTGAAGATGTTTACAATAGAAGTAGATTATATCTGTACATAACATGGATCAGAAATCTAATCCATGGATCACCATAGTGAAGGGCAGAACCCCAACACCAGAGATCTCTCCTCAAAAAGTGTGTCCAAACACCTTGCAACTTCCTTCTTGCAAATAACGCAGTCTTGGAAGGAAAAATGTGCTATAGGTTGAAGCACTGGGTTGGCCTGATGCCAAGATCTAAAATATCAGCTCCAAATGTTCAGAACTCTCTTGCCAATGGGATAGAAGACTTTCCTAGTGAAAATAGGCCCTGGAATGGCCTAGATCTGAGCAGATCTAGCCTCCACTTGCTACAGCTTGTAAGGACAACCAAACCCTCAACAGGATCTGCATTGTAGTTGGAAGATGAGCTTGGCCAAATTCCTGATAGTGGATGAGATCAGCAATACTCTTCCAAGAGCTCCTCAATGGAAGAGGTGGGATTCTCGAACAGGAACACCCTAGTGCTAAACAACACTATCCTCAACTAAACAGTAGAGAATGATATATGTCTAAACAGAAAATATATTCAGAAATATGCACAATCAAAAACCTTCTTATGTTTTCCTCCTCTTCCTTTTATAGGATGAAAGTCTTGTCAAACCCTAAACCATCTCAATGATTTAGCTGCATTCACATGAGAAGCCTCTAACTAAAACTGTGATGTGCTTCTAGGAGATTCACTGTGTTTAGACAACGTTGTTGATTTGGTCCTGGTTGACTTGGTCAAGTGCTCCAGTCTCTTTCACACCTAAGTGTGCTGATGTAAATAGCCAAGATTTGTCCACGTTCATATGTGGCATTGATTTATTTTTTTGATTAGGAGTTTTATTGATCCTCCCTTACACTTTATTCATGAAAACAGGAAATTGAAACAAAATTGTATATTCCCATTAGCTTGGGATAATTGGAAATATTACAGTCCTCGCCTCCAAAATGTTGCTTGTCGTCAAGAAAATGATAGGGTGAGTTCTGCAACACTTCTCCTTCTTCATTGGTGACACCATCAGGGATCAATCTCTCCTCATAAGCTAGGTGTTCACCAATCCAAGCCTCCATGAACTGTTCCTCAAAAGTCATCATGAGATGTACAAAATCTATCCCACAAGGAGTCAAGAACTCAACGGAAACAAACATGGTATATCCAATACTCTCTCTAAAGCATGTAGCATAAGGTACATAGAGAGTTTCCATCCCATGTGGTACATACAAATTGCCCATCCTCCCTCCATACAATCTAATGAAAAGTAAAACTATATCATCCAAGTATGGAAGCATAATTACATATACACAAACATAAATTTGAGCATGAGGAGGTGGTTTCCATCCCATGTGGCACATACAAATTTCCCATCCTCCCTCCATACAATCTAATGAAAAGTACAACTATATCATCCAAGTATGGAAGCATAATTACATATACACAAACATAAATTTGAGCATGAGGAGGTGGGTCAAAAACCCACATATGGTGCCAGCGTAGTGCATCTCCTGCCTGCATCAAATCAAGGTGTGATAAGTGGTTTCCCCATCACTTACTTACTGCACAAGTTATCTCACCATGGCTGAAAATGTGAGATATGTTTGGTGCCTTTGGGAAGCACCCATCATGAAAAAGAATCTCCCTTTGCACAACAAGGCAGTGGCCAAATTCAGAAATTGTAGTGGCTTGATGTTTGCCATGAGATTTACATGATACAACACTCCTCTTGGGAGCCATGGGCTACAAAAACATGGTGAAAGATTGTGTCAAATCAGAAAATTAAGCTTGCATTACATGATCAGAATTTTCACCATCAATGTTTCTCCTATACATGGAATTTTGCACAAATATTTCTCCCCTTTCAAGAGAAGGAAGAAATGAGTGACATGACTCTTGCATAGAGTCCCTTGGCTGCACCAACTCCACATAGCTCTTTCATTCTAGAAAATTATGATGTAGCTCTCAACCAAAGCCTTCCCATTCAAAGCATCTCACGATAGTGTTGTAGATCTTCATAGAATAGGTTGGGTCGAAACAAAACTCTTTGAAGGCCCTTTGTAGCATCCTCCCCTTGAGCTTGGAGGTTCTAGGTAAGAATATCCTATCATGATGATAGATGACTCCCTCATGGACTAGATAGCCCTCCTCATGTAGCTGGTCATAAAGCATCATACAAGTGTAGAGATATTTGGAATAATCCACCAACAGCTGGGATTTCCAATATAGATTTACACTCCCCAACAAAGACAGCGTTGATGACGCATCAATAGGAATGCCTGCCATGTTTTTGATTTCTTATTTGACATTTCTTATGCCAAAGGTACAAGTAGGAAGGACATATCTTTCCTTCTTCTCCTCCAACATCGCAGAATCAAGAATGAAGGAAGGTGAGTATGATGAGAGAGGAAAATCTCCCCCCTTCTTGTGCTTGCCCAAGCCTTCCAGCGCTGTAGCTGTGTCTTGTAATGTTCTCATCCCTCCTGGATCTGATTTTGGAGCATCAAGTAGTGAGATATATCTCACAAAAACTAAATCAGGTGGCCTCCCAAGTGGTTTGCTGCTAGATGAAAGTGCCCCTTGCAGAAATCTCATGAAAATGAGAGAAGGAACAGTGAGGTCCTTGCTTCCACTGCACAAATCCATCTCTATTTTTTGTGTGGAAGTGTTATGTGAGGGGTAAGTATGCATAACTTTTATTATTTGAAGTGCACCACTCTTCTTTTCCACCCATTCCATTTGTAAAGCCTCCCAATCAGTGGTGACTTTCCCCAATGTAATCAACCATTGAACACCCAAAATAACATTGGTGTCTGGTATGTCAACTACAAAGAAGTGATCCACCAAAGTATAGGATCCCATGGTGACTGAAAGTGATGGAACATAATGCATGCATTTCATTGTTCTATCTCCTGGGACCAAAACAGAGAATCCCCCAAAAGTATCAGTGGATATTTCCCTCCTTTGCACAAGATGGGCATCGATGAAATTGTGGGTAGCCCCACTGTCAATCAATACATATACCCTATGATTCATGATTGACCCTTGAACTCTTAAGGTCAAGTACTTAGGTAGTCCCCTCAAGGATGCAAGATTTTCTCCAATAGGATCAAATTATCCATTCTCATCTCCTGAAGGTGTTGGATCTCCTCCAACATTGTCAGTGTTGTGAGTCCTCCTTGGCTTATCATCTTCATATTCTTCAAGATCTGAGAAGACCTATATGTAATGTGCTTTACTAGCAGCACATCTATGTCTAGGTACCCATGGTTCTTGGCAAGTGAAGCATAGCTTTCTCCTTCTTAGATCTTTCTGGACCTCATCATCAAGAGGCTTCTTGTATGAGCGCTCCTTGGAAGGATCAGCTTTCTCTTCCTTTCCTTTAGAAGGGAAAGAGGGCTTATTCTAAAAGTTTTCCTTTGCTTTTGGCAAGGCATATTGAAGGTCTCTAGCCCTCTCAATGGCATCAGGCAAGGTAATGGGCTTGGTATATTTAACCAACCCATGCAGAGGTTCATCTAAGCCACCGATGAACATGTACACCCTCCTTGCTGTAGATAGATCAGGAACCATAACATATAATCTCAGAAATTCAGATATTTATGACTCTGCATTACCTGACTGCTTCAACTTTTCAAGGCTCATGAAAGGTGCTTCTGGATCCTTTCTGTCAAACCTCTCCATGTGTCTTCTAGTAAACTCAAAATAGGCAGTCACATTGGCATGGCCTAATGTAGGCAACCCATGGAACCACCAGTTGTGTGCTTCACCTTCAAAGTGCAGCGCTGCAATCTTGATAGCTTCCATCTTAGGGACTTTGTTAAACTGAAATTGGATATCTAGTTTTTCTACCCATGCTTTGGTATAACTAGTGGATGAAATCAAACTTGGGTAAAAAGAATCTACCCATAGAGTGATGTCGATCGTGATTATAAGTGAATCCACCATCTCTATACTGATGCCTTGGTCTTCTTTTGTCCTTGAGGTGAAAAAAATCTTGAAGACTCAAGTGGTCCTTGAATCTCTGATTTTGAGACTCATACTCTTCAAAGTAGTCTGTAAGGGATGCATGCTCTTGAGGTCCTTCATTCTCCATAGCCAAGAAAGTAAGCATAGTAGAGCGTTATGGAGCCTATGGCTGATTCACTGGTTGATCATTCCAGTGGTGAGACATGCCAGAGTTTTCTCTAGGATGAAATATCCTAGGATATTCCTTGATCCTGTCCATTCTCATCTCTTTGATCTCTCTAGCAAGATCTTGCATGGCTTTCATAAGGGTTTTTGCAAACTCCTTCCCATCTTCATCGCTTCTATATTCAGGGGCTTTTCCCTTGTCTTTATCATCATTGGTGTAATCAAAATTCTTCTGTCTTATTCTCAGGTACCTCTTCTCTTTGTTAGTGAGGTGCCCTCTTCTTCTAAAGACATATTGGCTCTTCAAGAAAGAAAAGCACAGGCTGTGCTAAGATGGTTGCTTCGATACCACTGTAATATCCCAAAATGGGAATACTCAGCAATACCTGCTGGAATAACACACTTTTCAGAAGTATGTGCACTGAAATGAGTTTGTAGCCCTTGGATCCCTTAGATATGGAGATCTAGCATCTAAATCTAATAGGGGAGCAGAAACAAATCAAACTAGGTGAGGTAAACAGACCTCCCACACCTAGTATAGTTGAAAAACACCCAAGAATGGGGCTACAACAATATGCAACAATACTATGGAAAATAATGCAGTTTTTGAGAGCATGAGCAGGAGACCAATAAGAGGGATCAACTTTCATATATACAGAAATAAATCAGATCCATTATGAGGCCCTTACAGTATACAACAGAATGTAGAAGACAAGAATAGAAGAAATTCCTCAAGAAAGAGGGCTGCAACAAATGTATTGACTGCAAAATAGCTTGACATCGTTATTTATAAGAGTTGCAGTAGCTGTATATTAAACTCCAGATCTAGAGCAGATCTATGTACAAAATATCAGATCTATTTCAGATATGTACACTAGAAAGGCTCCTTTACAAGATCCCCTTGGGGTTTTGATCAAAGGATGCAATACAGAGAGTAGATCTGAGATCTAAAGTAGTAGATCTGCAGTAGTATTCATAAATTTCTAAAGATGTTTACAATAGAAGAAGATCAGAAATCTAAATCCATGGATCAGAAATCTAATCCATGGATCACCATAGTGAAGGGAAGAACCCCAACTCCAGAGATATCTCCTCAAAAAGTGTGTCCAAACACCCTGCAACTTCCTTCTTGCAAATAATGCAGTCCTAGAAGGAAAACTACGTTGTAGGTTGAAGCACTAGGTTAGCCTGATACCAAGATCTGAAATATCAGCTCCAAAGGCTTAGAACTCTCTTTCCAATGGGATAGAAGACTTTCCTAGTGAAAAGAGGCCTTGGAATGGCCTAGATCTGAGCAGATCTAGCCTTCACTTGCTACAGCTTGCAAGGGAAATCAAACCCTCAACAGGTTATGCGTCGTAGTTGGAAGATGAAATTGGCCAAATGTTTCCTGATAGTGGATGAGATTAGCAAGACTCTTCCAAGATCTCCTCAATGGAAGAGGTGGGATTCCTGAACAGGAACACCCTAGTGCTAAAAAACAATATCCTCAGCTAAACAACAAAGAATGATATATGTCTAAACAAACAATATATTCAGAAATATGCACAATCAACAACCTTCTTCTGTTTTCCTCCACTTCCTTTTATAGGATGAAAGTATTGTCAAACCCTAAACCATCTCAATGATTTATCTGCATTCACATGAGAAGCATCCAACTAAAACTGCACTCTGCTTCTAGGAGATTCACTGTATCTAGACAACAATGTTGATTTGGTCCTGGTTGTCTTGGTCAAGTGCTCCAGTCTCTTTCACACCTAAGTGTGCTTATGTAAATAGCTCAAATTTTTCCATGTTGACATGTGGCATTGATTTATTTTTCTGATTAGGAGTTTTATTGATCCTTCCTTACACTTTATTCATGAAAATAGGAAATTGAAACAAAATTGTATATTCCCATTAGCTTGGGCTAATTGGGAATATTACACCTACGCAGTAACCACATCCAGTGGTTAGGGGTGATAATAGTATGACTTTGCAGTCGCATGGGTAACTCTTCAATCCGACAATCTGGAATCCTAAAGGTCAACCCCT
Source organism: Pinus albicaulis (assembly GCA_034641835.2). NCBI lineage: Eukaryota > Viridiplantae > Streptophyta > Pinopsida > Pinales > Pinaceae > Pinus > Pinus albicaulis. The sequence continues at coordinate 755,180,465 of CM076584.1, read as the reverse complement.
GTATGTGTTGTTGAAGCTCAACAATAGTCTCAGCCATATCCAAATCCTGAAGGATTTTTCTCCTAACAACCCTCTTTGTTGGCTCATCCGCTCCATGCTCTGGCTCTCCAGTGGTTAGGGGTCAATCTGGAATCCCAAAGGTCAACCCCTGTATGTGCTGTTGAAGCTCAGCAATAATCTCAGCCATATCCAAATCCTGAAGGATTGTTCTCCCGACAACCCTCTTTGTTGGCTCATCTGCTCCATGCTCTGGCTCTCCCACTAGTCGAACTCGACCCACATCTGCATACATAAAAAATTTAGTTTAGTCTTGGGAAAAAAATAAAATACAAAAAATGTATAAACCGTAGAAAAATAAAAAAACATGTTCAAAATATTCTTACCAATTGCACCCCACTAAGCACCTTCTGCTAAAACTAAATATGGATCTCCTCGGAAGTCGACGCCTGCATATGGATAGTCATCGATGGTGATAATTTGTCACCTAAACCAGGAAAATAATGTAGTCAAGACCATGATGGTCAATTGACCAGCATGTCTAGCCATCAGTTCTACCCATCTCGAGGGTTAGATATACCCAACGTCACATGTTGAGGTTGCATCAGTGGAATTCGCTCTAAGGCGAAAGAAATGAGGATCAAACCATAGTTGAAAATTTTCTTCCTCCATCCCTTTACCTTGCTCAATTGTTCTTTCATTTGAGAGAGTACAGCTTCAGCCCAGTTGAAAAATGTTGGTTCCATGCACTCTAGTGCATACTGCATGTAAGATATGTTTGCTATGAGTAGAGTAGTGGTACCAGAAAGCTTTGAGATCATGGATAAGATGGTCCTTAATGGAAAATCACGAACATCATAGATGTTTATTTTTCCATCCTTGCTAGGCTCTGCCCCTGGATTGCAATACTACAAATATAGTCTCTCACCGTCTCTCCTCCAAGAGCATACCCTAAGAGAGAAATGGGTAGGCCTCTCCTCGACAAGCTTGTCGAAAAATAGATATCCTCCACTAAAATTGGGACCATTTTTTTCCCAATATTAAATGCCTCAATCGCTATATCCCATGCATGAATAAGGAACTCCAAAAGTTCCATCTGTTGCCTCATACTAGATAATCTAAAGTACTTCAACAACCCATAGTCTCTGAGGGATCTTATAGTACCCGGATCATTTAGGGAAATCATGTTTTTTTCCTCATGTTCTCTTTCCCTCCAGGTAATTTTCATTTTGGTCCATTGAATCCCTGGAACACAACCATAAGGATCATAAGGAACCATTTCATGAAAAAAATGAGGCAAAATTTGGGCACATTACAAAGAAAAAAAATTTGAATTGTGCCCAATGCACCCCTATTCAAGGGACAGTGCATTGCAAGTGCATATGGCCTTCAATTCCAATGCACTACAACACACCTTTCGACATTCAAGGGTGCGTTTCCCTGTTTGCAAATTAAATCTACCCAAAGGGGCCCAAATCCCTAAAAAATTTCAATGAAATGAAGCAAAACAACTATTAAAGGAAAGAGGAGGTTTATGGCACCAACCTAGATCAAACGGCGAGGAAAACCATCCACAGGATCGATTGCAATCAATAGTTGAAGTTTGGGGGAAAAAACAAGTTCAGAGCTCCCAAATGAAAATGGTAACTTTCAAATGTTAAAATAAATAGTAAAACTCTTTTAATTAGTCATTTTATTATTTTCAAATCATATTTATTGCTGTGACTATGTTTTTATTCATTTTTATCATGAAACATGTATTTTTAATCCATCCAATGTTGTTTTGAATAGGTTTACAGCTGATATAGAAGATTAGTCATGCACACTTATTTCAAGAATGATTTTACCACAAATCATACTTTTATCCTTATTTTTCGAGCCTTGATAAAAATGAAAAAGGACTTGAAGAGCAATTTTATCTCTTTTTCGAGCTTCGATAACGACTTAAAAGGAACCCTTGGAGTCTTATTTTAGCTCTTTTCAAACTCCGATAATGTGAAAATATTGTCGAGCACTTTTAATTTCGAGCTCATAAAAGTAAATGAAACAACATCTACTCAGTATAAGTTTAACCCTTTTTTGGACTGAGGTATATTATTTACGAAAAAGGAAAACCTTAGTCGAACATGGCTAGGAGGTTCTCTTAGATATCATTTTACACTTTCGGATCTGAGCGACAAATTTACGAGTTTTCTTTTGTCCTATTTTTCAAACTCTTTAAATATGAAAAAGGACCGGGCTATCACTATCGTCAGGCTCGTTAAAACATAAAATAGTGATAGGCTTGTCGATCATGGCAAGAATAGATTTTAATTTCTCACTATACTCGTTAAATTATTAAATAGCGATGCATATTCACCCGAAGGGTTGAATTATGGATCAAGCATATGTTATCCTCCTCAAGCTTGTTAAAAAATGAAGAGGTACTGGTCGACAAATGACCAGGGAAAAATTTGGGAAAGTGAACAGAAATTTTATGGTATCAGGTCACTCTTGAACATGACATTTCACTCCATCATCACAACTATTTGGGTTGGGTAATATTCTTGATGGTTCATTCATAACTATGGTTCATCATAACTTCACTTTGGTTTTGGGTCAATGCTGCCAACTCATCTCAGTGTTGCCGATATGTTCAAGAGAAGTCATCTAGTGAATACTCATCCTTATGCAATACTCATAAACCTTCATTTTCATGACAATCATCCCTGAAAATTGCTATATCAAGTAACATTTTGTCTTTGAAATCACTAGCTCCCATTTCGTGATAAAGTGGATTCCCGTTGACATCAACTCATCATCCAGGAAGTTTACTTATAAATATCATCTTCCAGTACCATGGGGATTATTACATCATCGAAAAGATCCTCGCTTCCGAACCTTTGACTGAAAGATTTTGTTTGGCGTTCAACATCAAATAATATATTCACGCCTTAATAAATGTATTGCAATACCTTGAGAGCCATTAACATCAATGGTGGTTCTCTCATGTTTGTTAACAGCTCACATCATTGGCTGGTAATGAAACAATGCCTTACCATGTTCGACTACAAATCATACATCCACATGGCTATAATTGTACCTGAATGATCGAGTGAATGAGATAAGAAGACCCTAGATCTAGTTTCATCCATCTGGGCTGCAATTTCAGGATTTTTGTACACATTATCTGTACGGTAAACTTACATATGGATCATCATCCAAACATGGGCCTATATATGCAGGCATGTTTGTATTGGGAAACATTCCAATGTAGACGAATTTCTGCACTATGTGCAGGTTATTAGATAGTTTATGTGCTGAGCATGGGAATGCCTCCCTCAGCAATTCATGATCAAGATGAAAATATCATGATGTAATTTATTTTAAGATTGATGCAGGTCGCCACTCCACTTCAGTTCCATCTCATCGCATTGTGAAATATCTCATTCAAAAATATTTTTATTATTTTTACTTCATGCTTAAGGGGGAAGTTGATATAGATCGATTTGGGCATCATCCCCCATGCCCTGGTCAAACTGAACATCATCCCCAGGACCAATGAAATAGGGTCTATCATCCCCTTACATTTTAGTTGTTATATTCCCTAAGAGAAGAACAAATCTTTCATGGCTTCTATTGTGAGATTTCTAAGGTTTGAAGTATATATTATATCACTTATGAACTCACTAGTGCTACCTCTAAAGAGACTAAATGCATTTCATATGCAACTTCCTCCATTCAAGGGTGCATTGCAATGCACTTCCCGACATTCAACAGTGTGTTGGTCACTTGGGAGTGGAATTCTTATTGTTCTGAGAATCTCCACATGGCCAGTGCCTTCTAGAAGAGTCCATATGTGTAAAAATTCAAATCCAAGTGTCCATCTAACACCTCTAAACTTGTGAACGTGTCTTGCCTATTATTATAAAGTCATTCATTAAGAAACTACCATCAGTTTCCCTATAAATTGAGCACAGATCCTAGTGCTAGGGAGGGAGGAATTTTGGTAAAGAAATGTTGTTGGATTCTCATTTGAGAGATTGAAAGTAATGATATGCTGTTGGTGTGATGTTGGACGTGATGAGGCAAGGATGAAGATGGAGCTGGTCGCATCAAATAGATCAATGGTTGTAACCTCCCCCTTCTACTCTTTAATAAGGATTGTTGTTCATTTTCCCATATATGTATTTATTTATGTATCTATTTCTCATGAAATGGATTCTTGAATGATATATATGTTTCACATCTAATTGAGTGATTAATATAAGTAGGCATATGTATATTGCAATATTCTTGATGTTCTCTGTTTATGCTTACAGGAATCAATCTGGCGATCTGAGTTGGATTGAAGGCGACAAAAAAAGTGACAAAAGGAGAAGAAGAAGAAGCATTTGGATCACAAGTAGGTTCTTCTATCATTCTATGTGTATATCTATGTTAGAGAAAGTGATAGCAAAGTCTTTCATCTATTTTTCTAAGTACCTAGCACCACACTTAGGGAATTTGATTTATCCTTAGATCATAATTTTGCATAGCATGGAATTTCGAGAAAATTCAGCAATAAAAACGTGTAATTTTCTCTTGATTAGAGAGATGAATGTAAATTATGGGTGTGACCATGCGAAGACTGTCGATGAATTTACTGAGTTCCCAACATTGATTGATCATGTGGCCCTTTTTATTACATAGGGCACATGCAATGCTTGGCTGGTTTAGCCCCTTGTTAAGATGATTGGTTGCCTTACCACTTCTAGGGGTCTGGTGACAATGGATGAGAAGTCTCATTGCTCCTGGTTGCCTAGGTTGCAGAAAATCGAAACCGAGTGCATCCACCTTATTAGTGACGAATGAGCACATGTTGCATAATATAAGTAGAAATCGGGGGACGTGGGAGAAATCCTGAGCATGATGGTTGCCTTGGAAAATAAGACAAGACTGTGGCTCTTTGGTTTTCCAATCCCTTTGTACCACTGGGGTGAGTGGGTACCATTTGAGAAATGGTACTAAATTTGGGCACTGATCGATCATATGATCACATTTGTCACACAGTACACAGGCTAGGATTGGACGTTGAGGGTGGTTGGGAGTGGGAATTTTCCCCCTTTTCGAACATTCTTCTTCAGAAATGAAGATGATGGACCTAGTTTCCTCATTTTCTTAGGTTGTGGAACTTTCTATAGACTCTGTATCTAATCTGTCATCTTCGACAAGATGGGTTATGGCCCGACGTAGACAATCTAATGCCAAACGGAAACAGGGAATGTAGGTACAATGACGAATCCGATGGTTATCTTGACACACCCTACAAGAATATTTATCAGCTCTCATCCTGACGAAGTACATCGGGTTGATTGGGTACCACCCTTGAAACAAATCTAGAGATGAACAATCGGTGATGAAATGATCCTGTTTGTCTCAGAGTGCACAAAGATGGATTTGAGGCCAAGTGGAATTATGGGGGAGAGGTGGTCCTTTAGGTGACCGTATCTCATATGACATATATAATATGGTCCTTGTTGCCTCTTCCCTTTGAGTTGTAGTGTTTTTTCTGGACTCGTCGTCCGAGATTGCTAAGTTAGGGTTTTCAACAATGAAACGTCGCATGATATCTAACATAGATTAGAAACGGTTGATGTGGGGGAAACAATGCATGTGGTGGTTTCTATGACATATATGACACTTATTTAATCTTTTCCGAGCTAAATTTCTTTGGGAAATATGTGGGATTAGGTACCAATAGTTGAAAGCCCTTAGTTCAGGGCATTGCATGATTAAGTGGTCAGGTTCCTTGCACAATGAACAAACAAGATGTAATATTCACAAATGGGGAATGTAGTAATACAATGCATAATGATAAGAAAATAATGAAAATAATATTTTATAAATAAAGAGGCTAATATGGAGACCTTTCATTAGTCATTACAACAGCAAAATGCATGTTAAAAGTGGCCCATAAGATGCATGACAAGAAAATACAAGTCTCCAATGACAGAAATACCTCAAAATGAGGTGTTGCAACCATATTTTAAGACAGAAAAAGCCTTACAAAATTATTTATTGGCTCTGCAATAGCTGTAGATTAGAAATCATATCTAGAGCAAGTATGTGGACAAAAGGTTAGATCTATAGCAGATCCATACACTATACAAGCTCCTCTAATGAACCTCATTGGGGTTTTCAGCAAAACACCAAGTATAAGATGTAGATCTAAGATCTAAGACTACAGATCTATGGAAATGTTCAGATATAAAAAGTGGATCTGATTTGATATAAATAATAAAATTATCTCCTCCAACAGATCTCCAAAGTGAAGGGAAGATCCCCAACACCTAGAAAATCACTCTTCAAATGATGTGTTGAAACACCCTGCAAATACACCTACAGAAATAATGTAGATCTAGATATATACTGTACTTTAAGGATCAAAATACAATTGGCCTGTAGCCAAGATATGAAAATGATGCTCAAAGTCTTCAATACAGTCCCTCCAATGAAGTAGAACCCTCCTCCACTGAAAAGAAGCAATGAAATGGACTAGATTTGAAAGATCTAATCTCCACTTGCTGCAACTTGTAAAAACAGTCAAACCCTCAACAGGATCTGCGCTGTAGTTGAAAGAGGTAGCTTGGCCCTAAGCCAGATATTGGACAATGCAATACAAACTTTCCCAAGAGGCCTCTCAAGGAAATAGGTGGGATTCCCGACCAGGAACACCCAATGCTAAACAACATTCATTCTCATCTAAATAGTAAGAGAAAGATATATGTCTAAACAGAAAATATATTCAGAAATCTGATAATCATCAACAACCTTCTAATGCCTCCATCCCATTCCTCTTATAAGACAAGATCTTGCAAACCATAAACCACTTCCAATGAGATTGCTTCTTTCACACCATGCACCTCCATCTAAAACTGCATTGTGCCTCATTGATGGCCACTTCTCCATGACAATATTGTATATTTGGTCAAGGTTGACCCATTCAAAAATTTTTAGCCCCTGTCCACACCTTAGGGTACTTTATTAGGCTTAAAATATGAGTCCAATTTCACATGAGAAGTGGTTTTATTCACCATAAATAGTTTTATGGGTCCTCCCACCCACTTATTCATCTATCTATGTGTTAAAAAAAAGCTTTAATAGTCCCATTAGTTGTAGGCTAATGTAGGAATATTAGAGTCCTCCCCTCCAAAATGTTGCTTTTCCTCAAGCAACTATAATGACATTGCAAAATCTCCAATGGATATGTCTCCTCCGAAGAATACAATTTTTCCTTTTGTGAATGAACCAAACAGATTTCATCATGAAGAAGTGGGAGATATATGGAAAGAGTTATATGTTGTCCATTGGCCTCCTTAAGGCATGAGAGATGATAAATGTTGGGTACTTCAGCCCCCATGATAAATTCCAATCTCCATGCTATCATCCAAACAAAGTGAGCCATCCTTTGTAGCTCATAGAAACAGACACCAAACCCCTGCTTATGCAATGTGCAGGGGCTGCTTGTCTTAAAATGAGAGGTAAGATTGTTCAAATTACACTATATCTCCTTCCATTTATGATAAATTTGGAGCTTTTGATCCTGGGCTGCAATAATATAGTCCTCATGAAGCCAAAAGATACTTCGAATCTCATGATTCCCCTCATTGGGTCTAGGGAGCCTCCATGCCCAATCCTCCATGCATATAGTGAGTATCATCACCATATGGGCTCCAAAAGAAACATGGACTAAGTGTCATATGACATATGGGATGGTGACAATAATCCCTCCATTGAGACCAACGATGTTCTTCTTCTTGCTGTCTCCAATCATGATACAATAAGTGGCCATCCAACCACCTTCTTGCTGCCATAAGGTTCTCAAAAGCTTGAAAATAGTAGAGGATATTAGGTGTTGGCTGAATATGATCCAAGCCAAACATGTCTTGTGAAAAATCCACCCATGTGAGAGGCTTCTCCCAAAGATATAATTCAAACATATGGCCCCTTGGATAAGGAAACAAGTGATATAATGTAGTAGAAATATAGTGTCCCATCCTCCCTTTGAAGCATGAATAAATGTGGGAAGTTTCATTTCCAATGGACACATCCAACCAATGTGTCATCCCTCCAATCATGTTCCCAACCAAGATAAGAACATCATCAATATATGGAATCACAATCAAAGTCATGCTAGCTGCCATGTGTAATAAAGGAGAAGGACAATGGTCCCTCATGTGCAACTAGCGTAGTTTTGCTCCTAACTACCATAGAATATGATATAACAAGTGTTTCTCCCACCACTATTTTGCTGCCCCATTCTCCTCACATACTTGGAGAAGGTTTATGATTTTTGGTGTCAATGAGACACACCATAAAGCATACATCATCTCCCCAAAATCTCCTAGGTAGTGATCAACATCATCATTGCTCGTGGCTCCAAGTATCCCATAAAGAAAATAAGAAATAGTGCCCCTTCTTGGAGAAATGCCCTGCACATGTGTGGTAAGAAGATGCAAGTATATAGTGAATATATCATGATGTTCAGAAATATAATATTTACCATACACGTGGTTTAAATCAGTGAGGTGGCTCATGGATGAGCTCCCTCTCACACCCCATGAGTAAGGAGGTGGTGATGATAACTCCTCCCAAGAGTTGTGTTTCTCCTCACCCTCCAAATAATCCATGGACTTCCTCATATGACAGTGCATCTCCTCTTTGAAGTCTTCCCACATGAATCCCTCCAAAAAAGTATGGTAGGTTCTAATGAAACCAGTGGGATTGGAAAGCAAGATGTCGTAGGCTGCATATAATAGTTTATCTTTGAGCTTTGAGTCTCTAGTCAAATAGATTAGATCATGAAAATAAATGACTCCATCAACCACTCTATACCTCATATCTTCCATTTTCCCATCAAGAACCTTACATGTGAGGAGGTTCTTGGAATATTCTACCAAGATTTGGGACTCCCAATATGGATCTAGGTTTCCCAACAATGACAACGATGTAGAAATCTGAAATGAAGCTCCTGTCATATCATGGTTCTCCTCTTTGTCAGGCCTGATGCCAAAGTTACATGTTGGAGTAATATCACCCCATCTTTGTTACCTCTCTTGTAGCTGATCTTGCTCAAGACAAGATTGAAGTACATGGAAGACAACCTCCTCTTGAAGGGTCTCTTTCTTCCAAAATTTCCATAGTTTGGCCCATGCATGAAAGAGTGTTAATACCCTCTTTTCATATTCATAAATCCTCCTCATGTGTGGAAGTATCATTTTCTGCTCCGAGACCATGGATTGGTCATTTGAAACCATGCTCATGTCATCATATATTTCTGAATCATTTTCCAGCGCAAATAGCTAAGTGGGAGATGGCAATGTCCATATCATAAAATTTCTTACCTCTCCTTGAAACCCATCAAAGGCTCTCAAAAATGTGGTAGCTTCTCCCAAGGCTCCTTCCTTACCCAAATATGTCAATGCTTCATTAAGTTGAGAGAACACTTTATTCATCTTCCAATCAGGGGGTCTCCCTGGTGGAATGCCTCCATGCAAAGAGACATCAAAATCTGAAGTAGACTATATAAATGAGTGGACTGATGTGTCCCTCCCTTTTCTACATAAATCAGTCTCCTTCTTCTAAATACAAACCCCTTGAAATAAACAAGGGTGCATGCTCCTCATCCTTGGATGTTAATCCACCCTTTCTTCTTCTCCTCTAATCAAGGTGTTGCTGCCCATCACTACTGTCACATGATGCTCCTTAGGAACCTTTTTCAAAGATGCAAAAGCTCCTTCTCTTGAAGAAATAACTTCATGCCCATCCCCATGTGGTCATGGTCCTTCTTCTGAAGTGACAGTGCTATTATTGCCTTCCTGCTCTTTCTCCTCATCAATATTTGAGAATACCTCATCAATAATGAGAGACCTTAGATCTTGGTATTCCCTTGAAAGAGGAATCTCCATGGCTTCCTTTTGAGAATAAATCTCTTCATGTAATGAGGATCTTGCCCTTGGCAAGGTATCACACAAGTTTTTATCCCATTCAATAGAAATTTGAAGTGGAGTTGGTGTAATAGATCTTTCCAACTCATACAAGGGTTTTGAATGCTCATGCTTTGCTAGCTTAATCAAATAATTTTCAGATTGTTTTACATTAAATCTCTTCACTAATCTCTTAGTGAATATTTCATAAGTAGATATATTTGCATTTCTTAATGAAAAGGATTCAAAAAACCACCAAGCATAAACTTTAACTTTAAGATGTAGCGCTGCTATCCTAAGTGCTTCCTTTTCTGAAACTTGATGTAGATGAAAATATGAGTCTAGCTGATCTATCCAATCCTTGGCTATGCATGTGGAAGATCCATTAAAGTTTGGCAGAAAGAATCTACATCTTATGCTTTTTTTGTGCTTGCTAGGTCTTCTTTCCTCCTTGAGTTGGCAGAACTCTTGGAAGTTCAAGTGCTCCTTGAATCTCCAAGATTGAGATTCATACTCCTAAAGATAATCACTCAAAGTCTCCTCCTTTGGTGCATCTTCTTTCTACATCTCCCTTGCAGTAAATTTGGGCATAGTATAACGTCATAGATCTACATGTGTGGCTGAATGCTCACACCCATCATGTGAATATTTAAATCTTGCTTCATATTAAGATATTCTTGAGGGACCTTCATGTCTTTTCCTCCTCATACCCTTGATTTCTTTTTTAAGCTCATGCATACTTTGGAGAAGAAGTCTTGAAATATCCTTCCCTTTCATTACTCAAAATAAAGGGGTTTTACCCTTGTATTCTTTCTCATCAGTATAATCAAATATTCTGTGTCTTCTCTCATGATACCTCTTCTCTCTATCAGTGAGAGGCTCTCCTTCTTCAGAAGACATATTGGTTTTAGAATGCACAGGTTGTGCCAAGATGATGCTTCGATACCACTGTAATATTCCCAAATGAGGATTGTAGCAATACAATGCAGAATTATAAGAAAATAACACAAATCATATTTTATAAAGCAGGAGGCAAATATGGAGACCTTTCATTAGTCATTAGAGCAACAAAATTCATGTTAAAAGTGGCCCATAAGATGCATGACAAGAAAATACAAGTCTCCAATGACAGAAATCCCTCAAAATGAGGTGTTGAAACCATATATTAAGACAGAAAAAGCATTACATTGTTATTTATTAGCTCTGCAACAACTTTAGATTACACATCAAATCTAGAGTAGGTATGTGGAAAAAATGTTAGATCTATAGCAGATCCATACACTATACAAGCTCCTCTAATGAACCCCCTTGGGGTTTTTATCAAAACACCAAGTACAAGATGTAGATATGACATCTAAGACTGTAGATATATGGAAATATTCAGATCTATAAAGTATATCTAATCTGATATAAACAATAAAATGATCTCCTCCAACAGATCTCCAAAGTGAAGGGCAAATCCCCAACACCTAGAAAATCACTCTCCAAATGATGTGCTGGAACACCCTGCAAATACACATACAGAAATAACGCAGATCTAGATCTATACTATGATGTCAGGATCAAAATACAATTGGCCTATATCCAAGATATACAAATTATGCTCAAAGTCTTCAATACAGTCCCTCCAATGATGTAGAACCCTCCACTAAAAAGAAGCACTGAAATGGACTAGATCTGAAAGATTTAATCTCCACTTGTTGCAGCTTGCAAAAAAAGTCAAACCCTCAACAAGATCTATGTTGTAGTTGAAAGAGGTAGCTTGGCCCTAATCCAAATAGTGGAAAATGCAATACAAACTCTCCCAAGAGGCCTCTCAAGGAAAGAGGTGGGATTCCTGACTAGGAACACCCAATGCTAACCAACATTCATTCTCAGCTAAAAAAAAGAGAGAAAGATATATGTCTAAAAATAAAATATATTCAGAAATATGATAATCATAAACAACCTTATAATGTTGCCATCCCCTTCCTCTTATAAGACAAGAGATTGCAAACCCTAAACCACTTCCAATAAGATTGCTTCTTTCACACCAGGAACCTCCATCTAAACCTGCATTATGCCTCATTCATGGCATCTCCTCCATGAAAACGCTGTAGATTTGGTCAAGGTTGACCTAGTCAAAATGTCTTAGCCCCTGTCCACACCTTAGGGTATTTTATTAGGATGAAAATATGAGTCCACTTTCACATGAGAAGTGGTTTTATTCACCATAAAGAGTTTTATGTTTCCTCCCACCCACTTATTCATCTATCTATGTGTTAAAACACGGATTTAATATTCCCATTAGTTGTAGGCTAATGTAGAAATATTACATAGGAACATGAGGTGTGGCCTTTGTTTTACTTCTTTGATTCGTTGGATTTGATGAGTACGAGTAAGATTCTGACATCTAATATTCCCAATTGGAAATAGCAACAATACAAGAAATAATAATGTAAAACACAGAAAATATGAACATGAAATAAGAGGGATCAATATGCAGCCATCATTTTGTTAAGATATCAGCAACAATATACAAAAATTTCATGAGGGACAAGCCCCTCAAGCAATAAGAATGAGCCTCCAATGATCAAAACACTCAACACATGAGTTGCTGCAATTGTATAGAATGCCGAAGAGAAATGACATCACTGTCTATATCAGTGTAGTTACTAATGTAAACATACATGAATGAAATATGGCTGGTAGAAACAAAATGAATGCCCATAAAATAATATGTGGGCTCTAATACATGATTTCTAGCCAACTCGGAAAAGGTTGCTATAAATACCAAGAAATATACAATGTGAAAAATAACCCTGGTGTTGAGATGTCACCAAAAAACTGGACCTGAAGAGAATGAGGCTATGAAATATCTGAAATGATGATGTCCTGCTCCAATAATATTTCTAAATAGAAGTCCGATCCCTCTACTAAAAAATAGACCCTCCTGATGAGCTCAATGAACCCTCCCAACAACTACCTCCAAAAATAACGCAATTCTAGTTTATGACTACATTATGAGGGGTGGTAGATGGTTGGCATAATGAAAAATATGTAGAAATATTCCCAGGAGCCCTCCTTTCTGATCCTCCAATGTATAGGCTACCTCTCCACTGAAAAAAAGCCCAAAAATAGCTCTATGTGATCCTCCTTTGCTGCACCCTGCAACACAACCCAGCTCTAAACAAAAACTATGCTGTAGCTAAAGGAGGTAGCTTCGATAGAATTCTAGAATGAGGAAATGTAGCTCAAAGAACCTCTCCTTCCCTGAGGATGAGGTAGGGATTCCCGATCAGGAACACCCTTGTGCTAAATAGCACAACAATCCTGGTAAACAGTAAAAGGAAGCCAGTCTAAGCAGAAAAATATCAAAATGATAATCTAAAACATGAATAAAAATGGCTGCCATCCCCTCCATATATAGCATGTGAGCCTTCTCACATTGGGTCCCATTCATACGTTCCACCAAGGTCATGCAAGTTTTCATCCACTAAAACTGTGTTGTCTCATCATAAAGGCCACTCCTCCATGACAACGGTGTTGACTTGGTCAAAGTTGACTGAATCAACATGATCCAATCCTTGTTCACACCCAAAGGTGCTTAATCTAGTTGATTATTCTTCCTCCTTTCACATTAGGAGTGTCATTATTCCTTCTAAATATGTTTATGGGCCTCCCTACCCACTTATTCACCTCCCTAGTGATAAAACAAACTATAATATTCCATTCAAATGAAGGCTAAATTTTTGGAATATTACAATCCTCCCCTCCAAAATGTTGCTTTTCCTTAAGAAACTGTAAAAGTGGAGAAAAATTCCTCCCTTCTTCCCCTTGTGGCCTTCTCATCAATAGTCCCCACCACTGATCAAAATAATCTCCCATAAATCTTCCCTCCAATGGTTCGTCCCAAGTATGCAAAACCAAATGTCTCACATCATGAGAAAGTGGAAAGAGTGAATGGAAACCTTCTTGTTTTCCAATGGCCTCTTCAAGGTAGGAGTTATGAATAACATAAGGGATCTCATTCCCAATGAGAGACTCCCATACCCATGCTATCATCCAAATGAAATGAGCCATCCTAGGTAGCTCATTAAAGAAATCCTCAACCCCTGGTTTATGCCATGAATTGGGGCTTCATGGAGAGATTAGATTTTTCCATCCAAGTTGTTTCTCTCTCCATTTATGGTAAGTATGGGGCTGTTGCTAATATTGGGCTGAAATGTCATGGCCTCCAAGAATGGCCCAAGTTACCCCACCAAACAAACCAGCCATGAAGTGCCTCCTCCAAGAACTCAAGTTCTCCAATGGCTCCTTCCACACGAAGAAAAGAGATGTAGTATGGAAATCATGGTTTGCCCATTTTATCTCCTAAAACATGCAACATGTAAATTAGGGAGAATAATACTCCCAATGGGAACACCCAAATCTTGTGCTACTGTCCCAAAAAATATTCCCATAAACATAAAAACATTATCAATATATGGAAGCAAAAACCAATGGAAACAAGTTTCCATATGACAACCGGGAAGTGGTTCATAGTTCCACATATGTAACTAGCGCAATGCATCCCCTGCCTGCCTCAAATAAAAGAATAATAAGTTCTCCCCCGACCACTTGTTTGCTGCCACAATCATCCTACAAGATAGGATCATGAAGGTAATATGTGGTGTAAATGGTGCACACCAAGAATCATGTGGATTCCCCCACAAACCACCAATAGAATAGCCAATATCAATGCTACATTTGGCCTCAAGTACATCATAATATAATATGAAATAAGGGATAATCCTCCTTAGTACAACATACTACTCATATAAAGTAAAGAAGTACAAATCATAATGAAAAATTGTACCTTCTCTACCATGTACTTTGGTCCTTGAGCCGAAATGGCTCAACTGAAAATTCTCCCTCACTCTCCATGAGCAGGGAAGTGGTTGTGACAACCTATCCATCACCATCTGGCCTGTGCATCTCTCCATATTCTGATATATATCCTGTTGGATGCCCTCCCAAGTGAACTCCTCCATCAAAGAATGAAATGCACCAAAGTGCATGGAAAGAAAGTCCAGAAATGCTGCATGTAGTAGCTTTCTCTTGAGCTCAGAAACTCTAGTCAAGAAGACTCTCCCATAAGAATATATGACCTCATCAACCACCATGTGTCTATCATCTCCCTCTGGGTCATCAAGAATCATGCAAGCACCAAGATCCTTGGAGTACTCTACTAAAAGTTGAGATCTTCAATATGGATCAACCCTCCTAAGAGACAACGCTGAAGATCTAAAATGTGAAGCTCCCCACATGCTTCTGTCTTCTCCTTTGACATCCCACATGCCAAAGTCATCCTCCAAAGTACTGCCATGCCCATAATGCAACTGATTATGCTCAAGTAGAAGTGGTGGCCTTTGGAAGTTGGCCTCCCATGAAAAGCTACCATCCAAAAAGAACCTCTTAATCTTGGCCAATGTAAGCATGAGTGGCCTCTAACTACTCCAATTTATGGAGGATCCCTTCCTTAAAGGAATTACCCTCTGTTTCTCCAAATCCATGGAGTAGCTCCCTTGCGCCATAGTGGTGCCTTCCTCCATCACTAGAGCAATTTCTGTTAACGCAGAATAGGTAGTGACAGTGGGTAATATTGAAAATGGGAGAGTGTATCCCTCCTCCTTGAGTCCATCTTAGACTCTCTGCGATGTACTAGGCCCCTCCAAGGTCTTCACCCCCCCGGAATCTAAGAGTGGTGAACCAAATGGTAAGAGGTCTCTCACCAACTCTAAATCTGGTGGCCTCCCAGGTGGAATGCCCCAATGTAGTGAGACATCAAAATATGAAGTGGAATGTATATATGAGTGGATTGATTTGTCCCTCTCTTCATTGCACAATATATTCTCCTTATTTTGTGCAAAAACCTCCCAAAATAGATAAGGGTGAATGCTCATCATCCCTTGATGCTGATCCTTCCTTTCTTCTCCTTCCATCTTCCAAGATTCACAACCCACCATAACTTATGCATGCTGCTCTAGAATTTTGTTTTGGTTCCCACATGTTGGATCATTTGGAACTCCTTGAAAAGACACAAGGGATACTCTAATGGAAGCAATGGCTCCCTTTCCATATCCATGTGGTGATGGATCTCCTAATGATGGTAAAATGTTGTTAGCTCTTCTTTGCTCCTCCTCTTCATCAATATTTGAGAATGCCTCATCATCAACGAGAGACCCTTGATCTTGGTCTTCCTTTGAAGGAGGAACCTCCATGTCTTCATCTATAGAAGAGGTTTCTTCAAGAAGTGGGGATCTTGCCCTTGGAAAGGCATCATGCATGTTTTTATCCCCTTTAACAAAAATATGGAGTGGAGTTGGCAAAATAGATCTCTCCAACTCATGCAAAGTTTTTGAGTTTTTGGGTTCAACAAATGATGTTTTACAATGTTTAATATCAAATCTTCTCACTAATTTCTTAGTGAACCCTGCATAAATGTTTACATTGCATGATAAAATGAAGTAAAAATACAAAACCACCAATCATGGGACATATCTTTGAGGTGCAGAACTGCTACTCTAATGGCCTCCTTTTCTGAAACTTGGTGTAGCTGGAAATAGGAATCTAGCTCCTCCACCCAGGCTTTGGCTGTGCACTTTTATGATCCATCAAAGTTATATACCTCTCTTTCTTCTATTATGGTTACTGGATCTTCTGTCTTCCTTGAGTTGGAAAAAACCTTGGAAGTCCAAGTGCTTTTTGAATCTCCATGATTGAGACTCATACTCCATAAGTAATCACTCAAGGTCTCCTCCCTTGGTGCATCTTCTTCCTCCATCCTTCTTGTAGTGAATGTGGGCAATAAACCGTGCTACGGATCTGCATGTGTGGCTTAATTCTCACACCCATCATGTGAATATCTAGGGATTGCTCCACTTTCAAACCCTCTTGGAAGTTTTCTACCCTTCTCCCCTTTCATCTCCTTGAGATCTTCCTTGATATTTTTCATAGTTTGGAAAAGAAGCTGGGAGATCTTCTGTTCCTTCATTTCTACAAATAATGGAGTCATGCCTTTGTTTCTTTTGTAAAACTTCCATTTTCTATGAGAATATTCTCCTCCTAATGGCATAATGTCTTGAATGCACAGGCTGAGCCAAGATTATGATCTGATACCACTGTAATATTCCCAATTTGAAATAGCACCAATACAAGACATAATAATGTAAAACATGTTGCGTAACCAGCTCCAAAAATAGAAGAAAAGATATATCAATGCCTTATAAATAAGCCACTTCGAGGGGGGAACCTACAATACATTACATAAATGAACAATTCTTGGATGGTACAATTTACAAAACCTCCTTTCTATATATAGGAGTTCATGTGGCCATAATGTAATCCTAGTGGGCCACAATGTAATCCTAGCCGACCTAACAATAATAATTTAAGGGCACAATAATAACAAAATGGGGTTTACAAGGGTACAATAATAACAATAAGGGGGTTACACTAACAAAAATAAGGGACTATACTAGTAATATAGGGACCTAACATGCCCCTCTCCTTCAAAAAAGTGTTGTCCTCAATTCTTGAGTAGCTCTAGGTGCTTCTGTATAAAATTCTCATCCTCCCATGTAGAATCTTCAGTGGGTAAGTTCTTCCACTTGATGAGATACTCTGAAATTGATCGATTACGTAGTTGTCGAGTTTTTGTTTCCGTGACCGCTTCAAGTTCCAATATGATTTTTCCTTCCTCATCAAGTTCTGGAAATATTGTTTGAACTGGAAGATTTTCACCTATAACCTTCTTTAAGCATGAAACATGGAAAACTGGATGTACTCGCGAAGAAAGCAGGAAGCTCCAATTTGTATGCCATAGTACCAATCTTTTGCAACACCTTGTAAGGACCATAGTACTTTGGCGATAATTTATTATCCTTCTTAGCTTGCTTGAGGGACATTTGTTTATATGGTTGTAGCCGTAAAAATACCCAATCTCCTACATCAAAACTTCTCTCGCTGCGATGTTGATCTGCCTGCTGTTTCATTCGATTTTGTGCCAAATTCAGGTTATCCTTTAAGAGTTGGAGAACTTCTTGTTGATGCTCGATGTGATCTTCCACTGCTTGAACCTTCGAATTTTCTCTTAAATATGATGTGATGGATGGTGGATGATATCCATAAATTTCCATAAATGGGGTCATTTTTGCTGCAGTATGGAAGGAAGTGTTATACCACCATTCAACTAGACTTAACCACTTGACCCATTGTGTTTGTTTATAAGATACAAAACAACGAATATATCCTTCCAAACCTTTATTTACTATATTAGTTTGACCATCAGATTGAGGATGATAAGATGAGCTATGAGCTAATTGAGTACCCAAACAAGAAAATAACTCCGTCCAAAAATTCCCAGTAAAAATGGGATCTCTGTCGCTCACAATAACCCTTGGGCTTCCATGTAGCTTTTGAATTCTGTCCATAAATGTAGTAGCAACTGTACTTGCTTTAAATGGATGAGATAATGCACAAAAGTGTGCATACTTGGTAAGTCTATCAACTGCCACCATGATGACACTCTTTCCTTCGGACTTAGGTAAACCTGTGATAAAATCCATTGAAATATCCTCCCAACGTTGACTTGGAATGGATAAAGGTTGTAGAAGTCCCGAGGTCTTAATTGTCTCAAATTTATTCTGCTGGAAAACCAAACATTCTGCAACAAACTTTTGAATATAAGATTTAATGCCATCCCTGAGTGTCCTCCTAAAGGAGAAGTGTGCAATTCCAGAAGAATCTTTTGTTTTAGTTGGGAATTCTTACAAATATATAAGTGATCTTTGTACCATAAGGAATCATTTTTCCAATTAAATGTATTAGATGTACTAGGATCTTGCTGCAACTTTTGAATGAGTGCCCATACATCTTTTTCCTTCTTCCATTCATCTCTTGCTTCGGTTATCCAATCTTGTTGGATAATAGAAATGGCACAAAGCAATGCTTCCACCTCTTCATTCTTTCTTGAGAGTGCATCTGCAACAATATTAAGCTTTCCTTTTTTGTAGATTATTTCAAAGTCATAACCCAACATCTTTGTGACCCATTTTTTCTGCTCTTCGGAAGATAGTCTTTGTTCCAAAAAGTGTTTAAGACTATCATGATCAGTTTTTACCTTGAAGTGTCTTCTCATTAGGTAAGTTCTCCATTTCTTTAGTGCATGCAGTATTGCTAACATTTCCTTCTCATAAATAGGTTTCTGTAAATACTTTCCTTTGATTGGAAGACTTTCAAAAGAAATGGATCTTCCTTCATGTATTAAAACAACACCAATTCCATTTCCTGAGGCATCACATTCCACAATAAAGGTTTTTGGGAAGTTTGGCGTAGTTAAGACCGGTGCTAGGCACATTGCCTCTTTAAGATGTTCAAAGGCCTTAGTTGCTTCAGGAGTCCATGAAAATGCATCTTTCTTCAATAATGTTGTTAGAAGTGTTGCTATTCTCCCATAATTCTTAACAAACTTGCGATAATACCCTGTTAACCCGAGAAATCCTCGCAACTGCTTTATGGTTGTGGGGACTTTCCATTCCTTAATGGCTTTAATTTTGTTAGGGTCTACTTTAACACCCTCGTGAGATACAATATGACCCAGATATTCCACCTCTTGTACTTCAAAGAAACATTTGGATGTTTTTGCATATAATTGTTTCTCCTGCAATAGTTTGAGCACCCTGTCAACATGTTCAACATGATCCTTCCAAGACCTGTTATAGATTAGTATATCATCAAAAAATACCAGCACAAATTTTCTAAGGAAGGGTTTGAAAATGGAATTCATCAACCCTTGAAATGTAGAAGGTGCATTGGTAAGGCCAAAGGCATGACCAAAAATTCATAATGACCCTCATGAGTTCGAAATGTTGTTTTCAGAATATCTTCAGTCTTCATTCTAATTTGATGATATCCTGAACGAAGATCCAACTTGGTAAAATAAATTGCTCCATGTAATTCATCTGATAATTCATCAATCACAGGAATGGGAAATTTATCTTTAATGGTAAACTTATTGAGCTCCCTATAATTTTGACACATTCGCCATGATCCATCCTTCTTGTGTACCAATACTACAGGAGCAGAGAAAGAACTTTGACTAGGTTGAATTATACCCACCTCTAACATTTTTACAATCATACGTTCAATTTAGCTCTTTTGGACGTAAGGATATCTATAAGGCCTGATGTTTGGAGGAACACTTCCTAGAATCAAATGAATAACATGATCATGATCACGAATAGGTGGGAGTCCTTTGGGAGTTTCAAACACCTTGTAATGATTGTCCAAGATTTGTTGGAGATCTGCAGAAATAGATGATTTTGATGTTGGAACTTCTAGTGAGCATAATTGTGCAATTACACCTCGTTGTTCTTTCTTTAGAATCTTTGTCATGACATTAGAGATTATTATCTTTCCCGACTTCCCTGAAATACCCCGTAATTCGACTTCCTTTCCTTCTGAAAAATATTTCAAGAAAAGTTCTTGAAAATTAAAAGCTACCATCCCCAAAGATTGTAACCATTGTACTCCTAGTACAACATCAACACCTCCCATAGCAATGGAAAGTATTGGACTAGTCAATACATATTCCCCCATGGTTAGCTTGATATTATGGAATTTTCTAGAGCAATTTATAGTTCCTCCATTTTCCACCATCACTTGACATTCTGGTGCTGGGTATAGGAAACAATTTAATTCCTTGGCTACCTTGCAATGAATAAAATTATGGGTGCTACCTGAATCAATCAACACTATTACCTTTTTCTTCTTGATATGTCCTTCTATCTTGAGAGTTTGAGGAATGGTAATTCCTGCCAATGCATTACACGATATGGTCAGACTCATTTCTTCCTCTTCTAGGGTTGGTTCCTGGTGTATATCCTCTTCTTGTTCATTTTCTTCTTCCTCTTCACAATCTATGTAAAATAATTTTTTCTCAGCACACTTATGACCTTTAGTGTATTTGCTATCACAACTGTAGCAAAGCTCTTTTGCTCTTTTTTCTTCCAATTTTTGTGGTGTCAACCTTGTAGGTTGTGGAAATCTAGGTGTAGAAACACTTCCTTCTTTATAGAAGTGAGTGGTAGGCTTCCTTGTCGCCATAATTTTACATTCAATTTTTCTTGCCAACTTGAATGCCTTCTCCAATGAATCAGGTTCCAAAACGCGAACTTCATGTTGGATGTTATCCTTTAAAGTACCTATGAAGAGATCAATCCTGTGTTCCTCTGGAATATCAGTTACCCTTATATTCAATTTTGGAAGTCCTCAATGTGCTCCCCCATTAAACCCTTTTGTTTGAGATTTATCAATTGGCTAAAGAAGGTGTTGCTCTTTGTATCCTCATAATGTGCTATCATTTCCTCCGTAAAAATTGACCAAGTGACAATTTTTTTACGGGAGAAAATCCATCGATACCATACAAATGCATTTTGTTCTAAATGTAAAGTTGCAATGCGTACCTTTTGTGTTTTGCACATTATGGAGATCAAAATATTGCTTCATCTGTAGTATCCATGTTACAGGATCCTTTCCATCAAACTTCCTCATATCCATTTTTGGAATATGGTGGTTCCCGCCAACATTAGAGTTTATGAAATCAAGATTAAAATTTATTTTTTTCTCATCATGAGTTTCCTCTACTATCTTTTCACCATTAGGAAACATTTCTTGTATCAACTTTGTCAAACCTTCTATGTCTGCTTTTAGATCATTCTTCATGTTTTCCATTTTAGATTCCATGCCAGCTTCCATGTCATCTATCTTAGATTCCACGTCCTTCTTCAAACCATCCATATTATTCTTCACACCATCCATCTTTACTTCCACGCCTTTCTTCAAAACTTCCATTTCATTTTTTGCTGCTCTTTGCGAGAGCAAAATTTGGTGCATTTGCTCTTGTAATTTTGATAGATCATGTTGCAATTCTTCATCTTCGTGAGTCATAGTAGAGCCTTCTGAAGGCTTAATGGGTGTTTAATTATTTTTACGGGGCATTTTTTAGAACCCAATACTGATATATGTTCTACAATATGCCCTTGGAATCAATTCAAATTGATTTTTCAAACAAGACTTATGCAATTCGGAAAAAAATACACACCTTTTTATTTCTTTTGAGGAGATCGATATTGAAATTTGATTATATCTATGATTTGGGCTCTTGAATATCTGAAATTCAGCAATGAAGTAGCCCTATGAATTCTATTTTGAATTCCACAGGTCTGACCTGATTTGGATTCTCCAAGACAAAGTTATGTCCAATCTCCCACAATGACCTAATTATGGACTAGTTCAGTGGAGTAAACTTGTACAACTTTCCACGTATCACTGTTTTGTCCTTCACCTATGAAATTGATAGCCACGAAACTACATTCCGTTTAATTATGCCCAATTTTTACGGAACTTCAATCCGATGCTCAGAGAGAGAGTTATTGAACTTTTCCCACGATCACCTCTTTGAGATGAAATTCGGGAGCCTGAAAAAGCACCACCTTCCACAGATCATATCTCCAACAATATTGTGAATCAAGATCTGAAATTTTTTGAAGAGTGTCCTCAGGATTTCAGCTTCGCACCCTAAAAATTTCAGATTCTAAACCTTCATAGAAACAAATTTATAGCGAAAATTCCATGATGACCTGTTTGGAGCAGCGAAACCCTAGAATCCAAAGCTCTTATACCAAATGTTGTGTAACCAGCTCTAAAAATAGAAGAAAAGAGATATCAACGCCTTAGAAATAAGCCACTTCGAGGGGGAAACCTCCAATACATTACATAAATGAACAATTCTTGGATGATACAATTTAAAAAACCTCCTTTCTACATATAGGAGTCCATGTGGCCATAATGTAATCCTAGTGGGCCACAATGTAATCCTAGCCGACCTAACAATAATAATTTAAGGGCAAAATAATAACAAAATGGGGGTTACAAGGGTACAATAATAACAATAAAGGGGTTACACTAATAAAAATAAGGGACTATACTGGTAATATAGGGACCTAACAAAACATAGAAAATATGAACATGACATAAGAGGGATCAATATGAAACCATATTTATTAAGATATCAACAACAATATACAAAAATTTCATGAGGGAAAAACCCCTCAAGCAATAAGAACAAGCCTCCAATGATCAGAACACTCAGCACATGAGTTGCTGCAACTGTATAGAATGTAGGAGAGCAGTGAAAACACTATTTATATCAGTGTAGCTGCTACTGTAAACATACATGAATGAAATATGGATGGTAGAAACAAAATAAATGCACAGAAAAGAATATGTGGGCTCTAATACATGATTTCTAGCCAACCCGGAAAAGATTTCTAGAAATACCAAGAAATATACAATGTGACAAATAACCTTGGGGTTGAGATTTCACTAAAAAATTGGATCTGAAGAGACTGAGGCTATGAAAGATATGAAATGATGATGTCCTCCTCCAATAGTATTTATAAATAGAAGGCCGATCCCTCTACTCAGAAATAGACCCTCCTGATGAGCTTAATGAACCCTCCCAGTAACTGCCTCCAAAAATAACGCAGTTCTAGTTTATGACTGTGCTATGAGGGATGGTAGATGGTTGGCCTGATGCCAAGGATGTAGAAATATGCCCATGAGCCCTACTTGCTGGTCCTCCAATGGATAGGCCACCTCTCCATTTAAAAACAAGACTATAAATAGCTCTATGTGATCCTCCTTTGCTACACCCTACAACACAACCCAGCTCTAAACAGAAACTACATTGTACTTGAAGGAGGTAGCTTGGCCAGAATTCCGGAATGAGGAAATGAAGCTCAAAGAACCTCTCCTTTCCTAAGGATGAGGTAGGGATTCCCAATAAAGAACACCCCTGTGCTAAACAGCACAACAATCATGCTAAACAACAAAAGGAAGCAAGTCTAAGCATACAAATATCAAAATGATAATCTAAAACATGAATAACAATGGTTGCCATCCTCTTCATATATAGCATGTGAGCCTTCTGAAATTGGGTCCCATTTGTACTTGCCACCAAGCTCATGCATTTTTTCCTTCACTAAAACTATGTTGCCTCATCATAAAGGCCACTACCTCCATGATAGCATTGTTGACTTGGTCAAAGTTGATTGAATCAACATGATCCAATCCCTGTTCACACCCAAAGGTGCTTAATATAGTTGCTTAGTCTTCCTCCTTTCACATTAGGAGTGTTATTATTCCTTCTAAAGATTTTTATGGCCCTCCCTACCCACTTATTCACCTCCCTAGTGATAAAACAAACTATAATATTCCACTTAGATGAAGGCTAAATTTTTGGAATATTACACATCTCTCCTACGTACAATATTTTTTTGGGCACGTCTTCCTCCCTTTGCATGGATGATGCAGAGGCCCCCCCCTGGTAGGATTTTTCTAGGGCTTGCAATTCAACCCTATATCACGGAATCTCCAGGCAGTGGCTGCTATAATGCCCAATAATGGTTGCATATGACACATGCATTATTGGTGCATAATGCTTTCCCCTGGTTTTTTGTGACCTAATCCGCTTGTCAAATTTCTGAGGTCGTGACATTCCTTTTAGTATGTAGAATATTTTTTAATTCGTATAATTCTGGGGAAATATTCTTAGGATGACCTACGACATCACTTAATGCACAAGGTTGTAATTCCCTAGGTAACTTAGGGATTTCAAATTTTTTCCCTTTTTTTAATTCCTTTTGGTCGTGCTAGCTAGCACCACTATAGGTGTTTCTTTAACTACTATGACCTCTTGAGGGGAAATAAGGGTAATTCCTGGGCTTTCTAGCATGGCTGGAGGGACCAAATACCACACAAGTATTGCAAAAGACATATTTGGAAATGTTATAGTTGCCACAACATATTTTGATACAAAACTAGTTGGGGGAAACAAAAATGGGGTCTGTGAAATAACGTATGGTAGGAATTTCATACATGTGGCTTCGACATCTGTACTGATGGTTTATGTGTTTGGGATAGTTTTGGTGTTTGATGAGATCATCATGCACACCAGTGCCCCCGTGATTTCAGGGACTTCCCCTGGTACAATAGGGGGATATCCTAGGAATGAGCCTAGGATAGATGATGATTTGAATTGGCCAGGGCCTAGCTTTGAATACATTGTGAGTGGTTCTATGGTTGTGTCTATGTATGGTAGTATGACATCTAGAGTGGTCATGGATTTCTTGTCATAGTATGTGTGATGGTCGATGGTGATGATCTGACCATTGTGGGGGAATGTCATAACCTTAAAGACAAAGGATGCAATTGTAGTCATGACATACATATAACTCCGTCAGAGGACTATATTGTAGTATAGTTGTGCATCTAAGACCTCAATGTCTATAAGAAATCCCTTGTCGACCAATTTTACTAGGAAATTTTGATAAAGAACAATGGGGGCTGATGGGGGCCCGTTGTATGCTCTAAGCATGATGTCAGACAGTTTTAATTCAAGTGATCGTAAATTTTTCCAAACTGATTTGGACATGACACATGTGGATGCTCCTTCATCCAAAATACATTAGTGTATGGCAATATTCTGAACTGAAAATGGTATATTGTTGTATGGATTAATCCGTCTTGCGGACAAGACCGATCTCCCTAGTACTAAAAGTATCTAGCAAAAAACAGCCAAACATACTAATCTTTCTCTAAGCATGTAAGGTTTACAAAAAGCTCTATAGAGGTGTAAAATACTTACCGTTTTCCCAGTGCTTGTTTGAAGTTGTTGTTGTCCCTCGTGCGCTTGAAGGAGTTTTCCTCGTAAACCTGCAGTCAAAAACAAGCAAAATATTACATAGCACATGTATAGAAATCATTATAAACCATGCTTATCATAGTGATCAAGGAGTCCATGAAATAAACCATTGATTGAAAGCTTATTGAGAAAAATGAGTATATTTGTATTAATTTCAAAAGTAGAAAATCCTTACAACCTGAGCCTTGATGTTGCACAGGACTTTCCAGGGTCCGAAGCAGGAGTCTCGTTTACTTTGACAAGTTCTGCACTCCTCCAACCAAGACAAGTAGAGGTATGTAATCTCTCCTCAAAAAGTCTTAGTTAACTGAGTCTAAATCTCAACAGCACTTAACTTCAAAATATTCTTAAGCTTCAACTCCCTTTGAGGCTACCCAATGCCTCTTTTTATAGTGGAAAAGAGGAGGTTTTCTGTTCCAAGTATGAAGGGATAGAATCCTCCTTCAAAGGGATAAGCTCCTCACATCAAGGGGTTAGCTCCATAAGGTAAGGGATTCATGCACCTTACAAGAGTGGTTCTGCCACCACAAAATCCATTCTAGAAGCTTCCAGAATTTACTTTAATTGAGCTTTTTGGGATTTTACTTGCGCCTTTTTAATCTTACAGGGGTTTGCACCTATAACAAAGATAAAGTGCATTCAGGAACACAGGAAAGCTGAACATTGGGTGCGGGACCACAGGCAAGATAGCCAAAAAGTGCAATACCAAAGTTTAGGAGACTTTTATGAACTTTTTCTGATTTTGAAGGCTTGACATGAGGAACTGATATGTTAGACTTGCAAAAGGGAGAAGTATGAGTAATAATGAGCTCATACACATGGCAGAATGTTAGGATGACAATTTTCAATGTAACAGATTTCCCCCTAAAGTGCAAAGTCTGGAATAGATGATGTTGGAGTCTATCATATATGAAGAGTGCAGTACTTTATCATTTCAAGGATCATCCTGTGGACATCCCAGTCAGCACCTGTAAAAACATTCAATGCAAAATATATATGTATATGTATCATCACTGAGGTAGGCATTCCCATACTCAGATTAAACTAACTAAAACTGATTCAACTACTCTGATATAGGATGATTTTGAGTACATCACAGTATAGACATATGCAGACACAGTATGGACGTAGCCATCTGTTTATAAATAGTCTACTGTATAAATGATAACAAAATTCCTCGCAGCCTGGATGGTAGAAACTAGATCCAGGGTCTTGATTTCCACATCTCGAACTAGTACGATTCTATCCATGCGAATGAATGTGTCGAAGTCGAACATGGTAGAAACCACTTGATTACCAGTCAATGATGTAAACTGTTAACAAGTGTGAGAGTAACCACCAGTAATGTCAATGGCTCTCAAAGTACCCAGTACAATCCATGAAATGTGAATGAGTGAGTTGAAGTCGAACATGTCACGGAATCATTCGATCGAAGGTCAATGATGCAACCTGTCGTCGAAGGCGAGAAACCTGCCATTAAGGCATGCAGATTTCAAGGTACTGACGATTTCTAGATCAACTTCCCAGATAATGAGTTGTCATCGATAGAAAGCGATCCATTGTAGGCAAGCCCACAACACGAAATCATAGATCAAGTTTTGAAAATATATTGGCAGGGACTGACTCAGGGATGGTCAAAATGGATGACAGATATTTTGCAGATGAATGGTTTATTTAAACTGTCCTCTTGAACACATAACGACACTGCAGATGGCTTGGTAACAATTGACCCAAAGCTAATACCCAGAAACCGGATGAAGACTTTCAAATGAGGTTTGATTAACTATTAGGCAAAGGATTTCCCAACCCAGGTGAATGAAAGTGTCGTGTTCAAGAGTGGTCGACTGAATTTTCGAAGAATCAAAATACAACAAATACGCCCATTTTCCTCTCTTTTCCCCCACCATTTCTGGCAAGTACCTCTTTATTTTTGACAAGCTTGAGGAGGATAACATTTTCTTTTTTATAAGCTCATCCTTCGGATGAGTCCAACTTAGTTTAAGATTCGAACCCTAAGAAGGAGTGGTTTGTTCCTGTTGAAAATTAAAGAGGTCCTTTACTGTTAAATTTTAACGAATCCAGTATAGGAGAAACTCGGTGTTTTTCATTTTTAGGGAGTCTAAAGAAAAAAATTAAGAAAACTCCATGGGTGTAATTTTTTGTAAATTTAGTCTCTCAGGCTCGAAAAAGGATAAAATAATGTGGGAGAGAACTCTATTGACCGTAATTAGTCAACGTATACCTTTTTCGTAAATAGTCCATTTCAGTCTGTAAAAGGGGTAAACTTATACTGAAGGGACGATCATTCATTTACATTAACTAGTTCAAACGATCAAGTACTCGGCGATATTTTCATATTTAGAGAGTCTGAAAAGGGCTTAAAAGAGGACTCCAATGTTTCACTTTTTCGTGAATTTTTGAAAGAGTCCGAAAAAGTGATAAAAGTATGCTCTTTGTTGAAAAATGATCAATTCTCCTGAAAAATCCAATTTCTGCACAAAAACTTGAAACATTACACATACCTGTTTAAAATGAGTAAAAATGCTTCAAAAATACCCTTTTTAAAGTGAAAAATAAATAAATTAAAAATTCATCTATTCGAAAAAACTTATAAAAAGGACTTTTCAACTTCATTTTTACCGTTCAAGTTCGGAGTGAAAAGTAGAAGCTTTTGGGTAAAAAAGTTCCCGTGAAGATTTTTGAAAATCTGTCCGTCGAAATCGAGAACCATCAGTCCCAGGTAATCCACGACCTCTTAATATTGCATTTTACCCATTTACAATTCGTTTTTAGGCTTTAAATTTCATTTTTAAAGGAAAAATATGGTTCAAAAATCGCCCGCAGGGGTCCGCAGGTGACACACATAGCACCTGCAGACCCCGAATTTTTCCTATAAGGAACAAAGTCATGGGTCCACACTTTATTTGAAGAACGTGTGCATTCCTACGCACTGTTTACAAAGTTTAGGTGCAGTCCCCGCACATTTTAAATTTAAACTCAAATTTCTCTTTTTCCGCCCAAAATTTTTCAAATTAGATTGTACTAATCTATCTTTTTATGCATTGTAGGATTAACAAGATGTTGATTTGGAGAGAACGTGAACACGAGGACGTGGATGACACCACGATGCTCCATTTTCCCACAATGCAAGCATTAAGAGCATGCGGTATATATAAATTCTGGGCCATCCAAGGCATGAGAGCACAGGTAGAGCTCCTGACATGGCTGGTAAACAGGTGGAACGTGCAGGACCAGTGTTTCATTATCGGCGGCCACCAGCTCGAAATCGAGCTGGAGGAAATTTATTTCCTGACTGGTTTGTCCAAAAGGGGTGAACAACTCTCCTTGTTTGGGACTAGGCCAGGTGGCCAGACTGTCGCTAGTCTTCAACAAGAATTTTGTAATAATGAAGCAGACCCCAGAGACAAACGGATCGATATAAAAACTATCATCCGTCCTGAGCTGAAAGTTATTGCATTTACTGTCACCAGGCTGTGTAGGAGTGTAGCATTGCATGTAGCTACCGGTTCTCAGATGCGCATTGCTGTGGACTATTTTCGCGGCACTATTTTCAACTGGTGTGACGTTGTGTTGGCTAATGTAAAAGGCCAGCTAAATAGAGAAAAAAATGGGAAACTGAATAACTTTGGATATGGATCCATCGTTGTCTCCTTTTCTCTAGAGAGGATTCCTATGCTAGCTCCACAGAGTATCCCTATTGATGCCAATTGACCTATAGAACCAAGGATGGTTCGTTGGTCCGCACTAATGGACCATCACGGTATTGAGGGCACTGAGATTGTTCGATTTCCTTCATCATACTTCCGTTGGTTGGATCGCAAAATTTTCGTTATTGAGGACTTTTCATATGCCGGGATAGATTTTCGCGGCGACCGGGAGATGACTCTCCTAGCAGGGGAACAGTGGGATGACTCAGGTAAAATCATTTTCAATGAATTCTAATTTCTATTTTTTTTATTTTTGATTGTCTTGTTAAATAATAATCAAAAAGTTTGTTGAATATAGATGTGGGCCCTCGATGACCATCCCATCTCCAACCCTATGAAAGAAGACAACCAGTTGCAGCCACACCAGCCCCTGCAGGCCAATCAGTGGAAATCCTGATTGATTTAGAGCATCATCTAGAGTGTTTGACTCTAGAGATTCCGGAGACAAACATAGATGATATTCCACTCAGATTGCAAAGATATGTGATTGGTGTTCCAGGACCTTTTAGGAGGTTTCTGTGCAGGGTGGCTTGGGCAGTGGTTTCTTCTCATGATCACCATCAGTGATGGGATGATCATGTTGTAGACTCATATTTTTGACTTTTTGTGTTATTATTTTGCTGATCATAAGGTGTTTCCAACCTATGGCCGAAGACGATGTATATTTTTGAAAACACTTTCATCTATGATATATTACTATTTTACCGGCTATCTGTATATATGTTATGGATGTTATTTGTCTTACTGTTTTGATTACTGCAAATGTTGATTTATCATACTAGAAGCAACTGCGTCTGCTAATGTATTTAAATGTCTTGGAATATGTTGATATTCAATGTAGTCAAATTCATGTTCCAAGAGATGAACTCTCAAAAATAACCGTAACAACACTGGATTTCTAATGGCATAAACTCTGTTAAGCTGTAATACAACAAGTTCAGAATCCAACCTCACAATCAAACTATGAATCCCAAATGATATGGACTCAGACAATAACTCAATCACTACACTATACTCGGCAATGTTATTCGTTGTTTGACCAAGGCTTACCCCATGCATGGAAACTAACTCGTCAGAGGGTGAATAGATAACCCAAGCTGCGGAAGAAATGTTCTGTGTACTACGACAAGCACCATCAGCAAAACCAATGTAGGTTTGAAGAGACGTCGACATCTGCAATATCAAGAGTAAAACTCAGATAAGCAGGAATAGTGATAAAACACACTTCTAAACTAGGCACGCCTTTCTAATCTAAGACACACCAGCAGTAAAGAAATCTAACCTACAAATATCTCCATACCAAGTTTAAGCATAATATCGCTTCAGATATAGCCCATTTTTGGGTTTATCTAAAGGGATACCATCAAAATCTATCAGCTCATAGGTCCCTTTTGCTAGCTTTCACTTAACAATGAAAGGACCATGCCACATGGGCACGAATTTTCCATCTCCTAGCTTATCGTTGGCTTGATCATAAACTAAAACTAGGTCTCCTTCTGCAAAATTTCGAGGGATAACACTTCTATCATACTGAGCTTTAACTCTTTTGACGTGAGCCTCGTTTGCTATTGCAGCGTTTCTCCGATTTTCATCCAATTGAGCCAAGTATAAAAAAATTTTCTCCTCTTTAGACGTAGCTGGGAGTAATTCTATGGCTAATTTCAAAGATTGAATTTTGCATTCAATTGGAAACACAGCTTCCAGACCGTAAACAAGTTGAAAGGGAGTGAAACCAGTTGATGTTTTGACTGAAGTTTGATATGCCCAAAGTGCTGAAAATAACATGGAATGCCAATTCGTTTTGTGAATACCGATAATTCGTTTGATCATGGTAACTAAAACTTTATTTATAGCTTCAACCAGACCATTGGCTTGCGCATAATATGGAGTGGAACTATTGTGACGCAGGCCAAGCTGTTCTGTTAATCCGGTCATCATGACATTCCGAAAATGGCTTCCATGATCAGTAATAATCACTTGAGGAACACCGAACCTCGCAATTATGTGATTAAACATGAAATTTGCAGCAGTCTTGGCGTCAGCCGAAAATGTAGGCATCGCCTCGGCCCACTTAGTAAAATAATCTACTGCTAAGATAATATAAGCATGCCCCCCGGGCGAGTGAGGGTTACATGTAATAAAATCGATACCCCATTTTTCGAAAGGACCAACAGCAATTATGGGATGAAGAGGAGCGGGTGGCGCGCGCATCTTACGATCGAATAGTTGAAAATTGTGGCATTTTCGGACTGCATAAATACAATATTTGAATAACAAACGGCCAGAAATAACCAGCGCGCAAAATCTTTTGGGCTGTGGCATACCCAGACATATGACCGCCACATGCTCCAGAATGGCAGTCATTTAGAACCTTTTCAGCTTCTTCATGAATAAGACAGTGTTGGAAAACAAAATCCGCTCCCCGACGATAAAGCGTATCACCAATAATATTATACTGTTGGGATTGGAAACATATTTTCCGTTGTTGAGATCGCGAAATTTTAGGCCGAAAAGATTGGGTTTGGAGATAAACGATAATATCTCCATACCATGGATCAAAAGTACTGATAAGAAATAGAGATTCATCCACAATGGGTTGCTCTGCCACAGTTTCAGTATCAATAGAGGGGAAATCACACATTAGTTCCGCAAAAACCAAGGATTTCTTTGTCTTGGATTTTTCAAATTCCAAGTCAAATTCTTGCAGGATGACTATCCATTTGGATTACTTGTCCCCTAGCAACTGTTTGGTCAAAATGTACATCATAGGGTTGCAATCAAAAATTACCGTAGTTTTGCGTAACAATATGTAATGTCTAAATCGTTGGACAACTTGAACGACTGCCAAGGCCAATTTCTCCACATGCGTATACTTAATCTCAGTTGGATGCAAATTTCGACTAAGATAGTAAATCACATGTTTAGTATGAGATTCATCTTCCTGAACTAACACCATCCCAATGGTGGAATGAGAAGCAGCGAGGTACAAAATGTAATCCTGGTTGTAGTTGGGAGGATGCAATAATGGTGCATGGGTTAACGCGTGTTTAAGTGCATCAAAAGATCGATCAGCGATCTCATCCCAAAAGAATGGAATGTTCTGTTTCAGAAACTGGGTAAAACCTTTTGTAAGCTCGGTGTAGTTAGGAATAAATCGACGTAAAAATTTTTCTTTCCCCTGCAAACTTTGGAGTTGGTGTAAAGTCGAAGGAGGAGGTAATTTAACAATAGCCTCAACCTTCGATGGATCGACGCGAATACCTGCTTTCGAGACAAAAAATCCCAGTAAACGACCTGACTCAACACATAAAACACATTTGTGTGGATTTATCCGAATTTGATAATGCCGACATCTCATAAATATAGCACGTAAATGTGTGAAATGGTCAGCCCTGCGCGATGAGTGAGCAGGTAAATCATCGAGATACGGTTGCAAAATGTGCTTAATGTCATGAAACGCATAAGACATTTCCCTTTGAAAAGTTTCTCCAGCGTTTTTCAATCCAAAGGGTAGTTTGCAGTAAGCAAATGTCCCCCACGAACAAATAAAAGCTGTTTTTGGCTGATCAGCAGGGAGTATGTTTATTTGATTATACCCTGAAAAGCCGTCCATAAAGGAAAACATTTCACTGCCGGCACAATCATCGATTATTTGATCAATATAGGGAGTTGGATAATTTTCTTTAGGACAAGCTCGATTAATATCCCTATAATCGATACATACTCGTATGGTTCCTTGTTTTTTATTCACAGGAACTATATTAGATACCCAATCCGTTAACGGAATTGGATAAATAAAACTTGCACGAAGTAATTTTTCAACCTCTACTTTGATAGCAGCAGATTTTCTAGGATGCATTTGACGTAAACGTTGACGGACAGGCTTGGCATCCGGGTAAGTCTTAATTTCATGTACGACAATTGACGGATCAATTCCTGGCATTTCTTCGTAGGACCAGGCAAACACATCATGGAACTCTTGAAATAGGGCTTTATACATTTGAATTTCTTCTTCAGTACAAGAAGCACCTATGTGAATGTTTTCAATTATTCCAAGTTTTACTGAAATGTCAATGGGAATTGTTCAAGAAATATTTTCCAAATTTAACTCAGAATCGGGATTTTCCAATGGAGTCTGTGGTTCCTTGACATAATCAGCGGTAAAGATTGAAGCAAATTCATCGTCAAAATGATCTAGTTCAGGTAAAATGAAGATTGATGATGTAGATATTCCCATGGTAAATCATCAATAGATAATAATTCACGAATCTGCTCATCAGAATGCACAGGTTCAGGAAATGCTGTTTTGGCTGAGCTAGATATTGAGAGTGATTCCTCGTAGATCCCATTCACTGGATCAATATCGGTTGAAGAGGGGTCAGAAAATGAATGTACGACCTGATATGAAAGTTCAAATGGACTCAAAGGCATCATGCCATCAATTGAATCTAATTCGGATTCGGAAGGTACGATCCAAGGATCATCAAACATAACAGAGTCTGACGAAATCATATGAATAGTTGCAACAAAAGGTGGTACGTCAGGAGGAGGAATGGAAAAAGTTCCTAGCAAACCAGAATCTTTAATCAAACCTACTCCAACATCCTTATAAGTGATATTCGTTTTACCAACGTGCTGGATTGTTTCTGTAGAGGCTGGGTCGGAAGTAAAATAAGTTAACTGATCTATTGTAACGATCCTTCCTTGATATGGAAATTTTATGACTCGGAAGACCGAAGAAACAACATCAGTCATAGCATAAGACCAACTACGACCCAAAAGAAGGTTGTAATATAGAGGGGCATCAACCACTTCCACATCCAGATTTACAACTTTACCTTCAACCCCTATGGGTAAATCCTGCAGAATACCAAAAGGTTGGAAACCTCGACCATCAAAAGCCTTAAGAATCGTCGGAGATTGGTTCAGTGTAGGAGAACCCATTTATTTCCAACACTAAATCAACATAATACACGTTGAAGCTCCCTCATCAATCACAGTCCGATAGATCAGTCTGTTTCTGACATACATTGGTATCTGGAAAGCCATCTGATGAGGTAGACGAGGTGTACTATTTTCTAGATCGAAGATTATAAGATTAGAATCGTGAATATCAACAGCTCCTATGGCAGACAAAAGTAATTTACGCTGTGCTGGGCATGATTGCAGCACTTCCAAAGCCGACATTGCTGAAGGAGAAATAGCTAAGTCTTCAACAATGTTGTAATTCTGAGCAGCTCTCGCATGTGGATTGAAAGCTGATTTACGAAGAACACCTTTAGCAGGCGGTTTGATTATTAAGTCTGGATTTTGTTTCTCGATATGTAGCAGACCAGAAATAGGAGGAGGTGTAGTTGATGTATTTGCATTAGAAGATTCTGCTTCTTTATCATCAACAGGATTCTTAGTACCATAATCCTTCGATCGCGTCGCAATCCTTACATGAGACATCATCAAAATTGGCTCTTCTGAAGTAGTCGAAGTAGAACCAACCATATTACTATCTTGAGTTGGAAAAGGATCCTTCAAGATAGCAGGTTGTGAACCTTTGACAAATTTTGCAACCTTGGCCCGATGTGGGCATTCCTTAGTAAAATGATCTTCGTCACAAATGTAACAAGGATAACATGGTTTACGTTTTTCATCATTGGATTCATTTTTATCAGTTTTTTCTTTCGAATTCTTTTTGTTTTTACTCTTCCCTTTATTTTTATTACTGGGTTTTGATTTAGCCGTGGATGTTTCCACAACATGAATATCGGCAGAAACTTCGGGGGAAGATTCTCCTTTCGGGGAATCAGGTAAAGTTATAATTGGAGAAGAATTCTTTGAAGATTTCTTCTTACTTTTAGTATTGACTGTACCAATCATACCATAAGCGGCATGAGACCGTGAAGGAGCAGCAGCTATTTGACCTTGTTTTGGAAGGTATGGGATTTTTTCATGTAAAGTACCTGACTGTGTGTAAACAAGGTCAAGGTAATGATCTTGAGCAATTACTTGCTCTTCAGTAACAACACCAGCCTTAGCAACATCTTCAGTAATCTTGGGTAACAATTATTTAACAAACCATTCCGCCAAAATTTGATCCGGAATGTAAACTTTCACCAAACGTCTCCTACGTCGCCATTCATGAATATGATCAGAAATATACGTGGACGTAGATTTTTTCAACGAATTTAATAATTCCGTGCCATTGTCGTATCTGAATGGCAACTGAAAATGAGTCAAGAAGGCAGTTGCTAACTGACTGAAATTATGAAACGAGCCTCGTGGTAACTCAATGTACCATTTGGCTGCAAGACCAATAAGCGTTCTTTGGAAAAGACGTAAGCGAATCGAATCATCAATGATTGAATTAGATGCACACCAAAGGTGATAAGTCATGACGTGATTTGATGGATCCTCTCCTGGCTTACCTTCGAATTTTGGTATATCACTGGGCAACTTATGCGGCATCGGCAGCCAGTACTGATAATAGAAAATTGGATCATTTGTAAGGCGCGTCAAATCAGGTAAATCCAAAGTTGCGATAAAGGGTAACTGATGGTTAGGGTCACGAAAACCTTGAGTAGCCAAAGAAGTTCCAGGAGGTGGATACCCAAGGTAGCTGGGAATCGGATTAGCATTAGTAATTGTATAACCTCCTGGAAAACCAGGATTAATCGTACTTAACTAGGGTTGTTGAGGCTGTTGATAAGTGTAGCCAGGGTACGGTTGATACTGATAGTTTGGATTTTGTGTATAGGGACCGAATTGCAGCTGTCCCTGGTACGGTTGATACGTGAATTACGGTTGACTTGTGACAACCGTACTTGTACCGGCTTGTCCCGTAGGCATCTGAACCGAAGTCTGAACCGAATATCTTGGCTGGGGTACAGAGACTTAAGGGATTTGCATAGAGGCAGGGATAGACGAACTCAGGGTTACAGATACTCCAGAAGCAGGTGTTACAGATTGAACAGACGTAGCAGCTGTTGCAGCAGTATGAGGCAGAGACTTAGGCAAACTAGGACCGGCTTGCTGAACAGGACCAGGTGCAGGAGTTTGAATAGTAGACTGGACAGGTTGCTGAGTTGGACCAATAATTAAAGGCTGTCCAGGTTGATAAGGTGACTGCACATTCGGCTGCATAGGCTGTTGATACTGGGATGGATCCCACACCATATTCATTCCCGGGTATTTCCCCGCAGAAGGCTGAACGTAAGGACCATAACCCGGTTGAACGTAGGGTTGATAAGTGAGTGGTACATTTCCGGCTCCTTGAATAGATGACTGACCAGAAGGTTGTTGGAAACCTTGAATTGGGTACTGACCTTGAGGTTGATAACCCTGAGGCACGTACTGAAGCTGGGGTTGATAAGGACCCTGAGGAGCATATTGAGTTTGGGTTTGACCTTGGGGCATGTAATATCCTGAAGGTTGATACCCTTGAGGTGTGTACTACCCTTGGGGTTGTCCCCCAAAATAATATGATTCCACAGTTTGTGCCGAGAAAAATTTACCTTGAGGTTGCTCTCTAGGTGGTAACTGACTTCCTGAAGGTTGCCCCCCAGGTGGTAACTGACTACCTGAAGGTTGCCCCCCAGGCGGCAACTGACTACCTAAAGGTTGCCCCCAGGCGGTAACTGACTTCCCTGTGTTGGACCCCCAGGCGGTAACTGACTACCTTGAGGTTGAGGATTCAGAACATTACCAGACATCATATAAATTTGCGTTGCGTTCAACGTTTCAGTTTTAACACCACTATTACCAGATGACAATACTTGTTCAATTGGTTGAGGAGCTGCTACCAAGAAAGCACCAGACAAAGCTTGATATCCCGAAGGAACAGAAGGACCACCATGTAAAAATGATTTCGGTGTTTGAGAAAACACAGATGACTCTCCAGCCATAATAGATGGCGGATAGTAACCTCTGGTTGTAGGATGAAATGGAACTCGAGGTGGAGAAAAATCAAGACCCGGATTCTCTAAAAAAATTGTTAAAGATAAATACCAAGCACTAGTTCGAATAGGGCTGTAGAAAATAGATTCACTCTCCCTAAGATTTAAAGATTGAGGGGAGTCGGGAAGAGATATATCTTCGTCTGGATTAGTAAGTTCTTTAATGGAAATAAGACCAGCTGGAATATCGTCAGTGACAATATTTCTTACCCTAGGTGAATCAAGATCGCTAGAAGTTGGTGAAATAAATCGTGAAGATGTTTCTAAAACAGAAGGTTCAATTTCAGGTTCAGAGATTTCAGGTTCGTCAGCCAGTTCACTGGAAGCAAGAACACTACCGGTAACTTCAGAAACTGAAATCGGTTCTTGAATGTATTCTGTTGTAGGTATTCTATGATCAGGATGAACAAAAATAGATGAACTTCCAATTTCTGTTGATCTAATCCTACCACTACTGGATGATACCAGAGCACGAAGCCCTTCGAGCTGACTCGGTGAATATTCAGGGAGTTTCCCTTGTAGTCTCCGGGATTGTCTCGGCAATTCTGCCACGATTAAATATTAAATAATCACACGCAAACAAAGAAAAGTTCAATGAAAACACCTAAAGTCTCTAAAGAAACAAACAGTTGAATCACACGCTTAAAAAATCTAAGATTTCAAATCACACACAAACAGTAACTTTCCGTACTAAAAACACTAGTTGGTGATGAAATCCAACTTCGTAGAAATTTAACACAGAAAGGGCGGTTGGAACAGTTACCCCGACAACCTGCTTAATGAAACAGACTGTCACAAGTTTCCTCACAAAACCATCTCGTGTGAAGATAACCCCCCAGAAAGTCCAAGTGAGTCTAGTCGACGTCTGTTCCAGGTACAGTGAGATCTTTCCTTCACCGTCACCTTAGGAAATAATCTTAAGATAATGGACACTAAGGTTACCAATAGTAACAAATATAACTGGGGGAACAGTCTACGATCCGATTTCACGCGCAAGGGCAGAGTAACAAGCTCAATCCCCTTGAAGGCTCCTCGACATGGTTAATCCGAGGTTTACTGACAAGTGACCCTAGGCTCCTCGACAATGGTTAATCTGAGGTTTACCATTTGTAATACATGCAAAATCTTCTATCTTCCCCAATGAAACAGAATTGATTGTCTCAATGGTTCGGATATGATCTCGTGATTGACTTCTTTAAGAGAAGCTTCCCAGATTATACAAATTACAATTGGATTTTATCTCCTACCGCAAGATTTGTCTACTTGTTTGTTTTTACTACCTTGGAGAGTTAATTACTCCCTACTCCAAGATACTAGCCTAGGCTATGTTGGTGATAAGAGTCCTAGAAAATAAAAAGATTGCTAGATGAATTTTAATTAAGCGTTACTTTTAAGAGCTGTTTCTTAAGTCAATGGGTGTGGAAAATGAAACTCTGATGGTGTGAAATGACTCGATTTCCAAAAGACACTAAAAATGCACCTAAAAATGATAATCATATTGTTTTCTTTCAATGAAATTCTAATTAAGGAAAAGTTAGAGAATGCAATTCTTTTAATGAACAATTCCTTCTTTAAACATAAAGAACAATTGAAAGAAACTATTTTTGTCTTTTCCAACAATTTATCAAAGCTCACAATGAAAATCCTTTCACTTTCCAAAAACTTGAAGCTACAACACAATTTTCCTTCAAAAGAAAGCTAAAAATTTGAAAAGCACTCAAGACTACAAACTAATTTCAAGATCTACAAAGTTTAATAGCACTTAAAACTACAAACTTTAATAATCTAAATGAATAAAAGCTTTAAGATTTTTTTTTGAAGAATGTTTTACCTTAGTTGTTCAGAAAACTAAGGATCTATTCGTTCAGAATAACAAACAGATCAAAAACACTCAATTATGTTTTTATTAAAAAATGAAATTCAAAAACCAATAACAAAGTTTCTTTTCGAAGATTTGCAAAGAAACAGGTAACTCTATTTCTCAATAAAGGATGATTTCACAATCAGGTCAGATTCAGCAAAAGACCAAAAGACCAAGGTAATCTGAGGTACTTCAAAATTTCAAATACTTCAAATTGATACAAACCAAGTGAAACACAATACAAAACGCAAAACTTCTAGAAAATCATCAAAACACCAATACTGCTGAGATTCATTAACAGAAAGATTTTGACAGAAACAATCATCAATCTGGGCAGAAAACAAAAACTAAAAATCAAAATCAAGATAGACTAAGGAAAGAAATCTATAGTTTTTCAAAACTTTAACAGGGTCCGCAGGCTCCAAGATATCACAGGTGCGGTCCTGCACTGTTTACACAGAAAAAGTGTGAAACTGCCCGCACTATGAAAACAAGGCAAAGTGCGGTCCCAGGAAAAACTAGAGAAAAACTTAAAGGATTTCAAATTTTTCAAAAACAGAGAAAACCTAATCCACCTAGGCAGATGTCAATCAATCAAAAACCAAGAAAACGTTTCCTCAAATCAAAATAAAAGAGAACCAAAAACAACAAGTTCTTTCCCTAGTGGAGTCGCCAATTTGTTGTATGGATTAATCCGTCTTGCGGACAAGACCGATCTCCCTAGTACTAAAAGTATCTAGAAACAAACATCCAAACATACTAATCTTTCTCTAAGCATGTAAGGTTTACAAAAAGCTCTATAGAGGTGTAAAAGACTTATCGTTTGTCCAGTGCTTGTTTGAAGTTGTTGTTGTCCCTCGCGCGCTTGAAGGAGTTTTCCTCATAAACCTAATGTCACAAACAAGCAAAATATTACATAGCACCTGTATAGAAATCATTATAAACCATGCTTATCATAGTGATCAAAGAGTCCATGAAATAAACCATTGATTGAAAGCTTATTGAGAAAAATGAGTATATTTGTATTAATTTCAAAAGTAGAAAATCCTTACAACCTAAGCCTTGATGTTGCACAGGACTTTCCGGGGTCCGAAGCAGGATTCTCCTTTACTTTGACAAGTTCTACACTCCTCCAACCAAGACAAGTAGAGGTATGTAATCTCTCCTCAAGAATTCTTAGTTAACTGAGTCTAAATCTCAATAGCACTTAACTTCAAATATTCTAAAAGCTTGAACTCCCTTTGAGGCTACCCAATGCCTCTTTTTATAGTGGACAAGAGGAGGTTTTCTGTTCCAAGCATGAAGGGATAGAATCCTCCTTCAAAGGGATAAGCTCCTCACATCAAGGGGTTAGCTCCATAAGGTAAGGGATTCATGCACCTTACAAGAGCGGTTTTGCCACCGCAAAATCCATTCTAGAAGCTTCCAGAATTTACTTTAATTGAGATTTTTGGGATTTTACTTGCGCATTTTTAATCTTACAGGGGTCCGCACCTATAAAAAAGATAAAGTGCGTTCAGGAACGCAGGAAATCTGAACATTGGGTGCGGGACTGCAGGCAAGATAGCCAGAAAGTGTGATACCAAAGTTTACGAGACTTTTATGAACTTTTTCTGATTTTGAAGGCTTGACATGAGGAACTGATATGTTAGACTTGCAAAAGGGAGAGGTATGAGTAATAATGAGCTCATACACATGGCAGAATGTCAGGATCACAATTTTCAATGTAAAATATATAGAAAGCTAATAGGGAAGGGAGCCTTGGGCTAACCTTGTCTAGGTCGAAAACCATTAGGTGTGAATTGGAAGGGTCGATTGTGCCTAATGCAGAAATTAAGGCTTTTTGTTGTCTTAGGCATGATTGCAGAACTTCCAATGCTGACATGGAAGCTGGTGATTGAACTAAATCATGCACCATATTATAGCTATGAGCAGCTTTGGAGTGATGTTATGAGCGTTTGGTTGGTCCTTTGACCGTTCTTGGAAGGGGCTCGATAGATAATTTGGAGATAGTCAACATCGTGATAGGTGCACACGTACTTGTACCTAATGGGTTGGTATTCAGAGGTGCATCGTAGTTCCTATTCCTTTTTTGGAAGAACAATTGTTCATCGGCAATGTAGATCTCATGAATGCCTCCTCCGGTATCATTTTGGGGTGGTTGTTGTTTCTAGGTTTTAACCACTCCTTGGTGGGGGAAAGGTTCCTGCATTACTGTAGGCTACAGGGTAGGTCCCCCTTGTCCTCGGTTATCTTGAATATTTTTCAATTTAGGGAGTTCGGGACAGTGGTGAGTGTAATGGACATATTCACTACATATGGCACAAGAGTGATTTTTCCTTAGGCCGGGTCATTTTTTTCCCTTGGGAGTTACTATTTGGCTTGTGGTTTTGATTTTGGTTGGGGTTTCCCCCAGCCTGAGATCACAAGGGGCATTGTTGATAACTGCCCACCTGGCCAAATTCTCCATTTTTCTTGTTCCTTGGCTACTTCTTTGTAGCGTTTGGAGGATTATTATTGTTCTCATGATCATAATATTGTTGTTGTTGAGCCTTGTATGGTTGCACAAGGTTCACCAGTGCATTGTTATGTGTTGGTGGCGAATTTTGTGTGGGAAAAAGGGGGTATTGGTTCCCCTATCCCTGATTGGTGTATGAGTGCTGGGGAATATCTCTTGTATCAACATTCCTAGATGAGTACTAGTTCCCTTGTGAGGGGGGATATGAACCTCCCTCTTGTTGTTGGTATGGAATTTCCTTATTTGTCATATTTTGCAAAGGTTCAGACTGACTTTGATGGTATCCATGTTGCGATACGTTCTAGGTAGAATCATGCCAGTATCTCGTGTACTGATAATTTTTGCTTAGGTGACCTTGAGCTAAGGACCTGATCAAACCATCTACAATATTCGAGGCACCCGATAATTCCCTATAATTTTGCAGGCGTGGGGAATTTGGTAGGACATTGTAAATATATCCTGATTGGGTGTATTTGAGTTCAAGATGTTGGGCCTTGCTAATAGCATCCTCCTTGGAGGTAGGTTTCTGCATCGCCACATCTTTTGAAATATTAGCGGTGAGAGTATTCAAAAATAAGTCCAACAAAACTCTATCGTCGAGTTTAGCTTTACAAAAACTATGATGTCACTTCATGGAGATGATTCAATATATGGACGATCGATGTTTCTTTGAAATGTATCTGCAGTTATGTTCTCGAGTCATGATGGATGGGGAGCTAGAAATAAGTGAGGAATGTAGTTGAGAGGGCACTAAATGTTCCATGAGAAGCAGAAGTCTGCTCGACATACCATTTCATTGCAGGCCCTGTTAGGGTGCGTTGAAAGAGTCTTAGTCTAATGGTGTCATCAATGATACTATTGGATGAACACCATAGGTGGAAAGTCATAATATGATTTCTTGGGTTTTACGCTTGCTTCCCTTCGAATTTTGGTATATCCGGAGGGAATTTTGTGGGCATGGGGGGTCAGTTAGGGCCATGAGAAATGGGGTCATTATTTAACTTCATTATATCTAGAAGATTAAGCAATGCTAAGAAGTGTACCTATGTATTGACTACCATTTTATACTGTGGAAAAAAAGGTATCTGAAAGTGATGGTTTACGAGAGGTTCCTATGGAATATTACCCTGTGGCATGCCCTAATGAATGTTTTGCTGACTCCCCAAAGGGGTAGCGCTCTTCTGCCCTCTAGGGGTTGTAGGAGGGGTTAAGTGTGGTGACCCTATTAAGGTTTCCACTAGTGCGGTGTTGGGTGACCCTTGGGGGTTTCCAATCACAGATACCCCAATAAATGATGAAATGATAACAGTGGCAGTGTGTCGTCTTTGATGCCTAAATGGCGGAAGGCCTGCCACTCCTCCCTCTAATGGGGGGAGGTCTAATAAACTACTAGGTTGACGGGGTCTCATTGGGTCCGCTATGGTGTCAACTAGCGTAATCTTGTTGATATTTTTTTTTGTTGGAGGAAGGTGGATTTCTATCAAAGAAAATACAATCACATGCATAAAAAAA
Source organism: Pinus albicaulis (assembly GCA_034641835.2). Classification (NCBI taxonomy): domain Eukaryota; kingdom Viridiplantae; phylum Streptophyta; class Pinopsida; order Pinales; family Pinaceae; genus Pinus; species Pinus albicaulis. Next base: position 755,137,169 of record CM076584.1, on the reverse strand, counting down.
TTGAAAAAATAAGAGGTATTTTTTCCTTTATTTTAAATCTATGTGATAAATCAAGAAAAAAATGAGGTTTTGTTTGTTTTGCATATGATACCCAAAAATCATATATAGACCTACTCATCCTTACACTCTCAATGTAACTAGGCCTTGCGAGGAAATCTTCTAATGCGTACTGGGGCTAACATATCTAAAGAAATGGCAACGCCTTCCAGTAGCCGAAGAATCGACCAAAGTGATGGTATGAGGATCAAGTGATGCTTGCACCATCACTTATAGGGAAGGATGCCCTATTTTTAGCCACTAAAGTACCATCTTCCCATGTGAGCATTCAAGTCTTGAGATTCTTGGTAATCAGCTACCAGTACTGAGAACTATATGGTTCAGGTAGCCCCAAAAAGTACCTCATGCATGGCACCTAAGTTTAACCCCCTCTGAAACAGGTCTCTCGTAATGCTCAGGTATTTTTTCTGTGGGTGGATAAATGGATTTGAAGCTCCCTAAGAAGTCAACATCTATGTTTCCACATGTATTATTACCATGTCAACTTATTGGATGCCTACCCCCAATGGCCTTAACCTAAAATATAATTTATTTTATGGCCCCTGTGGGGAGAATTTAGTGATTTCGGTTAATGATTATTTTTAGACAGTCTCAATTTTTCTTATGGTGTGTTTGGTGAAGTAATTGTAAGAAGAGGGTAAAGGTCCCAACACACTGGGTGCCTTATGATCAAATGCTTACCAATGCTTCATGTGTGCTTTGGAGTGAACAATCACAAGTGTTATGAGATGTGGATATGAACTAATCCTTTACAATCCTTTTCTAATTACCCTATGTGTTATTGTTCCTTGCATAAATTGAAATTATGGGCATATTATGGGCTGCTTACCCCTTGCCTATTTAGACTATGTTTTCACTATAAGGAGATGGAAAATTGTCTTAGGAAAGAGTTCATATGCATACCCAGGCTCACCGTGAGGCGAAAGGTTGGTAGAGATTACTTGCTTTATTTTTTGATATTTTGGTCCTAGTCCCAAGTCCTAATGCAAAATTGAACTAACCTAATGCAAAATTTTGACAAACTTGAAATAGCAAAAGATATTTGGATATATGGGCCACTTACTCTTTACTAATTAAGATATGTATTTTGTCTTTATTATCAGAAAATAATTTGTTCGGAAACAATATGTGGATTTAAGTCCACTTACTTGTCCCCTATTTAAACTATGTGTAATTTTTGAAATAAAATACTAAAGTTAAAACTAGCTAGTTGCTAAGCTAATTCAAGGTTAAACATAGCACCGGAGTGTCCTAATAGTAGTGAAATACATGGACAAAGAGATGGAAATTTATTAGGGCTTTCTAGTCACCTTAAAAATTGGGAAAAGTAGTAATTTTTTTGCTTGTTGGCCTCCTGCGTGGGTTATCTTCCCACAGGTGCGAAGCGTGTGTCTGTCAAAGCACAAAGAGCACTGTCGGGTAGAATGAAGAAAAATTGCTTCCTCTGCTGTGAAAAACATTTCATTGAGTGTGATTGGAGATTTTGAGATAATGTAAGGGTGGTTTTTAGCAAAATGAGCAAGAAGAAGGACCTACATCAAAAACCATTAACTCAAAAAGAAACAATCCAGTGGAGTCACCATTCTTGTGGTAGTGTATTTGACATGAGGGTGTAAAAAATACACTTCTTTAGCAAGTTGGCTACTGCCTACACAAGGTCACAGAGAAAAATTATTGTCTACTGTTAGTGGAACATATTTGACACAATGTAAACTAAGTTTGAGGGAAAACTAAGCATACAACACTAAGAACAAAACAAAACAAAAGATGAAAAATACAAAATCTCGATGGAGCAAACAACCTAATAACATAAGTGGAGAATTGTTTTTTTATTAGGTGCTAGTGGTAAAAAATATGCAATGCTAAACACTTGAAGAGGGTCCTTTGAGATATGGAGCTCAAATACCCGAAACAAGGAGGTCTCCTTCCCTCGAGTTCCTGCAAGCGTCTCTTCCCTCTCTCAAATGATGGTACATCAAGATCAAGTGGTGAAGTTATTTCTCTTGGCCTCATATGTTGGTTGGACAACATATGAGTCCTTCCAATCCCTCTGTTGTTGGACTATGCAAGCTAGTCTGCTATGAAGAAATTTGGGCAGCATAACAATGTGTCTCCAATTCTTCTTCCAAAGGCTGGCTTATATAGACATTTTTTTAATTCCTCCCTCTTTTCTTGGCCCAAGATGGATAGTGACACAAGAGTGGATGAGAGATTCCTTTGTGGGCTACATTTACTCCTTAAGGTGGCTCAAATATGGTTGTCCTAAATAGTACTAGGTGGAGAAAAATATTAACCAAGTGTGCCAAGTGGTTCTTGATGGTGACATTTCACCATCTTCAAGACCACGCAACTATCAAAGGAATAGTCACGCTATGTGAAAAATTCATTTGATGCAGGTGCACTACCATTTAATTTCCTTCTGAACATTAGTAAAACATTAAATTTTAGTTTTATTTAATGTATTCATTATCTAAAAATCTTCATAAATACCTTATGCTTGACATTTTTAATGTCTTTTGCATGTATTATTTTTTGGTGTTAACACTGAATCCAGGACTAGGCCTAATCATCCCCAACTGGGACTGACATTCTATAAAACACTGGGCATTAATGCAATCTACATGTATAGGATACAAGACATAGCATGAATAAATAAAAAATATTATGATACATGATAAGAATGATCATCACCCTCTTCCTTGGACTGATATGATATCAATTAGTTCTTGCATCCATTAATTTAACATTTAGAAGTAAATACATGAAATAAAAATGAATTGATTTGAACCAATCATATAACCATGCTTATAAATAGCATAAAACCATGTAAGTAATAATGATAATATCAACCATTAAATCCACACATCAATAAGTATAAAATAAAGAAAACTTAGCTTTTATTGAACATAGGAAATAACCAACTAGGTTCGGGACTTCCACGTACCTCCTGACCATAGACATGGCTGATCCAAATCTCTCTTCATCCAGTCACCTCAATGCCATATTCCAAGAATGAATTTGGGATCTCACGGAAAACCAATCCAAAAAAAACCAAGGGGAACCAAAGGCTAAACGACCTCCACCCTCACCATACTCTGATCACACCAAAACTAGTGCCAAGATCACAAAACCAAACCGATCTTGAAATGCTTCTGAAATCCATCACTATCCTTGAGGAATTTTTTATCTCCTTGTCTCTCAGGCTTTACCAAAATTGACACCGGATCACTAGGCCCTAAATCGAGACACCATCCTTAGGATTTTCCTTGTATCCAACCAAAACTGGTCAAGGGATTCCTAGGCCTTTGAGAATTTCCTAAGACCACCTCCGCCCCAGATTCCAAAATCCATTCAAAAAATCCAAATCTCAAAACTTAGATCAATCCCATCACACCATGGCTATCTAGAAAAAGGAAATGAAAGGCTAAAAACCACTGTCAAAACCCGACAAAACCATTCCAACGACAATAAGAGAAAAAAATATCAACATGCATAGGCCATGTATGTATAAACGAGCTAGGAAATCACACATGCAATATGTTACTTGCAATTATTCCTGCTAAAGTTGCTAGATATTTCCCTCCCTCTCTTGATATTTTCTTTCCTTTCCTTTCCTTGACCTTCCTTTGCTTGATTTCATCTTTCTTGAGCCAATGTTGAGATTCTCTAAGAAAACTCTAAGTATCCAAGAGTGATAGAGAGAGAGAATAATGAGAGAGATCCAAATTGAACTAAAAAAAAGGTACTAACTAATCCTCATAAACCTTTTTATGAACGAGGAATCTGTTTTCTTCATTTTCCATTATTTTCCTTCAATTTCCTCCTCACATGAAGCTTGTGACCTTTTACCTTCCTTTTCTCCTAATTCCTTTATTTTCATAAATAAATGTGCCAAAAATACTTTTTTCCTCTTTAATGACTTAGCCATTTCCTTTTCCAATATCCCTTAGCCATAAACACATCCAGTGATGCCCACTAGGATATCTTTACCCAACATTCAACTTGGAATAAGTGTCTCTTAACCATTGTTAGGTCTCTATATTACTAGTGTAGTCCCTTATTGTTGTTAGTGTACCCCCCTTATTGTTATTGTTGTACCCATGTAGTCCCCATATTTTTATTATTGTGCCCCATAAAAGCCCACTATTGTTATTGGTGTGCCCTTAAATTATTATTGTTAGGTTGGCTAGGATTATATTGTGACCCCATGGGCTCCTATATATAGAAAGGATGTTTTTTCATTTGTATCATCCAAGAATTGTTTATTTATTTAATGTAAAGGAGGTTTCCCCCTTAAAGAGTTTGATTTATAAGGCATTGATCTAATTTTTCTTCTATTTTGTGAGCTTGTTTCATAGCATTTGGTATCAGAGCTTTGGATTCTAGGGTTTCACTGCTTCAAATAGACCATCATGGAATTTTAACTATAATGCTTTTTCTATTAAGGTTCATAAGCTACAAAAAACCCATTTGTGAAGAAATCCTGAGGACCTTCGTGTAAAAAATTCAGATCTTGGTTCGCAATATTTTCAGAGATATGATCTGTGGAAGTTAGGGTTTTCGGAGGCTCCCGAATTTCAACCCAAAGAGGTGACCTTGATAAAATATTCATAAATCTCTCTATGAGCATCAGATTGGAATTCTGTAAAAGGTGGCCAAAATGAAACATAATGCAGTTTCCTATATATTTCTTTTGGAGCTGAATGAGGAAAAAAATGACACATGGCACTTTGTACAAGTTCGCTCTACTAAACTAGTCCATAATTATGTAATTGTGGGAGATTGAGAATAAATGTGTATTGAAGAATCCAAATCAGGTCAGACCTAGAAAGAAGATTCAGAGGGATACTAAAGGACCAAAGATAAAATCTCGGGGATCCAAAATTACAGAGATACATCAGTTTCAATATCGAGCTCTTAAAACGTAAGAAAAAGGTGTGTATTTTTTTTAAAATTGCATAATTCTTGTTTGAAAAATCATTTGAAGTGATTCCAAGGGAATATTGAAGCATAGATATTATTTTTGGGTTCTTAAATACCCCTAAAAATAATTCAACACCCAATAAGCCCTCATAAGTCTCTACTATGACACATGAATAGGAATCAGTGCAAGATGATATATCAAAATTACAAGACCAAGTGCAACAAATTTCACTCTCGCAAAGAGCAACAAAAAATGAAATGGAAGCTAAGATGGATGGTTTGAAGAATGACATGGAAGATAATATGTATGGCATGGAATCTAATATCGATGCAAAAATGAAAGGAAACATGGAAGACATGAAGAATAATCTAAAAGAAGACATGGAAGGTTTGAAAAAGTTGTTACAAGAAATGATTTCTTATGGAAAAAAGCTAGTAGAGGAAACTCACAATGAGAACAAAATAAACGTTAATAATGATTTCATAAACTCTAATGTTGGATTTACGACTCACTATATTCCAAAGATCGATAGGAGGAAGTTTGATGGAAAGGATCCCATAACATGGATACTATAGATGGAGCAATATTTTGATCTCCATAATGTGAAGAAAACACAAAAGGCATGCGTTGCAACTTTATATTTAGAAAAAAATACATTTGTATGGTATCGATGTCTTTTCTCTTGTAAATAATTGTCACTTAGTCAATTTTTACGGAGGAAATGATGACACATTATGAGTACACAAAGAGAAATGCCTTTAGAAAATTGATAAATCTCAAACAAAAGGGTTCAATGGTGGAGGACATTGAGGACTTCCAAAAATTGAATATAAGGGTAACTAATATTCTAGAGGAACACAAGATTCATGTCTTCATAGGTACTTTAAAGGATAAAATCCAACATAAGGTTCACCTTTGGGAACCTGATTCACTGGAGAGGGCATTTAGGATGGCAATAAAAATTGAAAGTAAAATTATGGTGACAATGAAGCCTACCACTCACATCTATAAAGATGGAAGTGTTGCTACTCCTAGACTTTCACAACATACAAGGTTCACACCACACAAATTGGAAGAAAAAGAGAAAAAAGGGCTTTGCTATAGTTGTGATAGAAAATAAACTGAAGGTCATAACTATGTTGAGAATAAATTATTTTACATATATTGCAAAGAGCAGGAAGAAAATGAACAAGAAACTTCAAAAGAAGATTATATACACCAGGAACCAACCCTAAAGAAAGAAGAAATGAGTTTGACCATATTCTGTAATGCATTGGCAGGAATTACCACTCCTCAAACTCTCAAGATAGAAGGAAATATCAAGAAGAAAAATGTAATAGTGTTGATTGATTCAGGTAGTACCCATAATTTTATTCATTGTAACGTAGCCAAGGAATTGAATTGCTTCCTATACCTAACACCAGAGTGTCAAGTGATGGTTGCAAATGGAGGAACTATAAATTTCTCTAAAAAGTGCCATAATATCAAGCTAACCATGGGGGAATATGTATTGAATATTCCAATGCTTTCCATTCCAATGGGAGGTGCTGATGTTGTACTAGGAGTACAATGTTTACAATATTTGGGGACAATAGATTTTAATTTTCAAAAAAATTTCTTGAATTTGTTTTTGGAAGGAAAGGAAGTTGAATTGTGGGGTATCGTAGAGAAGTCAGAATAGATAATAAACTCTATTTTCATGAGAAATATTCTGAAGAAAGAACAACAAAGCATAATTACACAATTATGCTCACTAGAAATTCCAACATCAAAATCACCTATTTCTCCATATATCCAAAAAATCTTGGAAAATCATTCCAAGGTGTTTAAAACTCCTAAAGGAATCCCACGTATTCATGATCATGATCATGCTATTCATTTGATTCCATAAATTTTTCCTCCAAACATCAGGCCTTACAGATGTGCTTATGTCCAAAAGAGATAATTTGAATGTATGATTGCAAAAATTTTAGAGGTTGGTATAATTCAACCTAGTAAAAGTTCTTTGTCTACTCCAGTAGTATTAGTGCAAAATAAGGATGGATCATGGTGCATGTTTCCGGATTATAAGGAGCTCAATAGGGTCACTATTAAAGGTAATTTTCCCATTCCTATGATTGATGAATTATTGTATAAATTACATGGAGAAATTTATTTTACCAAGTTGGATCTCTGTTCAGGATATCATCAAATTAGAATGAAGACTGAAGATATTATGAAAACAAAATTTCCAACTCATGAGGGTCATTATGAATTTTTGGTCATGCCTTTTGGAATTACCAATGCACCTTATACATTTAAAGGGTTGATGAATTCCATTTTCAAACCCTTCCTTAGAAAACTTGTGTAGGTATTTTTTGATGATATACTAATCTACAACAGGTCTTAGAAGGATCATGTTCAACATGTTGATAGGGTGCTCAAACTACTGGAGGAGAAACAATTATATGCAAAAACCTCCAAATGTTTCTTTAAAGTGCAAGAGGTGGAATATCTGGGTCATATTGTATCTTAGGAGGGTGTTAAGGTAGACCCTAAAAAAAAAAAATCCATTAAGGAATGGAAATTCCCCATAACCATAAAGAAGTTGCGAGGATTTATCAGGTTAACAGGATATTATCACAAGTTTGTTAAGAATTATGGTAGAATAACATACGTCTAACAACATTATTGAAGAAAGATGCATTTTCATGGACTCCTAAAGCAACTAAGGCCTTTGAACATCTTAGAGAGGCAATGTGCAAAGCATCAGTCTTAGCTAAACTAGACTTCACAAAAACCTTTATTGTGGAATGTGATGCCTCATAAAATGGAATTGGTGTTATTTTAATGCAATAAGGAAGACCCATTTCTTTTTAAATCCATCCAATCAAAGGAAAGTATTTACAAAAAGCTATCTATGAGAAGGAAATGTTGGAAATACCACATGCACTAAAAAAATGGTGACCTTACCTAATGGGAAGACACTTCAAGGTAAAAAATGATCATGATAGTCTTAAATACTTTTTGTAACAAACACCTTCTTTAGAACAATAGAAAAAATGGCTCACAAAGATGTTGGGTTATTAATTTGAAATCATCTAAAAAAAAGGGAAGCTAAATGTTGTTGCAGATCCACTCTCAAGAAAGGATGAGGAGGTGGAATAATTTCTTTGTGCCATTTCTATTATCCAACCAATTTGGATAACCGAAGCAAGGGAGGAATGTAAGAATGACGGAAGTGTGGACACTCATTCAAAATTTTCAGCAATATCCCAGTACATTTCATACATTTAGTTGGAAAAATGATTCTTTATGGTACAAATATCACTTATATCTTTTGTAATAATTCCCAACTAAAAAAATATTATTTTTGAATTGCACACCTCTCCCTTAGGAGGACACTCAGGATTTTTTAAGAGTTACCACAGGGGGAAGAAAGAAATTTTTTGGGATGGACTTAAATCTGATATTCAAAAGTTTGTGGCAGAATGTTTGGTTTTCCATCAAAATAAAGTTGAGACAATTAAGACCCCAGGTTTTCTACAACCTTTATCCGTTCCAAGTCAATAGTTGGAGGAGGTTTCAATGGATTTTATCATAGGTTTACCTAAGTCCAAAGGAAAGAGTGTCACCATGGTGGTATTTGATAGACTTACAAAGTATGCACACTTTTGTACATTATCTCATCCATTTAAGGCAAGTACATTTTCTACTGCATTTATGGAAACAATTCAAAAGCTACATGGACACCCAAAGATTATTGTAAGCAACAAAGATCCCATTTTCACTGGAAATTTTTAGACGGAATTATTTTCTTGTTTGGGTACTCAACTAGATCATAGCTTAGCTTATCATCCTCGATCTGATCGAAAAACTGAGATAGTGAAAAAATGTTTGGAAGGATATATTCCTTGTTTTGTATCTGATAAAAAACACAATGGGTTAAGTGTTTACCTCTATTTGAATTGTGGTACAACACTTCCTTCCATACTGTAACAAAAAATGACCCCATTTATGGCACTTTATGGATATCATCCACCATCCATCACATCATCTTTAAGAGAGAATTCTAAGGTTCAAGCAGTGGAAGATCAGATCGAGCATCAACAAAAAGTTATCAAACTCTTAAAGGATTACCTATATTTAGCACAAAATCGAATGAAACAACAGGCATATCAACATCGTAGCTATAGAAGTTTTGATGTAGGAGACTAGGTATTTTTACGGCTACAACCATACAAAAAAATGTCCCTCAAGCAAGCTAAGAAGGATAATAAATTATTGCAAAGTACTATGGTCCTTCTTATCACTCCCCCCAAATTCCCAAGACCGAGAGTGGGATTGAAGGAAGGTAACCACTGACCAACCTTTAGGTCAGGTAGCTAGCCCTACCATGACTGGAGAGGGATCTCTCAATGTCACTTTGTAGTCAATGAAATGACTGAATATATAATGATATTAGGCTAGGTATATAAGCTTAGTAAATAGGATTTTTGTTTTTCTAATATGAGGTTATAGGAACATTCCTACTCATTAAACCATACTTCCTTTGTACTTGAGTAATAGCGTTCTGATATCCCCTCTGATAATCTTCCGTTCGTACTGATAGCATGTCGTCATTTGACAAAACATATTGCTGATCATCCGGTGCATAAATTTCTGTAGAAAACTGACCTTCTTCTATGAGGAAAATAGGTTGTTGATTTTCCTCAAATAAATAATTCTCACCATAAATTGGTTCTTCATCTTCTTCATCAGGACCTTCAGTGTAGTTATGCTGAAATGGAGTGCGAATTTGTTACCGACTTTGTGGATCCTGACCCCTCTGTTCCCTTTGCTTGATCCTATATTGAGGTTGTTGATTTTGACCCTTGAAATTGGGATTTCTAATGGAGGGTTTAGCTTGTCTATCAAGGATGGACATTTTATCCATCATCTTCTCCATGGTTTTGATCAAGGTGTCTAATTTTCCCTCCAATGAAGTAGATGTTTCTTCTTTTATGGTGACCCTTTTCTCCATATTTATTTTAGAATTTTTGATGATCAAATTAGCTTCCATGCTCACTAAATTTCTCTGCATTTCTTTAAGAGTTGATGGATTTCTTTCCCTCAGCTGATAAACCATATCAGGATTGAAACCATTAGGATAATGAAGTAAAGCAAGGCCTAGAGGAGGCTTGATATTTTCAGGAATTGAATCTAGCTGTAAATTCTTGGACATACTCATTGGGATTCCTTTTCAAGGCATTATATTCAGCTAAAATTTGCAATGGGTTCTTCTTCTCCTCCCATTTTTTCATTGACAAGTCAATCAACTGATGTGAAGTAGCTACTGAACCAGATGTGAGAGAACATAACCATTTCTTAACCTCTCCTGAGAAACTCTGTGCTATGATACACATCTTGGCATCATCATTGTCAATCCCTTCAAGATCTATGAAATAAACCACTTTGACAATGTGTTGGTAAGTAGTGACCTTTGATGTTCCATAAAGAAGGGGAAATATTTGACCATAATTCTGAGGTAGTGCAGTGAGTTGTTAGGGTAAAATTAGTAGAGCAAAATTTTCCATGATTAATGGAGGGGTTTGTAAAGGTGTTGATGGAGTGAAACCTTGTAGAGGAATCGATGGAATGAAAGGAAGAGATGATGATGTAGTTGTATGTGAAGGTGTAATGATAGATGATGAGGCAATAACTTGTCGTTGATATTGGAAATAAGCTTTTTCTAATGTTTCTTAAAATTTATCCAACAAGCCTTTAAGTTAGTAGAAATTAGACCAGACTTCACTATTAACTTCGGAATAAGAAGACTCATGAAATGGTACAAAGGTCTAAAAATCAATAGGATCAAAGATAGTTTCTGAAAGAAAGGTTTCAGACTTAGACCTGAACAATGATATTTCAAATTCTGAATTATAGGACAAAATTTTTGAAGCAAATATTGTAGGCAAGGAATTTGATTTGACAAGTGGAGGAATAACTCTTCCAACTTTCCGAGACTTGGTTTTATTATTTCTTAAAAGACTCCCAGGGTCATGTGCAATTGGTGAGGGATTTGGGTCTGGATTTGACCTAGTATGTCTTTTAGGAGCCAACTTAGAGAGGAATTTGGATTTTGGCTTGAACTTAATAATTCAGACTGTTTCGAATGCTAGAAATTTTATCTCACAAGTCTAAACTAGATAAAATTTCCCAGGGAAGGTTTTTCAGTTGCTCCTTGGCAACAATGCCAATAATTTTATCACTCCCCCCCCCAACTTCCCAAGGCTAAAAGTGGTATTGAAGGAACGTAACGACAAAACAACCTTTAGGTCAGGTAGCTAGCCCTACCAGGACTAGAGAGGGCTCTATCACTGTCACTTTGCAGTCAATTAAATGAATGAATATCTATTGATATTAGGCTAGGTATATAAGCTTAGAAAATAGGATTTTTTCTTGATGTTTCTGTGCTGGATAGAAATGACAGTAAGGAGACTAGGTCTAGGGTTTAGGTCAAATTGTAGAGAATATGGATGAGGCCAAGTAGGTAGCTTGAAAGCATGATTAGTTTTTCATTGTATATAGGATAAAATAATAGAAAATATAAATGAGAATTGAGGCGAATTTATTCATTCAGAATAACATAAACATATAATGTAAATCTTGTTTAAGGCATAACATGAAAAGGCATGATTTTTGCTTATAGAATGACAAGATAAAAAAATACAAGCATGTGTATGAAAGAGGAAAACATATCATTCAAAATGATAAGATAAAAATACAAAGAAATAGCAAATTCTCCAAGGCATACCACATGATTCTCAATACAAATTCTGCAACATTGTCTTTGATTTCATTCCAAAAGGCTTGTAAAATAGCTCCACTGCAAGAAAAAACTATCCAACCCAACTATCCAACCAAAGAAAAGACTAAAGAGGGTATAATTATAGAAATATGCACAATGCAACCTCATAGGGCCGAAATCCCATCCAAAATGCATCATAAAGACATGAGATGAGTCACTTCCTAGAATTTAAGGAGGTTAGAAACCATTCCCTCAAATTCAGCTATAGACTAAGAGTGTTTGTCCCCCACATTAAATTACATGTTTCCTCAGGATAATAAGTAAAACCCAACTCAATTACTCCAATTCCATCCCAAAGGACAAAAAAACCTCGAAATTATGACTTTTCCTGGGCTTGACAAGTTTCTTGAGGAATCCTATGTAGATGTGTAACACTTTTTATAAATGTGTAACACATTTTTGTAGCTGGTTTTAGGGAATTTTAGGACTCCAAATTTAAATATGAAAACTAGGTCAACTAGCCTTGTGCATCTAGTTTCTAGAACATCTTGAATTTTGAAAAATGACCCATGGGAAGGCCTCCAAACGTTTATTATCTCAAGGTTGCTCCATATGCATAACAAACTGTCAAAAATACTGGCAGAAGCATAGAAAACTGGTGATTTTTTGGATTTTTCTTCCAAAATAGAGCTTTTCATGCAATAAGGGCTCCTGATTTGTGATATAATCATTAAAATGAATCCAACCATGTAATCCATTCATCATTTGGATGCCCTAGTAACATGCGTAACAACTTGGCTACACATCTATGAAGGTCGAATTTCTAGTTTAGTGCAAAAATCACTAAAAATACCAAAATTACTCAAAACTTGTCCAAATTTGTTTTTTGGCACTCTTGGATGATGTGATAAACAACCAATGAATATTTAGCCAAAAAATCTAAACCATCCTTCTCCTTTAACTTCATTTGAGGCTCTTTGAGCTTCTTTTTCACTTGTTTAATCCTAATTTGTGAAATTTTGTTCCTGGTACAATAATGATTGGCCATATGCCTCTGAAGATTGTTGTCTCTTTTGGATATTTTCAAAATATTCTCCAAATGTTCATTCACCCTTCCTAACCATATTTCTATGTCTTGATTGATCTCCATAGCTATTATATCATCAAAGGTCAACTGTTCAGGTGGATGAGCTTACTGACTTTCTAGCTCCAGCGCCCTCTTAAGGACTCTTGTCTTTGGCCTTCTTGGTTGTGTTTTAGTCTCCATGTCATGCATTTGATCAAAATATATTACTTGCTTCCATTTACCTTTATTTTTCTCTAGGTTCGCCTTAGGTTTACTTTGTATTAGCTGCTTCAGCTTCAATTGCCAATTTTCTTGTCGTGGGAAAGTAATTTGAGAATTTTCAATGGAGAAAATCCCCCTCAATTCTGCTATTTCCTCATCCTTCACCCTAATGATCTCCTCAACTAATTTGAATTCAACCTTCTATGCCACCTCAACTTCTAAGGGATTTTTTTCATCATGTTGGTGCAATGGTGATTCAATCTGATGCATGAGTGGCTGATCTTCTATTTCTCTTTTCTCAACTATCATATCAAGTGTAGATACACTTTTGATGGATTTGGGAGAAAATATCTACCTCTTTCCATTATCATAGGTGTAAGTGAACTAAAAACCCCTAAGATCCTTTAAAATCTAGGTTTTCATGTTGGAAGATCCAACCTCCATTGGCTATGCTAATATTGATGGTCATGGTGTGCTATGCATGCAAGAGGACTAGTGGTGGGCACTGCTGTTAATTTTTCTATGAAGGTTTCCCAAGTCATGTTGATGGCTAAGAGATGATGTAAAACAATGATTTTGACTAGACCATGGTGGAAAATACTTGGGTTATGATATTTGTTTCTAATCTAAACTTTCCGAGTCATTCTAAGAAAACTTATGTACAAGTAATATGGCAAGTCAAGTGTTTTAGTAGAGGTAAGGTGCATCAATAATTTGATATGGTACCTGTAAAACCTAGAGAATCTCCCTTAACACGTAAAATATTTCATAATTAACATCATCAAAGGAGCATATCTATTAAGGAGGTTCCTGGAAGGGAAGACGTACTCAGGGTTCTCTCTAGCATGAGGTTTGAGGAATAGTTTGTAATCTTCAAGGTCTATATCCATGCCATTAAACCGCTTTTTTCCATAACTAGGTGTACTTGTTGCTGAAGAAATCACATCTGTTGTTAAGTTGAACTCTACACCTGCAACAATGGCCTTTCTTATACTGAAACTTCTGGCAAATAAGCTTGTCAATTGGAGATGACAACCTTCTTCCATGATTTTCTCACAAAATCTTAAACATCCAGTCCTCTCAAAGCATCCTTTGTAAGAAGTTGATGCATTAACTTCTTGCAAGGTGGAGGGTTCAAATATGATGTGGCGCCCTCCTTTGTGTATTTTATTTTCACTTTCCATAATTTCTATAAAAAAGATGAAACCCTAAGCGTTTAGGATGTAGTGGGTATATGCACTAAATTTGGAAAAGCACAGGAAGGTTAGGGTAGGTTTAAGAGGGTGAGATGAAGGGTAGTGAAGCCTAGAAAATTTCCAAATTTTTTTTAGGAGGTAGGGTTGTATATTGGCTTCAAAATACAGGTGAAATTTGGTGAAATGGATGTAAATAAGGTGATAAAATTAGGAAAACACATTGATTTCCTAATTATGTAATAGAAAAATAGTATGAAATTAGGATTGATGGGAATGAATGTAGGGAGACTGTGAATAGTAGGGAATGATATAATATGATCCAGGGAAGGTGTATGAGGGTATTATATGGTAGGGTTAGAGTTTAGTTCATTGAAATCATCCATTGAAAATGTAGTGAGAGGATATGGGGTGCTTACTTACTGTTGAGGAAGATTTAAAAAATGATAGAAATGATCTTGGAGCTTAGAGGAATGATTTAGGAGAAAAATACCAAAAACACAACACACTCACAAATGCATAACAACACACTGAAAAATGCATAAAAAAGCTCTTCCATATGTGTAAGAAAGCTCTAGATGAGCCGCGAGTTGGGATGAGAGTGGAGGGGAGCACATAGGGAATGGAAGAATAAGAAGGAGATATACTAGATGGGAGGAGATGTGTGGCAGTAGGGGAGTGGAGGGAGGTACGCGAGAAAAAATGGTGGGAAAAGAGGGTAGTTTGGTGGATTTCGAAGGGGGCTCAAGATGGTTTGTGGTATTGAGAGGGCGGAGGTGCGAAATGAGGAGAGGCTAACACGTTAGCGTGGGAACAGCAGGAGGAAACCACCTTTTCAGACCACCCCCTGCCGGTAAAGGTAAGATGGCGAGGGGGGGCCGAAAAGGCCTATAGACTGTTGATCTGATGAAGGAATGATCTAGTAGCTGGGATGAGATTGAGATTTAACCACAAGCGAAAATATGTTTTGTTGTTTTCAAATATTTATTACATATATTGGGAACTTTGGATAAAATTAATCATAGCCTAAAATTTGGATAAAAAAAATTAGACTCAATACTTTGGGCTAAAGGCACACATTTTCAGAATTTTTTTTCTAACTTAGGATAAAAACATAGGATGTAAAATTTACCCCATTTTATCCTTTTAACCCCTTTTGGAACAATTTGAAAATTAAAAAAGTTTTGAAATAAGACAAAGTGTCTTACTTTATTCTCCTAACTATTATTACTCCCTTTTAAATACTACTTTGATGAAAATTAAGCCTTGTTTTCCCTCTTTTGGTGAGATTTTTGGAATTTTCAGTGGAAAAAAAAGGAGACCTAGATACAGACTTAGATGGAGATAGAATGAATGACCTGACAATGATTGACATGACCTTTGAGATGATGATGACCATGGATTTAATGAAGGGAGAAGCATTTTTGACCTAGACCATATGCAGTTACCAAATTTTTTTGAAAACTTATTTGAAAAGACAAAGTTTTTGAACTATGACTACTAGCAAATAAATTGAAAGATCATCAGATACATAATTCAGAATATCCACAGTCTTCATTTTTAGTCTACGTTTCGAGTCTAAATCAAAACTCATCATTAGGACAATTTGCATAGAAGAGAATAGATTAGGGAACATAAATAGTGGAGAGAAAGAGCTAAAAAAAGGTCGACCAGTGCTTAAATATTTAATTTTAATTTTTATTTTTAATTATTTAATTATTTATTTTAATTTTTTTGACATTAATATTATTAAATTTATTTAATTTTATTTTGATTACTAAGTCTTAGGGTATTAATAAATTTATTAGAAAAGTTTAGGATTTTTAATGGATATATATTTAAAGAAGGCTAACAAAGGGTAACTAATTTTTTTTTTTTAAATGAAATTTTTGGTTAATAAAAAGGTTAATTTTTTTAATTGTTATTTAAAGATATATATTTATAAGGAGGAGATGAAAGGGGTTTACTATGGTGTATTAAAATTAATTGTATAAATTTTTTTAATCTAATTAATTTTTAAATATTATAGGTTAATAAATAAAGGTATGATGTTACTAACCCTAGGATCTATGTTTAGGTTATTTTAATAGATGTATTTAAGTGTAGTTTATTTATTGCAATATATTTTATTTAAAATAAAATATATGTGGTTATAAGGTGTGATATAGGTGTGTTTTTATATTTAAAGGAGATTTAGAGAAGTAGCAGGTTAATGGGAGGGAAGGTGCAAGGAAATAATTATGAGAGAAAAAGAAACTGAAAGGATAGAGGGAGGGGTATGGTGCGAGGGGAGGAGTATTTTTTGAAAGGGATGGGCATGAAAGTGTGCAAGGCCAAGCGGGAGGAAGGATAGGGTGTCAAAAAATAGTATAGGGTGGTAATTGTATTTGCGGGAAAGAATGTGGATCCAATTCCTGTTAACTTCTAAGCCTCCATCTCTATTTAGGTTATGCAAGTGCTTTATGATTTCTAGTGCTTCACGCACTTTACAATTAAAATGATGCTTTTCATTGGTAATGACCACTGCCTCTTCAAGGCATATGTGGTGACATGTCTTACTGGAGTGCTCTTCCAAATCTGAGGTTTTGGTTCTTCCCAGTCTGATGTTTGCACCATGCTCTTTAAGCCTTATTTTGAAGGTCCTACCAGTTTCCGCAATATATCATTCTCCGCAAGAACAATTGATTTTGTAAACCCCTTTTTGCTGGAGGTGGTCGGGGTAATCTTTGACAGATTTCATCCTTTGTCTGATGGTTATTAGAGGTTTGAAGGATGCTCTAATTTCCTTCTAGGCTAGAACTTTGACCATCTTGTCCGTGACCCCTTGGATATAGGGGAGATATGATTTTGCTGTTGAGGCATTGTCAGTTGTAATTATTTTATTTTTGGATCTAGCTGTTTGAATAGCTTTTTTAATGTCTTTGTTACTATATCCTAGGTTTATGAACGATCTTCTTAGATATTCTATTTCTTTTTAAACATGAGTATCGTCTGATATTCTGAAAGCTCGTGTAAAAAGAGTCAATAGAACCCCCATCTTCTGGGAAAGCTAGTGGTGTGAATCAGCATTAAGGTAATTATTAGTGTGAGATTTCTTCCTAAACACTTCCTGTCCAAGGGTCCCATATTCATTTCTTGAGATGAGAATGTTAAGGAATGGGATGTGGTTGTTTACCTCACCTTCCATCGTAAATTTTATATCTTTGGAAATGCTATTGAGGTGGTCTAGGAAGCTTTTTAATTCCTCATCACCATGTGGCCAATTGAAATTGGTATCATCCACGAACCTGATCCAAAATGTAGGTTTCAATGGGTAAGAGTCCACAGCTTTCTTTTCAAATTTCTCCATGAAGAGGTTGGCCACTATGGGGGAAAATGAAGATCCCATTTCAACTACAAATGTTTGTTCAAATATTTCTCCTTGGAAGGTGAAGAAGGTGGAGCGGAGGCATATTTCAGCGAGTTTTTCAGTCTGGGGGTCCACGACTTATTTTACTACTTGAACGACTTAATCTAGAGGGATTTTAGTAAAGATTTGACCAACATCAAAGCTAACAATTTTGTCTTCGGGATCCAATTTGGATTTTTTAATAAAATCGACATAATGGTTGGAATCTTTGATGAATGAGCCATTTTTACTGACCAGAGGTGCAAGGGTGCTAACCAAAAATTTGGCCAATTCATATGTTGGTGTTCCAATAGTATTGAAAATAGGTCTCAAAGGAGCACCAGTCTTATGGATCTTAGGGGCAACATAAATGCGGGGCATGATCTCACCCTCCGGGTATAGGCGCCTTTTTAATTTTTCATCAATATTAGACTCCTTAATGGCTTTTTTGACATTTTTTATGACTTTGGAGATGGGGTTTTCCTTGAGTTTCTTATAGCTGCCACTATTGTGAAGGTGATATCTCATTTTATTGATGTACTCTTCTTTGTCCATTACTACTCTAGCCCCTCCTTTGTCTGCCTTTAAGATGACAATCTTCTCATTACTTCTTAGGTTTTTTAAGGCACTTAATTGCTCTTTACTTAAATTTCTCTTAGGTAGTTTGGATTTATTCAATATGATGACGCATTATTGTCTCACTAGTTCTTTGTATTCTTCATTGAGAGGTTTGATGCTATCATTAATATCGCAAATGATTTCTTCCTTTGGAATACAATTGAGAGCTACAGCGAAATTGAGTCCTTTGCTCAAGACCTCCAATTCTGTATAATTTAATTCATGGGAAGAGATATTTACCACTTTTTTGTCATTTTTATAGAGGGGAGTTATGTTAATGGGGTTTTTTAGTTGAGTCAATTCATTATGCACACTTTTTGTTACTCCATTTTTTATGTTTGAATCATGCTCATCACCCAGCGTTGTCGTAGACCGATCCCATGAATTAACCTTTGTTGACTCCTCTCCATTAGATACATCATGTTTGTTACCATTTGCAGTCACATCCTATTTTATGTATGGGGTAAAGTTACCATACCCCTCCACATTTATGGAAACCACGTTCCAGGGTTTCGCATGTGTTGAGGATTCCATATGGAAAGAGGTTCGGGAATTCTGCGTAACCTCGATATCGGTGTTTTTAGGCTCCTTCACTGTGTTAACACAGTCCCCATCAGAACATCCTATGTAATGGTCCACGGTTAGATTTGTGGATGGAACTGGATTTCGAACGGTGGAGGAAGAGTATGTCTGATACGTCACGGCACTATCGAACTGCGAATTTATGGGAGAATTCCAATGTATCAATTCATTTTTTAATTTTTAATTTTTCTAGCTTCTTGTTTTGTTTATCCCACACTCGATAACCTTCTTTGTCTACCTTGAGTGTTTCCGCAGCATCAATGGTGGACCAGAGGTCTTTGTGGATGACAAGAGCCAGTTTTAGATGAATTTTGTAAGCTTTTGTAGATAGTTGATCTAACCAAAATCTTGTTTTATAAATTTCATGACGGATTAGTGATTTGCTAAGCTGGTCGAATGCCCTGTGATTGTGTTGGTTGTGCAGTCTATTTTTATGAGGGCGAAGGCTGGTGTAAGGTTAGAATCCCAACAGTGTTCCAGGAATGAAAGATCCACTTCTCTTCTTTGAATTTTTATCCTTTTTTTTTCAAGATTGCGAATCTCAATCCATGTATCCCTTCTATACAGGTTACCAATGATAGATTGGAGGTTTTTTTGGTGTATATTTTCAGATACAAAATTTGGAATATCCACAGTCGTCATTTTTAGTCCACGTTTCGAGTCTAAATCAAGACTCATCATCAGGACAATCTACATAGAAGATAATAGATTAGGGTAGATAAATAGTGGAGAGAAAGAGCTAAAAAGGGATGACGAGTACTTAAATATTTAATTTAATTTATTTTTTTTTAATTTTTTTTTTTTTTTTGACATTAATATTATTAAATTTATTAAATTTTATTTTTATTACTAAGTCTTCGAGTATTAATAAATTTATTAGAAAATTTTATGATTTTTAATGGATATATATTTAAAGAAGGCTAACAAAGGGTAACTAATTTTTTTATTTTTTTTAACGAGATTTTTAGGTTAATAAAAAGGTTAATTTTTTTAATTATTATTTAAAGATATATATTTATAAGGAGGAGATGAAAGGGGTTTATTATGGTGTATTAAAATTAATTTTATTAGAATTTTTAATCTAATTAATTTCTAAATATTATAGGTTAATAAATAAAGGTATGATGTTACTAACCCTAGGATCTAACCCACTATTTATCTACCCTAATCTATTTTTTTCTATGCAGATTGTCCCAATGATGAGTCTTGATTTAGACTCGAAACGTAGACTAAAAATGAAGACTGTGGATATTCCAAATTTTGTATCTAAAAATCTACACCCCAAAAACCTCCAATCTATCATTGAAAGATCATGTTTGATCACTGGACATATTGACACTAACATTCCTTACAAGGTGCTGAAAAATATTGGTACTATGGCATACAAATTGGAGCTTCTTGCTTCTTCCCAACTGCACCCAGTTTTCCATGTTTCATGCTTAAAGAAGGTTATAGGTGACAAAATATCAATTGAAAAAATATTTCTAGAACTTGAAGAGGAAGGAAAAATTATATTTGAACTTGAAGTAGTCACGGAAAAAAGAATTCAATAGCTATGAAATCGATCAATTTCAAAGTATCTCATCAAGTGGAAGAACTTACCCAGTGAAGATTCCACATGGGAGGATGAGAATTTTATACAGAAGCATCCAAAACTACTCAAGCATTGAGGAAAACACTTTTTTGAAGGAGAGGGGCATGTTAAGTCCCTATATTACTAGTGTAGTCCCCTTATTTCTATTGTTGTACCCCTATAGTCCCGTATTGTTATTATTGTGCCCCATAAAAGCCCACTATTGTTATTGTTGTGCCATTACATTATTATTGTTAGGTCGGCTAGGATTATATTGTGACCCCATGGACTCCTATATATAGAAAGGAGGTTTTTTCATTTGTATCATACAATAATTGTTCATTTATATAATGTAAAGGAGGTTTCCCCCTCGAAGAGGTTGATTTCTAAGGTGTTGATCTATATTTTCTTCTATTTTGTGAGCTGGTTTCATAACAACCATGGTCTTATTTTTTTACTTTATTAAGTTTTATTACATGAAATTTTAAACTAGGTATGTTACAATATTACTTGGATCCATAGTGATCCACTGATCACTGTCCACCAAAAAATATTCCATTTTTAGCTTTCACAACTCAAAACTTTGCCATTGAAATTATCGATCTTTATCTTTAAAATAATAGTCATTTCCTTTCACCACAAGAATTGATTCTATAAATCTCCCATTGTGGTTTGAGAATCCCCTTGAAGTCACCAAAGCATCCCTTTGAAGCCAAAACTATTATGATACCAAAGTGTAGGTTTTAACCTTGTAAAGTTAATTGCTGGAAACAAATTATTAGTAAAATAGATAAGATGAAATGACAAACATACACATTAAACATAGATTTTACCCTGGAAACCCAAAATTGGGAAAACCAAAATGAAATAATTTTATTATTTAAAGCATACACACACACACACACACACACAAAGAGAGAGAGGGAGAGAGATCCCAAGAAATCTATAAACCACCAATCCATTTACAATGGATTACAATACAACTGTGGTTCCTTAACTAAAACTAAAACCCATGAGTTAAACCACCATGTGCCATACAATAATTAACAATGGAAAACGTGTGCTAAAAATTTCCAAAACTTAACACAAATAAATGAATTTTTTTTAGGGGCGTTTCCCTTGACCCTCGATGTAAGGGGGATTTACCTATAATTTTCCAATGCAATGTACAATGCATGGAGGTAACCATTTAAATAATATTATACATACCCAACAAATATAAGAACAATATTTTCATGAAAGACATCTCCAACATAGTACAAGTAAAGCATAACAAATCATTTGACTAGATGAAATGAAATGGACCATGTTTATAAAAAAATTGACAAGACAATTCAAACAAATAATAAATATGAAACTAAAACACACACTTTTGATCATATAATTTGGACTTAATGTCATGAATCACACTCGCTATGTGCTCATGACAGTTTTTTGTGGAACCTTTAATATTCTCAAATATTAAATATTTGTAAAATGGGTTCATAATATTTTTAAAAATAAATCTGTTCATCCAAGTGGATTAGGATGGGGCTCTTATGGATAAAATAAAGATGATGATGGTTAAGACCTAGAAGAAATAAGGAAATGCAATGATAAATCAACCTTTAACATTTAAAAAGGATTTAAAATGAAAGGTTGGGTGGTAATTTCTTAGGAAAGATATATTGAAATTTCAATGAGCATATTTTTACTTACTATGTTAGAAAAAAGTTGATACTTTGTTTGTTAAAGTCTCCTTTAAAAGTAACACCTTGAGAAGCCTTAATTTCCATAACCATTTTTTTCATGGTTTGACATCAACAATTACTTTCAATACCACATCTTTGAGCCATTGCTCATTAAACTCATGGAACAATGATATTGTTAGCTCATGCTTGATTCTAGAAGTTGACATCTCATTTGTAGTATACCTAGGGGGGATAATATGAAGTACAAATGGAGGTAACCATTGGAATAATATGACGTAATAATGCAATGATGATAAATAAATGGGTCATAGTTAATAAATAAATTGGATAACCCACGTAATGCAGCAGACCACAATAGTTAGGTGTTGATAGTGCTGGACCTACCAACATTCATGGGATCTCCCTGATATGAAATCCCAACTAGACCTCTCACTGTTTCGAGTAAGAATCCTAGCAATGGGGTGTTTATTTTTTTGAAGAAAGTGTGTGACACTACGGAAAGTCAATATGATGCATGAGCGGTTCTAACAGCAAAGGGGAAAGGAATTTTTCTCCTTGGAAGCCTGTAATAGTACACAACTTGAAAGGAACACACTAGCTAAAAATACATCAAACAAACTAAAAAATATAATATTCCATAAGTTAAAGGCGATGAGTTAAACCATGAGCACACATTAAACAATATTTGTACAAATCCTAATGAAATATTTCATCAACATATGCGTAAGTTAAACAACATACATTACAAACATAACAAGAATAGTCCTACTACATTTATAGCATATGCATGAAGGCCTGCCGACTCTAATTTTATTATAAGTGAAATTTCCATTCCTACATATAACATGAAAAACCACTTGCCCCAATAGTCGAACGTGAAGTCAACACCACCTACTCCTCCTAAATAAGTATACTCCGTCTATGCTACAAAGAAGCCAAGGATGACACAAAACTCCCAAGTCCTTTCTAAGCCTAAGCCTAGCCAAAAACTTGGCTCCCAAAATCCCTTTACAAGAGTTATGAGGATATATTTATAACAAACGGGGGTGACTCGTGGCATGCCCCCTTTATGATTCTTGGAATCCACTAATTACTCCTCACATTACACATGAATCTTCACATTCCATCATGGACACATGGAATTTCACTTATACAATAGTTACAAATGATATTGCAATTTCCACTCGTACCCATATAAGACAAAATAGGGTAGAGACAACTTGAGAGCCTAACAATAAAAAATACTATGATGTTGAGGTTGGAGTGAACTCAAGTCGAGTGTCTTAGAATTGGTGTCTCTCAGTGATATACTCATGCCAAGCTTGGTACTATGTTATGGTATCCCCAAACTTTGAGATAGTGTTAGGTTGGAAGTGGAATCTCGCCTCCAACGCATCTGGGTACAATCTCTTGGAATTGGTCTTCACTTCTTCCTCAATCTGGTGAAACATTGTTTTGATATGAGCTGGGCCACCGATGTAGATCTGCTCCAAATAATTTAGGTATTGATCAATATATTGTTAGAATTTTTTTTTGTGTTTAGTCTTGGTGAGTGTACCAACTGATGGGATCTGGAGGGTTCTCACCATGAAATCCAAACTATTTTATATATGTACATATGCGGCCTGAATGTTTTCGATGAATGAGGCAAGCCTCTTGTTGTTCTGGATCATCATTCAAACTTTAGATTTATCTAAATCTTCATGTGGCTTCATCTTCTTCACTAGGGAAAGCAGTGCGACCTTGTATCACATTTTACACTCATGAATAATGGTGATGTAAGTTTTTATATTCTTAAGGTTCCTGAATAAATATTTTCTTTGTTGTTGTAAGTCATTCAAGTGGACAACTACCTTATGTACTATCATCAACTCCTCATAAATTTCCTAAATAGTGTCTCCAAGTGCAGATAGCTCAGCAAGTATTGTTGCTCTTATCTCCCCGCAGTAGACCTCTGTGGATGGTGCATCTTGCATTGCTTCTCGGAGTTTTCCATTCTTTTGCTGAAGTTCCTATATGTTCTACACCAACTACTTATTCTCGGCCACCAAACACTGGGTGTTAAATTTGGCTACTCCTGCAAAGGCCCAGCTTGTGTCAGCAATTGCATTTGGATTCCTACTGGTGTCTACCATGATCACCCTCTCTCTCATGAATGAAGGTGATGCATGATCATATGGGAAGTATGTTAGTGTGAATTATAATCGCAAGCGTACGAAAAAAGCTCACTTTATATGTGCATAAAAACCAGCCCTAACATTAAATGTGGCTATCAATTTCCTTAGATCTGTAGTAGGTGATCAGAATAAATGCTACCAAAATCCAGATCTATGTAGTTAAAGACATTAAAAAACAAAAATAAACAAGAGTTTCTCCATACATCCAATAGACAAGACAATAATTTATAAAGAATTTTTTGTATTATGACACCTGGGATGAGAACACAGAAAGATGTTACTAGTCCCCCTCAACGGGATGGGTTCTTGTATGTCCTCAACACTTCATATCTAAGATATCTCTCTCTTGATGGCGCAGAAAAGCAAAACAAAATAGAACTCAAAGGGAGCTCACAAGCAAAAGTAGAAAAATATGACAATGATGGAGGATCAAATTCAGAGCAAAAAAATAGATCAAAAGGGGACCACAAGGTGAAAAAAGGTAGTGAATGAATGGAAAACCCTTATATTTATAACAAAATATTGAGTTAGTCTAGATATTGGTGCATAGTTAAAATATTATTAACCAAATATAGATCCAACTAACTTGAAATATTTTATTATTTTTGGTGGATGGAAAAGGAATTTAGAATTGGTTAAATCCATTTATTTAGAAATAATAAGTAAATAAAAGATTTATTTATTATTTCAAGGATGAGGTTAAGGAATAATTAAATAACTAATGATTTATTCAATTATTTAAAAATGATTTAGTCAAATTCAAAAAGGAATGTTATTAAATAATGATGTAATAATTATTCCTACAAAATAATAAGATAAATAATTATTTATATAATTAATTCTCCTATTTTGGGTTAAATATGACCAAGAATATTAATTAAAAAGTGGCTTAGTTATTTATCCCTAGAGGAAAATAAAAAAAATAAGGGTTTATTTTATTATTCCTCATGGGGTTTCCTGTTTAGACCAGAAATAATTTAATAAACTATGGGTTATTAAGTTATTTATCATAGTGAAAGAAATTTTACTATGGTAAAATTGGTCTTACATGGTGTACTTTATTCCATATAATAATAGCAGGTTAGATGACCAAAAATTGGTGTAACAAATTCCCCCCCAATGTGCGAGCATTAGGAGCTAATCGTATGACCGAAGTACATTGTAAGAACACAATCAATAGACACCGAATGGGAGTCAGAGAGAGAGAAATATAAGATAGACTGAAGCGAGAGAGGAGAAGACCTTGAGGAGGCGAGACTTACAGGTGTGACAAGTCTCTTTTATGAGTGAGTACTTGTTTTGAATGAGGTGGGGGAGGCATACCCATGCTCGATGAGATAACAAAGTAAAAATAATAATGGTGTGCCCAATAAACGTGGGAGTGAGCTATATAGTACATGATGGCATAAACATGGGCCATATAGAAAACATAATGGATCCCACATACATACTATGCCTGGGACAACAACCAGGACTTATACAATAATATCAAAGTACATGAGATATAATAACAACCAAAGAGGCCTTGTAAAACAGGAAAGGGCTCTAAAAATCTAAATGATACATGCAAACTAAAAAGGCGTTGTAAGCAGTTGAGGCTGGAACCATCAAATCTATAGAGTTGCATCCAAGGCTGTAGTAAAGAGGTCATCCAGGTATGTGGGGGGATACCTGAAGGGCCACCCCCTCATGAGGTTTGAAACATTTCACACACACCTAGGAATCGCTGGTACAATCTGCTGCATCACTGAACCATCAAGTATACAGAGCGCGATCATGCCATAAGGAGATAGAACTGAGAAACAATCAAGTGAAATGGAAATAAAGGGTCCCTTTGCTTGATCTGAGGCGCCGAACAAGAGTGGAAGCTGGAACAAAGGTACATCGCCCTCTAGACCTGTCTTCTGGAATGCATAAGATGATGTTGACAGAAGGAGGTCCGCCATAGGTAAGGCCATAAGGAATCCTCAACTAAGGCACATGGGATAATAGTAGAAAGAATAATATACTGACACCAGGGATGATGGTGGAATGGAGGATACTGAGTAGCGGGTTGATGACTTCCCTTGTTAGAGCATAAAAGGCATGGATGACCTGGAAGCTACTGACTTGACTCTAGAGGGGATAGGGGATAATATGAATGGAGGCCAAAATGTGCGACACAAGGGAGGTAAAAAGAAATAAAGGATGGAAGACTGTGACGGGAGACAAAAGGGACTCAGGACAGACCCCATGGATGCGATGATGACTCAAATTGGATGCTCTAAACAAGGGGGACTCGATGATGCTGCCACATAGAATAGGCCCGGTGGGGACCATAAAAACATGAGTAAAATATAGTTAATCATGATGAAAATCGACATGAGTATCGACAAGTATGAAGGTAAAGCGGTGCCCCAAGTACAAGTGTCGCAAGTGAAGAAATTTGATTTTGAGAAGCATTGAAGTGACACGTCTTGGAAAAAAGGCTTCCAGGTGAAGTATCAAATCACCAAAAACGAAAGGATACCCATTTGAGTGTTCAGTGAGAGATTTCCAACGGTGCTGACAGTTCAACAAACTGAGTGACTGTTTGGTCGTAATTGGTGAAAGAAAAATTTGGGGGTTTTCATTTAATAAGGAAATTTCCCTCCAATTTGATTCATTTGCAAGTGTAGTTGTGGTGAATGTGGAGAGGAGGAAAAGGTCATAAATCTTGCGGCAATCGTAGTGGAAAACCAACCATTGGAATTAGGATCTATGACTTTTAGGTAGGTGGAATTAATTTTATAAAGGTGGCCTTAATGCTTCTTGGAAGGATGGTTCCTGGTGAATAATTAAGGTGAGAAATGAATATAGTAATGAAATACTATAAAAGGTCTAGAATCATCCCCACCCACCAAGTCAAACATGGGGACCAAGTGGTAAGTATGGTATCACATAAAGTAGAATATTTGAAGATAAGGTATAAAAAATCTACGATATATGGTTCGCCGGAGAGGCCGGTAGGTCCAACTATCCAAGGAATGGGAGGATAATCAACCATCCCTAGATTGGGTGTGTCTAGGCCGAGACTTTGGTTAATCAAGTGAGAAGGTGGCTATGGGTGCCATCATGCCCCCAAGCATATGTGATGGAGGGGACTGATCAGGTATGCAAAGGTGGGAATGATTCCCCTAGCAAGAGGAGTTTATGGAGCACCATACATGGTGTCACTATACCAAATATTTCCTTCGGAGATAATGAACTGGTGCTCACTGAGAAAATATAGAGGTTGGTCAACAAAAATGTCTAAGGGACTGGATTTTTGATGTAAGATGAAGGAATTATGAAGTGGATCATCGCTAGAGTGATCTCAAGTGATATGGAACTATAGATGTTATTCTAAATGGGGAAGAATCATGGTACTAGAGTCGACACTACCAGATGTGCTAGGAAGGTTGTAGAGAATTTCTTCTCCTGGACTCTTAAATATGGGTGCCCCCTTACCAAAAAATTAGGTGTCAATGTAATGAACACAAGGTGTGCGTGGTTCGAAAGCATGGTTTTGATGTAAGGGGGGATAGATAAAGTTATGGGTGGTAAATGATTCCATGATGTAGTCATCGCAATAGAAGATCGGGTGATTGGTGGAAGTATGACCACATGACGTGGTGAAGTTACTTGACTCATCATCATGAGAAGAGAGGTTCACATGTGCATCGTCACGAGGGTGACATAAGAACAAGTAGATGAAGAATCTACCGATGTTGAGCCCAAGGTGGTTGCTGAAGGATGGTCAGGCGAAATAAAAGGGAATGCCCCAAAGGGGTCTTCCACTGTGGATCTCATAGATGATGACAAGTAGAGGATAGTGGTTGAAGGCTTCGTAATCTCGAAATTTGGAGGGGGTATGTCAATGGGAGTGGATGTGTCCTCTGGTTTTTCTGAAGCATAACACACAAGTAAGGGAGAGGCAGACTCATTACGCTCAGCCTCGTATTCACAAACCACGTCTAAGGAGGTGCAACAATCTTCAAGGTGGGGATAGAGGTGAGTACAGTGGCCATGGAGAGCACACAAAGAAAAATCGTGATTTTGTGCAAATTCTTGAGTTTCCTGGATGAAGCTAGTAAACTAAGATGGACTTCTAGGATATTAGACTCAAGAAACGCTTCGTTGACCTTGGGTTTGATACGAGGCAATTCGGGACAATTGTGGGTAGCATGACCAAAAACATCACACAAAGTGCATGAAGGTGTATACTTTGGAGGCTTAGGAGGAGAAGGTTTTATTTGGGAAGCCTTGTCCTTAGGTTCCTTTTTGCGGGCTTTCCCCCCCTCACCTGAGCCTTTCGCAACAGGAGTAGACTCCTGTTGAGGTGGCTGAGGCACAAAAGCAAAGGGAGGGGTCATAGAGATCGGTTGGATCGGGGTCAAAGCAGTGTAAGGTTTTAACTTAACAGGTGGGGTATTGGTTCGGTGGTCAATGTATCAGACTGGGATCCCCAGGGTCATGCTGGGAAGGGTCAAGGTAGCTATAACAGGTACTGAAAATACTCTAGAAGGGGGAGCAAGAAATGGTATCTGACCGGAGGGGTAATGGACAGGAGGAATAGCTACCAAATGGTTCAGGCTAGGGGGAATCATTCCAGGAGGAAAAAGAGGATCAGGGACACCAGCTACAGATGAAAGGCCTTGGGGAGAAGGTTGCAAAGGGTGAGGCTGCTGACTAGTCGAACTATACCATTTGAGGTCGGACCGAGACGATTGCATCAGGCAAACATTCGATGATCTAGGGTCAGAGATAAGAGGGGGGAGAACAGGGAATGGACCAAGAAAATAGGAATATTTATAGACTCTAGGTGAGACACTAGTCAGAGGTTCAAATATTTGTTTATTGGCCACCAAAGAAATAATGGAATTTGGAGAGGTTCGATACTTCAGTTCATAATATGTCATCAAATCTATAGTGACGATATTTCTGTTGTGAGGAGAGCACATCTTATGGTGAACCATAGATGGGACAAAAAACATCGCATAAGCGTATCTACGACCCAACAGAATGTTGTAGTCTAACGGGGCATTAATGAATTCAACATCAACACAAATAATTTTTCCTACAAGAGTAATAGGAAAATTGTGGATCATGCTAAGGGGTTGGGAAGAGTGGCCATCCCATGCACGGAGGGTGATAGTGGAAGGGAATAACTCAGGCGATCTGAGCTTTTTCCAAACAAAAGCGGACATCACGCAGGTGGATTCCCCCTCGTCAATGATACATCGGTAGACGTTGGAATTCCAGACCTTGATAGGTATTTGGAAGGAGACGGATGTAGGAAGGGGTGGGTGCTCTAAATTTTCAAAATCAAAGACAATCAAACAATTATCTGAAGGATCCATAGTGCCCATAGAATTTAGTAGATCTTTTTGTTGTGAAGGGAGTGACTGGAGGACTTCCAGCGTTGACATGGTGACAAGGGATTGCGCCAAGTCATATACTATACTGTAGGTGTGGCTGGATTTACCAGAAACATTTTGATGTAACCATCCTTTGGGGATATTGGTATGTACCTCTTCCTTAGGCTAAGGGATCTGTAAAGAAACATTGGGTTTCAAAATTGGCTCTATGGGACCTGAAGACTGGGGCTCGGTTGCATTCATAGTGAGAAGCTTGGTGTACTGGCGTGATCTAGTCTGAAGGTTGAGATCATCGGTATTGGCCTAGTAAGAGTGCATCATGAGGATATGGTAATCATAGGTACTAGGCAGAGGAGGTTGAGTGGCCATTTGACCTTCAGGGGGTTGAGCAACCACATATCCTTGCTAGGGGAAATGATTGGTAAGCACAGCCAGTTGAGTAGGTGCAGCATTAGGAGGAACTAAAGGAGAGGCTTGTTGTCCTCGAGATGTTGCATGAGCTTCCCACAGTTCATGCATCTGAGGTAAAAGGGGACAATCATGGGTATAGTGACCAAGAACACTGCAACAAGAACAAGGCTTATTCATGTGAAGAGGCATGTTCTAATTGGGTTGATCGCCCTGTTGCTGGGTTGTAGTGTTAGATATATTCCCTTGGGGATTGTTTCCTATATTACCTAGAGCAGGTTGGTTCTGGTTTCCTTTCCTCTTATTTTTGGAAGTGGGGTGATTAGTCGCACTCTGCTATGCATACACCTAACCCTTAGGGGCTCCGGCTGCTGCTACAGAGCTTGAGAAGGCAAGGGAGGTGGAGGTGCTTGTGCTAGAGGAGCTAGAGCACCTAGCTATAGGTATAGATAGTAAGGAGGTTGAGAAACATTGGGGTAAAAAGGTTGGGAAAAAGAAAGCCCTAGGATCAGAGGATGCAGTTGGGCAAAGGCGTGAGGCATTTCATGTCTTGGATACATGCTACCGGGAGGGGGGAAAGTGCTAGAAGATTTGGCCCTTCCCTGAGGGAAACCATAACCCATATGAGGATGAGTGTACGGATGTGAAAGGGATCCAACGATACCATTGGCTGCATGAGATGCCCTCGGTGTGTTGGCACCACTGGGTCTAGGGAGACCAGGTAAGATGGTATAAACTAGATTGCGTGTACATAAAGTCATATTTCAATGCAACTTAGAGGGCTTCTTCCTCAGTATGAGGAAAGTGAGATGCGAAATCTTTACCAATAGAGAGAAAAAGGGATCTGAGAAACTAGTCGATGTAGACATGGTCTTCGAAAATTAAAGCTTGACATAAGCTCTTCCTTCTGCACTATTCTTGAACATGGTTAGATAGGCAGGTGGCAGAAGTTTGATAAAAAATTGTCAAAAGTTCGGTACCAGTTTCATAGTGAAGGGGAAGCTAGAAGTAGGACAAAAATTTATTTTCAAGAGTCGCAAAAGTAGCATGAGAGGCAGCGGCATGGTTGACATACCACTTGGAAGCTTCTCTAGTAAGTGTAGGCTGGAATAACTAAATATGGAAAAACACCACATGCGGAAAGAACGAACATGGTTGGTAGGATCCTCTCCAACATTTCCTTCAAACTTAGGTATGTCTAAAGGAAGCTTTGTTGGCATAGCAGGGAAACTTAGATCATGGTGTATAGGGTCAT
Organism: Pinus albicaulis; assembly: GCA_034641835.2. Lineage (NCBI taxonomy): Eukaryota > Viridiplantae > Streptophyta > Pinopsida > Pinales > Pinaceae > Pinus > Pinus albicaulis. The sequence goes on along the minus strand of CM076584.1, from coordinate 755,105,868 downwards.
TAATCAACTGGCTTAACTTGGGAAGGCTTAGGCCTACCATATAAGGGAGGAAGGGAGCAGTCAGAATCTTTCATGTTGTGGCTCCACTAGTAGCGGTTCCATCATTAGAGATAGGGACACCACTAGCGGTAGGTCCTACACCAGACATGATGAAGGTGAAGGGTGGGGGAGAAATAGAGATAGAAATAGAAGGAGAACTCGATGAACTAGAATTAGAGTGGGAATGGGGACTCGGTGGAGGACTAACTCGGACCCTATGCGATGGGGTAGGTCTTCCTAACGAAAACTAAGGATGAAGGCCTTAGAGTCTCCTGGAGAAATGCCTTGGGGGCGAAATGATGGAAATGGTACATGTAACCCAATAAGGAAGAGAGGTAAACAAGGGCACGAAGGTGCAGATTAATTGATTACATTTTTTGAGTCTTGGCTTGGTGGTGTAAACTAGGTGCTCTTTGATTTAGGTGTGCGTGTGTGTGATAAGTGTGTTAATTTTAATTAAGCCCAAACGTGTGTATAGTAGAAAGAAAAAATATGATGTAGAGCTGTAAATAAAACTGAAAGTGATAGTAAATGAAACTAAAAGCGACAATATGATGAATGGGTGGGAAAAATCTACTCAAAACAAACAAAATGGCCAGTGTATCTAAGGTCAAGAGGGATAGGGATCTAAAGGTCAGATCTACTAAAAAGAGGTGCAGAAAACAACAAGAAACCAGAGGAAAAAATGCTGAAAAATATGTGGCAAAAGGCTACAACCTAAAGGGAAACATAGGGGACCCTAAAGGGAGGACCAAACAAAACTAAAAAGAGGTTTTTTGGATGGGAAAATAACCGATCTGAAATGGATCTGAAAAGGTAGGTTCACATCTGAAAAAATGGCTGAAAAACACTAAAATCTCAGAAGAGCTACTTCAGCGAAACTCCTCCTAAAAAGGTGGAAGCATACTGAAGCCCTAAGGGGATTGGTTCCTACTTCGACAAGTAAAACTAATCAATTAAAGGTCCAAGATGGGTAAAAACAGAGGTTAGATAACCCTAAACAGTGCCCTCAGAAAAACCTGGAAATTTCAGAAAAAATCCTGCAAAAAAATATAGGTCGTAGGTTCTGATATGATTTCTACTGAGGTCATAGTTATCCGCTACATGAGAGTTAAGGTCACAGGTTTTGGTACAAAAAGTGCAACATGCACTTCTGGCTATCTCGAGGGTAGGTTTCAGAAAAAATTGTCGTCTCTATCGTGGCTGATACATGTTACCTGCGCAAATGGCCCAGAAACACACAAAAGTTAGAATTTTTGTTGTTTTAGGGTAAAAAAGGTTAAAAAAAACATCAAGGAATGAAAAATAAGAAGCTGAAGAAAAATCCTAGGGGCTGAAGTAGCTGGTCATGCAGGGATCTAAAAAACGACAGCGGTCGTAATTTAAAAACCCTGGTTGAGTCGCTAGTTGTTAGTGTGAATTATAATCACAAGTGTACGAAAACAATCACTTTAGCTGTGCATAAAAAACAACCCTAAAATCAAATGTGGTTGTCAATTTCCTTAGATATACAGTGGGTGATCATAAAAAATGCTACCAAAATCCAGATCTATGCAGTTAAAGACATTAAACAACAAAAATAAACAAGAGTTGCTCCATACATCCAATAGAAAAGACAAGGATTTATAAATAATTTTTTGTATTATGACACCTGGGAAGGGAACATAGAAATATGTTACCAATCCTCCTCAATGGGATGGGTTCTTGTATGTACTCGGCACTTCAAATCTAAGATCTCTCTCTCTTGATGGTGCATAAAATCAAGACAAAATAGAACTCAAAAGGAGCTCACAAGCAAAAGTAGAAAAAATATGACAATGATGGAGGATCAAAGCCAAACCAAAAGAATAGATCAAAAGGTGACAAAAGGTAGGGAATGAATGGAAAACCCTTCTATTTATAACAAAATATTGACTTAGTCTAGATATTGGTGCATAGTTAAAATATTATTAACCAAATCTAGATCCAACTAATTTGGAATATTTTATTATTTTTGGTGGAGGGAAAAGGAATTTAGAATTAGTTTTTGGAAATACTGAGAGGGGAAGTGAATCAGTATTCCTTTCAATTAGTAGTATTATTAATCTTTTAGAGCATTAGTTAATATTCAATTATTATCAGTGTTTTTACAATGATAGCAGTAAAAAAAGGGAACACAAATGCACAATTTTTTTAAGGTGGAAACCCTCTCCGGGACAAAAACCACCTAAATTCTTTTCTAATAATTCTTTAATATTATACTCCAATTGAAAATAAAGCTCCAACTTCCTAGAATCTAGAAAAGAATTCTTCTCCAATTCCCATTGGATGTATGCTCTAATGCCCGAGATTCTTCAGTTGTCAACTGAACAGATGCCCCAACGCCTAATGAGCTTCAACTCACCCTAGAACCACCCTACCACCCTAAAGTCTTCACAGGCTTGAACCTATTGGTGACTTCATGCACCAGCCTAGCACCACCCTACCACCCTATAGAAGAATAAAAGAAGAATGGACTCCAGTACCAGGGAAAATGATCCACTTTACAGTGATATAGAATGATGTAGAAGAACAAGAAACACTCGACCATAACCCCAAATATGACACAACCAGTTGATGATGATCGTAGACCTCCTAACACTGCCTCTTCAACTCTTGGCAGATAGACACTTGTACAATTTTTACAATGATGCATTTACAATGACTTAGTACAATTATATCTTTATAAATATTGTATGCAGCGCTGCCCACTTGAAGACTTCACGTGATGAAATTATTGTTGTTGTTCTACACCTTGATTTTTGTTCTTGTCATGCTACCCTTTGCTGCACCTTGCTTTTCTTTGCTGCCCTAGAAAGTCTGGTCCTTTGTAGCCCTTGACAACACATGATCTAGCTTTTTCTTTCCTTCAAGGATCTCGATATTGAATATGGTGTATATCTGTTATTTCATATCCCCAATATGTGATTTTTGGTTTTTTAGTAATCCTATGATTATTCTTTCCAATTCCACAGGTTTGATCCAATTTGGATTCTTCAAGAGAGAGTTATGCCCAATCGCTCACAATGACCTACTTATGGACTAGTTTAGTAGAACAAACTTGTATGGCATGCCACGTGTCACTGTTTCTTCATTCGGATCTGAAATTGATACAGAAAAAACTGTAGTATGTGCACTATCTGCTAATTTTTAAAAAATTCCAATCTGATACTCAGAGAGAGCATTATGACGATTTTTCCAAGGTCACTTCTTTGAGATGAAGTTCAGGAGCCTGCAAAAACACTGATTTCCACAGATCATATATCTAAAAATATTATGCACCTTGATATGAAATTTTTACAGGAGCTTCCTTGAGATGTCATCGTCACCTCATAAAAACTTCAGCTTCTTAACCTTCGTAGAAAAGAATTTAGATCTCAAATGCCACGATGACCTGTTTCAGGTAGCGAAATCCCTACACAAGGAGGATATGAGGACCACAATTTATATAAATGCTTAGGTTGAGAGGGTATTTAACAAGTGAACGTGGGAGGGATTTTAGGAGCTAAAAAAATATTAATTATTGAATTTTCAATGACCCATGCCACAACCCCATGGGGTTTTGGCCCACTGAATGGGGTTACAAACTTCAAACATGAATATCTTTCAAACTGTGAAGAATTACATGGTGTGCAATATATCAACAGAAACATCTCGACAAGTAGAAACCATTAAAAATATTCTTGACCCAAAATATAGTAATTTTTTAGGTAAAAATTACCATGCAAGATCAGGGTAGCCCCTATTAATTCTTGGGTTGACATGAATGAAAACCACTGATCAACAATCTCCCCCTTTGGCATTGATGGCAACACAAGTACTCCCCCTACGATCATGATCCCTCTTCCTACAAAATTCTCTCCCCCTTTGACATCAATGGAAAATTGTAACTCCCCTGACACACAACCATCCTGTGGACCTATACACACTTCCACTCCCCCTTTATATTCGAAATAAGGAAAATATAATGAGAACTTGGAAGAATCCCAAGCTTCTGGCAAACATATTCAAATGCTTCATGAGTACTCTTACGATCATCAACGCTTCTTGCCAAATCTGCATATGTAAAATATTGAATAATGAGATTGTTACCCTTGGGTTACCATAAGCCATATTCTGTTGTTCCCTTTAGATATCGAAGAATTATTTTGATGGCAATAATATGTGATTATTTTGGTGTTGCTCGGAATCTTGCTACTTGTCCAACTGCTTGCATAACATTTGGTCGAGAGGATGTTACATATAGAATACTACCAATCATAGATCTGTACAACCTTTGATCGACATCCTTAGATGAGTCGTCTATGCTCAATTTGCAACCTATTACCATCAGAGTAAGGATGGATTTGAAATCTTCCATTTTGAATTTCTTGAGCATTTCCTTGATGTAATTGGCTTGACATATAAATACTCCTTTCTCTTGTTGAAATGTTTGAAGCCCTAAGAAGTATGTCAGCTCACCAAGTAAAGACATCTCGAACTCACTTTTCATATTTGTAGAAAAGTTCTTATTCAGTCGATCATCATTGCTATCAAATATTATATCATTCTCTTTATCTATTAGATGTGCTTTAGTTGCTTCATCCAGAACATATATGTCGTTTGGAGTTCGACTTGCTGTAGCCACAATTTCACGATACCTGCCTTTCCTGATTTCACATTTTGTGGATTTGAATAGTATTGTGTGTCCTTGATCACACATTTTTCCAACACTGAGTAGATTGTGATTCATGTTTTCAACCAATAGAACATTCTTGGCTAGAGCATCTTTGCTTCCTAGAGTGACGGTATTGAACTTATAACATTTGAAAATCCATCATTTCCAAAGGACACGGTTCCATCCTTGTTCTCTTTCAGAGATACAAATTTCTTTCTATCTCTAGTCATATGCGTTGAGCAACCACTATCAAAATACCACACATATTTGTTGTTTTGATTCTTGAGAGCAAGAGAACAATTATCATTCTTCTTCTTCTTCCATGTTCGTTCGTTCTATGGCTTTGAATATTCTTCTGGAGGATTTTCAATTCTGTAGTCTCTGGATATGTGTCCAAAGTGTCAACATTTGTAACATTCAATATTATTTATTAAATGTTCAAATCTATTGATGTTTAGTTGAGCCTTGGGAGGTTCATATTTGACAGATCTCCTAGAATTGTATTGGTTCCTAGGATACGTGCGACATTCTATAACTTTATGACCAAATTTTCCACATGAATAAAAATAGACATAAAAAATATGTTGGTACCTGGATGGAAATATTCGTTGAGGAATTGTCTTCCAAGGTTGTTCTTGCGAACCTTGTCCAATGAAGTCTACATGCATGTCAGATCTCATAGGTTCATTATATTTAGTTGTAGAAGGTCCTTCTTCTTCTTCTTTGTAACTGAGGCCAGTTCGGTCATTGTAATATTGTTGATTTTTTATGAGTTCTTCCAATTCCCTTAAGCTGTTGGCACAGTTTTGGACAATTTTTCCCTTCTTCACTTCCTTATGCAGTGAGACTACTTCAGCTTCTAATGCTTCCCTTTCTTGGTTGCTTTCTTCCAAATTATTTTGAAGTGACTCTTCAATACATTTGTGTTCTTCAACTTCAATTTTGAGACCCTGAACTTGTTCTTCAAGAGTATTGGAACAAATCTTCTCAGCCTTGAGCTCTTTTATAAGCTTGATTTCCTCCTTAGAAAATTCTTCTATGGTCATCCCTTCTTCTTCGTTGTTTGATACCTCTTGTTTAATGTGCTTGGCCATAAACAATACTCTCTCATTGGCTTCTTCTTCGTTGTCATTGTCTTCATCGAATGATGAGCTATCTTCTTTAGAGAGAAAATTCCTTTTGAATCCTTTATTTTTTCTTTGCTTGTTGAATTTATTAAAGCATTTCTTTTCTTTTGAGTTTCCATCACTTCTATTCGGACATTTTGCTGTGAAATTCCCAACCTCACCATAGCCTAAACATATTAATGGAAGTTTACCCTTAAATTTTCCCTTACCAATTTTTAGTTTTCTCGTAAATTAAGCATATTCTCCATCTAAAAGACCTTATTCATAATATTCCTTTTCTTCACACTTGTAGGTGCAGGTCTGTGCCTTTGAAGGTTGTTTTGGTTTTCTTAGATGCAACGAATGCAATTTCTAGATGTGAAGTACCCTCTTCTTCATCAAGTGTCATTTCACATACTATGAGAACTCCATGTAATTCCTCTTTGTTGAGTTTGTCCAGATTTGCACTATATTCTAAGATCGATACCTTTAGGTTGAATCTCCCTGGTAACGTTCTAAGAATATTTCGTATAATAGTCTTCTCATCAATAGGCTCTCCCAATCCTTCCAGAGTGTTGGTTATTTCATCAACATGTTGGAAGTATGCAACAATGTTGTTATCTTCTTTCATTTTGAGTTGCTCAAATTTTTCTCTGTATAATTGAAGGTTTGCTTCTTTGACATTTGAGTCACTTGCATATATATTCTCAAGCTTGTCCCATAAAATTTTGGTGGTTTTAAAACCCAAAACCTTATGATAAGCAGATTCAATAAGTCCACTGATAATAATATTATTTTCTTTTGCATCATTTAACAAATTATTCTTACCTTGTTCATCCACGGTTGATGTAAATCCATTTGGAACAATGTCCCATACATCATAACCTTGTGCCAAAAGATAGGCCTCCATTCTTCCTTTCGAGAGTGCATAATTATTTTCATTGAATAGAGGTACACCATTCTTGGTATGCTCCATGACCTCCTTCTAGCTATTAAACTTCTATTGAAGGAACCAAGCTCTGATACCAATTGTTGGAAATACTGAGAGGGGGGGTGAATCAATATTCCTTTCAATTAGTATTATTATTAATCTTTCAGAGCATTAGTTAATCTTCAATTATTATCAGTGTTTGTATAATGAGAGAAGTAAACAAAAGGAACAAAAATGCACACAGTTTTTAAGGTGGAAACCCTCTCTAGGACAAAAACCACCTGAATTATTTTCTAATATTTCTTTAATATTCAACTCCAATTGAAAATAAAGCCCAACTTCCTAGAATCAAGAAAAGCATTCTTCTCCATCTCCCACTAGATGGATGCTCCAACACTCGAGATTCTTTAGTAGTCAACTGAATGGATGCCCCAACACCCAGTGAGCTACAACTCACCCCAGCACCACCGTACCACCCTAAAGTTTTCACAGGCTTGAAATTGTTGGTGTCTTCATGCACCACCCTACCACCCTATAGAAGAATGAAAGAAGAATGGACTCTCGTACCAGGGAAAATGGTCCATTTTACAATGATATAGAATGATGTAGAAGAAGAAGACACACTAGACCATAACCCCAATTATGACACAACCACCTAATGATGATCCTAGACCTCCCGAAACTGCCTCTTCAACTCTTGGCAGATAGACACTTGTATAATTTTTACAATGAACTAGTACAATGATACCTTTATAAAGACTATATGCAGTGCTGCCCACTTGAAGACTTCATGTGGTGAACTTATTTCTGTTGTTCTGCACCTTGATTGCTACTCTTATCATGCTACCCTATGTTGCACCTTGATTTTATTTTCTGCCCTATAAATTATGGTCCTTTGCAGCCCTTGACAACACATGATATATATTTTTCTTGCCTTCTAGGATCTCAATATTGAATCTGGTGTATTTCTGTTATTTCAGATCCCCAATATGTGATTTTTGGTTCTGTAGTAGTTCTCTAAGTCTTCATTCCAATGCCAGGTCTGATCTAATTTTTATTCTTCAAGAGAGAGCTATGCCCAATCTCTCACAATGACCTAATTATAGACTAGTTCAGTACATCAAACTTGTACGGAGTGCCACATGTCTCTGTTTCTTCATTCATATCTGAAAGTGATACAACGAAAACTAAATTTCGTGCACTATCTACAATTTTTTACAAAATTATAATCTGATAATCAGAGAGAGAGTTATGATGATTTTCCCAAGGTCACTTCTTTGAGATGAAGTTCAGGAGCCTGTAAAAACACTGAATTCCAAAAATCATATCTCCGAAAACATTGCGCACCTTGATCTGAAATTTTTACGAGAGCTTCCTCAAGATTTTGGATTCGCCTCATAAACAGTATAACTTTTGACCCTTCGTAGAAAAAAAATTTAGAGCATAAATGCCATGATGAACTGTTTCAGGTAGCAAAATCCCTACACAAGGAGGATATGAGGATCACAATTTATATAAATTCTTAGGTTGAGAGAGTCTTGAAAAAGTGGACGTGGTAGGGATTTTAGGAGCTTAAAATTTATTAATTATTTAATTTTCAATGACCCATGCCACAACCCCGTGGGGTTTTGGCCCACTAACTGGGGTTACAAACTTCAAACATGAATATATCTCAAACCATGAAGAATTACATGACATGCCATATATCAATAGAAACATCTCGACAAGTAGAAACAATCAAAAATATTCTTGACCCAGAATATAGTAATTTTGTAGGTCAAAATTACCATGCGAGATTGGGGTAGCCCCTGGTGCTGCTTGGGTTGACATCAATGACAACCATTGATCAACATTGGTTAAATCCCTTTATTTATAGATAATAAATAAATAAATGATTTATTTATTATTTCAAGGATGAGGTTAAGGAATAATTAAATAAATAATGATTTATTCGTATTCAACAAGGAATATTATTAAATAATTATTTAAATAATTATTCCTAGAAAATAATAAGATAAATAATGATATCTAATAAATTCTCTCGTTCTGGGTTAAATATGACCAATAATATTAATCAAATAGTGGTTTATTTAACTATCCCTAGAGGAAAATCAAACAAATAAGGGTTTATTTAGTTATTCCTCATGGGGTTTCTTGTTTAGACCAGAAATAGTTTAATAAACTATGGGTTATTAAGTTATTTCTCATAGTGAAAGAAATTTTACTATGGTAAAATTGGTCTTACATGATGTACTTCATTCCATCTAATAATAGCAGGTTAGATGACCAAAAATTATTGTAACAAAGTGCTTTCTTTGCACTTGTACAATATTCTTCTGCAGTTCATAAAATGATATATTGTACACATCCATGACTAGATCATCATCAAGGGGAACTACCTCCCCTTCATCGCTCGGGGCTTGCTTTGTGGTTGAAGGTGGTGTATTCTGAAAGGTTGCCTGAGGTGCGATGGGCATCACATCCACATCCTCATCTTGCAACTCTAGTCCTATTTCCATGTCCACAAATTCAATCAATTGTTTAATCTCTTGAGAAAACTCTTGTTACTGCATAGGTTCACTCACTCCTTTTGCTACCAGATGATCCTGTATCTATTGTTAAACCTATTTAGGTGTCATATCTTCTTTTGTGGCACATTTTCTTTGTTCCTCTTCTTTCTTTTGTCTCTTTTCTTTCAACTCTTGTTCTCCTCTCTACGCTCTCTGCACTGTTTCTTCCAATATTTTCTTCTCTCTCTTTCTCCGCTCTTCTCTTTACTGCCTTTGTCACCTATTTTCTTCGATTACCAAATAAAATTTCTTATTGAGAGGATCTTCTTTCATTTTCCAGCTTTTTTCCTCTTTTGCATTGTCAACTACCTTCCTCTTTCCTTTTTTGTGCACCAGGTTGTTGCATGTTGTTGGTGTTTCTTCCAGAACTACTTCCACTTGCGGAATAACTTGAGAAGTCTCATCCACACTGATTGGATCATGAGGTCAGAAGGAGTTACAATAGTTCTTCCGTGGTTCCTCATTTGGCCACTGATATATCCCACTAACCCAACTGCAGTAAAATCCCACATAGTGGTCTTTGCAAATTCCCCTCGCATCATACAGATTGTAACTCTTTGTACTGAAATCAAATCTAACTATGGTTTTCCCTTTTGCATATGCAACCTTTAGATTCTTAATATTGTATAATCTAACCTACAAAGGAATATTTTTCCATGGTTCCTTTTTCGTCCTATGTAGTGTTGTTGAAAACCTCGTGGAGATATGATAAGATACCTCTTGCATGAAAATTTTTTAGGTGGCATATCTTAGCAAAAGATGTGGTGGCTTCTATCCACCGAATACTCTGATCAATGTGCCATCCAGTAAGGTGAACCAATCTACAATATTTGATATCGCCTTCATAGCTTCTTGTGACGTGAAAGGTGGTTCCTCCTGAAATATGAGCCTCTAAAGCAAGATGATGAAGTGATTAGTAATCTTCACCATGACTTCACGATGACTACAATATGAGAGTATATCGAAAAATATATATATGGCAGTGTATCTCGTTGTCCATGTCCAGTTCATGTTAGGGAAATGATTTGTGCACAAATTACATCCAATATGTATGCAGACATATAGAAGCGTGGTTGCTTTCCCTTGGCTGGATTACGAGCTTTTTTCACATGTACTCTCAATTAATGAGCCAAAATATTTGACCAGTTTAACAACTTCCCCTTATTCACTACCTAGTTCAATAAGATATCCCACCCCTTAGGGAAGGCCTCCATGTCTGGTTGGCCATAAATTATACAAGCTAGTATGACCAAAAGCTGATAGGCTTTCCTGAGTGATTTTGTTTTGTAAATGTGGGTGGGTGTCTGTCTAAAGTTTGTTGGCTCATTCACCCAACTCTTGATTATATATCTTGTGTTAGTGTAGCTATGAGTGACACAGAATAGTGATTTCATGTTCTTCACTAGCCTAGGAATATGGTACATCTGCTTGAAATATGTTGTCAAGAGTGTATCAAGCTTCTACCTGCTGGTGTTGCTCAATGTCATGGTTTTCACATCAATTTTTGAGGCAACCCAACTGATCATATATGCACATGGGGAGGATGGATACCTACATGCAACCTTGTAAATCCCTGACTACATGATGCTGAGATACACTTGCTGGTCTTCCTACCTGAAAATCATTTGTGAAATCATCTTTGATATGCTACCATGTTAGTTTTGATCACTTCTCTATGAACAACTGACTGTACGCATAAACTAACAAGCTAACTAGAACTTGCTCAACTTCTTCCCCAATACTGATTTCAATGGTTTATTTTGAGGCAACTCTCTTTGATTCCATTTTCAAAGTGATCACTAGAGAGATGCTCAAAAAATATTGTACTTATGGGACAGAAAATACACCGACGATAAGAAAATATCAGTTATAAGAAAAACTACTTTCAGGACATGCTCATGAAACACACCAGGAAAATAAATGGAAGGATTGCAAAATTCATGATGGGAAGAGGGTCTAATTGGCTAGGAACTATGCACTGCATAGTCCTAGCAGTTAGGGTTGAAGCTTGTGGCTTGAGACTGTGCAATGCACATTTCAACCTCGACACTAAGACGAGAGAGAAAATGCATTGCACAATGCACAATGAGGTTGGCCTATACTATGCATTATGCAGCTCCAGAGGCCAAGCTATAAGCTTGAGCCTCCATATTGCACAATTCCCAATGGGGAAAAGTGAATTTTGGCCAAGGGAAAGGTTGATTTGCCTAAAGGAAGTGTGAAAAATGAGAAGATATGAGAGATAGTGAAGGCTTGAGTGCATATCTAACTAAGTTTTGATGAAACAAGACAAATCGAGTTCATAAATTGAACAAATGAGAAGTGAACGATATCAGTGAGGAGAGTCGTTGCAACGACGACCATCGGTGAAAAAATGAAGAAACCGATGTGACACTTGTGAAATGCAAATGGAAAACTTGAAACAACACTTCTACAAGCTAAATAAAGTTAAAATTCTAGCATGCACGTAAAGAAACAAGAAAAAAAACACTCATACAAGCCAAATGGAAAAAACAATGAAAAGTGATAAATGTAAAAATCACCCAGAAAAGCGAAGATGATTGCACCAAAGGTTCCTTGATCTCCTCGAGAGTGCTACAAATCCATGATCGAATGTGAGAATGATCTCTAGGGGAATCTATTAAATAGATTTCAAAAATTAGGATTTATGACACGCATGTCACAATTTAAGGGAAAAGCGACACATGGCAAAAGTTTCCAAAAATAGCGAGTGTGCTTCCTTCAGGTTACTAAAAATAGATCCCTAAATATCATTTTTTTCTTTTTTTGCTTTTTTTTCTAAGAAAATTTTCCATGAAACTTGCTAGTGTCTAAATTTTTAGTGATCAAATACTCTCTTTCAGGTTTATTTGGTAGTGTTCCTTGGTCAAAATTTTATGTTTTCAAATAAATTCTCAGATAAATTTTGTTCACTGAATGTTGTATAGGTCTGATGCTGCTCCCTCCACCCACTCATATTCATAATCAAATTTAAGTTCATGTCATTCATCATCATCTAGGGTCATAGATCAGTTAACATACCCTCATCTACATCATGGTCTAGGCATATTTTGTCTTGTCATCATAATATCATGTCATGAAAGAAAGACAAATAAAAGTAATTGCCATTAGTTAAGTCATTTTCATTGGGAGTTAGCAAATATAGGAAAATAAAGCAAAGGAAACTTTCCTTTTCTCAAGAAGTATGCTACATGATCAAAGTTTTTCAAAAAAATTTTTTCTCAAAGTACAATATGATTTCTCTAAAGACAAAAAGAAAAGTTTGTGAGTTATAAAGGGAAATGAAGCTTTTTTAGTTCATTGTAACCTTTGGGTTTCAAAATATCTCCTCTCTCATGCTCACAACTCTCCATAGCCATCCAAATATTGAAGGAAACCAACAAAAACTGATCCATATTTCTCCTTGCTATGTTTCTGCTCCTCGCTACGCTTCTGGGGTAGCCACACTATGCTTTTGGCAGTTTGATACACTTTTGGAATCCAAGATCCAAAAAGTCATAAAAGGGGTTAGTTCAATATTTATTAAGGTTTATATGCTTACAAGTCAGTAAGTGAACATTCCTTACCTCTCATTCAAGTGAATTTCTTCAACAAAAGCTGGATTACCTGTTATAGGGTTTTCAACTACGTTTTTGGATTGTTGTGATTTTTAGCTTGATTAAGTTGGAAAAACCCTAGTTTCATCACATACAAACCTTAAAAAATCACTCATATACCTTACCAAACGACTCCATATAATACATACATCTCATAACCCCCATTTTCACTCAAACCCTTGTTCTCACAACGTTTTTGCAGAGAAACAAGGTAAACTCTATGTTTTTACCACTTTTCCCTCTTTCCCATAACCATTTCCAAAATTTTCACTTTAATTGTGTTTCTAACTCACCATCCTATCTCCCAAAATTTTTAGGAATTTTCCCCTAACTCCATTCCATCTCATTTCTGTCCTGTAACCCACTGTATCATTATCCCCTGTTTTCCTAATTTTTTTTCACCTTCCCTTTCCTTCACATCAAGCTAGGGTTTTATTTGCTAACAAACATCATGGAAGGTGGGAAGAGAAAGTATAACAAGGGAGGTCATAATTCCATATTTGAGCCATCTAATTTTCAAGAGATCAATTCTTCTCCCTATGTCAATAAATCATTTGAATACACTCGTTGTTTAAGATTTTGTGAAAGAGTTCAAGAGGTAGGCTTCCATGCTCAATTGAAATTCATTTTTTCCACTAGATTTAGGAGAGATAGGGCTAACATAAAAAACATCAAATTCACTATATAGACAGATTCTATAGCCTCAACAATAGGTATCCCAAACCATGGAGAAATCTGGTTCAAAGGGATGGATTTGGACATCGAGAACTATAGAATTTTCCTTCATGCATTTACTTGATAGGTATTCCCCTTTGATGAAGTTGATCATGGCAGTATTTTACATGTGAAGGAAGGTTCTCAATATTGTACCAGTACCACATAAGGCTATTGATGCATTTCACTGCGACCAAGCCACTCAATTTTCCTCATTACCTATTCAGGAGTTTGGTCAAAATGACTGAAAAGGTACAAAGTAAAGGAAAGGATCACCAAAATAATTTGTTCCGCCATAGTTTTGTCAAGGTTATAGTTTTGTATCAGCTCTCAGAAATCAATATGACCTGGGAGACATTCATGAAGTCAATTGCTTCTATGCCTACTAATATTCCACCTATTATTCAGAGTATACCATTAGCTTCAGCAAAGCCACAAGAAGTTGGCTCTTCAAGAAAACAAGCAGAGGTTCTAAAGATACGAAGGATTAAAGTCACTCAAAATTATGAGAAGGGTAAAAGGATGGTTTTTTCTCCTATGATCACTAGAGGTTTTCTTTCACCTGAACCTAAAACTGAGCAAGTATTAGGAGAAACCATGGAGCAACCACCTATGCATTAGAGTGAGTCACCTTTGCAACAAAATGAAGAAAAAAAACCTATGGAGGTTGACATGGAAGGTTATGTCGAAAAGAAATCAGCTGAGGAGATAATCAAATAAAGGGATGTAGAGATAGCAGAGCTAAGGGACAACCTCTCAAGGGAAAATTTCATGATAACATTCCTACAACAAGAAAACATGCAAATTAAAGTAAAACAACTGCTCCAAAGCAAACCAAAGGAAGATATTTAGGCATACAAAGGTAAGGGAAAAGCAGTGGTATATTTTTATCAGTGTGAAGACAAGGAGGTTGAGAAAAAGCCAAGAAGGCCAAGAACAAGAGGATTAACTAGGTAAAAAGAACAAGAAACAGAGTTATCTCCTCCATTAGGTCAGAAAATTTTGGATGATTTGATTGCTGCTGAAATAGAGAAAGATAAAGAGTTTTGGATTGAAAGGGTGAATGAAAATATAGAGAAGCTCTTGAAGAAGGTAGAAAGAAACAACAACCTCTAGAGGCACATGGCGAGACAGTACTTCACCAGGAACCAAATCGCTGAAGTAAGGGTTAAGAATTTAAAGAAAAAGCTTAAAGAAACCCTAATTAAGCTAAAGGAAAAATAAAACTTGGTTTTTCTATTTGAGGCATCTCTAGTTGTATTTATCATCATTCAAGGATTCCATGGACCAAAATTAAACATTTTTTTATCATTTTTGATATATTTTGTGATTTTTCGCAAATTTTGGAAATTTCACCCTTGCAGAAGTGTCGCGTAGCCACGCGGCGCTTTTCCTGAGAGGGTCCAATGGAGTTTTTATTTACATGGTTGGATTCATTTTGGAGTGATAATTCTAGATATGGTATTTATTTTAATGAACCCTCCTAGTTTTGAAGAAAAACTAAAAAAAACACCCTATTTTTCATGCTTCAGCAATTGTTTTTCAATGCACGCTACGCTTCTAGAGTACTGTTGGAAAAATGAATTTTTGAAGGGATAGCACTAGATTTCCTCTATCCAACCCAACCTTAAGCATAAAAATTATTAATATCAGAAAGAAGATGCCTAAAATCCAGTTAAAATGCCCTCCAAAAGCACCCAACACTTTGCTAAAAAACGTGATGCTTCTACCAGGCACGCGATGCTTCTATCTTGGATGATTTCTAGATAGATGTCAGTGAAAAAAAATCAAAATCTTGAGGTTAAAGCTATATCAAGAGATTTTTTATGGATAATAAAGTCTATTTATGCCCCTCATTGTTGAGGAATCTTGTAATTACTCAATGAGACTCCTAGTTATTAGCTAAATTTGGGGGGAGTGTTTCTAACTTCCCTAAATTCTAGGTAATGACTCATTAGGTGCATTTATGGTGTATTTTGGATCATTTTTTGACACAATGAGGTGGATTCTTCTCTATTTTCTATATGTACTATAACTCAAGTAATTTTAGAGGTGGGATAGTTGATATTACAGTTGTGGAGCTTATGTAAAATCTTTTACAGTGAAATCAAAGACATGTTGTGGAGCTTATGATTTTAGATGATAAATCTTACGAGTCTATAAAAAAAATTCTTACTTTTTGTGCTTTGTTTTATAATATTTTCATGAATTTTTTCTATTTCTTTTGATGAATGGACTCATGTAATATTTTCATTCTGACTCTCTCTTTTCAAACCTTATACCACATTGAAAATTTAAGTATGTTTCTAAGTATACCTACCTGGCCTCATCTTCATCTCTGCAAATATTCATTTGAAATAACACTTTGAAAACCTAGACCTAGTTCCTAGGCTGACACTTCCTATCTAGAAAAATTCAAAACAAAACCCTAATTCACTGAGCTTATAACTAGGCTAAGATCATTTCCTTTCTAGTCACCTCATTTACTGGGAAATTGACGTTGAGAGATCCCTCTATGGTTTGGTATGAATAGCTACCAAATCTAAAGATTGGTTTGAGGTTACCTCCTTCAGTATTCTTTCTCAGCCTTGGGAAATAGAGGAAGTGATAATATTTTTGGCGTCATTGTCGAGGAGCGAATGTAAAAATTTCCCCGGGGATACTTCTTTTATTTCACTGAAGGTTAGAATTGTGGGTGAAAATTTCTAACATTCAAAGAAGGCTAAGCCAATAAATTTGAGCCAAAGTACAGATTCTCAAGGAAACTGCCTCCCAAAAGACACACCAGGTCATATCTAGACCTGAATTCCTCACTAATTTTTAATGACCCTGAGAGTCTTTTGAAAAAGCATAAAACAAAGTCTAAAAAGTTATAAAGGGTTTACCTCCACTTGTGAAATCTACATTCTTACCTACGAGGTTAATTTCTCCAGAATATTTGTCCTTTAATTTCAAATTTGAGACATATTTGTTCAAGTCCAAATCAGAATCCTTCCTTTCATAAACACTCTTTGACCCAATTGATTTTGAGACCTACTTTCCATTTTCTAAGTCTTCTTATTTCTAGGTTTATAGTAAGGTTTAGTCTGACTTTCATAAAATTCAGGGTTTGGTCGATAAGTTTCAAGTAACTTCCGAAAAAGGTTATTTCCAATACCAACAACAAGCTTTTTCTTCACCATCTACTATCACACCTTCTCACACAGCTACACCATCAGCTCTCACTTTCACTCCATCACTACCTTTGTAGTTATACACTCCATCAACACCTCCACAATGTACTCTATTGGTCATGGCCATATTTTCTCTGTTGATTCTACCACCACAACTCATTGCACTACCTAAAAATTATGGTAAAATATTGCCTCTGTTTGATGGAACATCAGAGGTTACTTCTCACCAACACATTGTCAAAGTAGTTGACTTCATTGATATTGAAGAGATTGATAACGATGATGCCAATATACACATTTTAGCACAAATTTTCTCTGGAGAGGTTAAAAACTAGTTCCGCTCCCTAAAAAATGGTTCTATAGCTAATTCATAACAACTGATTGATTTATTTATGGAAAAATGGGAGGAAAACAAGAAACCTTTACAAATTCTAGTTGAATACAATGCCTTGAAAGGAAATCCTAATCAGTCTGTGCAAGACTTCACAGCTAGATTCAATAGAATTTATGATTCCATTCCTAAAACCATCAAGCCTCCTCTAGGCCTTGCACTACTTCATTGCCCAGATGGTTTTGATCCTGATATGGCTTACCAGGTGAGGGAAAGAAATCCATCCACCCATGAAGAAATGCAGAGAAATGAAGTCAGCATTGAATCGAATTTGATTATCAAGAAGTCAAAAATAAAAATAGAAAAGAGGGTAACCATCAAGGAAGAAAAATCTACTTCATCAAAGGCAAAAATTGATACCTTTATCAAAACAATGGAGAATACGATGGAAAAGATGACCATCGTGGATAGATAAGCTTAACCCTCAATCAGAAATCCCAATCTTAGGGGTCAACAATAGCAACGCCAATACATGATAAAGAAAAGGGAGAAGAGGGGCCAAGATCAACAAATTCAGCAACAAATTCACACTCCATTTAAAAAAAAAACTATACAAAAGGCCCTGATGAAGAAGAAGAAGAGATTTTAGGAGAAAATCATTTATTTGAGGAAAATCAACATCTTGTTTTTATTACTGAAGAATATCATTTTTCTGCAGAAATTTATGCACCAGATGATCAACAATATGTTTTGTCTAACGATGATATTTTATCAGTATGGATAGAATATTACCAAAGAGGATATCATAATTCTCTTACTTAGGTGCAAAGGCGGTATGGTTTGAGAAATAGGAATGTGCCTATAAGCTCACCTCAAAAAAAACATAATTCTCAAATAGATGCTCACCATAAAGAGATTACTACTTCAAATCAGAGCAAGGATAAAGGACATGTTGTTCCTAATCAATGGAAAGGCAGTGAATTTTTTACCAAAAATTAGAAGAAAGATAAAGAAGTTCAAGACAGGGGACAGAGAAAGGAGATTCCACACAAATATCAGCCCAAAAATAAAAACACACCATATAAAGAGGTAGAAAAACATTCTTCCTTATGTAATCTTGAAAGTGAAATCTCAAAACTGAAAGTCTCCATTCCTTTGACTGAAATAATCAAGAATGACCAGTATAAGTTTCAAGTAGCCGAGTTGCTTAGGGTAGATCAAATGTTTGATATGGTGAATATGAGTGATGATCACCTTGAAATTTTATTTGGCCCCGTTGTAAATGGTGACTTAGAAGATAGTGAGGTCCCTCCTTTTTATCTTAACCTTAAAATTCATGATTTTATCCTCCATAATGACATGTTAGACTCCGAAGCATCCTATAACCTCATGCCTAAAGAAATCATGGACAAACTAGGATTGGATATCACCAGACTCTACCATGACTTTTACTCTTTTGATTCAAGAATGGTTAAATGTCTTGGTCTCATCAAAGCTCTAGTGGTGTCTTTAGAGAAAATTCCAGCCAAAAAATGTCCTCATGGACATTGTTGTAGCTAATATCCCTCCCAGATATAGAATACCTCTCTCTTGGTCATGGGGAGAAAAAAATAGAGGCACCTTGCATCTCAACTTTTCCTATGCTACTATACCGGTTTTTGGGAAAATCAGAAAATTATACGGGGAAAATAAGATGAAATACATGATCAGTAGCAAAGAAAAGCCTAATAATCACCCAATACATGGTGTTCATACATATTTAGAGTATTTTATATTATTCAATGATGATTTTTCAACATCGTCATAATTTTTGATGTAAGAAAAAGCCGAAAATTTAGAATTTAGAATTTTTGTTAAAAAAGTTTGAAGTGCAGAAAAAAAGAAAAGATGCCAAGTAGCTCACAGCCAAGTGCATCAGCAAAAAATATAGATGAAATATTGAAATAAATAGAACCTATTCATACAACAGACCTTTTGTAGAGCTATAAAAAGGGTCTCTTTCACCTCTGATTACCTCACATTAATATGTCAATCCGGGAGTGTTTTGTTATTACAAAGAGTGACTCAATCCGAGGCTATCATTTGTCAGAGTAATGCTAGTAGTGCGGTGCTTAAGAAATAAAAAGAGTAAACGGATGCTTGCTTGTAAGCTGAATTACTTGAAAGAATAAATCACACACTCGAGAAAACTCATGGCTTATCGATCAGAGGGTTCGGCGAGTGATAACCCATCCCTTCGAAGCTGATGGAAAGGAAATTAGAGCATAGACCACAAGCACTGGGAGCTGGAGACGGTATTTGCCAATGCTCACTACGACCTTAGATCATCTCTCAAGCCAAAACAACAAATGCAAGTAAATGGAGCAATGAAGCAAATAAAGGATTGAGCGATGCAATCCCGGAATAGAACGACAAGTCTAAAATGGAGCGACAATTGAATAACTAAGTCCCTGCAGGTTGTAACCAAACTTAATCTATTAACTAAAATGCACTCTTTGCAATCAAATAACATTCTTTCACTCTAAAGGCAATTCACACAAATCACACTAATGGAACAGCAATAACTATTAATGAATTATGGAGCAGATCTTGATAAATCGAAACGCACACAACACGAGCGTTTAGTATACTTGACTACGCTAACAAAATAGTAAGAACATGCAATTAACTCTTAAAAGGATTAATAATTTGATGCGGAGTCAACACACGATTCTATGTGTAGAAACCTCAATGATTCAATCTTTAACAGAGCATGTAATATAGACTTATAAAGCATATCAAATTGTCAAATAACAATGATAAACAAACCACACGGAAATCAAATCGTAATGGGTACGAAGCAAGTGTCCTTCGAGGGGCCGGGCCCTTAGCCTCCCGAGGATACACGCTTTAAGTTAATCCAGAGCGCAAAGATGAAATAATCACCAAGCTTGTATTAATGCATCGATCAAAAATACATTGAACAGTTCTCAACGAGACTTAATAATCAAAGGCGATGTTTTACGAGAAAATTACATAAAAAGCGTATCCTCCCTCTATATCTCAAGCTAACTGATCTTTGTCCCTTTATATAAAGGCGACGTCGGAGATGTCCAAGTAGCAAGATAAATAAAGCGGCGATCCTTCGGGATCGAAGATCCCTGAGGATTCGCCAAGCTGTTAACTCTTCATCCTGTCTTTTCTTTTCGCTGAAAGTGGTGTCTTCACCTCCTTTTCGGGCGATTTGCTTTGATATGTTTATCCTTGTTTGCATTCGGTTCTCGTTCGGAGGGACAACGATTATCTCGACTTTGTCCTTTCCTTTGGAACGGAAATTCCTCGTTTTCTCCTTTTCACTGTACATAAAATAACCATTATCGGTGGCTAAGTCTTGTATATCAATTTCCACATGTTTTGTTATAGTTCCTTATTATTTTCCAAATTCATGATGCAAAAAGGTTCACAAATTCTATTAGAAAGCCCCTTTGAAATAATCATCAAAAGCATACCTTTTTAGTACTCCACACCCCCACCATTTACCTTGTTTCATGTCCTCATGAAAACATTGTAGATTGACATAGCAAAGCAGTGAGAGAATATCTTTGGAGAAGGAGTCTCATGCGGAGGCCTACAACCATGATGAGTGATTAGATAGTCAAAGAACTGACCTGTTTTCCCCTCGGGCATCTCATACGGGGCCTGAGTATCCGGGTGCGGGTGCCAAATAATTGAGTGCGAAATCTATATCCTAACCGAGGATGACCACCGCTTTCAGAATGCTCTCGCCATAGAGGTTCAAACGGTTGGCGACTAACTCAAAGTTCTCATACTTAAATGGTTCCCTGAGCTGGATGTTTGGATCGGAGAGATTCGGTACCGAAATTTGGTTGCATTAATGGCCAAGTCTTGGATGGAAAGAAAATACTCTAACCCTTCCCGAATAAGTGCCTCATGCATGGGTCCTAAAGTTTCATAGACACTGGAGCCTTTATGAGGGTTTCTATGAGCTCTCCACAAGCTTATCTTTGGGTTCCTGAGGCTCGACCCTTGCAGTAAATCTAGACCATTTTCCCGACTCGGAAAGTATCATAGGCTTTAAGCCACTTAGTACGATTAACCCCGAATGAAATGAATTCTTGAAATTGGATGTCTCCAACGAAAGGCCGAGGGTTTAGCTCGGTCTCTGATTTAGCACAAGGTCATGCAAATAAAGTTCACACAACAATCTCGGACTTTCACTCCATAATGTTTACTGACGATCTATAAAGTCATTGACGGTGTTGATTTATATAGGGGGCACATCGCTTTAACGACTTTTATTTTTAATTGTAAATACCGTTCTAATAAAAAAGCGAGCATAGTTTTTAGCAGGGAGCCCTACATGCTTTAAGACGTCATTGTATAAAGAACACAAGGTATTCATACGCGATATAACGAGTATCTAGTCTACGGGTTACATGTGCAACTTCCTCTTGTTCCTTTCGCCACCCTTCAAAAGCACGGCTTTTGGATTGATTGACATCCCTTAGTTGCTGCTCGTAACTCTTCATATTTTCTCTCGGGGAACCGTTTGCTCTCTAAGTTGTTCGGCCTCTTGCTTTGGGCTTGCTTCACCATCTTATGCAAGGTTTTTGTCTTCGGATCTTTTTTCCATAGGGTCGGTGGAGTCGGGAGTTTTTACACAGAAATTTCTTATTATGTTGTTTGGAGTTCAGAACCCGTATTACCCACGAGGTGGTGCCTCAGATGCGAATGTTCTTGTCACCTGGTCCTTGTATCATCCTTTTTTCGTTTTTAACGCGAATATCCGAAATGCATTTCTGCATTCCTCAACATCATTTGGAACGTCGAGTGGATTCTCGGTAGGGTTTTGAGTAGCGAGCCGATTGTTGGCCCTCTTTTTCTTCCTTCCAGATCTTTCTTACCTTCTGGTTCTTTTTAGAATCCTAATTTGTTGTGCGAGGCTGGGTTATCGTATTCAACAATTTCTGCCGTTCCCTCATAACTTCTTAATTTCAGCGTTTCATTAGAAAGGAGCAATGAGTATCTGTTGCTGATGCACGGACCATGACTAGTTTCAAACTCTTCCTCTTGGGGTTCTTCCTCTTTGTTCTTCTGCTACATGTGTGCAGGGGTAGGAACCTCGGTCAGTTCCCTGTCTCTTCTGAGCAAGCTGCTATTGCTGCTCCTACTCCTCTAGAATTTCCTCTTGTGACTCTGCGACGCAGTTGTTCCCGTTCGATGTTACCTCCTCTTCATCATGAACGAGGCATGTTTTCTTCTTGGAGTTTGTCGTGGGGGTCCTCTCGAACTAGAAGGTTGGCCATACTTGCCCATATTGGCTAAGGCTGCGGCCAAGTCATCTTCTCCCAGTAGGTCTTGTAATGGGCTATCTTCTGCTGTACCATTTCCTCCTCCTGTTCAATTTACTGCTTCTATTTACGTTTTCCGAATGCTCGGTCGCTTCTTCTTCGGATTGCTGCGTCCTCAATTACCACTGGTTGGTTGGCGCTTTCCCTGGAGCTTTTCCAGCCTTCCTCGTATCCGAGCTAACCAGTGCTGATTTTTCCAGGGCTCTTCTATGCTTCCTCTCATCCGAGCTAACCGAGCCGATTTTACGGGTTCCTCACGGGTTGCTCGGGTGGATCAATGGTATGCTTGTGTTTTTCCGATTCTTGGTGTATCCCCTGGTTGTTCCGATGCACTAGCGACATGTTCTCGCGTTTTTCCGGTCGTTACGGGTGTGCTTGTAGGATGTTTACGTTTTGGGGATGGCGTTTGTCAATCCCCCTTAATCATTACAAAGCGGCTCTTCCCAGTGCCTCTGTTGCCAGGGTGAGACTATGGCTAACAACTAGTCGTATTAACCCATGGTGACTAACGACCTGACTCTACATCGTCGTGCCTTTTTTATGCTTTGTGCAACATCATGCGATGAATGAGTTCGGGGAGTGCGGGTAAATTTACATAGCATTTCTGCTTTAAAACGACTAAAATTTTAAGATGTCGTGGTCTTACCACGTCTTTCCTTCCTTCGCAGGTGATGTAGCCCCTGCACTATTCTTGCTAACTCAGTCCATGGTTCTCCTAGGGTTCGTTGCGAGAACTCCCCTCCCCTTAATTGTCAAACTACGGCCTTCGTCTCGGAAAATTTCCATGACCTTACTGTAATCGTTCCTTTTTCAATGTCCCATCTTGATGCGGTGGTCGGTAGTCCGAAACTTACGCAATTATGTCATGCGGTGACCGCTATCCGCTTCCCCCTTGCGTGGAATGACCATCCTGTAGGGTTCTGCAGAGAAATTCCATCGCTCTCTGTTTCATTAGACTCCCCTGTAGGCGATTGAAATAATTCAACCATCCTGCTCTTTCCGGGATCTCCCAGGCAGCGGCGGGAGATCGTCAGCTGCCGAGGCTCGCTTCGAATTGCCCTTCCTCCCATGGTTTCATCGTGGATTCTAAATGGAACGGCAACTACGTTTTCTGTTTGAAACACGGAGAAGGTGATAATCGCAAGGTTTCAAAAAACACGAGTATGCAACGATGCAATGAGAAAGCAATTTTGTGTAAAAATAGAAATGCCATGCCGTTAAACCATGCCAAACCGTCGTACACTATTTTTCCGAATGGTGAGTTGACACGTAATACGGGGAATGATGAGATTAACCTCCCCCCCCGCAATGTGATAGAAATTTGTCCCCGGCTAGACAAATAAAGAGGCGGCACTCGATCTGCAACCAAGTCGAGAAAGGAACGACGATGTGGAATTATGCTATGTTAAAAAGGACAACGAATTACCGAAATCGAGGCGGAGAATTGATCGCGTATTATATAAGAGGTCTGTCGTGTTATGATATGAGGCTAGTGGATAAGACATGTATCGTACTTGCCAAATCTCAAGTGGTCATGGTCACTTCCGTTGCCATGATTGGTAATGATAAATGTTCATGCGATGTATAAATCGAGAAATAACATATGATTAGTTCCTAGGATATAAGAAACAAAAGAGTATTAGTATCTTACCCATTGGTGTAACCAAGGTGACTTCAATACCATTAACGATGCTACTGCTGCCGACAGTGTCCATAACCTTGGCGAGTTGTTTTTTCACCCTCGGAACCATGATCCTTTGTGTATACTTAGGAATGTTGTTATGTCAAAAATGTAGACCATTATGCGGCTTGGTGACCGTTAACCATAATGCCATTCACGAGGGAAGGAGCGAAACGTCGTAGGCGGTCGGCTCGTGATGAGACCTCCTGTTCCAAGGTTTGTTTATTTGATATACCTTTTGGACCATATCCCCGGTGTGGTGGCCATAATGGGAATGCCACTTCACTTCCATCCTCATGATCATGGTAGGTTGGCTCTCGATGAGACCCCCTATCCCTGCATTTGACACTTCACATATCATGTTCACATATTTTTTCTTTTTTTTATAGAATACTTTTCCTTATTTATACACAAAGGGTGGTTCAACACTCCTTAAGAGTAGGAATGGTGGAAGAAGTCTTATCATCTCAATAGGAAGATATAAGCTCTTTTCTCTTATTCCCAAGTACAAATCAAAAAAGTTTAAGGGAATCGGCATGATAAAGGTAACCAATCGGGGAAAAAATTAGTAAAACCATGTCAACAAAAGGTAAGAAATAAGTATGTCCTTCCATTTGTCCTCTTACTAATGCGAGCCTTATAGATATAGCGATTTATGGTTTGCAGATTTCGGTATGTTGTGATTTTATATTTCATTGCACAAATACATAGTCAGTATCTTAAAGACTAGAAAGAAGGCAGGCAAGAAGCATCCTCAATTTAGATCGAGCAAAAAGGAATAAGTCTGTTTCACAAGGAGAGCAAAAGTATGCAAGTGGTGTTCCTTTGGAAAAGAAACAACGACGGATGATAGAAAAAAAAGGGACGACAAAAAATGCAAATGTCGTTCCTTTGGGAAAAAGGAACGAAAGCAAAAAATAAAAATACTATAAAAACACTCAAAACGCCATTCCTTTGAAAAAGGAACAACGACAATAAAAGAACGTGTTTCTTTGAAGAAAAAGGAACAAGTGGTAACCAAAAGGAACAAACTGGAAGATGTAACAATGCCGTTCCTTTGAAAAAGGAGCAAAGTGAGAGATCCCGAATCCTGTTCCTTTAGAAAAGGGAACAGACAAAACAAACAAAACAAGCAAAGCCAACAACATAAAAAAAACACGCGGATGCTATTTTCGAATGGCAAAATCGAACTTTGTAAAAGAAAAGAAACAGACAAAAAAAATGAGAAGAAAATATTTAATTCAAACTTATGTACAAGAACCACTCAAAAACAAAAACTTATGTACAAATTGTAAAAAAAGAAATGAACCCTTAATGAATTACGGGTGAGGAATATTTCTCTTCCTCTCCTAAAATCTCCATATCGGTGTCTCGGTGTAGGCTGTTGCGAAGGATTCCCGAGTGAGTGGTTTGCGATAGAGACGGACTCGGTGGCCATTAACTTTGAATGCATATCCGGAACCGTCAATGGTAATTAGAGTAAGGGTTCCATTGTCATGCACCTTTCCGGATTTCGTATGGTCCCAACCATCGAGTGCGAAGTTTTCCGGGGAAGTCCTGAAAGCGAGAGTCGTATAACGAGCCCCAGTCTCCTCGTGGAAGACTTTGTTTTTGATGAGCGCATCATGCCATTTAGCTCATTGTTTGTTGAATCAATGCTTGTATTTTGTAGTGTAGAGAGCCTAATTTCGTCTAATTCATTGATCTGCTTTGTAGTCGATTGATTTGTGCCTCGCTTAGATCTAGGCCAACTTCTGTGTCTTGTCGTAATGTTTGGATTTCAAATTCTATGGGAAAAATGGGTTGTTTTCCAAACACTAATTGATAAGGTGAGTAACCTAGGTGGTGCTCCTCCATGTGGTTCTATAGGCCCGAGTGCTTCGGGTAGTCGGGTAGCCCAATCACGCCTATGTGACGCAATGGTTTTCGTTAGGATTGATTCTATTATCTTATTGCTACTTTCTACTCGCCCATTCGCTTTTGTGGGTGATATGGAGTAGTGATTTTATCTTTGGGACGTGATAATTGTTGAGTGTTGTAGCTAATTTATGCCCAACAAATTGTGGTCCTCCATCTGTAATTATTTCCCTGGGAAGGCCATAACGAACAAATAGATGGAACAGAGGACCGTGTGACGAGTCCTCTGTGGCTCTTGGAAATGTACGCCTCAACCCATTTGGTGACATATTCTGTTGCCACCAAGATATATGTTTTACGATTTGATGAGGGGTTGATGGGTCCAACGAAATCAAGAGCCCATCGCTCGAATGGTTCTATGACTAAATGTGGTTTCGAGAGGCATCTCATCGGCTTGACCGAGTCGTCCTGCACTGTGGCGGTATCACCGAGCTTGGACAAACTTCTTCGCATCTTTGAAGATCGTAGGCCGGTAATATCTCGTCCGCAATACTTTATGTCCCGAGTTCTACGCTCGGCGAAATGCCCCCCACATGGTCCATCGTGACGAGGCTTTTAGGATGTTAAAGATTTCATCCTCTCTAACACATCGCCGGATATGCATGTCTTCTCCTGTGTGAAACAAATAGCCCCCCAATCCACGAGAATCGAGAACTTTTCCGAATAATCTTCTTGCGCTCATTAGGGGTTAAATGTTTTGGTAGTTTACCTACTGCGAGGTAGTTGGCAACATCGGCATACCGGGGTGTTTGAACGGCAACAAGCAAACAGCAGTGCTCATCCAGAAAATTGATCTTCAGCTGCTGCTGCATCGCTTGATTTTGGTATCCTCGAAAGAAAATCGGCTACGGGGGTTTTCTTTGCCGAGCCGGTCCTTGATTGTGATGTCGAATTCTGCAATAAAATTAACCATCGAGTTACTACGGCATTTGTGACAGGGCTTATTTGCTAAATATTTTATAACGAGAATGGTCCGTATATAAGATAACGAGGATAGCACTGTAATATAATGTCTAAATTTATTGACGAGCATGTATTACAGACTAGGAATTCTTTTTCGATAACGGTGTAATTTAATTCAGCGGGGGATAAATTCTTGCTTGATGTAATAGATAGCATATGGTTTTTTATCCTCTTCTCGCCCTAAGGATCTGCGCCAATGGTACATATCCGAGGCATCGGATGATATCCGGAACGGTAGGTCCTAGTTTGGTCCTCGAAGGGATCGGAGTCGTGGATACAAGCTTCTTTAGATCCTCGAAAGCACGGTCACATTTGTCTCGTCCAAAGAAAATCAACGTTACCGGTTAGTGCATATAAAGGAGCGACAATGTGCGAATAATGCTCTATAAATCGTCTATAGTAAACCGAGAAAAATCCAAGAAAAGTCTGCGTACCTCTGTTTGAGTAGTAGGAGTGGGAATGAGAAAAAAGTATTTGGATTTTGGTCGGGTCTACTCGAATGCCGAGTCGTCTGAAACATAGTGTCCTAGGATAAGTCCTTCGAGTCATCATCAAGAAACATTTTTCGTGGCTTAAGCAAAGCTCGGTAACAATGCAGCGTTGTAGGACTTTTTCTAGGGTGTCTAGAGTCGGATCAAAATCATCTCCATATGGTGTAAAGTCATCCATGTAAACTTCAAGTCCATCATTTATTAAATCTGTAAAAAATGCTAAGGATAGCCCTCCGAAATGTGGCGGGAGCATTACATAGGCCAAAAGGTAGAACTCGATAGGCAAATGTTCCCCGGGGACAAGTAAAAGTAGTTTTATCCTGGTCTTCGGGGGCAATCCGAATACGATTGTATCCATCGAAGCCATCCGAGAAAGAAAAGAACTTCTTCCCCTGCTAAAGTATCTAATACTTGGTCTATGAATGGGAGAGGAAAGTGATCTTTACGTGTTGCCTTATTTAGTTCCCTATAATCCACACAAATTCTCCATTTTCCGTTCTTTTTTTGGTACCACCACAAGCGGAGAGACCCATTTACTATCGAAATAGGGTAGATAAAATTAACATCTAAAAGTTTACGAAGTTCGGGTTTTTACGACATCTTTTAGATGAGGATTAAGTCTCCTTTTGCGGGCGACGAACAGTGCGGCGTCTTTTTCTATATAAATGTGGTGTGTACATAATTGGGGGATCGATTCCTTTCATATCGGGGGTAGTCCCATGCAAATGCTTCTTGATATTTTGTTAACGGATGGATGAGCTTTGTTTCTTGTTCGGGTGTGAGATTGGCATTGATGTTTAAAGTTTTTTCCTGGTGCAATTTCCACGGTTTACTATTTGCGACGAAATAGCAGTGTATTGTTTGGTCATGCGTTTATTTCGAGAGGATCTTCCTCCAAGTCATTATCAAATGTTGCTTCTATCATGTGACAACGTGTGCGAGGTTCGGTTGAGTAATGAAATTATTAATGGCATCGTCTTCTGTTTGGTCTTTAAAATCGAGTGCTCGTTGTATAGTTAATGGAGATCCGATGTTATCGATAGGGTATGATACGAGGTGCTTATTAGTTTTGATCATTGTGACACTTGGCTGCGATCTGGAGGATATAGAACTAAATTTTTGCTATTTTGTCCTCCGGTTATGGTCATATTTCCCTGCCAGGGCGACCAATGTAGGCATCGGCGATGGCAAGCCAAGGTCTACCTAAAATTAGCGGATGTCCATCAAGTCGGGTTTTTGGATTAATTATCGGGAAATCGGTTGGATACTCCCGGGATTCTACGAGAGACCATGACATCATGTAGAGTACCCTCTGGTCTAACCGGTGATCGGTCGACCAATTCTAACAGAGTAGAAGTGGGTTCTACGGATGTAATGCCGAGGCTTTTGGCAAGTTGTGGTTGTTAAAATATTAATTGCAGCCCCTAGATCAACTAAGGCATTAGACGAGTGTCCGGCCATAAATTTGAACAGCTTATAATTGGATTCCGGGGTCTTCATATTTAAGGGGGTGTTTCTCTTCCGGATAATAGATCAGATAAAGTACCGACTACTTGGACTCTTGGATTATTTGTTATATTCCTCCTTGGTTTCTTTATGCACAATTCTTTGATAGTTTTTGCGTATATGGGAATGTCTTGAATGGCTTGGAGGAATGGAATTTTTTATGTACGTGATTTTGTAATTCTCCCGAATGTCAAAGTCGGGATATTGTATGGGTCGAGTATGGCTAATCGTTACGGGAATGGAGGAGAGGATGTGGTTGCTTGATTATGGGTTTGTTGCTTATTTACATCCTCTTGTTGTAACCGATGTTCTCTTTGGTAATCGATCTTCAATATGAACTATTTTATCTCCCTCGGTTTCAATTATACGTCCGGATCTTAACCGAAGGTCATTGCACTCCCTCGGGTCGGGTCCTATTTACGGTGATTCTATGATTTGAATAGATTGGACCTCGTCGGTTATTTGGATTGGGATCGGGTTGGGCTGGGAGTTGCGGTCTCGAGTTAGGCTGGGGGATTTTGTTGTAAAGGGTCGCGAGAGTAGGTTGAGGGAGCGAAATAGTTCCAATTTGGGTGGTACATCGGTCTTTGCCGACTTGTCGCTGCAGGGGTGAACTTTTT
Source organism: Pinus albicaulis (assembly GCA_034641835.2). Classification (NCBI taxonomy): domain Eukaryota; kingdom Viridiplantae; phylum Streptophyta; class Pinopsida; order Pinales; family Pinaceae; genus Pinus; species Pinus albicaulis. The sequence goes on along the minus strand of CM076584.1, from coordinate 755,076,183 downwards.
TGAAGTAGAGGGAGTCCATTATGAAGGATATGGTCCATTTTGCCAATATGGTGGAGTGTAAGGGAAATTCGGCCAACCGAGTTTTGGCTTGTTTGATTCGACCATGGATTTGAAGAAGGGAAACGATTGTGGTGACCGGTTTGTAAATGGGGGTTGAGATTGATTTTGCCACATACCATATTGTTGAGCATTATATCGTGGGGTTTGAAAGAAAGAGGTTGAGTCCGGAAACATACCGAGGTTGTCTCGACTGCCACCGGTGGCGCTGGTTGATCGAATTCACCGATTCTGGTTCTTCTTCACGCTTCCTTATATACCGCTTTCAATCTAGGAAGTGAGGGGCAGCTCTCAGTAAGGTGATCTTTTGTACGAGATGGCGCATGTTTGGACTTTATCCAGGTGGACACTCCTTGTGGCTATGTTTTTTTTGCATCGGGGGCGAGAAGATTGCCAAATTTCCGTTACGCCTCCAAGCTGCTTCGTTTGCTTTGCACAATATCAAGTTGTGTAGTTAGTGTCCCCATAATATCGCTTTTAAAATTTTCTAATAAATTTCCAATTTACGCACGTGTTACTCCTTCGCCGATACTTTGTTATCTCTTGCAAACCGATCATATTCGATCGGTTTTATTCTTGTGTCTGCCTCTCGAACTCCACGATACACAAATCAATAATGTCGAGCAAAACTCTCTTGATAAATATCCCCTTTTCCCATAATGTTTAATGTTTCAATCCATTGTTCCTTCATACCCCTTATTAATGCGATTTTTTAACACATTATCGGGTAAAGGTAATGATGCATAAGGATATCTTTGTAGATTGTACTGAAAACGTTCCACATACTCCTCTAATGTTTCATTCGGTCTAGTTTGTCATTTGAAATATTTCGTCTTTTAATTCTCTAGACCTACAATAATCCTGATATTTTTTTTAAGAAGGATTCTTTCATTTGATCCCAATTGTTGATAACCCCGCCACCTAGCCCCATGAACCATCTTAAAGCGACCCCCTTTTTAATGTAGAGGGAAATAATTTCAATTTTTTGGGGATCGGTGGTGTAATCGTACCCCCTACATAACACATCAAATTCGAATAAGAATGCATCCGGATCTTCGATGTGAGTCCGTGAAATGTAGGGATATGCTCTGAAGAGGGATAGCTTTCATGGGTGCATTTGCTTGCGGAATCCACTATAGGATATTGTAATGTAGAGGTTTGAGTATTTGGCTGGTTTTGAGCATTTGGTTGGTTTTGAGCCATGGGATCGAATATATGCCAATAACCTTTGCGGGATATCTAGGAGGGTATTCCTAGGTTGAGTGGGAACGGTTTTTGACGGGGATATTTTTAATAGCGCTTCCTTTATACGGAATAATGAGAATACCCAGATTTACGAGGAGATTGTATTCCTTCAACGATGATTTTTCGCAGACACTCCCCTTATCCGGGCTATCTAATGGCTGATTTGTTTCAATAGGGGATTTTGGTTCCTTGGTTTCCCTCTGTTTCTCCTTCTCCTTCACAAAAGTTACTAGAGTTCCCTTCTGCAATAGTGCAGAGTAGAATTTTCAATTTCTTGAAAGTCCTGCTCTTCGGTTTGACTATGCACCTCGGCACGAGCGACGAGATGGTGATCCCTGTGGCCCTGAAGGGAACTAGTAGGTGGTTTAGAAATGTTTTTTCTTGAGGCCTACGATGGCTGAGATTACGTTTTTCTTATAGATTTCGTCTATGAAGGTCGTTCGGCCAAGGGTCACCGGCCCCTTAGCTTTTTCGGGCTTGGATGGGGGTTTGATATTCTTTTACTGGTCTTTTACGCTTAGTCATGCACTCAAAAAAATGAACTACCAACTTCTATTCAAACAAAGCAAAAACAAACGACTACGGTAGGAAAGCGGACGGTGGAGCGAGGGTTTTTACTTGCTCCGCACGTAGGTTCTTACCTTCCGTTTTAGGATCCAACTCCTCCCTAGCGAGCTCGTACACTACTACGAAAAAAAACAAATGGCTACACTCTTTCCCCGACAACGGCGCCAAAATGTAGAGCTATAAAAAGGGTCTCTTTCACCTCGATTACCTCACATTAATATGTCAATCCGGGAGCGTTTTGTTATTACAAAGAGTGACTCAATCCGAGGCTATCATTTGTCGAGTAATGCTAGTAGTACGGTGCTTAAGAAATACAAGAGTAAACGGATGCTTGCTTGTAGCTTGAATTACTTCGAAAGAATAAATCACACACTCGGAAAACTCAACGACTTATCGATCAAGGGCTCAAGCGGTGATAACCCATCCCTTCGGAAGCGATGGAAAGGAAATTAGAGCATAGACCACAAGCACAGGAGCTAGACGAGTGACTCGCCAATGCTCACTACAACCTTAGATCATCTTTCAAGCCAAAACAACAAATGAAAGTAAATGGAACAATGAAGCAAATAAAGGATTGAACAACAATCCCGGAATAGAACAGACAAGTCTAAAATGGAACAACAATTGAATAACTATGTCCGCGGGTTGTAACCAAACTTAATCTATTAACTCAAATGCACTCTTTGCAATCAAATAACATTATTTCACTCTAAAGGAAATTCACACAAATCACACTAATGGAACAACAATAACTATTAATGAATTATGGAACAGATCTCGATAAATCGAAACGCGCACAACACGAACGTTTAGTATAACGACTACGTAACAAAAAAGTAAGAACATGCAATTAACTCTTGAAAGGATTAATAACTTGATGTGGAGTCAACACACGATTCTATACTGCAGAAACCTCAATGATTCAATCTTTAACGAGCATGTAATATAGACTTATAAAGCATATCAAATTGTCAAATAACAATGATAAACAAACCACACGGAAATCAAATCGTAATGGTACGAAGCAAGTGTCCTTCGGGGCCGGGCCCTTAGCCTCCAAGGATACACCGCTTTAAGTTAATCCAGACGCAAAGATGAAATAATCACCAAGCTTGTATTAATGCATCGATCAAAAATACATTGAACCGAGTTCTCAACGAGACTTAATAATAAAAGTCGATGTTTTACGAGAAAATTACATAAAAGCGTATCCTCCCTCTATATCTCAAGCTAACGAGTGTTGTCCCTTTATATAAAGGCGACGGCGGGAGATGTCCAAGTAACAAGATAAATAAAGCGACGATCCCTCGGGATCGAAGATCCTGAGGGATTCGCCAAACTGTTAACTCTTCATCCTGTCTTTTTCTTTTGCGTCGAAAGTTGGTGTCTTCACCTCCTTTTCAGGGCCAATTTGCTTTGATCTGTTTATCCTTGTTTGCATTCGGTTCTCGTTCGAGAGGGACGAAGTTATCTCGACTTTGTCCTTTCCTTTGGAACGGCAATTCCTCGTTTTCTCCTTTTTCATGTCTGAGAAAATAACCATTATCGGTGGCTAAGTCTTGTATATCAATTTCCACATGTTTTGTTATAGTTCCTTATTATTTTCCAAATTCATGATGCAAAAAGGTTCACAAATTCTATTAGAAAGCCACTGAAATAATCATCAAAAGCATACCTTTTTAGTACTCCACACCTTTATAAAGCAGTTAGTCAAGATTAGTCATCTAAATTGTAACTTCCCGATGAAGAAAGTGGTTTATGGACCATGGATTTTGATGGAGCCTTAGGTAAGGAAGGCGCTGGAATTGGAGTGTGGATTCACAACCCTATGAATCTGGCATCCAAATTTCCTCCTAATGTTCGAATTTATTCTTACAAATTGGCATTTGATTTTTCAAACAACGAGGTAGAATATGAGCCTTTGATAACTGGTCTGAAAATTATTAAGAAATTAGGTGCCAAGAAAATTTCCGTGTATGGCCACTTCGAATTGTTAATAAAGAAAGTCAAAGGGGAATACCAGGCCAAGCATCCTAGAATGCGAGCTTACCACAATGTAGTGTTAGACATCCTCAAAACTTTCAATGAATATACTTTGTCACTGATTCTGAGGAACAAAAATGTCATTGTTAATTCTCTTGCCACTTCAGCCAACATTTTCAAAATTCTAGTGTATCCCAACAAGAAGTATGAAATTAACATTAAACATCACCCTCTTGTTCCAGATAATGTTTGGTATTGGAAGTTATTTCAAGATGACAAACAAATCAAAAAATTCTTGCAGATGGAAGATGAGTTTGTGAGTTCACAAATGGATGATTAGTTCTATGAAAATGATCAAGAAAAGCATGCAGTAGAAATGAAGGTACTGCAGTTGAAAGACAACTATTTTCCAAGAGGTCTTGTACCTTTGGAAGATATTTTTGACCAAGATGATGTTGCATGGAAACCAACAATGTTTCCAACTGAAGTGGGAGTGGAAGACCTCAATCTTGGTACTCCTTCGAAGCCCAAAATGGTCAAGATATCAAAATCCTTGAGCCCAGAGATTACAAATAAATATGTAGCACTCATGTCTCAGTTTGCTTATTTTTTTACATGGGAATATTCTGATTTGAAATTATATGATAAGAATATAATTCAGCACACCATTCCTTTAAAGCTTGATCAGAAGCCTTTCCGCCAAAAACTAAGGATAATGAATGCAAAGTTGGTTCCCTCCTTTCAAAAAGAATTGAACATGTTGTATATTTCTTGTATTATAGTTCCTCTTCGTTTTTCAAATTGGATGTCAAAATTAGTGCTAGTAAGAAGGAAGACTAGTGATATTCTCTTGTGTATAGATTTTCGTAATATGAATAAGTATCGCTGAAAGACAACTAACCACTTCCAAAGATTGATCATATTATACAAAGGGTGGTTGGTTCTTCCAAAATTTCATTGTTGGATGGATATTCCTAGTATAATCAGATTTTAGTTCATCCGGATGATCAAGAGAATACAACCTTTACAACACCTTGGGGTAATTTTATGTATGCTAAGATTCCCTTTGGGTTGAAGAATGCAGAAGAAATTTTTTAGGAGTGATGTATATCGCATTTTCCAATGAAAAGGATGTATTTTTGGTCATTTATCTTGATTACATCACAATTTTTTCAGAGACAATTGAAGAGCACTTGCAGCATTTGAAGACAATTTTCTAGAGGTGCGGAAAATTTGGTACATCGCTAAATCCAAAGAAGATTTTTTTTACAATGGAAGAAGAGAAATTTCTTGGAAATATCATATCTAAAGACAACATCTGGATAGATACTTCAAGGATTGAGGTGATTCAGAATTTGGACTATCCTAGAAGCAAGAAGGAAATCCCATCATTCAATGGTAAAATCAATTTCTTAAGAAGGTTTATTCCTAACCTTGTTGGACATTTAAGAGAAATTACCGATATGTTGAAGAAATATAGTGAGGTTAAATGGTACAATGAGGCAAAGAAATCATTCAATCAATTTAATTTTGCGTTCATTAAGCTTTTTGAGTTCATTAAACTTTTTAAGCAGAAATTTATGTTTCATCTGCTCCCATGTTGTAATTACCTGGCTTCCGAGGCTCATGAACCATCTTAACGCATTTCCCTTTAATGTTGCTGGAAATAGTTTCAATTTATGAGAATTAGTAACATAATCATAACTTCTGCATAATATATCAAATTCAAAAAGAAATTCATCCGGATCTTCAGAGGATAACCCATGGAAGTTGGGTAAAGCTGACAATGGAATATTCTTCATAGGGGTTGTTCCTCTAGGGAGATCACTGATAGGAAATCCCAAGGTAGAGAGAGAATTTTCATCTCTTCCTTCTCCTTCAGGATCTACACGTCCTCCACAAAATAATTCTTCATTGTTTCCTTCCATTGGTTGATCTCCTACTGCACTTGCTCGATCCTCAAAATCTTCTACTGGCTCCTCAATGTTTTCCACTGTTTCCTTAGCACTTTCTTCTGATTCTTCAGTTCTGACTACTGGTTCTTTAATATCTAATACTGTTTCCTCTACGTTTTCAGGGCTCACAACTTCTTCTATTTTTTAGTCTGATTGAGGGGAGCACTGAGGCTTTGGTCTTCGAGAGCTTAATCTTTGTGACGATTCAGCCTTTGATACAATTTCGTCAATAAAAGTTTTTCTTCCTCCCCTTCCTTTGCCCTTGCCACCTATAGGGTTAGTTTTCTTCTGGGTTCCGCGTCCTCTCATACAATCTGCACATCTAGAAAGAAAACATCAATGCTTTTGAAATCTATAATTGCCTTCCCCAGCAACGGCGCCAAAATTTTGGTCGCTTTAATTGTTTTAACAATTCAAGCACCACATAAATTGTCAACCCGAGAAGGTCTGTTTATTCCAAAGACAATCACGCACTGGATATGCTCAATTCCAAAAGAAAATAAATGTTGTAGTATCAATCACACAAATGTCAATCATACAAATCAGACTGTTCAAACCTCACTTTAACAAAGTTGAAGCCTACTTGTGTTATAGCAGAAACAATCCCTCTATTGCATACCTTCATTAAAAGAATCCTAGGAAAAATAATGAAAGGGAATCACCCTGCAGAAAAGGAGATCAATCAACCATAACAGAGAACAGGACCCTATTCCTCCAACAAGGAATCTTCAGCACCTGTTGCCTGATATTAATCACACTGTAGAAAAAGATCAATCCACAAAAAAAAGGACCCTATTCCCTTGAACATGAATCTTCAGCACCTGTTCCTGATGTCAATCACACTGCAGAAAAAGAAGATCAACCTACGGGGAACAGGACCCTATTCCTCCAAACAGGAACCTTCAACACCTGTTTCCTGATATCAATCTATCACACATTCATCTAATAAATGAATAACTAGAAATAAAGCAACTCTCAATTTCTTAAGAATGAATGGTATAAAGCCAATGCAGTGTTAAAGAAAACATAGTGCTTGATAAGAAACACATAACTGTATAAATTCTTCAGCAAACAAGGTTAAATTAAGGTGCGAATAACATAAAAAGGAATCAAACTACAGGAGCAATTGGGTGAATCTTGTGATGAAGGCGGGTCCTGTCCTTCTCACAAGATTCCCCGAGGAAATAAATTAAATTGAAGCGCTCAAAATAGACTTTTATTCATCTGTCAAGAAATGATACATTACAACAGAGCAAAGGCTCTTTCTTGCTTCAGAAAATGTACTCCCACAGTTTCTAACCCCCCTTCTAATGATGATTTCTCCTCTTTTTAAAGAGGAGACATCTATTATAGTTACATCAGAGAAATCCTATTTTTATCCAAATCTAATCTCTTGTTTTAATACAGGGTCTTTTCTGTTCTTCCATCCTGGAATGCTGTTATAAATAAGTACAAAAATACTAGCTTCAAAACGGTCTGTGTAACAGCTTCCCTTGCTCGTCTTCATCCTGCTGTCATTATTCTTAAAATACACTTGAAGATCACAAATCATGAGCTGTCTCAGCTACGGGATTTGCGTGTCTGTTGACTGTTTCAGCAACGGGTTCAGCTGTTTCAGCAACGCGATCCTTATCATGAATTATCTGCGATCCTTTAGACTTGTCTTAGCAACTATCTATCTTCGATTAATGATTAAATATAAAATTAATGTGGAATTATATGAAAAACAAATTAAATACATAGTAAAGAGAAGGATTTCATATACCTTTGGATAAAATGGATGGAAATGATAATGTAACCTTTTAAATATGGACTATAAATAGTAAAGTGGTGTCAAAATGGTACATTGTGAGGTCCTAACACTCCTCTCTCACGATCAAAAATCTCCACAACCATCCAAATATCAAGGAAAACCAAAAAAAACTGATCCAGATTGCTCTTTGCTATGTTTATGCTCCTCGATATGCTTCTAGGGCAACCACACTCGCTTTTGATAGTTTATTATGATTTTGGAATCCAAGCTCGAAAAAGCCATCAAAGGGGTTAGTTCAACATTTCTCAAGGTTTAGAGGATTCCAAGTCAGTAAGTGAGCATTCCGTACCTCTCATTCAAGTAAATTTCTTTAGCAAAGGTTGGATTTCCTCTTCTAGGGTTTTCAACTACGTTTTTGGATTGTTGTGATGTTTAGCTTGCTTCAGTTGGAAAACCCCTAGTTTCATCACATACAAAATTTCACACATCACTCATATACCTTACCAAACCACTCCATATCATTCATACACCTCATATACCCCATTTTCACTTAAACCCTAGTTCTCACTATGTTTTTGCAGAGAAAATAGGTAAACTCTGTGTTTTAACCATTTTTCCCTCTTTCCCATACCCATTTCCAAAATTTTCACTTTCATTTTGTTGATAACTCACCATCCTATCTCCCAAAAATTTTAGGGATTTTTCTCTAACTCCATTCCATATCATTTCTGTCCCTAAAATGATTGTATCATTATCCCCTGTTTTCCTAATTTTGTTTCACCTTCCCTTTCCTTCACATCAAGCTAGGGTTTTATTTGCTAACACACATCATGGAAGGTGAGAAGAGAAATTATAACAATGGAGGCCATCATTCCATATTTGAGACATCTAATTTATGTAGGATATCAATGCTTCTCCCTATGTCAAGAAATCCTTTGAATACACTCATCATTTAAGATTTTGTGAAAGAGTTCAAGAGGTAGGATGTCATGCTCAAATGACAAGCCTTTTTGCCACCAGATTTAGGAGAGATAGGGCTAACATAGAAATCATTGAATTTAATATATTAGTAGATGATATAGCCTTAGCAATAGGTATCCCGAACCATGGAGAAACTTGGTTGAAAGGGATGGATTTGGACATCGAGAACCATACAATTTTCTTAAAACCACATTACAAAGATGCTCCTGAACATGTCTTTCCCTTCATGCATTTACTTGACAGGTATTCCCCTTTGATGAAGCTGATCATGAATTATTTTACATTGGAAGGGAGGTTCTCAATATTGTACTAGTACCACATAAGGCTATTTATGCATTTCATTGCCACATAGCCACTCAATTTGCCTCATTATCTATTCAAGAGCCTGGTCAAAATGACTAAAAATGTACGGAGTAAAGTGAAGGATCACCAAACTAATTTGTTCCACCATGTTTTAGTCAAGGTTATAATATTTAATCAGCTCTCAAAAATCAATATGACCTAGGAAAAATTCACGAATTCAGTTGCTTATATGCCTACTACTAGTCCACCTACTATTCAGAGTATGCCATCAGCATCAGCAAAGCCACAATGTTGAGTTAACACAACGGAAACATAAAACAAATAAGACACGCAAAGCATTCAACCATGAAAAAACAAAAATTTTAACGTGGTTCACCCAACCAATCTGGGCTACATCCACCTAACAGGGCATCGGCAATCTCATTCATCAACTGGAGAATTACAACAACAGAGTTTCTCATCTTCTCTTCACTCACCTCACATTCCTCATCATGCACATTTGCCTCTATGGGCTTAAGTTTTATAGCTGGGAGTAGAAACATAATCATAAATTCACTCACAACAAATATAGGATGCATTAACTCCACATCAGAAATAGATGGAGTCAATTTAGCAACAAATCCTATTGTTGTCACCTTCATGAGGTTTTATCCAAATTTAATTAAAATAAAATCTCAACAATCTCCACCTTGACAACAATTAGCCTGATATGCTATTCCATTATTATTTTTATCTTTTCTACAAGCCAAGAGAAGCCAGACACCATCGTAGCTTCTCTAACAAAATTGGTTTCATGAACATGTCTTCACAGTTTTCCTTTGCATGCACCTTTTCAAGAGAGACTCCCCTTTCAATGATAACCTGTCTTACAAAATGGTACTTGATAGGTATATGCTTTGATTTAATATGATAGGCCGGATTTTTAGCCAAGTGAATTGCACTTTGAATATCACAAAATAACTTTATGTTGTCCTACAACCTACCAAACTCGCCAAACAAACCTTTCAACCAAACCGCTTATTTGCAAGCATGTGAAGTAGCTATGTATTCTGCTTCTGTAGTTGATAAAGAAACAAGGTTCTGTAGCTTTGACATCCAACTAATAGCTCCACCTGCAAGAGTAAAGACATACCCTGAAGTTGACCTTCTCTTATCCAAATCACCTGCAAAATCAGAATCAACATATCCACAAACATATTCACTGCTCCTGTTATAAGTGATACAATAATCACTTGTGCCTCTCAAATACCGAAGCACCCATTTCACTGCTGACCAATGTTCTTTTCCTGGATTTTCCATATACCTGCTGACAACCCCAACTGCATGTGAAATATCTGGTCGAGTACAAACCATTGCATACATCAAACAACCTACTACATTGGCATATGGAATTCGAGACATATATTCCTTTTCTTCATTAGTGTTAGGACATAAACTTGAAGAAAGCTTAAAATGGGAAGCTAAAGGGACTGAAACATGCTTCACATTGTTCATACCAAACCTCAAGAGTATTTTCTCAATATACTTCTTTTGTGATAGCCACAACTTACCATTGCTCCTATCTCTGAAAATCTCCATGCCCAAAATCTGTCTTGCTGCTCCTAGATCTTTCATATCAAATGTCCTAGCCATCTGAGCCTTTAACCTGTTGATCTCTGTTATGCTTTTGCTTGCTAAAATCATATCGTCAACAGACAACACTAAGATAATGAACATGCCATTAATTAATTTCTTAAAGTAAACACAATGATCATATTCACTTCTTACATAATTTTGACTCATCATGAAAGAATCAAATTTCTTGTACCATTGTCGAGGTGACTGCTTCAGACCATAAAATGATTTCTTGAGCCTGCAGACAAATTTATTGTTGCGATTTTGAACAAACCCTTCTGGTTGTTCCATGTAAATCTCCTCATCTAAATCTCCATGTAAAAATGCAGTTTTAACATCTAGTTGTTGTAATTCTAAATCAAGTAAAGCAACTAATGCTAACACAATCCGAATTGAAACAATTTTTACAACTGGTGAAAATATCTCATGAAAGTCAATGCCGGCTTTCTGAGAAAAACCTTTCGCGACCAGCCTCGCTTTGTACCTGTCCTCTATATCATCAACACCCCTTTTCAATTTGTAAACCCACTTACATCCCACAGTTTTCTTGTCTTTAGGAAGTTCTACCAGATCCCATGTGGCATTCTTGTCTAATGCCTTCATCTCGTCCTTCATAGCCTATTTCCACTTACCACTATTAGAACCTTCTATAGCTTCTTGATAGCACAAAGGTTCATCATCGTTAGCAGTTAAAGCAACTGAAGTAACATAATCATCATACCTTTTAGGAAGACATCTGATTCTCGTAGACCTCCTTAAAGATGTTTCTGGTACTTCCACAATTTGCTGATTATTATCTGTAGGAACTTCTTCATGATCAGCATCTGAAACATGTTCATGATCTGCATCTGAAACTTGTTCATGATCTAAATCTGAAAATTTTTCATCTAGACTATCATCAGTATTTGAACTGGTTTCAAACTGAATGTGTTGAAGCTTAGGGACATTATCTTGTTTCAATTTATCATCTACATCTGGATTTTCAAGTGAAGATTCATTAAATTTAACATCTCTGTAAATGATGATCTTGTAAGTAGTAGGATCCCACAACCTGTATCCCTTAGTCCCATCACCATATCCAACATAGATATATCTTTTTGATTTAGGATCTAATTTAGAACGCTGATGTTTCGGAACTAGAGCATATGCATCACAACCAAAAACTTTCAGTTTAGAAGAATCACATGGATAAGCTTTCCATACCTCTTGAGGAATTTTGCATCCTATCGTAGTTGATGGTGATTGATTTACCAAGTAACAAGTGGTAGAAACCGCTTCTGTCCACAATTTCTTCCGCAAATTTGCATTACTAAGCATACTTCTTGCTCTCTCTAAGAGAGTCTTGTTCATGCATTCAGCAACTCCATTTTGCTGAGGAGTATACACAGTGGTTTTATGTCTTTTGATCCCAACGTCCTTGCAATAATTATCAAATTCCTTTGAACTAAACTCACCACCATTTTCAGTTCTTAAACATTTAATGATTCTGCCAGTGATGTTTTCAACTAATGCTCTAAACTGTTTGAAAACTGTGAATACATCAGACTTCTTCTTTAACATGTAGACCCACACTTTTCTAGAGAAATCACCAATAAAAGATACAAAATATGACGATCCTCCATATGAGGTTGTAGGAGATGGACCCCAAACATCAGAATGGATATAATCAAGGATTCCCTTACTAGTATGTTTTCCATTTTTAAAATTCTGCTTGCTTTGTTTCCCATATAGACAATGTTTGCAGAAATCTAACTTAGAATATTCTAAACTAGGAAGTAACTTACGATCAGATAAAATTTTTAATCCTCTTTCACTCATATGGCCCAACCTTTGATGCCATAAACGAATATAATTACTGTCGTTCTCAGATACTGTAGAAGCATGATCTGACTCTGTTCTTCCTTCTAACTGAAAAATATTTCCAACCTTCTTTGCTTTCATTACTAGTAAAATTCCTTTATAAAATTTCATTAATCCACCTTGAATAAAGGTTTTATATCCATTAGTGTCTAGTACTCCTAATGAAATGAGGTTTTTTCTTAGTTCAGATACGTGTCTTACATCAATTAGAATTTTATTTGTCCCATCAAACATTTTAATTTGGATGCTTCCAATTCCCACAATATTACATGAGACATCATTTCCCATGTAAAAAACTCCATCATTGATTGATTATAAGTTTTAAACCACTCTCTATGAATGCACATATGATTTGACGCACCAGAATCTAACAACCAATGTTGATCATGATTAGACAAACTAACTGATAACACTTCATCACTCATACCTGAAATGGATGCCGAACCTGTATCTATCGTGTTTGCTTATTTATTTTCTGTCGAAGAGTCTCCTTTGGATGTTTGATGTATCTTCCAATAGTCCTTCTTCAAATGTCCTGATTTGCCACAAAACCAGCACTTTACCTTACTCTTCTTCCCTTTCAATTTTTAATGCGAGTTGTTATGCTTACTGAAGCATCTTTCTTTAGAATGACCTCTGACCATCATTGCTTCTGATGTAGAGGTTTCTGAATTTGACCTTTTCCTTGTTTCTTCAGACAACAAAGCTACAGCAACATCATCAAACTCAAGGGTTTCTGATGAACTAAGACTTATAGAAGTAACAAAATGATCCCAAGACTCGGGCAACGAGCATAATAAAGTTACAGCTTTATCTTCTAATTCAAACTTTACTTCTATACTTTCTAACTACACCAGGAGAGTATTAAAGGTATTCAGATGATCAGTTATCGTCGTACCTTCCTTCATGCGCAAACTGTACAACTGTCGCTTTAGAAGAATCCTATTGGTTAAGGATTTTGTCATGTACAGCTTTTCAAGCTTTGTCCACAAACCAGAAGCAGTTTTCTCTGACACGACGTTAAAAAAAAAACATCATCTACCAAACACAGTCGAATTCCGCTCAGTGCTCTTTCATCCAAGTCACTCCTTTCGTTATCTGTCATGGTGTAAGGCTGTTTGGCTTTTCCCAACAACACCTTCGCCACACCTTGTGGCACGAGTAGATCATACATCTTCACTTTCTAGATCTCGAAGTTGTTTTTTCCATTGAACTTATCGATCTCAAACCGGGCACTTTGTGTTTTTGCCATTTGGAATAGCTCGTGTCAAGAAACTTCAAATTCAAGTCTTAAGAAATGAAGATCTTATTTTTTATTTTAATCAAAATTAAATTTTGATTAAAAAATGCCTATGCCTTATAAAAAAAAAATGCCCTTACCTTATAATATCATGGCATATTACAATTTAAAAAAATGATATATGATATAGTTATAATATAATATATATAAAAAATCGATTTTAAATATATGGCATTTTATAAAACTTCAAATCAATTTTATAAACCTTCAAATGGCATACGAGTTACTTTTTAAGAACCTGGAGGCCCATTTCAAATTGTTTAAAAATAAATCAATATTGATTTACCATATCTCAGTCCACGTAGTTCCTTCACACGTTAACGCAGCCTTAGACCCAAGCTCACGGCTTTGCAACTTAATTTTAGCTCACGGTTCAACTGCATTCAGCTCAAAACCGCAGACATCTCACAGCCTTTGTCGGCTGGCTATCTCACAGTCCCAAGCGCTCTGGTTACATTCAAAGTCGTTGGCAGTTTTTAGATCTTTGTATTCACATCCAGCAGTGTTTCAATAGAAGTTCAACCCTTCATTAAACTGTCCACCCAGCCCAATGGCTTACACAACGTTATTCACAGCTTTCACACAGTCGCAGATTTCCCAAGAGGACTCTCGACTTACATTTTCTATGGCCAACGGTTCAACTGGTATTCTCTACGCTCAAAAAATAAAATGGCCTCACTGCCTTTCAGCAGGCCACGGCTTCTTGAACAGAGCTTTCGCTCAAGAACTCGGCACCTCAAACAATGCGCACATGAAACCTTTGATAACCAGCATATACCACTTACTTGCTCTGATACCAATTTTTGAGTTAACACAGTGGAAACATAAAACAAATAAGACACACATAGCATTCAACCATGAAAAACAGAGATTTTAACGTGGTTCACCTAACCAATCTGGGCTACGTCCACCTAATAGGGCATTGGCAATCTCATTCATCCACTGGATAATTACAACAACAGAGTTTCTCATCTGCTCTTCACTCACCTCACATTCCTCATCATGCACATTTGCCTCTATGGGCTTACATTTTATAGCTGGGAGTAGAAATAGAATCATAAATTCACTCACAACAAATATAGGATGCATTAACTCCACATCAGAAATAGATGGAGTCAATTTAGCAACAAATCCTATTGTTGTCACCTTCATGAGATTTTATCCAAATTTAATTAAAAGAAAATCTCAACACACAAGAGGTTGGTTCTTCAAGAAGACAAGTAGAGGTTCCAAAGACACGGAGGGTTGAAGTCACTTAAACTTATGATAAGGGTAAAAGGATGGTTTTTTATCCTATGATTACCAAAGGTGTGCTCTCACCTGAACCTATAGTTGAGCAAGTATTAGGATACACCACGGAGTAGCCACCTAAGCATGATAGTGAGTCACCTGTGCAAAAACATGAAGAACAAGAACCTATGGAGGTTGAAATGGAAGAGAAGGTGGAAAAAACATTAGCTAAGGAGATAAATAGAGAAAATTATGCAAATATAGCAGAGCTCAAGGACAACCTCTCAAGGGAAAATTTCTTGATAACATTCCTACAACAGGAAAACTTGGAATTGAAAGAGAAACAATTACTCCAAAGCAAACCAAAGGAAAATATTGAGGTAGACAAAGGTAAGGGAAAATCAAATGTATATTTTGATCAGTTTGAAGACAAGGAGGTTGATATGAAGCTATGAAGGCCAATAACAAGAGGATTAACCAAGAAAAAAATAACAAGAAACAAAACTATCTCCTTTATTACGTCAACAAAGTTTTGATGATTTGATTGCTACTGAAATAGAGAAAGAAAAAGTGTTTTGGCTTGATAGGGTGAATGATAATCTAGAGAATCTGTTGAATATGGAAGAAATACATAACAACCTCAAAAGGAACATGGTGAGACACTAATTCACCAGGAACCAAATCACCAAATTGAGGGTTAAGAATTTGAAGAAAAAGCTTAAAGAAACACTAATTAAGCTAAAGGAGAAATACAACATGGATTTTCTAGCTGAGGAATGTCTAGATATATATATCATCATTCAAGGATTCCATGGACCAAAATTCAGCAACTTTTGAGCTTTTTTTATATTTTTTGTGATTTTTGGAAAATTCTGGAAATTTCACCCTTGCAAAAGTGTCGCATAGCCATGCGACGATTTTCCTCAGAGGGTCCAATGGAGTTTTTCTTTACATGTTTGGATTCCTTTTGGAGTGTAAATTCTAGATATGGTCTTGGTTTTTCACGACACCTCCTATTTTTGAAGAAAAACTAAAAAAAACCCTATTTTTCATGCTTCTGCCACTTTTTTTTCCCTGCACGCTACACTTCTAGAGTAAGCTTGGAAAAATGAATTTTTAAAGGCCTTTAGGAGTAATTTTGTCATTTTAAAGGTTGGGTTGGATATAGGAAATTTGAGGCTACCTTTCCCAATGTTCAGATCAGCAAGAAGATTCCTAAAAGTCAGCTAAAATGCCCTCTGAAAGCACATGATGCTTCTGCTAAAAAACACGATGCTTCTGCCAGGCATGTGACACTTCTGTCTTAGATGGTTTTTGGACAGGTGTTTGTAAAAAAAATCAAAATTTCGAGGCTACAGTTTCATGAAGTGTTATTTTATGGATAATAAAGTCTATTTATGCCCCTCATCGTTGAGGAATCTTGTAATTACTCAAGGAGACAAAGACTCCTAGTTGTTAGCTAAATTTGGGGGGGATTATTTCTAACTTCTATAAATTCTAGGTAATGACTCATTAGGTGAATTTATGGTGTATTTTGGATCATCTTCATCTCTGTATATTTTCTTTTGAAATCAGAGTTTGAAAACCTAGACCTAGTTCCTAGGCTGACACTTCCTATCCAACAAAAAAAAAAAAAAAACCCTAATTCACTGAGCTTATACCTAGCCTAAGATCATTTCCTTTCCAGTCACCTCATTGACCGTGTAATTAACATTGAGAGAGCCCTCTCTAGTTTGGAAGGGCTTGCTACAAAATCTAAATATTGGTTTGAGGTTACCTCCTTTAGTCTCCTTTCTCAGCCTTGGGAAATAGAGAGAGTGATAACATACTGCACCGAGAAGGATTGCACAGTTCTGGGGAATTGGAAAATATCGTATTAGTGCACTATGTATTTTCTGAGCTCAATGAAGAATTGCATAGTTTCTGGGTTTCCTTTCATTATTGTGTTGTTTCTGAGCTCAAGGTTGGGTTGTTAGTCATGATTGTGAAATTCTAAACATTAAGGAAAATATTGGCTTCATGAATTACATAGTTTCTAGAGGCAAGACAATAAATTTTGCACAAGGCTTGGAAAGGAGGTTAGCTTGTGACATATAAAATTTTTCTAAGTGAAGAGAAAGTAAATGCAAGAAAAATTGAAAGGTAAAGATCAGTGAAAGCACATATACCTGATAGTAGTGTAAGGTACCCTCCTATGAAGGGAATTTAGGCTCCAAAATCTAGGAAATGGAAAAAATTTCATAGGGTGGTTGTAGCTGCTACAACATTAGCGACACACTGATAGAACTCCAACTCTATGAATTAATCTTGTCTTTATGTAAAACCAGGTCTCACCCTTCTAGAAGTATTGTTCAATTCATTGATTATCACAAATCCCTCACTTGGTTTAAGTTAAAGACATATCCCCTTCCATTCTCTTCATTTGTGGAACACTAAACAAGCCAAGTCACAATTAGTTGTTTTGATTGCGGATGAGGATTATATAAGTGCACAAGTAAAAGAAAATTTTCTGAGTCTTTATTTTCATCTCCGGTGTTGCTCCGCTACCAGCAACATAGTACCCCAAAAAATTCACTTCAGAAACAAAAAAAATTTCTCTGCTACCAGCTATCCTGGATAGTACCTCGGTGGAGTTTCTTGCTTCATCTCTCTATGTAGGAAGCCTTTCTCTTCTTTCACCCTTTATTGAGTTTTTTATTTCATTTTTTCATTTTTCATAGAAGTGTTCATATGCACATATTTATTTAATGGGGCGGAAGAAGGATCCCGACTTATTGGGAGAAGAAGAGGTTGTTCCTTTGGATAAGTATGTTTATGTATACCTCTAACATTATTTTATAAGGTTTTCCTCCCCTCCTTACTCTACTAGACTAGAGTGACAAGGATTAACTGAATATATAAAAACCAACTAGAGTAGGCGAAACAAGCTAAAACCGAAACATCAAGATATCACCATGACTTGTTTCAATAAGAAACATATTTTCCATCTGAGTATCCTCAACCAAAAGAAAGAAATATTCTCACACAGAGAGAGAATAGACTGGAATCCAAGTGTTGGTAGAAGAACAACTTTCCTCTTGGATTTCACCATGCTTGCTTCAGAAGCCAAACACGGTCTAATGCAGAAACTAACCTAAGACTAAAAAAAAAAACAAAGGAAGGGAGAAAACTGAAAACAAATGAATGAAGGAAAATCAAAGAAAACAACAATGAAAATAAAACACTACTCCTAATCCTAACCTAAGAAGAAAGTAGGCAAACTCACATAAATTGATACTTTCAATGCAGCCATTGACACATTGGTTGGCCTACATAGGTGAGGGAACACATGCAAAGAAATATACAAAAGTAAAGAATACAACAATAAATATAAGACAATGTAGACCAAAATGTTCTAAGTTTTAAAGAACACGTGGGAAAATAAAAACAAAAAGCACAAGGAAAACATTTTGTTGTTGTGTCATAGTGTCCTGACACACTGCGAGCCAAATACTTGCATATGCAAAATTTCAAACTATGAGGCCCATCAAAAATAAAGAAAGAAATAAATTTTTTTTTCGACACAATGCTTGAAAATTATGACTCCTCCAATGGCTGGGCGATAGGTTAGTGAAAAACAGACGGAGGATGCAAAAAATTTAAAACAAAAGGATTTTCAATATGTGCAATGGAGTGATGAGGATCCTAAAAAGACTCAACATTATTCTTATAGAATTTGGAAATAACCTCAAGGCTACAAGAAACTGACATAACCATTAGCTTGGGTTGAAGTTCCCTTACAACTTGAGGAAGATCCAACTCATCGAAAGATAGATCATCAAAGATCAGTGGCTTTGAAAAATAAATAACAGGGAAATCATAAAAGTGACCAACCGAATCAATGAAAATGTCATGATAGTCATGATCAGAAAGTTAAAGATCACGAATGGAGGTATCCTCATGATCTAATGATTTTTATAGAGGGGAACATGAAAAATGAGAAATTTCTCCTTCTATGTTTCAAGAAAGGTATGATGAGAGGTTGGGAAAATCAAGGATAGAATATTCATCCCTTCAACATTTAGATGAAAAAATGGCATTCCACGAATTCTACAAATGATTGGAAGTATCAATAATATCAGAAATTGGGTTATCACATGATTCAACTAGAATGAAAGAATCACAGACAGTGTCAGGATACTGTGGAAGAGTTGCGAAAGGAAGAGAGTCATCCTTCATCGCAAATTCTTGTTCAACTCTTTACTACCGCACATACTAATCATAAATGACATCACAGGATGGATACTCAATGACAACTCTGTTTGAAACCTAATCCTCATGAACATAAAAGGAAAATTTTGAAACATATGAACAAAAAAAATTGCAATTAGTAGGATCAGAGGGACTGAAAAGTGGAGGATGAGGAGAAAACACTTCATCATACTCATTAGGTTTGTAGTCCAAAACTACACAGGGTTTCTAAGTATGCAAGGTGGGAAGAGAAGGTGACAATTCAATAGAAAAAATATGATATTTCCCACCTCAATCCATGAAAATTGATTTATTTGATGAGAAGAGGATGGAGGGTCACTTGGAACATAAATTTGTCTTCCATAGATTTAGAAGCTCTAGCCTCGTGGTATGTTGGGAGTGACATAATTTCTAAATCTTGTGGATTTAATGAAATTTGAACAAGATGTAAAAATTCTTTGGTCAAGATATACTAATAGAATTAATTTCTTGGAAATTCACAACAAATATGTACAAAACGATTGTGAAAATGATGAAACGATTCATCAGGTGAACACATAAACTCACAATTTGAAGGATTAGAGGGACTGAAGAGTGGAGGATGAGAAGAAAACACTTCATCACACTCATCAGGATTGCAGTCAAAAACTACATAGGGGTTCTAAGTATGCAATGTGGGAAGAGATGGTGATAGTTCAATAGACACACTCTAAGTTTTTCCCACCTCAATTTGCAGAACTTGACCTATTTAATGAGAAGCGGATGAAGGGTCACTTGGAAAAAAAACCTTTTCCATTGTAGATTTAGAAGCTCTAACCTCGTTGTATGCTTGGAGTGACTTGAAAAATTATAAATCTTGTGGATTTAATGAAATGCGAACAAGATTTAGAAATTGTTCGACCAAGATATTCCAATCGACTTCATTTCCTCGAAATTCACAACAAATATGTACAAAACGATTGTGAAAATGAAAAAAAGGTTCATCAGGTGATTTTCAAAATTTTGAAAATTTTCTCGCACAGATGTTCGTGATCATATGTGTCAAAATAATGGAATATTTTTGTGACAAAGTGTTCGAAAGACTGAATGGATGAAACAGTCAATGCATGACACCATTGCCTTATGTGCCCTTCGAACATGAGAATGAACAACCTATAACCAACATCCTCAAGAGGGATATAGTGCTTTGTGAAAAATTGAAGAAAGCAATCAGTATGCTCAAGCAAGTCATTAATAATATTCATCGACACTTATAATTTTAGATCTCTAGAAAAAAATTTCGAGAGTATGATTCAGGAAGAATTCATAAAATGAGTGAAAAAATTCAAAATAGACCTCAAGGGCTTAGTTTTTCATTTGGCCCTTATTTTAGAGCCAAAAATGTTGAATGTTCTAGACCCACCAACATTTAGGGGATCTCCCCGATATGAAGTCTCAACTAGACCTCACACAGTTTCAAGTAGGAGTCCCAACAATTGGGCGTTTGGTGATATGCCTTGGATTGGAAAACACATAGAGTGGTGCACAATGTCTTTGGTTAAAGCAAGTGTGTGACCCTACAAAAATTCAATATGATGCATGATCGGTTCTAAGAGCAAGGGGGAAAGGAAGTGCACTCCTTGGAAGCCTGTAATAGTACACATCTTGAAAGGAATAGACGTTCTGAAAATACATCACACAAACTAACAAGCAGAATAGCCCACAAGCTAAGGATGATGAGTTAAAACATGAGTACGTATTCAACCAGATTTGAAAAATGAAAACGAAATAGTTCATAAGCATATGTGTAACTTAAACAACATAAATTGTAAACGTAAAAAGGATATTCCTACTACATTTACAACATATGCATGAAGACATGCCAACACTAATTTTATTGCAAGTGAAATTTCCATTTATACATACAACATGAAGAACCACTTGCCCCAATAGTGGAACGTGAAGTCAACATCACCTGATCCTCCCAAAGAAGTATACTCCCTCTACTATACAGAGAAGCCAAGGCTAACAAAAAAATCCCAAGCCCTTTCTAAGCCTAAGCCTAGCCAAAAGCTTAGGTCCCAAAATCCCTTTACAAGAGTTATGAGGATACATTTATAACAAGGTGGGGTGACTCTTGGAATTTCCTCTCTATGAATCTTGGACTCCCGTCATGACTCCTCATATTACATATGACTCTTCACATTCTAACATGGACACATGGAATTTCACTTAAACAATAAATACAAATGATATTATAATTTCCACTCTTACACGTATAACAAAAACTAGGGTAGAGATAACTTGATAGCCTAACAAGAAAAAATAATATGATTCTGGTGTTGGGTTGAACTCAATCCAGGCATCTTGGACTTGGTGTCTCTCAGCGACATACTCATTCCAATCTTGGTACTGTGTGATGGTCTACCCAAAATGTGAGATAGTTTTAGGCTGGAAGCGGACTCTCGCCTCCAACACATACAGGTACAATCCCTTGGAACCAGTCTTCACATACTCCTCAATTAGGTGCAACATTGTTTTGATCTAAACTAAGCCACCAATGTAGGTTTGAAAAAAATTTCTGTTGATCTCAATTTCCTCCCAGGTGGCCATCCACTCCAGTTGATTTAGGTACTGATCAATCTCCTGCCAAATTTTCTGTTTGTGTTTAGTCTCAGTGAGTGTACCAATTGATGGGACCTGGTGGGTTATCACCTTGAAATCCAAATTTTTTTATATCCATACATATTTGGCATGATTTTTTCCAATTAATGAGGTGATTTTCTTGTTGTTCTGCATCAACATCCAAAATTTGGATTTCTCCAACTCTGTATGCGGCTTCATCTTCTTCACCAATGAAAGCGGTGTGAACTTGTGATGATAGTGATGGAAACCTGTATATTCTTAAGGATCTAAAAAAATTCTCTACTCTATTGTCACAAGTCATTAAAGTGGAAAATTTCTTTATTTACAAGGACCAACGCTTCATAAATGTCCCACATAGTGTCTCCAAGTGTGGATAATTCAACAAGTATCGTTTCTCTTATCTCCTTGATGTAGACCTCTGTTGAAGTTGTACCTTGTGCTGCTTCTTGGAGTTTTCCATTATCTTTCCAAAGTTCCTATATTTTCTATGGAAACTTCTTATTCTCAACCACCAAACACTAGGTGCTATATCTAGTTGCTCCTATGAAGTGCTAGCTAGCTTCGACAATTTTAATTGGATTCCTCTTGGTGTATTCCACAATCATCCTCTCTCTCATGAATGCAGGTGATGCATGATCATATAGGAAGTTATTTCTTTGTGCTTGTAAAATATTCTTTTGCTATTCATCAAATGATATATCGTGCACATCCATCACTGGGTCATCATCAAGGGGAACTACCTCCCCTTCCTCACTCGAGGCTTTCTCTACTGCTAAAAGTGGTGGAGTCTGAAAGGTGGCCTGAAGTGCATTTGGAATCAAATCCACATCGTCATCTTATGCTCAGGTCACACTTCCATGTCTACAACTTCAATCAACTATTGAAGGTCTTGAGAAAACTCCCATTCCTGCATATTTTTGCTCACTCCTTCTACTATCGGTTGATCCTGTATCTGTTCTTCAACTTGTATATGTGTTGTCTCTTATGTTGTGGCACCTTACCTTTGTTACTTTCTTGCTTTTATCTCTCCTTTTTCAACTCTTGTTCTTATTTATGTGATCTCTACACTGCATATTCCAGGCTTTGATTTTCTCTCTTTCTCCACTCTTCTCTTTGCTGCCTTTTTCACCTCTTTGATTTGATCGCCAAAGCTACTTTCACAGTGAGAGGATATTCTTTCATTTTCCAGATTTTTTCATGTTCTGCATTTGTCAACTTCTTTCCTATTTCCTTTTGCGTGCACCATACTGCTATCTACTGCTAGTTCTTCTTGAGAAGTCCCAACCAAAAATATCGGCTCATGAGGTCAGAAGAAGTTATAACAATTATTCCATGGTTCCTCCTCTGACCACTGATATATCTCATTGAACCATTTGAATTAAACTCTCTCACACAATGGTATTTGAAAATTCCCCTCAGATCATAAGAATTATAACTCTTTGTGTCAAACTGGCATCTAACTAGGGCTTTCCCTTTGGCATCTGCAACCTTGTGATTATTAATCTCTTATAATCCAACCTGAAAAGGAATAGTTGGCCATGGTGACTTCTTCATCCTATGTAGTGTTGTTGTTAACCCTGTGGAGATATGATAACGTACCCCTTGCATGACAAGTTTTCAGTGACATATCTTGGAAAAAGATGTGGCTTCTTCTTGCCGAATAATCTAATCAGCATGCCATCTAGTAAGGCGAACCAATATGAAATATATAATAATATCACCTCCATAGCTTTTCATGACATGCAAGGTGGGTGCTCCTGAAATATGAGCCTGTAAAGTGAGATGATTAAGTGATCAATAAGATTCTCCATGACTCTGCGATGACTAAAATCTGAGAGCAGCTTGCAATATATATGTAGGGTAGTGTCCCTCGGTGTCCATGTCCAGTTCATTCCAAGGAACCAATTTTGCGCACATATTCCATCGAGTAAGTATGTAGACATATAGAAGCATGCTTTCTCTCTCTTGGGTAGATTGCAATATTGTGTCACATGGACTCCCAACTAATGAACCAAAAGATCTAACTAGTTAAACAACTTCCCCTTGCTCACTACCTAGTTCAATCATATCTCCCACCCCTCAGGAACGGCCTCAATGTCTATTTGGCAATAGATTTTGCAAGCTAGTATGACCAAAAGCTGATAAGCTTTCCTGGGTGATCTTATCTTGTATATATGGGTGGGTATCAGGCTAAAATTTATTGTCTCCTTCACCTAAATCTTGAAGATATCTCTTGCATTCATGTAGGAGTGAGTGGCATAGAATAATGATTCCATGTTCTTCATTGGCCCAGGAAGATGGTACATCTTCTTGAAATTAGCTGCGAGGAATGTAGCAAGCTTCTGACCACTGGTGTTTCTCAATGTCATGGTTTTCTATCAATGTTTGAGACAACCCAACTGATCATATCCACACATGGGAAGGTTGAATACCAGCATGCAACCTTGTAAAGCCCTAACACATGATGCCTAGATACAGATGTTAGTCCTATAAGTCTACCTACAAGTCCTTTTTGAAATAATCTTTGATCTATTTCCATGTCAGTTTTTATCCCTTCTCTATGAACAACTAAGTGTCTACATAAACTAGAAAGTTAATCAAAACTTTCTCAAATGCTTCCCCAGTACTGCTTTCAAAAATTTCCTTTGAGGGAAATATCTTTGATGCCATTTTGAAAGTTACTATTGGAGGGATGCTCAACAATTGTTGTAAAGGTGGGATAGAAAAGACAATGGCGATAAACAAATATCATTTATAAGGAAAACTACTTTCAATACATTTTCATGCAATACATCAGGAAAATAAATGGAAGTGTTTCACAATTATTGATGGGAAGAGGGTTTGAATGGTTGAGAAACCCCACACTGTGCAATCCCAGCAGTTAGGGTTGAAGTTTGTGTCTTGAAACTACGCAATGCACAGTTCATCCTAGGAAGTGAGCCGAGAGAGAGTGTGAATTACGCAGTTTTAGTGGCCAAGGATGTTGGTTGGGGCCTGACACTACACAATTCACAATGAGTTCAGCCTATACTGTGCATTGCGAAGTTCCAAAGGAAAAGCTATAATATTGATCCTCCATATTGCGGAATTCCCAACTAGGCAAAGTGAATTCTGGCCAAGGGAAAGGATGATCTGCTTAAGGGAATTATGAAAAATGATCACATATGAGAGATGGTGAAGGCTTGAGTGCATATATGTCTAAGCGTTAATGAAACAAGAAAAATAAAGTGCAGAAACTGAACAAACAATAACTGAACAAGATCGTTGAGGAGAGTCTCCACAACGACGACCATTGTTGCAAAAATGCAGAAAATGATGTGACACTTGTGAAATGAAAACAAAATCTTGAAACAACACTTCTACAAGCTAAATCAAGTAAAAATTACAGCATGCATGCAAACAAATAAGAAAAGAAACACTCACGCAAGCCAAACACAAAAAAAAACGATAGAAAAAGCGATTAAAAGAAATAAATTCAAAACTCACTCGGAAAAGAAACGATGATCGCACTGAAGGTTCCTTGATCTGCTAAAGCTTCAATATTGAATGTGAGAAATATATTTAGGGGCACCTATTAAAGATATTTGAGAAATTAGGGTTTATGACACACATGCCACAAATCAAGGAAAAAGCGAAAAATGGTGGGAGTTTCCAAAAATATTGAGTGTGTTTCCTTTGGGTTACTAAAAAAAGATTCCTAAATTGTAGGGATGCTTTTTTCTCTCTTTTTTTTTCTTTTTCTAGGAAAAATTTCCATGCAGCTAGCTTGGAAGGATTGCTCAGTTCCGGAGAACTAGCAGCTCCCAGCTTAGTGCACTGTGCAGTTTCTGAGCTTAGTGAAGGATTGCATAGTTCCTGGGCTCAATGTTAGGATTCCTATCATGAATGCAAAGTTTCCAAGCTCAAGGCTAGGCTACTAGACATGATTGTGCAATTATGAATATCAAGGACAGGATTGGCTTCATGAATTGTGCAGTTTTTGGAGGCAAGCCTAAAGCTGTTGAACAAGCCTTGGACAGGAGGTTAGCTTGTGACTTAGAAAATTTTCTTCATGAAGAGTAAGTAAAAACATGCATAATTGAAAGGAAAATATTAGTTAAAGCACGAATACTTGATACTAGTGCAAGGTAAGCTCATGTGAAGGGAAGTTAGTCTCCAAAATCGAAGCAATGGCAAAATTTTGGAGGGCAGTTGTAGCCGCTACAACATTAAGGAACAATGTGATAATCCCATTGTATTATACATATGGTATTGAGAGACCCATGGTAATTACCCATGGAATTTTATGTATGAACCCTATATAGAGGATAGAGACATTCCATTTAGATATGTCAAGTATTGTTATGTATTGACATGCATTAGCTTATGGAGTGATCTCCTTAAGGAGTAGTTGTATGGTGTTGCCCTACCTAAAGGGTTTGATTAATAATGAGAAGAATTTATATATTATTTTTGCATTGGACCTTCGATTTATTTTATTAGATAATTTAATATATTTGTAGGCCAGATATATTACAAGTGGTATCAAAGCTCTTTCTTGGGCAAAGCGGGGAGATTTATTTTTCTTTTTTTGGAGGAATGTTTTGGGAAAAATAGTGGGAGACGTGTTTAAAGATCACATCTGAAAAATTTGGTGCAAAATTTTCAAAAATAAAATGCAGCTCTATATTCCTTGTGAAAAATACCCCATTTCAAAAAAAGCATCGTCTGAATCAGAGCCCATACGGAGGAGATACCGTTGATTTAAAATCACTTGTTTTTTAGACACTTTTATGACAAAAATTCATGGATGACAACTCTCCAATCATTTTTTTTCCATTGTTTTATGAATAATTTCACAAAACTAATTGTATGTATGAGCTCCTCTTGAAAAATCACCCAATTAAAAAAAAAAAAATTGGTTAAATCAAAGTCCGGATGATGGAGATATCGCTGATTTGAAATCAACTATTTTTTCAATATTTTTGTGATGACTAGATAGTTGCAACGCATATATGAGTTCAAAGAGTGCCCATATCGTGATTCTAGTCCATAGGAAGACGTAAAATGGTAATTATGTTTCCGAAAATAGCATATAATAAGAATTCTAAGTTATATTGACCGAGTTGTGCATGTTAGTGTCTGTCAGTCACTAGTATCAAATGTACTCTTTCAAGGCTTGTTGATAGGGCCCTAGGTCAAATTTTATAGTTTCAAATGAGTTTTCAAATAAAATTTGATCATTTGATGTTGTCTAGGTTAGTTCTACTCCCTCTGCCTATTCATTTTATCATCACTCATCATGGTCATGTCTTCATTCAAGTGTCTTATGTCATGAAATAGTTAACATGTCATCCTTTAGGTCATGGCATATGGTTTCACTTGATTTGTCATTATATTGTCATAAAAATAAAAAAAGAGTCATGTCCATCACTTGAGTCACCATTAAATGGAGTTAGAAACTTAGGAAAAAAAAGAAATAAAGGTAAAGGTAATATTTTCATTTCAAAAAGACTATGCTCACTATGCTACAGTCCCATCACTCAATTTGTCAAAAAGATCAATGATGTCACCTCCACGACTTAAGAAAAACTCAACCTTCAACATATAAAATACCATTCCAAGCATTAAAATTTTTCATTCACATTCATTGAGCACCTCTCGATCGTTTAGCATCATCCCAACCACTAGAGCGTCAAAATTCATCCTCAAAGCATAAGTTTACCTCCTACGATGCGCTTCTAGCTCACTTATTGTGCTTTTGAATTGGAGGAAAAGAAACCATTAAAAGGGGTTTATTTCATAATTTTAGAGGTTTAAAATATCTATTGGGCAAGTGAGTAGCATTTGGAACTCCTCTTATGAATATATGTTCTAAAAAATTTTAGTGAAATTCCCTCTCATAGGGTTTCACTACGCTTTTCATTTCCATATGAATTTGATTCATTTCATTAGTAAAACCCTTAGTTTCTTACTCTCATACACTCACCTACATCTCACATACTCCCCAAAAGCATTCCCCTCACCTATTCCCTTCATCCCTTCCATTTTTCCTACAAACCCTATCCTATGTTTCTCCATAGATAGTTTCCTAGGCTAGGACTGTGTTTTCCACATTTTCACACCTTCCTCTCATTATTTTCAAGAACTTTCACTTGTAATGTGTTCCTGACACACTACCGTATCTCCCCTATTTTTTTAGGAATTTTCCCTAACTCCTATCCCCTTCATTTCCCTCCCAAAAATTTTTGTCCCATTTTTCCATGTTTTCTTGAGTTTCACCCTTTCCTTCCTTCCTATCAAGCTAGGGAATTTATCATAAAAACAAAAACAATGGAAAATGAGAATAAAAAGTACAACAAAGGAGGGAAAGTTTCCATTTTATGCACAGGTTTTATGATTTGAGAGAAATATCCAAAATACAGTTGCTTTAGGTCATTTGCTGAAATTTTGGACAAGTTGTCTTCAAGTTAATTTTTAAGGGGTTTGGAGCAGGGGTTTGTAGTGGTTGATGACTCCATTGTGTATCAAACATCATAATATTTCCAACCATACCACTTTCAGCCCAAAACTCCTCTGGGAAGGCCTCCAAACACCCACTCAAATACCATGCTACGCTTATGCTAAGAGCATGCTGTGCTTCTGCAATTTTTAGTGATCAACCTCAAACTTGGATTCTAAACAAATGGGAAAGTAGTTTTGAAAACTGGGGGAGTTTTTATTCAGAACAAAGAAAATAACAAAAACCTCTCTCTGTTTTGCAAAAACCGTTATGGTTAGAGAGATATTGCACCACCTTTGAGCCCTAGTTTTGCATAATTTTTTGGAAAATTTTGAAGTTTTCGGCAATTTTGGCAATTTTGGATGTATAGAAGTGTAGCGTGGCCACACTATGTTTTTTTTTTCAGGGGCTCCAATGGAGGTTATCCCTGCATGGATGGATGAATTTTGATGTGTACTTCTCATATATGCCTTTTGTTTTTCATGGTAGTTCCTAATTTTGGAGGAAAAGTCAGAAAACACCCCAATTTTCATGTATCTGCCACGGTTTTTCAATCCACGCTACGCTTCTGGAGCAACCTTGGAGGAATGAAGTTTTGAGTGTCATACGAGTGGTATTTTTTAAATTTCAAGGTCTAGTTGGCTATAGGACATATAGGAATACATTATCCAACCTTCACATCAACAAAAATATGCTTAAAATTCACCTAAAAAAACCCTCCAAGTTCACACTACGCTTCTATAAAAACATGCTACGTTTCTATCAAGCACGCTATGGTTCTGTGTAGAAGAATTTCTGGACAGGTTTCAGTAAAAAAAAGTTAAAGATTCGACCTAAAAACAATCTCATGAGTTGTTTCATGGTTAATGAAGTCTATTTATCCTCCTCATTGTTGAGGGATCTTGTAATTAATCAAGGAGACAAAGAATCCTACTTGTTAGCTAAAATAGGGGAGACTATTTCTAACTTCCCTAAAAACTGGGCAATGACTCATTAGGTGCATTAATTAGTTGTTTTAGATTAGGTTTCGACCCATTGAGGTGGAATCTTATATATTTTTATATATGTACTCAAACTCAAGTTATTTTAGAGGTTGGATAGTTGATATTGCAGTGTGGAGCTTATGTACATCTTTTTACAGTGAAATCAAAGACATGTTGCAGCAATAATTTTGGGACTCCAGTGGTATGCTTATTGGCATTATTTTTTCTATGTGTTACCATCAAATTGAATGTTTATGATTTCTTTCAATCACATGTATTCTTTCATATGATTCTCTTATGAGCCTTTAAGTATAATTCTTACTTTTGTGCTATATTTAATGAGATTTTCATAAATTTGTTCTACTTCCTTTAATGAATGAAATCATATGTTATATGTTCATTATGATTCTCCTTTTTTCAAACCCTATACCACAATGAAAATATAAATTTGTTTCTAAGTATACCTACCTAGCCTCATTTTCATTTCTGCAGTTTTTCATTTGAAATCTGACCTTCAGACCCTAGACCTAGTTCATAGACTAACACTTCATATCCAGCAAATTCAAAACAAAACCCTAATCAAAATTACTGAGCTTATATATAGCCTAAGGTATTTTCCTTTCCGGTCACTTCATTGACTATGAAATTAATACTGAGAGAGCCCTTTCTGGTTTGGTAGGGCTAGCTACCAAATATAAATATTGGTTTGAGGTTACCTCCTTCAGTCTACTTTCTCAACCTTGGGAAATAAAGGGAGTGATAACATTTTTGGCACCATTTTTGGGGAGCGAACATTAAATATTTCCCGAGAAAGAAAAACAAATATTAGCTTTGATTTTTGATGGTGAAGAGTGGTCAAGCACAAGAAGGTTGTGCATCTTTCACCTCACGACTCCAATGTTGAAGAATCCAAAATTTCAGAGTTTTCATGGCGACTCCACTGTTCAAAACTGGTATCTTGAAGAACTTCTTGGTGACTTCACTATTTTCAATATGGATTCAACCGGTAGAAGGTATGCTCCTATGAATTGTGCTCACATTTGTGGTTTTCCAAATTGAATTCCTTACATAGTTTGGCAAAATTATCTAACCAAATTCATAGATGGAAATGAGGATGAGGTTATTCTACATATAACAAAATTTCATTGGCATATACATAAGATTTGGATTAGGTTTGATGAGGATTGTTTAATGAAATTTTTTATGGCTACCCTAGAAGGGAAAGTAGGAACATGCTATGAAGGGTTGAAGCCAGGTAGCTTATTCTCTCTTAAATATTTCCACACAACATTCTTTGAGTTTTACGGAAAGTTGTTGGCAATATGATGCAGAGTGTTTTCCTTGATGGCAACCCACTGAATGAAGATGAAGACATGCGACTGTTGACATGTGTTGTCCTTGATGGAAATCCACCTGATGAAGTTATTGTTGACTTTTTGGACTTGGTAGATGATGTAAATCTGATATGAAATGATGTTTGTTAGCAATATGATGCTGAGTGTTGTCCTTGAATGGCAACCCGCTTGATGAAGATGATGGCAACTTACTTGATGAAGTTTGTGCTTGATAGAATATGTTCTGATGTATCTACAGTGAGTACAGAAGGCAATGAAACAAGGAATTCAGCATGTGCTAAATCTATGGTGAAAAGAGTATGTCTCAAGGAATACGCGGATCTGTCTAGGGGAAGTCGCGTATGCACGCGGGAAACAACGTGCCAAGTCGCGTATGGGCAAAAGCGCTCATAAAGTGCAAAACCAGGGGTAACCACCATGGTATTGACCCATTGTATTGGGTAATGATTCGTCTAAATGACCTCGTCCAGGAATACCATCGGAAGTAATGTAGTTTTGGGCTCATGGTATTGAAAAAGGGGCTCATGGTATTGAAAAAGGGTAAACCTATATAAAGAGAAGAAATTCATTGTGCAAATCATGAGTGTGGGAGCAAGATGTCTGAGCTTGAATGAATACTTCTATGTGAAGTATATCTGTATGGAAAGGGTAAAGGTTTGATAATAGATCTGAATCTATGATGCACCTATGAAGAAATGATGAAGCGAAATATCTAGATCTAGAATGTATTTGTATCTGCTAGATCTGTTTATGGAAGGCTTAGATCTGAGATGAGGCGAACATCTGTCTGAAGTAAAAGGGTAAATCTGAATTGAATATCTGATCTGAAGAAGTATGCTGCTCTATAATGGTTGAAGATATATACGCTAGTTCGCCGCAGAGGAAGCGCGTATATACGCGGCTTCGCTGAAGAGAAAGCGCGTATGCGCAATGAAATTGGATCTGTAATATGTACAGAAGTATACGCTGGTTTATGTGAATGAAAGCGCGTATATACGCGACATCAGTGAAAGGAAAGCACGTATGCAAACTAGGGTTTGCTGAAGTCTGTGGTAAGAAAAGTCTGATCTGTTCTGCTAGTTTACTGATATCTATCAGTGAGTTATATGTATCTGTTTCATGGTTGACTATGCTTAATTGAATGGAGTGGGTCCAGTCTGAAAATTTGATGAAACATGGCCTGCAAGTGGTGTCCTAAAGGAAGCTTTGGATCCAGTGTGAAAATTAATGAAACGTGGTCCATAGAGGTGCTGAGGGTTGTAGCCTTCAGTCAGGGGGTCGTAGCTCCCTTCCAGGTGAGGCTGGTAAACGAGATCGGGGGGTCGTAGCTCCCTTCCCGGTGAGGCTGGTAAACGAGTCAGGGGGTTGGAGCTCCCTTCCAGGAGAGGCTGGTAAACGAGCGCAGGTGGGTGCCTGCGTGCTGGTCAAGTCTGCGCCAGCACATATGTTGTAAAATGTTTTCTCTATAATAAAATATTGAAGGCTGAGCAACTGCAGCGGTGGTTTTCTCCCGACTTGGGTTTCCACCTAAAAATCCTGGTGTTCATGTGTGATGCTTTGTGTGATGGTTTATTTTGTTGTTACTACACATGTTTACTGTTTACTTAACATCAGATGAATGAATATTGCAAAGAACTAAGTTAATAAATATCTGCATATTTAGATCTCTGCTAATACGCGAGTTGTATGAAGGATATCCGCGTGTATACGCGAGTTTACTAAAGGAAAGTAGCTTATGGGTTTTAGAGAGTGAAAAATTAAAAAGTTTTGAATATGCAGTAAATACTGATTCACCCCCCCCCCCCCTCTCAGTATTTTTCCCATCAAAAGTCTCATCATTCATTCTTGTTGTTCAAATATTGTTGTGAATCCTGTGAATATTTCATTAAATACCTTGAAGAGGCTTTTGGTGATGAAGGGTGTCTGGATTATGAGATCATTTAGGCACTTCATGAATTTTCTTCTCAATATTAGAGATTATCTGCATTGATACAAATGATCATTCACAACACACATCAACTCCTTGTTTTCTTGAATATGAAAAATATCTGCATCCTAACAGTCAAGTTATATCCCATGGAGTTAACAAAGTTTTGCAGCCTTGTCAGTGTTTTCATGATCAGGATTATGAGAATTCTTTTAAACAAAAAAAGAAATAACCAGTCCATTGGTTTATTCATCTTCTAGGTCAATAATCGAGGAAAATTAAATTACAAATCCTTTTGAAATTTTAATTTTCAACAACATGAGGATGCAGCCAAAAACGATGGGATTAAAGGGTTATGTGACACAAAATTGCATCTTGCTATGCTAGTTATTGAAGAGTCCATTAAATTTAATCTTTTTCAAATATCTAATAAATATACTACTTTAGAGAAACTTAGTTCAGATTCACATGAAGGATTACTCATGAATCCATTTTCTGAAAGAGAGATACATGTAGTTTCAGAATTTGAAGATGATAGGCTTAAAATTGACCATCATAATTTGCAGAAAATTAGTGAAAAATAATAAGTTCTTTTAGAGCCTTTTACAGATGATGATCTTCCTCTAGGTTCAGGAAATGAATATTCTGTTGAAGAAGAGGAGTTTTTCCTAGATCCTATGAATGTGCACATTTTTGCTGCGTCAAACAAAGATTTTCAAGAAAAAAATTTCTCCTGATATTATTGAAGACCCTATTGCCAATTTATTGCAGCCATCTAGGAAGATGAATTTTCTTGTATTTATGGATCATGAGCACATGTTCAGTGGACACTTTGAGTTTCTTATTTTTTGTTTTGTATGCCTGCTAAAGGAAAGTGTGAGCAAGATTCAAGTACGTAGCCATTTGATAGATTGGTTACACTCGAAGGATCATTTCACATGATTGTATATATATATATCCAGTAGGTGGGAAATTATCATAAGGATTTGAAGACTAAAGTGAAGTCCCTAAGATATCGATGGTCTGTTGCCATAAGTAAGTTTAGTTAGAAGTCAAGTTTTTGAGTCAAACTTAGTTTTTGTTTCAGTTAGTTATTTGAGTTTCTAAAATTTTATTTTGACTCCATTTCCCAATGGATGAGGCTACCTGGTCTGCAATGTTCTTGACACCTCCTAAAAGGAGCTTCCATCCACAGCTAGAGTCAATGTTAGTGTCTGTCAGCCACTAGTGAACAAATGTACTCTTTCAAGGTTAGTTGGTAGGGTCCTAGGTCAAATTTTATAGTTTCAAATAAGTTTTCAAATAATATTTGATCATTGGTTGTTGTCTAGGTCAATGCTACTCAATCCACCTGTTCATTTTATCATCACTCATCATGTTCATGTCTTCATTGAAGTGTCTTAGGTCATGAAACAGTTAACATGTCATCATTTAGGTCATGGTCTAGGGTTTCACTTGATTTGTCATTATATTGTCATAAAAAGAAAAAAAGAGTCATGTCCATCACTTGAGTCGCAATTAAAGGGATTTAGCAACTTAGGAAAAAAAATCAATAAAGGTAAAGGTAATATTTTCATTTAAAAAATACTATGTTGACTATGCTGCAGTCCCATCATTCAATTTGCCAAAAATATCAATGATGTCACCTCCATGACTTAAGAAAAAATCGGCCTTCGGCTTATAAGAGACCATTCAAAGTGTTCAAATTGTTCATTTCACTTTCATTGAGCATGTCTCTATCATTGAGCATCATCCTAGCCACCAGAGCATCAAAATTCATCCTCAAAGCACAAGTTTACCTCCTACGGTGCACTTCTAGCTCAATTTCTACGCTTTTGAATTGGAGGACAAGAAACCATTCAAATAGGTTTCTTTCATCTTTTTCGTAGGTTTAAAACATCTATTGGGAAAGTGAGTAGCATTTGGCACTCCTCTGATGCATCTATTTTCTCAAAAATTTCAGTGAAATTCCCTCTCATAGGGTTTCACTACGCTTTTAATTTATGTGATAAAACCCTTAGTTTCTTTCTCTCTTACACACACCTACACCTGACATAATCCCCAAAATAATTTCCCTCACCTATTCCCTTCATTTCTTCCATTCTTCCTACAAACCCTAGGGTATGACTGTGTTTTCCACATTTTCACACCTTCCCCCCACTGTTTTCAAGAAATTTCACTTGTAATTTTTTCCTAACACACTACCCTATCTCCCCTAAATTTTTAGGATTTTCCCCTAACACCTATCTCCTTCATTTCCCTCCCTAAAATTTCTGCCCCATTTTCCCATGTTTTTATGAGTCTCACCCTTTCCTTCCTTCATATCAAGCTAGGTTTTCTATCATACAAAAAAAAATATGGACAATGAGAAGAAAAAGTACAAAAAAGGAGGGAAAGTTTCCAGTTTATGCGCAGGTGTTATGATTTGAGATAAATGCCCAAGATATAGTTCCTATAGGTCATTTTCTTCACTTTTGGACAACTTATCTTCAAGTCAAAATTTCAGGGGTTTGGATGAGGGGTTTGCAGTGCTTTATGACTCCATTGTGTAGCAGACATCATAAGATTTCCAACCATACCATGTGCAACCCAAATATCCTCTGGTAAGGAATCCAAACACCCACTCAAATACCACACTACGCTGCGCTTCTGCAATTTTTAAAGATCAACTTCAAACTTGGATTCTGAACAAATGGGAAAGTAGTTTTGAATACTGGAGGTGGTTTTTTTTCATAACATACCAAAGAAAAAACACCACTCTTTTTTTTGCAAAAAAAATTATGGTTAGATAGATATTGCTCCACCTTTCAACCCTAGTTTTGCAGAAATTTTTGGCAAATTTTTAAGTTTTTGGCAATTTTGACAATTTTGGATGTACAGAAGCATAACATGGCCATGCTACGCTTTTTATCAGGGGCTCCAATGGAGGTCAGACTTGCATGGATGGATTAATTTTGATCTGTATATCCTAGATATTCCTTTTTTTTTGCATGAAAGTTCCTAATTTTGGGGGAAGACTTAGAAAACACCCCAATTTTCATGTTTTTGCCATTGTTTTTGAACCCACACTACGCTTCTAGAGTAACCTTGGGGAAATGAAGTTTTGAGTGTCTTACAGGTGGTATTTTGCAATTTTTAAGGTTAATTTGGATAGAGAACATCTAGGGCTACCTTATCCAACCTTCATATCATCAAAAATATGCTTAAAAGTCACCTCAAAATCCCCTCCAATTGCACATTACGCTTCTATCAAAACACGCTATGTTTCTATTAGTCATGCTACGTTTCTGTGTAGAAGGATTTCTGGACAGGTGTCAGTAAAAAAAGGTCAAAGATTCAAGGTAACATCTTCCTCATGAGCTATTTCATGGTTAATTAATTCTATTTATTCTCCTCATTATTGAGGGATATTGTAATTAATCAAGGAGACAAATACTCCTACTTGTTAGATGAAATAGGGGAGATTGTTATTAACTTCCCTAAAAACTAGGCAATGACTCATTAGGTGCATTAATTAGCTGTTTTGGATCTAGTTTCAACCCATCGAGGTGGAGTATTATCTATTTTTATATATTTACTCAAAATAAAGTCATTTCAGAGGTTTGATATTTGATATTGCAATGTGGAGCTTATGTACATCTTTTTACAGTGAAATCAGAGACATGTTGTAGCTGTAATTTTGGGACTCCAGTGGTATACTTATTGGAATTTTTTTTTCTCAGTGTTGCCACTAAATTGAATGTTTATGATTTCTTTCAATCACATGTATGGTTTCATATGATGATATTATGAGTCTTTAAGCATAATTCTTACTTTTTTTTCTCTGTTTAATGAGATTTTCATAATTTGTTCTACTTCCTTTGATGAATGAACTCATATGTTATATGCTCATTCTGATACTTTGTTTTTCAAACCCTATACCATAATAAAAAACTAAATTTATTTCTAAGTATACTTATTTGGCCTCATTTTCATTTTTGCAGCTTTTCATTTGAAATATGACCTTGAAACCTAGACCTAGTTCCTAGACTTACACTTCCTATCTAGCAAATTCAAAACAAAACCCTAATAAAAATTACTGAGCTTATATCTAACCTAAGATATTTTCCTTTCCAGTCACTTCATTGTCTATGAAATTGATACTGAGAGAGCCCTCTTTGGATTGGTAGGGCTAACTACCAAATCTAAATATTGGTTTGAGGTTACCTCATTCAGTCTCCTTTCTCAGCCTTGTGAAACAGAGGCAGTGATAACAATGACCATTTTAAAATTTCGTGAAAGTGAGATTTTACAAAACCCTCATTCTATTTTAAGGGTTATAACGAGATGTTTTTTACAGGAAAAGATGATGGTCCCACTATTGAAGAACTTATACAATATTGCAAGTCTCTATGCCCACTAATTTGGAAATATTTCATAGGGGATTATCTGATATATGAGGGAACTATATGGTGGAAGTTGCTTGACACTTCCTCACAAACGAAACTTCCTGATAAATAATTTGAAAATGTCTTCTTAGAAAAGTGGTCTCATTTTGGAAAGGACAATAAGAGACATAAAGGCTTATTTTCTACTAGTAATTCCATTTTATAGGTTCATGGAAGTATTCAAAAGGGGAATATCATTGTGGCTATTCACCCTAATTGCAAGAAAAATATAATTAATTTAAAATTTCAAAAACACTTGCAAGTTCTAGCACAACATATTGAAAGCACACAGGTTGATGGGGCACATATTCAATTATTTAATGAATTGAAGGTGACCATGCATAAATATGTATTACATGATGAGTTTTATGCTTTAGAAAAAATGAGGCAGATGTTGTTTTGGATTATCATTAGATGGATTTAGTTGGTACCATCAATATTAATGTACAAAATAAATTCCTGAAGCTTTAGTATAAAAAGAAGAAAATTGCCCTGCAGGATACTTCCATTAGAAACTAGGCAAGGACTATGGAGCCAGAAGAAACAATCTCTATAGGAACTGACACATTAGATGATGAATCTTTGATGGAATAAAGCCAAGCACAAATATCAAACTAGGCACAAAAAAATAACTCAACACTACTCATGCACCAACAATAGAGGAATTGAAGAACAATACACCATCAATTAAACCTTCAAAATATCACCACCCACACCACCCAACAAGACAAAAACTATCAAGGTGGAAAATAATTAGCAATAAGGACGATAACCCCTGGAAGATACACAAAGAGGTGTGACAATCCACCCACAACACATCAACACAGAGGAACTAAAAGAACCTACTTCCATCTCAAGCGAGTGAGACACTAGCTTGATCGAGTGTTCGCCTTTCTCTTGGATGGATAGATGTACGTGCATGGTAGAAATGGACTACTCCTTTGAGTAGATATTATTATTGGTGTTATTCTCATGTTTCGGGGGATGGAACATGATGAAGGGGGGTGGAATGTAGTATACCTAGGGGGGATAATATGGGGTACAGAGGGAGGTACCCAAGGGAATAATATGATGTAATAATGTAATGATGATAAATAAATTATCCATATTTTATAAATAAAGTGGTTAACCAGCATAATGCAAGAGACCACAACTAGTTAAGAAATAATGTGATAAGCCCATTGTATTGGGAGTGTGGTATTAATATACCCATGGAATTTTGTATGTATGAAGCCTATATAGAGGCTAGAGACTCTCCATTGAGAGATGTCAATTATTTTTATGTATTGACAAAAATTAGCTTTCAGAGTGATCTCTTTCCTTAAGGAGTAGTTGTGTGGTGTTTCCCTACCTCAAGTGTTTGATTAATAAAGAGAAGCATTTCTATCTTATTTGTGTATTGTATCTTGGATTTATTTTATCAAATAATTTAATATATTTTTAGGTTATAAATAAAGATGATGATGGCGAATTCCAAGAAGAAATAAGGAAATTCAATGAGAAATCGACCTTTAACATTTAAAAAGGATTTAAAATGAAAGGTTGGGCGGTAGTTTCTTAAGAAATATATATTGAAATTTCAATGAGAATATTTTTACTTACTATTCTAGAAAAAGTTTCATATTTTGTTTGTTAAAGTCTCCTTTAAAATTAACACCTTGAGAAGCCTTAACTTTTGTAACCAATTTTTCATGGTTGAGCATCATCAATTACTTTACATATCACATCTTTGAGCCATTGTTAATTAAACTCACACAACATTGATTTTGTTAGCTCATGCTTGATTATAGAAGTTGACGACTCATCTTCAATTTATTTTAAATCAAAACCCATTTGATGAACAACGACTCCTTGGTCTTGATTTTATTAACATAGTTAACCATCTTCCTATTCCATCTTCAGAAAAATCACTTTCCCAAAAGAGATTTAGAGTATCTAACATTGTTGCATTAGTTCCTTGGTTAACAATGTACCATCAATTATCATATATGGGCCATTAAATTCTTGGATTATATCATGCATTTTGAGGAACAATTCACTTTTTTTATCCTCAATAGTATTAAACTTAGAAATTATCTATCAAAGTATATTGATCCTTTATAGCTAACATGCTTTGATATGTTTAAGTATGATCTTGAATGGGTGATTTTATTCTCTCCTCTTTGTCTCATTCAATTGTAAAACTCTAAAAGAATATATATATTACAAAACATTTATAAAATTTTCATCAACTTCTATATCCTTATGCAAATATTTAATAAAATATGTAATTATAGATCAACAATGATTAAGTTTGTGGCT
Organism: Pinus albicaulis; assembly: GCA_034641835.2. Taxonomy (NCBI): domain Eukaryota; kingdom Viridiplantae; phylum Streptophyta; class Pinopsida; order Pinales; family Pinaceae; genus Pinus; species Pinus albicaulis. The sequence continues at coordinate 755,037,006 of CM076584.1, read as the reverse complement.
ACTACCTGGTTGGAAAAATAGATTAGGGAAACTTGATAATTTCATTTTTCCTTACATGAAAATTATTTGTGACATTATGTTCTTAATTATTATTCTTATATTATTATCATCAAATAAATTCCAAAAACCATTAAGATCACAACCTTACAAAATATGAACACATGATATAGGCTCCAAGCTAGGGAAAAACCCCTCCAAGGGGAAAACCCAAAAATGACTTATCTTCTTATAGAATTAATTCAAAGGAGACTTCCAAGAAAAAACCCTAGACTAGGCCTACCACCAAGAAACTAAGTCAACCAACCAATCTGCAAGATAATTTCTCCAAGGGAAGAAAAAAAAAATATCTCCAAGATGAGAGCTCTTCTAGCCTTTTAAGGTTACTAAGTAAGGCTACAATATTTTATAAAATCTCATAACAAAGGTAGCCCTAAAGTCCTAGGGTACTTGCACGTGTGACCTATAGAAGATATATTTCAAAATTTCAAAATTCATAAGAGATTATTTCTTTATTTGTTGTCCTTATCCTTGATTTTCAAGGCCTTGACACCCCTTCGCTAACTTCAGATTGAATCGAATATGTGTGTCCTTGAATGTCTCCCAAATAGGTTGAAGTTCCTTCCTTTTATAGCTTTCCAAGGGGCTCGAAAAACCCTCTATTGGACAACTTCTTATTGGCTGGCCAAATTGGTCTTTTGGAGCCTTCTAGAAACTTCTAAATTCAAAACAATTTTCTTTTTCTTGATACAAGTGACTGCAAGGGTCTTTTACAAAGTGAAAATGATTCTTGACTCATGGAAAACCCTAGGAACATTCAATGGATGTTTAATCTAATGAAAAAATGACTTGAGCATGAAATCTATGCTTCATAAAAGTCATTTTCTTTCTTCTTTTGATAGATACATAGAAATTACATCATGTCATGAGTAAAATGACAATTATGAAGATCAAAACTAGTTAGAGTCTTCAACACTCCATCTTAACTAGGGAGGTATTCATAATTTTCCATTGGTACAAGGACACTACTCCTTTTGAAAATTTATCATAAGAAGAGTCATATTGATAAGCCAACTGTAAGCATCAACATTATGATCAACCAACACTATCTTTGAGGCCTAACTAGACAATCTCTACTTCATTCAAGAGAATTATGTTGGGAGTCTTTACGTGTGATACCACACTACCTCTATAAGGAACATACCCCATCTAGTTGTCCATAAGGTATGTACTTTTAGTACTATTATTATCTTGGATTTCCAATCCTGAATCTTAAAAAATATTGATCCTCTTTGACCACTCTTATCTTTGACACCTGTCATATTTTCAAAGAGTGCTAGTACATTTCCTTTCTCTCAAGGAAACCACATATTCTTATCCAATCCTCCACCATTATTTCTTCAATTCCTTCACTTAGACTCTTGACTGTTAGTCCTGGTCAAGTGTAAGACACATGAAGACAAGAATGAACTTGTGATGTCTCAACCATAGAGGATATCCCTATTCTCTTTTTAGCTCGAGAATATATCCTTGCTCCTATTCAAGGAGAATCCTTTACTCCACCTCAAATATAGATGATATTCATAACAAGCTCTCTATATTTTCCTTATAATAATGTCAACTACAACATGGCTCCCTTTTCTTCCACATCTCATCGCATTGAACCTGCTTCCTTCCTAGCATCATAGAGTCATATTATTTCCTTAATCTTGTGACAAATTACAGGTCATTGATCTTGCACAACACTTTCAACTTGTCATCAGTAATGAAGGAATTATGTTGAGCCTTTCCAAACTTAAATTTGATCATAGATTTATCATGAAATTGATTTCCTTTTACCTTTAGGTCATCTTCTCACACTGATACCTTTCAATCCAAAGATGAGAACATCTTGACTTCATAGTTTTCAGGTACCATATATTGAGATCCCCTCAACATTATTCATACATTCCTTTCATACAGTTGAACTTGCCTCAAACATCATCATATGTTCCTGCAACATCCTTCCATTTAGAAAAATAATATGTTAATAAGATAACCAATAATGATTATTAACATTAAACTTACCTCATTGAGACAAATTTATTGTCATCAACATCATCAAAATCCATCTCCACATGAATCTTCCTTCATTCATCAAAGTGCCCAAGGATCAAAATTTATTACCAAGTTACCATTCTATTACAATGTAATATTCCTAAATTAGCATGGAGCTAATTGGAATATTAATTTTTGCTTTTTTCATTTAGATAGATGAATAAGTGGGTAGGGAGAGCCATAAATCTCTTTAGTAGGAATAAAATCCCTCTTAATGTGAAAATGGATCATCTTTCTGGATAAAGCACCTCCCTGTGTGAACAGGGGAAAAATCACATGGACAAGGTCAATGTTGACCAAATCAAAAGCTCTGGTATGGAGAGAGTGGTTCATTAATGGGAGACAATGGAATGTTAATGGGAGACTATCTCCATGAGAGTAGTGGCTTCAATGAGTGGGACCCAAGTGAGAAGGATCACAATGAATATAAGGAAGGGAAAGGTAGCCATAGAAGGGGGGTTAGACGATTATTTATTTTGGTCTTCTTAGATCTAGATTTTTCATGTGACATTTCTATCGCATGCTTTTGTTGTTTAGAAGGGTTTGCTGTAATGTTTACTACAAGGGTGTTCCCGAGCGGGAATCCCACACTCATCCTCGGGGGACTTCGAGTGCCTACTCAAGAGAGATTATTGAGCTTTATAGTCCACATATAGGCATCATGACAAGCTTCAGTCTTCAACTACAATGCAATTTCTATTCAAAGTTGTGTTGTGTTGCGGGGTGTTGCAGTGGAGGGTTGAGAAACCCACTTTATGAGCTAGTTTTTAAGTGGAGGAGGAATTATTCCCTTTGGGAGATCAGAAAGGAAGGTCCTTGAGATTTATTTCATATCTTGGCACTAGGCCAACCTATTTACATCATATATAGTGCAGATTCCCTCTTTGACTATGTTATTCTAGTGAGCATCTGCAGTGGAGGATTCAGTGTTTGATTTGGAGGGTGATGTCTTCAAGGAAGGGATCAACCTTTCACTTGGAGGATCTATTGGAGGAGATCAATTCATTTAGATATCAGTTCAGCCACCTCCATCCAGTGATTCATTTGCAGCTACAATCCAAACCTAGGGATGCATTTCGACATTTTTTTATTTTGGGTATTTCCAGAAACCCTTCCTGGGTTATCTACGAAGTGTTTGGGAGCCTAGATCTTCACTCCCGACATTATTTGAGATATATAACAGTAGATCCATATTGTTATATATCTTCTGTAGCAGTTTATGCCATAAAACTACGTTGTCATGGCTCATGGAATTTTTATAATAGTGTTTCTCATGTATTAGCATATTTTCCTATTGGAGGCTTGATTTGTATTACTTGAGTGACTTTATCCTCAAGATCTTGTGCCCATTATTTGATAATATGTTTAATAATATGGTTGTACATTTGTCTCATGTAATGGTGTATTGATGTATTCACTACCTTTCTCCATGCTTATGTGCTATATTGTTTCTTTCCCCATTTGGGAATATTACAGTGGTATCAGAGCATAATATTGGCTCAGCCTATGGATCTCAGCCATTATTCTATCAGGAGAATAAGAAGAAGGAGAAATAGATTAGAATGATGGAAGGAATGAGTTCATCTCATCTCTTTTCAGATCTACAAGGGACCTCACCAAGGAGGTCAAGAAAAGAAGAATGGAGAAAAGCAATGAAACCATAATAGGGTTTCAAGATGAGGAAGGTCCATGCACTTCCTATCAGTAGAAGAAAGAACCGGTATTGCATAGAGCTCCAAAGAAATATACTATGTCCTTTTCTTTTGAAGAAGAAAATAAAATGCATGGAGATGGAGGAAACATAGATCATGATATTTGAAGTGATTATCTTACAGAGTACATGTCTCAATCAAGGGATTTTAAGGAGAATCTAACTCTCCCACAGTTCATTCAGCTCAAAGAGGAGAGGAGACCTTGCAGCTATGGAAGGAGAAATCATAATAGATTTATATTATCTAAATTTGATGGGTTATCCGCATGCACAAAAAGGGCTTGGGGAATATATTTGGATGCATTATTCCTGCTACATCTAGTAGTAGAAAGAGAAGTTGTTGAGATTGCAGCACTGCACCTTGAGGGTGGAGAAAACATTAGGTGGTTCAGCCATTTGAGTCATGCAAGAGTGTTTGCATATGAAAATTTTACTCAAAGGCCGATTAATAATTTTGACAAGAAGAAATCAAAGGAGAAGAAACTTCCAGCACCACTTGTTGCAAGAGCACTTGAATCAGGAGAAGGAAAACTTGCACCTTTGCAAAGTCATCTTGATCTCTTGAAATTTAGGGTCCCATGCATTATTCAAGAGATGCATGAGAAGGAGGAGACTTATAGCAGTGTTGGTGCATCACTAGAGGTCCAGCCATCATCACCAGCAGTTGGGGAAGCCAACACACTGGAGGAAGTAACCCTTGTAGAAGTACAAGATGTTCCCAAGCTTTACCAAGGTATGCACATATTTCCACTTCATATTATGTTAGCACATCATATGGAGGATTTTGGGAACCTGCTATCAGGGAAAATGCATGACCTAGGGTCAAAGCACATTGCTGATTTGGAGTAACAGGCTAGCACTATGCAGAGGACCCTTAACTAGTTCGAGGAGATATATAGTCATCTTGGTATCTCATTGTTGAGCTGCACACAACACTTTGGGTTGGAATGTAGAGTTTTTGAGGATAGGATGAGCATTATTCTAATCAATCCAATGAAGAACTCTATTTTCAGCATTATGCATGATCATAAGACAGCAGATGCCCCATCATGGAGATCAATAGCGCTGTCATTGAGCAGCAGTGATGAGTTGGGGGCTCAACTATTATTGGGACATTTTGATAAATAATATGCTTGTGTAGCAGTGGATAGGTAGATGGTTGATGGAATACATATTATGATGGAAGACATTTCCCATTATTATGATGGATCCTTCTTGATGAGAACTTCACATCTCAATGAGAATTTTTTGCCTACAACATATTGGGATCCTTATGGGTTCAACTTGGTCATTGATGAGTGGTCTTCATTTGGAGATCTCCAGGAGGTTGTACTTAAACATCCCATGAAGTACAAAGGTAGTGATATGATTTGGTATGATGGTAATCTCCATTGGATGGATACCAATTTTGAGCATGAGAGGAGACACCCACATTTGGTTGGACGGGTGATGGTGATGGGCAAGAGGTTTGTGAGCCACTTGCAGATCTATGATACAGGGCAGTAGGAGGCATGGCTGTGCTGGCTACTCTTGAGAGAGTTTGGCCATCATGTGACATATCATATTTCTATAGGTATGTCATGGTTTGAGGCATTGCATGGCACCCATATGATATGACAGCACAATATTTGGTTGTATGGGGAGTTCTACAAGTCAACTATCATGATGTTATTTTATGACTTGTATGATGATGAGATGAGAAGGAAACAAGAGTTGTTGTTGCTTTGGATACTCTCAGGAGAGTATGGGCTAATTTCTCCCATACCTTGCATGATGTTGCAGGAGTAGATGGTGGCACAATCATGGTGCAAAGGGGATACTCTTTAGCTTTGGAGGATTAGGAGGTACTTCCACGTAGGAAGGAGTCTCCCACATGTAGCAACATTATGATATGTGACTTTAGCATGGGGAATGTCAAAGAGGAAAGTCATGATATGACAAGAGCCTTATTACAAAGGCCAACAGTGCTATCACTTGAGAGTATGTATTTGTTGATGGAGTGTTCCTAGGATCACTTCACATATGATGCACTTGATGGGCAAGTAAGATATGAGAGTGATGGAGTGGTGGATGGAGACATCTGTTACTATGATATGATCTTCTTGACTTGGATCTCCAAGCATAAGGAGAAGGCTTTACATGCAGCACATGGTTCATTCCTTTCCATTTACCAAGGTCTCATGGAGACATATCAGACCACTATGGAGAGATAATCCATGGATCTTATTATTAGACTACTCTCAGTACATGGCAAGAGTTGTTTTTTGCACTTATTTATTATCTAACACATTATTTTCATTCTCTTACCATTTCTATACAGGGCATTGCTCCATAAGAGGGTAAGCCTCTATTTGGGCTTCATGGTCTCTCTAAGACCAACATCAGAGTTGGGGATAGCCATTTCTTGTATGGATTTGGGCAATTTTTGTGCTATTATTTGTATGCTTAGTTGATACACAATGCCACTTACTGCTTCCTAGTAGATGAGATAACATGCACAACTAGCAAATTGTTGGGAGACAACTTGCCATATTATGTTTTGAAGCAGTAGTTAGTAAAACAACATTGTAGCCACTTGGGAAACTATTGGTACCATCCAACACTACATGAAACCTTCAGTATATTTCTCATTTGGATTCCATATGGTGATGATGTCCTATTCATCATATATGGGATGGTTTGGGCAAACATGATTCATGAAACTAGAGGGAAGATATTTGAGGATCCAATTTTCTTCTTGCCTCTTGAAGGTAACATTATTGCAGCCCAAAATCAGCAGCCACTCTACACTTATCATAAGTGGAGAGAGATACAACATGGGATAGAAAATTTCGTCTATCAAGTTCAGCTATGCAGCCTACCTACATTGCAGGAGATAAAGGTGGAAGAGTTTTTCCATGAGTTACCATTTTGGAGGGTGACTCATTTTGTGTGGATAATAGCTTGGGAATGGGAGCTTCACATGTGAATGATGGTTCCCAATATATTTCAAATTACATGCCTCAAGAAGGCCTCTAGACAACATATATTTTCCTCCATGGATATCCCACTACTTCATGATGAGAGCCATTTGGATTTGTCACCAAAGGCTAGCTTATTCAATTGGGAGAAGCAACTTGGAGACATATTGATGAGAAAGCATATTTTTCATTGGAGAAGCTTATCATATTAGGATAATGCAGGAGGAGGAGAGGAGGCTCTTTAGTTCTATCCTTGCATTTGCTTGAGGACAAGCAACGTTTGGGAGGGGAGGATTGTAATATTCCTAAATTAGCATGCAGTTAATTGGAATATTAATTTTTTCTTTTGTCATTTAGATAGATGAAAAAGTGGGTAGGGAGACCAAAAAATCTCTTTAGTAGGAATAAAATCCCTCTTAATGTGAAAAGGGATCATCTTAATAGCCAGATAAATCACCTCCATGTGTGAATAAGGGAAAAAGAATGTGGACAAGGTCATGTTAATCAAGATTGTCATTGATTTCAATATAGCATTATTAGGATGGAAAATATTCTTGTGATGTCATAACCTCATTGTAATGTTCCCAAATCAGGAAAATGCTACAACAATGAGAATATCTCAAGATATTCTAAATTTGGAGCTCCAGTAATAAGCAAACATAATAATGGTGTAGCAGCAACACTCAACTCATAGAAACATGAGAGAAATCCGTAGCCATATTATTAAGAAATAGCGGAAACTTAATACAAGATCTTGAGGAAATGTTATACAAGATAGGCAATGCTCAGCCTCAAGAGACAAGTACATGAATCATAATGAAACCACTTCTATTCATGTAAGCTCAAGCTATGACAGCCCAGTCCATGAAGAGAAAGTACTGCATAATAGTGTCAATACACAAATATGTCAATATGTGGCCCAAATACAATAGGGGAAGCAACATCTCAACCCCTGGAAGCAATAATGCACAATCCCTAGAAGGAGTGGCTGCAAAACATACAAAATGGCAATTCTACAGAAATGTCGGAGTTGTTGGGTAGCAGCAATAACTCAGAAATATAACTGGATGGAGATGGCTCTAGATGATGCCCAAAATGAATGTGCCTCTTCCAATGGATCTTTAGGATGAAAGGCTGATCCCTTCACCAAAGATCTCACCCTCCAACAATCTGCAAGAGCCCCATTGCAAATACTCTACTCAAAATAACACAATCATTGGATGGAATTGTGTTGTAGGGCTAGGGAATGAGTTGGCCTTGATGCCAAAGTCTGCAATAAGCTCCAAAATGTCTCCAAACTGATATCTCAAAGGAAAGAGGGACTCATCCTCTGAAAATAGATGATGAAGATGGTGTAGTGAACCCTCACTGCAACACCCAAAAACACAACATTAATCTGCTACAGAAATAACGCTGTCTTGATGGAGGATGTTTGGCCTCAAGCCTGGATGTGAGGAAAATCAGAGCAATCCCTCAAGAGGCATCTCAAGAAGGAGAAGGAATCATAAATAGGAATTCCTCTCGGCAATTCTTGCTAAACAACAAAGAATGCACAATTGTCTCATTAGACAATTGAGATGAATAATACAAGCATGTCCAACAATGGTTGCCTTGCCCTCCTTTTAAACAAGTGAAATCCCCTCTCCATGGGTCCCACTCCTCTTATGGTTTCCTCCACTAGATAACCCTTTCCTCATTCATACTGTGCTATTTCTCTAAGTGTGCTCCACCTCTTGGCCAAACATTGTTGACTTGGTCAAACTTGACCTTGTCCACTTGCAAATAACCCTGTTCACACATGAGGGTATGAAAAATAGCTCCAATGATGATCCCCATTCATACTATGAGGGATTTTATTGCGATTATCACTATTCATGGGCATCCTTACCCATTTATTCTCCTCCTTGGTGAAATCAACAAAAATTAATGTTCCAAATTATTGTCGGAAAATTTGGGAACATTACAGTCCTCCCCTCCCAAATTTTGCTTGTCCTCAAGAAACTACAAGGACAGAACTGGAAAGCCTCCTCTTAAGGCATGGAGTCTAAAATGTGTTGAGGAACATCTTCCTAATTTGGATCCTCCATCTCCAAGCTATGAGCCATGCAAAATGAGTCACCTTCAAGCTAGGCAACTCCTGGAAACTGTTCTCCACCTTTGGCTCTGGAAAAGTAGGTGGGATGAAAATATGCTCATGGTAGACAATGTAGCCTACCCCACGTTGTCCATCTCTTCACTCATGATAAGTGTAGAGAGAGAGTTGATCTTGGGCTACAAAATAATTTCCCTCAAGTGGCAAGATGAAGATGATATCTCCAAGGATCTCTTCTCCAACGCTGCAAATCATGCTGGCCCAAGTATCTCCATATATGATGAGTTGGAAGTTATCATCATATGGAATCTCCTCCATCATATGGCTCACCTCATAAAGTGAAAAATGTGTTGTTAAGGTAACCATATCATGTCCCATGTTCCCCTTAGAACATGTAGTGCAAAAAGTGTGAGGAATTTATCCCTCAAAGGACACATTCACCCAATGTGTCTTTCTACCAATTATGCTCCCGAGAGAAGCTATAGCAATATCAACCAAGGGAACCATAAGGAGAATAATTTTGGCTGCCATGTGAAGTAAAGGAGAAGGACAATGGCCCCTCAAATGTAGCCAACACAATTTGAATCTCCACTGCCATAGAAAATAAAATAATGGGTGGCCTCCCCACCATTTTCTTGCTGCCCCAGTTTCTTCACAAATCTGGAGAAGGTGAATGATGTAATGTGAAATGTGAGTAAATTCTCAATGAGAAATATCCTCCCCATAACCACTTAGGGAGTGATCACCCATAATGGCCTTATGTAGACCACCAAATCTAGGAGGAAGAATATCCTCCCTTTGAGCAAATCCCTGCACATATATGGTTAAGAGGTGCATATATAAAGACAAATCATCATGAAAATAAACAATACTCTCACCATATGTTTTGATCATATAAATGGAGTGGCTCATAGATGAGTCTCCCCTCATCCTCAAAGGGAAAAGATTTGATTGTGCTAACTCCTCCATCTCCTCATGATACATGGAGTGCCTCCTCAAGTCCTTCAAGTGGTTCCTTTCACAAGAAGAAAAGAAATGTAATGTGGTATTCATGGTTGGCCCATGGTTCCTCCTTATATGTGCAACATGTATAATAAGGAGAACCATGCTCCCAATGGGCATCCTCAATCTCAATCCCACTCTCCAAATAAAGCTCCCCATAAACATAAACATATCAGCAATACATGAAAGCATAGTACAATAAGAACAAGTTGCCAAATGAAAATCGGAGAGTGAATCATAGTTCCACCCATGGAACCAGTACAGTGCATCCCTTTCCTACATCAATTCAAACAAAAAAAAGTTCTTTTCCAACCACTTGTTTTCTGCCACAATCATCCTACAAGATGTGAACATGAAAGTACAAAAGGGTGTCAATGGTGCACACCAAAAATCATGTGGCCTCTCGCACAAAACACCAATGAGATAGCCAATCTAAATGCTACAAATGGCTTCAATTACATCATCATACAATAGAAAATAAGAAATAATCCTCCTTGGGACAATATGCTGCTCATAAGAAAACAGGAAGCACAAAACATAAGGTGAAATTATACATCCTCCATTGTGTACTTGAGGACTTGAGCTGAAATGGCTCAACTGAAAATGCTCCCTTACTCCCAATGAGTAGGAAAGTGGCTACGACATCCTCACCATCATCATTTGGGCTATGCATCTCTCCATATGCTGAAATATGTCTTGCTGAATGCCCTCCCAAATGAACTCCTCTGCCAAGGCAAGATATGCATCAAAATGCATGGAAAATAAGTCCTCATATGCTGCATGCAACAACTTCTCCTTGAGCTTAGAATCTCTAGTCAAGAAGAATTTGTCATGTGAATAGATGACCATATCATCCACTATGTATTCGTCATCTCTCTTCGGGTCATAAAGATTCATGCATGCACCAAGATCCTTGGAGTACTCTACCAAGATCGGAGATCTCCAATAAGGATCAATCCTCCTAAGAGACAGTGCTGGTGATCTGTCATGTGAGGCTCTCCTCATGCTTCTGCCTGCTACTTTGACATCCCTCATGCCAAATTTCTCCTCCAAACTCTTCAACTGTCCAAAATCCAAGAGTGGTGAACCCAAAGATAAGATATCTCTCATCAACTGTAGATATGGTGACCTCCCTGGTGGAATGCCTCTATGAGTGAGACATCAATGTCAAGAGTGGACTGCACATATGGTTGGGCAACCTTGCCCTTGCTCTCACAGTGCAATACAGTCTGCCTCCTCTTTTCACTAGCTCTCGGAAATATAGAAGGGTGTGTGTCTCTCATCAACTGATGTTGCTCTTCCTCCCTTCCTCCTTCTTCCAGCTGCAATGTTGCACAATCATGCTGCTCACTGATTGTGCTTGGACCTCCAAGTATGAGATCCTGGTGACTTCCTTGCAAAGCTGCAAGAATCCCTCTAGTTGGAGCAAGTGCTCGTCTTCCCTATGCATGAGGTGCTAGATCAACTCTAGAAATGACAACGGTGTTGCCCTCAGCCTTCTCAACATGAGAGGGCAACCCTCCAATGATTGGATCCTCTTTTGGAAAAAGGATCTCTTTGCCTCCTTGTGCCAAAATACAAGATGAAGGTCTTGCCTCCAACAAAGTATCATGCAATATATCATCCTCCTTCATTGTTCTCTGAAATTTTTTTGAGTCTATGGTTTCTTCCATCACATGCAAGGGTTTTGTTTGTTTGAATGTGCTTGTTTCCTCCACATGTGTTTCAGAATTTCTCCTACCAAATCTCCTCATCAAAGTTCTAATGAACATTGCATAGGAAGAGGTATTTGCATTTTCCAAAGTAAATGACTCAAATAACCACCATGCATAGACCTTACCTCCCAAGTACAACGCTGCTACTCTGATGGCTTCATCTTCGGAAATCTGATGCTGCTGCAAAAAGGTGTCTAGCTCTTATGTCCAAGCCTTGGCTGAACAAGTAGGGGAACCATCAAAGATAGATAGAAGAAAAATATCCTCATTATGCTACTTTCTCCTCCTCACCATAATATTTCAAAACTCCAGAAAAGTAATATGATCTCTAAACTTCCATGTTTGAGATTCATATTCATGCAAGAAACCTCTAAGAGTTCCTCTCTTTGGCATTCCTGCTTCTTCTTCTTCTCTCATGGAAAAACTGGCCATGTGACTGCGCTGTATATCATAGGGTGTAGCTGCATGCTCACATCCCATATAAGAAAAAATATATTTTGACTCAGTTTCAAACCCTCTTGGAGATCCTGTACAAATATCCCTCCTTATCTTCTCAAATTCTTCATGAATGCTCTGTACGGATTTTAGAAGAAGCTTTGTGAGCTTATCTTCATTTTTCTCTCCATGAAATGGAGTCTTCATCTTCACTCTCCTTGATAGCATGATGGCTGAGATCCCCCGGCTGAGCCAGAGATCATGCTCTGATACCACTGTAATGTTCCCAAATCAAGAAACTGCTACAACAATGAGAATATCTCAAGATATTCTAAAGTTGGAGGTCCAGTAATAAGAAAACACAATAATGGTGCAGCAGTAACACTCAACTCATAGAAACATGAGAGAAATCCATAGCCATATTATTAAGAAATAGAAGAAACTTAATACAAGATCTTCAGGAAATGTTATACAAGATAGGCAATGCTCAGCCTCAAGAGACAAGTACATGAATCATAATGAAACCACTGCTATACATGTAAACTCAAGCGATGACAGTGTAGTCCATGAAGAGAAATTGCTGCATAACAGTTTCAATACACAAATATGTCAATATGTAGCTCAAATACAATAGGAGGAGCAAGATCTCAATCCCTAGAAACAATAATGCACAATCCCTAGAAGGATTGGCTGCAAAACATACAAAATGGCAATTCTACAGAAATGCCAGAGTTGCTAGGTAGCAACAGCAACTTAGAAATAGAACTGGATGGATATGGCTCTAGATGATGCCCAAACTGAATGTGCCTCCTCCAATGGATCTTTAGGATGAAAGGCTGATCCCTTCACCAAATATCTCACCCTCCAACAATCTGCAAGAGCTCCACTGCAAATGCTCTACTCAAAATAACATAGTCACTCGATGGAACTACGTTATAGGGCTAGGGAATGAGTTGGATTTGATGCCAAAGTCTGCAATAAGCTTCGGAATGTCCCCAAACTGATATCTCAAAGGAAATAGGGACTCCTCCTCTGAAAATAGCTAATGAAGATGGTGTAGTGAACCCTCACTGCAACACCCAGCAACACAACATTAATATGCTTCAGAAATAACGTTGTCTTGATGGAGGATGCTTGGCCTCAAGCCTAGATGTGAGGAAAATAAGAGCAATACCTCAAGAGGAATCTCAAGAAGGAGAAGGAATCCTAAATAGGAATTCCTCCCGGCAATTTTTGCTAAACAACAAAGAATGCACAATTGTCTCAATAGACAATTGAGATGAATAATACAAGCATGTCCAATGATGGTTGCCTTGCCCTCCTTTTAAACAAGTGAAATAAACTCTCCATGGGTCCCACTCCTCTTAGGGTTTCCTCCACCAAATAACCCTTTCCTCATTCATACTGCATTGCTTCTCTAAATGTGCTCCACCTCTTGGCCCAACATTGTTGAATTGGTCAAACTTGACCTTGTCCACTTGCAAATAACCCTATTCACACATAAGGGTGTTAAAACCATCTCCAATGATGATCCCCATTCATACTATGAGGGATTTTATTGTGATTATCACTATGCATGGGCCTCCTTACCCATTTATTCTCCTCCTAGGTGAAATCAACAAAAATTTATGTTTAAAATTATTGTCGGAAAATTTGGGAACATTACACTCATGTATCCTTTCTCTTGATGAGGAAGCCTATACCCGGATGATGTCCTTACCCTTGATGGATACTACACTATTGAAGGACTATACATGAATGACCACACTTGATGATGTCATACGTGATGGCACTTGATGAAGGTCTTGATGACATGGTTGGAGACTGCATAATGACATGGAGGATGATTTGATGACATGGACAATGTTTGGAGACATGACATGAAGGACTTGGAGATCACTTGATGTCATATGATGGCATATGATGACGTTGCTGTAAGATTTCATTTAGTGATATGGATGGCGGTTGGAAGACTAACTTGACGCTCTCTTGATAACAAATTAATAAATGCTGCACTATGGTTGATGAAATATCATTGCACTATTACATGATGTCATGATGACATGGATAATTTACATGATGACACTAATAACCTCTTGCTGTCCTAATCATCAACACCTAATTTCCTCTTGTTGTCCTAATCATCTTCTGCACTCAAGATTTCATAAGCAGTCACAAATAAAAATACATTTGCACACCTTGGAGACATCCTTTAAAAATGAATCCTACACCATCCTAAAGATGATTTTTTCCTCTTTCCAACAAGCCTTTACTTGCCCAAAAACTCCCAGCGGTTTGTGAGAAATTGAATTTTTAAGTTGAAAAATATATATCTTTTGCCTAGCTGACTTGGGCCGACTTGTGTATGCTCATACTTCTTCACCCAACTGACGTGTCTATCCATCATAGGTCAAAACATTTATAAATAAGACATCCAACACTCCATTTTTATCAAAAATTCGGTGAAAATTTCAAAGAACATTTTCAATGAAGATAAGAACTTAGAGCATAACGTAGTAAGTTCAGAAGGAGGCCACAGAGGAATATTTATGTTTGGGTTACCTCTCTAAAAATATCGGACCTGAAATTAAGTCCTGAAACCTTACATTGGTAGCCACCTATTCTGGATCTGTGGAGGGACTAAAATTTATAACAGTCTTGTGGAGAACAAGCTTGGATTGCTAAAAAATCCTATATATACTTATATATACCTCAAAACTATAGGATTAGACCCACTCGAACAAGGCTTGTGTTGAACAAAAATTGCTGTTGGAAGGAACTCAGACAGTGATTTACCTTTGCAGTCTCAAATTTCAAACCTTACCTGTTGCAGCCCCTGTTGGGAGCTAAAATCTACAGTCTTGTGGAGAATTGTAGTATATCAAATCTGTGATTGAAGGGTAGGAGTTACAGTAATTTGTAAAGGCCTGACAAGTATGTGGATAGTCACCCATAAGGTTTAAATCTATAAGATAGTTCTACTATGGAAAACTGTAAAGTTATGTCTTTTGGTGACACCAATTGATTTGGATTTGAGGTCATTTCCAAGTAACAGTAGCAGACTTTTGAAAAAATTGTGTTGAGCTATTTTTTGTGACACTCTAGAAGTCTTGATTCAAGCAACATTGACATCAACTCTTGAAGACACCTCAAAGACATCTTTCATACCATTACTTATCTTGTTGAAGCTTCATTAATATCACACATTGAAGAGCAATCTATAAGGCCTTTCATTGAGCAACTATTGGATAAATCTTGTGATAATTTCATTAAAGTCTGTTGGTCCTACTTAAGAGAAGACCTGTTTGGAGAGAATTTTGAAGACCTCCTGTAGAAACTTGGAAATTCTTGGACCTTGAAGCATAGTTTGAAGATTTTTTGAAGGAACTTGACCATTGGATAATATTTTGAAGTAGTTATTGAAGACATCTTGAAGCATTGTTGATGAACTATTGAAGAGACCTTGTAGTAGCATATATTGGAGTTAATTGTTGACCTTGTGATGCATGGTTGAAGGTCCTCATGATGTGACCTTGGAGAAATTGTTTGAGTGAAATTAAGAGTTGTGGTGACAGCTTTTGAGAAGATAAAGCTGTCATTGATGATGTAACATGGAGACTAAGTGATGGGAAAACTAAAGATTATCAGGGATCTTTGGAGAAGACTTTGGGAGCCGTTAATAATAACCAAACATATTTTGACGAAGTAAAGTTGAGGGTTGGAGCCCAAGGGGTTGGAGCCTCATTGAGACAAGGTCGGTACCTTGGAAGATAGGGTTGGAGCCCTAGAGGATTGGAGTCCTCAAGAAACCAAGTCGGATCCTATACTAGAGATAGGGTTGGATCCCTAGAGGTTGGTGCCTCAAAATGACAAGGTTCGAGCCTTGGAAAGACCAAGTTGGTGCTTGGCACAATACAGGTTGGAGCCTAGAAGATTTGAGTCTTCATCTACAGTTGGATCCCTATATCATTATTGTAATTTACTTACTATAAATAAGAAATTAATAAAATTATCTATTCCATCATCGTTCATTTTGTGTTCTAAATATTAGTGATCTAACTGGTAAAATTAACAATTGAAAATAAATATTGATTCACCCCCCTCTCAGTATTTCCAATAATTGGTATCAGAGCTAGTACCTTCACTCAAAGCCTAACAACTTGAAGGTTGATCATTAGAACACAAATGGAAAAGCCAAGAAAGAAAGTCTTTAATCCTCCTAAAGATGTGTCTTCCTCAACCATCGAAATTGAAGTCAATCAACTTGCGAAGGCTCCATTGTTCACTGTAAATTTTGATATATGGGAGGCAAGAATGAGGAATTTCTTGAAGACTCGAGGAATTTAAGTTTTGAAATCAGTTATTACTAATGATATGATGGACGAAGAATCCCAGGAGTATAATACAAGAGCAAGGAAGGCAATTTTGAATGGGTTACCAAATTCTGTGAAGGCCAATTTTGAAAAATGTTCGTCAGCAAAAGTCATATGGGACAAACTTCATGATCTTCACTCAAAAAGAGCATTGAAAATGATCTCTAGTCAAGAAGATGATGGAAAACATGAAAGAAGTCCAGAATCCATCAAGGAAGCTGAAGATAAGAGAGATGACAACAAGGCTAAAGAAGATCTAGAAGATGAAGAGAACCAAGAAGACTTTGAAGAAGATCTCCTAAATAAACTTATGGCTTCCATGGAAGAGATTAATAGTTTGAGAAAGGAAAATTGGAACTTAAGAAGAAATCACAAGATGGTAATCAAGACAAGACAAGGAAGGAAGTTGAATTTGTCAAGCTTCAAGACGAGGAGCTTGCCAAACTTAAGTAGGAATTTCAACAAAACAAAAGAAAGAATCATGAAGAATTCATATCTATGAAAAATAAATTAGATAAGGCAAAGAAAAGGGAAGAAACTTTGTCAAGCCACCTTGAACAAAGACTTAAGAGCTTGAACAATCTTGAAGAAGAGATTGGTCAATACAAGGAAGAGGTCTCCTCTCTTAGATTTCAACTATAAGAAGCAAGGAAACAAGCACAAGGAGCCAATAAGGTGATGGAAACTTTGGCTTTCATAGAAGGACAAGTTGACGAAGCATAAAAGGAGAGAAACACCATGATATGCAAACTAGAAGAAAAGGATGAAGAAATCTTCAAACTAAAATCAGACATCAATCTTCTCAAGGCCGAAACATGTGAAGCTACAAGAATAAAAGAAGAAATGGAGAGCAGTTTAGCAAAGGAGAATTAAGAAATATTCATAATGAAATCAAGTATCATCTCCTTTAAAATCGAAGCAACAAGGATGATGGAAGAAATGAAGAAGCAACTAGTCATGAAAGATCAAGATTGTGAAAAATTGAAAGGAGAAATTGTCACTCTTAAAAAGGAAGTTGACTTGCTAAATAAGAACTTGAAAAGTTCTCAAACCCTAGATGACATCCTAAGTCATCAAAGATCTCCCCTTGATAAATCAGGTCTTGGCTATGTAGGTGAATCCTCAAGAAATAATGATAATGTTTCAAAACACAAGGATGTGAGGAAGCTAGGAAGAAATGTTGATGCTCCCAGTTCCAACAAAGGCAAGGAGAAGATTCAAGACAACAATGAAAGAAATCCTAATCCAAGGATACTTGTAGATGATGTCAAGAATACAAAAGGCAATGAATATCATCAAATAATCACAAGGCAAAAAGACTTCATAAGTACTTCAAGGAACTCTTCATCTCCCAAGTACCAAAATATATTTCTTGGATATTTCTATTCTTGTACAAAATTTGGGCACATGGCAAAAGATTGTAGGGCATATCACAAGACCAATATAATGGTCCCTGTCAATCTCCTAGAAGAAATTTTGCAAGAAGAAGTCACGATTACTCATTCATGAACAAGATGAAGTGCTTCGAATGCCATAACATTGGACATATGGCATGTGAGAGTAACTCGTCTTGGGTCCCTAAAACCATGACAACCAAGCCAAAGAAGAAAGCTACACAAGTATGGATTAGGAAGAAAGTGGAATCCAAAAGTCCCTTGAACCCTCCAGCCAACAGCACATGTTATTGACTTTATGAATTCATCCTTGATATGCCAAATGATTGATAATGAAACATTTCCAAAATGATACCATGCATACATTTAGGGGGAGTCTGTGATTCTTGAGATTTTTTTTGTAGAAGCTATCTGTGAATGGGCCCTATGAAATCCTTGATGAGTCACACATGGACAATCATCCTTTGATAGATCATCTCTTGAGAGAAACTCCATTGAAGAAATGTAGCCACATCTATCATGGGCCACATTGCCAGAGGGAAGAGCACCATGATAGGGGGAGTAACATACCTATGAAGAATTACTATTGTTGAAGAAAAAAAGGTAGCTCGATAGGGGGAGTACTTGAGCACCCCATTTTCCATTGATGTCAAAGGGGGAGAGAATATTGGAAGGGCAAAAATATTTCCATCAATGACAAAGGGGGATATTGTTAATCAAGATTGTCATTGATGTCAATATATCATTATTGGGATGTCATAACCTCATGTATCCTTGCTCTTGATGAAGAATCCTATAACTCAGATGATGTCCTTACCCTTGATGGATACTACACTATTGAAGGACTATACATGAATGACCACACTTGATGATGTCATACATGATGGCACTTGATGAAGTTCTTGATGACATGGTTGGAGACTACATAATGACATGGAGGACGATTTGATGACATGAACAACGTTTGGAGACATGACATGAAGGACTTGGAGATCACTTGATGTCATATGATGGCATATGATGACATTTCTAGAATATTTCATTTAATGACATGGATGGCAGTTGGAAGACTAACTTGACATTCTCTTGATAACAAATTAATAAATGCTGCACTATGGTTGATGACATATCACCGCACTATTATATCATGTCATGATGACCTGGATAATTTACATGATGACACTAATAACCTCTTTCTATCCTAATCATCAACACCTAATTTCATCTTGTTGTCCTAATCATCTTCTGCACTCAAGATTTCATAAGCAGTCACAAAGAAAAATACATTTGGACACCTTGGAGACATCCTTTCAAAATGAATCCTACACCATCTTAAAGAGGATTTTTCCTCTTTCCAACAAGCCTTTATTTGCCCCAAAACTCCCAGCGGTTTGTGAGAAATTGAATTTTTAAGTTGAAAAATATATATCTTTTTCCTAGCCGACTTGGGCCGACTTGTGTATGCTCATACTTCTTCACCCAACCAACGTGTCTATTCATCATAGGTCAAAACTTGTATAAATAAGACGTCTAACACTCTATTTTTATCATCAATTTGGTGCAAATTTCAAAGAACATTTTTTGATGAAGATAAGAACTCAGAGCATAACACAGTAATTACAGAAGGAGGCCATGGAGGAATATTTATGTTTGGATTACCTCTCTAAAAATATCGGACCTGAAATTAAGGCCCGAAACCTTATATTGGTAGCCACCTATTCTAGATCTATGGAGGGACTAAAATTTATGACAGTCTCATGGAGAACAAGATTGGATTACTGAACAGTCCTATATATACTTTTATATACCTCAAAACTGCAGGATCAGACCCGCTCGAACAAGGCTTGTGTTGAATAAAACTTGCTATTGGGAGGAACTCAGACAGTGATATACCTTTGCAACCTCGGATTTCAGACCTTACCTATTGCAGCCCTGTTGGGAGCTAAAATATATAGTCTTGTGGAGAATTGCAGTATCTCAAATCTATGATTGAAGGGTAGGAGCTACAGAAATTTTTAGAGGCCTGACAAGTATGTGGACAATCTTTAAATATGTAAGATATTTCTACTGTGGAAAACTGTAAATTTATGTCTTGTGGTGACACCAATTGATTTGGGTTTTAGGTCATTGCCAAGTAACAGTAGCAGACTTTTGAACAAATTGTGTTGAGTTTTTTTTTGTGACACTTTGGAAGTCTTGATTCAAGCAACATTGACATCAACATCTTGAAGAAACCTCAAAGACATATTTGATACCATTACTTATCTTGTTGAAGCTACATTAATATCACACATTGAAGAGCTATCTAGAAGGCCTTTGATTGAGCATCTATTGGAGGAATCTTGTGATAATTTCATTAAAGTCTATTGGTCCTACTTAAGAGAATTGAAGTGTCGAAGACCTGTTTGGAGAGAATTTTGAAGACCTCTTGTAGAAACTTGGAAAGTCTTGGACCTTGAAGCATAGTTTGAATATTTGTTGAAGCAACTTGACCATTAGAGAATATTTTGAAGCAGTTATTGAAGACATCTTGAAGCATTGTTGATGAAGTATTGAAGAGACCTTGTAGTAGCATATCTTGGAGTTAATTGTTGACCTTGTGATGCATGGTTGAAGGCCCTCATGATGTGACCTTGGAGAAATTGTTTGAGTGAAATGAAGCATTGTGGTGACAACTTCTAAGAAGATCAAGTTTTCATTGATGATGTAACGTGGAGACTAAGTGATGGGAAAACTAAATATTATCAGGGCTCTATGAAGAATACTTTGGGAGCCGTGAAGAATAACCAAACATATTTTGACAAAGTAAAGTTGAGGTTTGGAGCCCAAGAGGTTGGAGCCTCATAGAGACAAGGTCAGTGCCTTGTAAGATAGGGTTGGAGCCCTAGAGGATTGGAGTCCTCAAGAAACCAGGTTAGAGCCTGTACTAGAGATAGGGTTGGAGCCCTAGAGGTTGGTGCCTAAAATTGACAAGGTTGGAGCCTTGGAAAGATCAAGTTGGTGCTTGGCACAATACAGGCTGAAACCTGGAAGATTGGAGTCTTCATCTAGGGTTGGAGCCCTATATCATTATTGTATTGTACTTATTGTAAAGAATAAATTAATCAAATTATCTATTCCATCATTGTTCATTTTGTGTTCTAAATATTAGTGATCTAACTGGTAAAATTAACAATTAAAAATAAATACTGATTCAACCCCTTCTCAGTATTTCCAACAAGTCAATATTGACCAAATTAATAGCATTGGTATGGAGAGAGTGGTTCATTAATGGGAGACAACACAATGTTAATAAGAGATAGTCTCCATGAGAGTAGTGGATTCAATGAGTGGGACCCAAGGTGAGAAGGCTCACAGTGAATATAAGGAAGGGAAAGGCAGCCATAGAAGGGGGGTTAAATGATTATTGATTTTGATCTTCTTAGATCTAGATTTGACAGGTGACATTTCTATTACATCCTTTTGTTGTTTAGCAGGGTCTGCTATACTGTTTAGTACAAGGGTGTCTCTAGCGGGAATCCCCCACTCATCCTTAGGGGACTTCGAGTGCCTACTCTAGAGATATTATTGAACTATATAGTCCACATCCAGGCATCAGACCAAGCTTCAGTCTTTAGCTATAGCGTAGGTTTTATTCATAGTTGTGTTGTGTTGCAGTGTGTTATAGTGGAGGGTTGAGAAACCCACTTTTTGAGCTATTGTTTCAGTGGAGGAGGCATTATTTCCTTTGGGAGATAATCAAGGAAGGTCCTTGAGCTTTATTTCATATCCTAGCACCAGGCCAACCTATTTCCATCATCTACAGTGTAGATTCCCTCTTTGACTACATTATTCTAGTGAGCATCTGCAGTGGAGGATTCGGTGCTTGATTTGGAGGGTGAGGTCTTCAAGGAAGGGATCAGCCTTTCACTTGGAGGATCTATTGGAGGATATCCATTAATTTAGATATTATTTTAGCTACCTCCATCTAGTGATTCAGTTGCAGATGCCATCCATCCCTAGGGTTGCAGTTCGACATTTTTTTTATTTTGGTTATTTCCGAAAACCCTTCCTGGGTTATCTAGGAAAAGTGTTTGGGAGCCTAGATCTTCACTCCCAGCATTATTTGACCTATATTAGCATATTTTCCTATTGGAGGCTTGACTTTTATTTCCTGAGTGACTTGGTCCTCAAGATCTTGTGCCAATTATTTGCTGATATGTTTAATAATATGGCTTTACATTTGTCTCATGTAATGGTGTATTGATGTATTCACTGCTATTTTCCATGTTTATGTGCTATATTGCTAATTTTCCCATTTGGGAATATTACATACAAATATTATGCTAGATTTTGATCACTAATATGTTATAGTGACAAATTATTAATATTCCATTCATTCTAGAGTAAGTCAAATTTATCATATAAGGCATCAAATGAAAGATTCACCATGCATGATTTATGACCAAATTTTCTTTCAGGATTATGTGAATCCTATCCAAAAGTTACTTTAAACATTAATTCTTAATATTTCACAAAATCATATAGCTATATGTCTAATGAGTCTGAAACTTGACCAATTACAATCCTTCATTTCTTTAAGAGTATTATTTCCAAACAATATGGAATATATACTAACCCTTTTCATAATTCCTTTTCCAAGTACCTCCCAAACTAGTTGTTCTTATAGGATCTTGAGGAAACATATTGGGAAAAATGAATACCTCTAACATAATGTTGACAATTTAAGGAGAAAAATTATGCAAAATGGTCCCCAAATTTCTCATTCTTGAAATACTAGATGATTCTTATAAAGAAATTCAATCAGCTAGACTCTCAATATGCTACTATCACATGCTTCTATATATGATGCCATACTAAAACATGATTCCAGAATGATACATTATTACTCCTTTGATAAGCTTGTTCAAAAAGAAATTTCTTCAAGTTCCTTACAACTCCATCCATCCATCATTCTCATCATTAAAAAACGAAATGATTGTTCTTCTTATCCATCCTTCTCATATTTCTTTCTTCATTATGTACCTGCAACATTCACCGACAAGTAAAACCAAGAAAAATATATATAAATAAAAGAGCGTGATGATGATCTAATGTTTCCATGGTTTTCATAGGGAGTATTCTCATAGGCCTCTTAGATACAAACCTTAAATTACTTTGATATAAATTTTAGAAACATCAACCCTAGGGTTTTGATGTTATATCATAGATTTCAATTCTGTCCTTGCTCAAGATTACCATATACACTAGATTATTTGTAAACCCTAGAAGTCAAGAGATAGGGTTTATATGAGGGAACATATTAGGTTTAGGGTTCTCACATATACTATGGTTGCTTAATCAAATACCATCTATGTAGGAATTTACAGGGTAAGTTCCTTAGATCAAAAACCAAAGGTCACTGCTCACAAAAAAATCACAAATCAGTACACCAGTATATCACATGGTTAAAACCCTTGAAGAGGGAAACATTCCATGACCTAAGCCAACACGACACTTCAGCAAATTTATTAATATAAAAATAAAGTTTACATATGTTTCTCTCATAAACAGTTACCAGAAAAATGACCCTCCATGCTCTTTAAATAGAGATCGTGGACCAATCAGGTGTTAATACATGGATCAAGTGTCATTAATACTGAGGAGAGATTGAACTGTTGAACACTACAAATCATGATCGTCAGATTATAAGTTACAAATGTACATAGTAAAGAAACACACTTTACCTAACTCTACACTAGAACAAGTTATACTTAACTATTTCCTATGTCGGAATATCCTAACATCCCCCCTTAAGAATAAATTGGGATAGGATTGAAGGATTTACAAAGGTGACACAAAAGGAGCCTATTTCCTATGTGTCAAAATATCCTAACATCCACCCTTAAGAAAAAATTGGGATAGGATTGAAGGATTTATAGAGGTGACACAATAGGAGAAGGAAGGAGGCATTAGAGCCTATCACCCCTTAATGATAACTTTCCTAAACTCCAAGCATGGATCAAAGTTTGGTAAACTTCGCTTCTGTGAGAGCCTTTGTAAAGATATCGAAAAATTGATCATTGGTTGAACAATACTGTACTTCAAGAACATGATCATGAATAAGCTTTCTGATGAAGTGTATATAAAGCTCAATGTGTTTCATATGTTGATGTTGAACTGGATCTTTGCATAGCTGAATGGAACTATGATTATCACACCAAAGTGTAGTTGGATGCTGCTGATGAAGACCAAATTCATACAAGATCTGACAAAGCCACATGGCTTCCTTGCTGCCTTCAACGAAACCACAATACTCTGCTTTTGCCGAAGAAAGAGAGATGGAACTTTGTTTCTTACAATATCAAGTAATAGGTCTTGAACCAAGAGTGAATACATATCCTACAGTAGAATTTCGATTATTGGGGTCACCAACCCAATCAGAATCAGTGAAACCAATCAATAATGGAGAGGCTCCTACATTGCAATGAATCCTGAACTGAACTGTACCTCGAATATATCAAAGTATTATTTTAGCTACTTTCCAATGACTTTCATGAGGTTGGTTCATAAACCGAGCAACAAGACCAATGACAAAGGAAAGGTCAGGATGGGTATGGGTAAGATATAGAAGTTTACCAACAAGTTGATGGTACAAGGTAGCATCAACTTCAGGGGTAGTACAAGTGATTAAAATATTGACTCCAAAATGAAAGGAGAAGGGGTTGGCTTACAGTCTTCCATGTGAAAGTGGTGTAGAAGGTCATAGGCATACTTGGGCTGAGGGAGGGTACCTTCTTTTGATTTTAAGACTTGAAGACCAAGGAAATAATGCAAGTGTCCTAAGTCTGTCATTTCAAACTTATTTTTGAGGCTAGACTTCACATGGTTGATATGGTTGGGATCACTACTAGTAAGGATAAGATCATCAACATAAAGAACAAGGATGGTGAAGGACTTACCCACTTTCTTTGTGTAGACGGTGTTAGCAGAATGACACCTAGAAAAGACATTATCTAAAATAAATCTTTCCATTTTGGCATACCATGTTTGAGGAACTTGTTTGAGACCATAGAGAGACTTCCTAAGGCGATAAAAAAGGCTAGAGTCATTTTGGATAAATCCAGGGGGTTTTTCCACGTAGATTTATTCATGCAAATCTCCATGTAAGAAGGCGGATTTAACATCCATCTGATGGACTTCCCATTTAAAAGAGGTAGTAAGGGAAAGAACAAGGCGGATAGAATTCATTTTGGAAATAGGGGAGAAGGTTTCAGTATAGTCAATACCCTAAACTTGTGAAAATCATTTAGCAACAAGACGAGCTTTATGTCTATCCACTTTTCCATCTGGTCCAAACTTTGTTTTGTAAACCCATCTGCATTTGACAATTTTTCTTCCTTTTCGAAGAGGAGCAAGGTCCAAAGTATTGTTTGCCAGTAAGGAACAATATTCTTCATTCATAGCTTCATCCCAATCTGGATGACCGAAAGCTTCTTCAAAGGTGTTTGGATCATGATTTTCTAGAACTTGAGCCAATAAGGAAGAGGCTCTTTCGAACTGAGAACGTATACATCGTCGATCTGCAGGGTCACCTGCAAGAGAACCTGCTGCATCCCGAGTAGAGCAGACCCATCTTGGAAGCTGTGGAGTGGAATGAATATCTTCATGAGGTGGAGGATGATTGTCATCCTTACTATCATCATCTGAACTAGAAGGAATGCTATAAAAAATAGAAGAGATAGATAGAGGTGGAACATATGCCGAATCAGACTCATAGGCCACAGATGGCACACCCAACGAACTAGGCTCGCAAGCCGATATATTTTCATCAAATTTTACATCTCTTCTAATGATTATTTTTTTGTATTTTGGTTGAAGAAGTCTATGTCCTTTGACATCTTCAGAATATCCAACAAAACTACATTTTTCACTCTTAGATTCTAAGGCTTTATGTTTTGCATCTAGAATGTGGGCCCAAGCATCACTTCCAAAAACATGAAAGTGACTTACATCTGGTTTGATTGAGCTCCAGCTTCTTTTGGAGTTATATTCCTTAAAACCTTAGTAGGAGTGTGATTTACTATGTAATTTTCACAGTTAATTTCTTCTGCCCAAAAATTGAGACTAAGTCCTTTAGATTGAAGCATACAATTAGCCATTTCTTTTAAGGTGTGATTATTCCTTTCAGCTACACCATTTCGTTGTGGAGTATATGGAACAGTATGTTACAATTGAATGCCATGCTTAGTGCAAAAATTGATAAATTTTTTCTTAACATATTCTTCTCCATTATCTGATATTAACTTAAGAATTTGATGTCCAGATTATTTCTCAACAAAGGCCTTAAAGGCCAAGAACATATTAAAAACTTCACTTTTGAGTTTTAAGAAGTATACCCAAGTGCGTCTGGAAAAATAATCAATTAAAGTTAAAAAATACTTGCAACCAGAGAAAGAAACAACAGGAAGTGGACCACATAAGTCACTGTGCACAAGCTGCAAAGGGGCTGAAGCGTTCGAAGAGGCACGTTTGTCAAAACTATCCTGATGATGTTTTCCGAGTACACATCCAGAGAAAACACTATCTCGGCAAGATACCATAGGAAGCCCTGTCACCATATTTTCTTTACATAGAGTTAAGACACGATGACCCAAAGTTGTCAAACTTATACAACCTTGTGGAATCATCAACAATGCCAGTAGCTAAAATATGTCTAGGATATTTGAGGTCCTTGATTACAACATCATGAGGTGATAATTATACTATTTTCCCTTCACCTGAATGAGTTATCTGATAAACATATAGAAATTTGCATGACAAGGTAGTAACACATAGTACATCATTAAACTGACCATTATCTAGATGAATGGTTCCAGATCCTACAACACTAAGAGATATATCATCACAAACATAAATATGTTTGGTGTTACAATAATTTAAAGAAGAAATCATGGATTTATTTTTTGCCATGTGGTAATAAGCTCCAGAATTAATGAGCCACTCATGAGAATGAGAAGAAGAAGATACATTTAATGCATAACCAGATGCTTGACAACCACAAGAAGAAAGTGCCATTCTTGAAGATGAAGTTGAAAAGGTATCCAAATTGATGTGGTGCTTCTTCCAAGGATTCCATCATTTTGAAATATTTGGACTCTATATGGCCATCACGATTTCAAAATTTGTAATGTATATCTGTTTTCTTCCCTTTGATTTTAGTTGCCTTATCATTTTGGTGAGTCGCTTTTTCAGTTTGCAACTAAAATTGCTTAGGACCCTTGTTTGGTGTAGGAGCATACTTTTAAGGATACTGCTTCTTGGGATTATTTTGATATGGTTGTTGTTGGGCTATTAAGGCTTTCTTAGAAGCGTTTCCAGAAGTGATAAGACTAAGGTGTGAGATTTTTCTTGTTCTGTTATCAAAGAATTGAAAAAGGCATCAAAAGAGGGGTTCTTGTAAGTTATTCCTTGAGAAATGAGGGCTTATCTAGTGGGATGGAAGGTGGAAACAAATACAAAGTATGCAGGGCCAATCTTAGCAAGAATGGAATAGATGAGGCTACCATCTTCCTTTTTGACCTTACAACCTTCTAAAAGAAGTCTAAGGGTCTTGAATTTGGACAAAAATTCTTCAATAGAGGAGAAATTATTGGGGTCCAAAGTAAGCAACTCATTTTCAAGCTGGTGGGCCCTGATTTGTTTTTGAATGCAAAAAACAATATTTAGCTTTTTCAGGGCTTCATCAGGGGTGTCAATTTCAAGGATATGAAATTGAAGATCTTGAGCAATGGACATTCCTATCAACCCTTGTTCTTGATCTTGTTTATTTTTCCATTTAGTAGCTTTATCTCCATCAGTAGGTTTATTTTCTTGTCTTGTGGCTATTATATAAAGCCCTTTACTTCAAATAAATCTACCATGTGAGGTAGCCATTGGAAATAATTGGTGCTATTAAGAATAACCTGGCAAGCATTTTCCATTTTTTTTTTTTAAATGATGCTAAAAAGGGCTAAAACTAACTGCTTCAATGGAAATATCTCAAAAAATTAGGCTAGTTCAGAAAAAAACGGCTTGAAAAATGGCTTCCGGATGAAGAAGTTATTCTTTTTTGAAAAAACTGAGTTGTAGATGCCGAATAGTTATGAGAATGGTTGAAGTTTGATGATGAAATTCTACTTTTAAAAAAAAATCCCGCCCCTTTAACAAAAATTTTTTTAGGAAAAGAAGCTTGAGAAAGAGACTTGAACCCAATACCTCTATTCTCATAAACTAACTTTATACCAAGTGAGCTAGTAAAAGGATTCTGTAATTGTTTGAAATGAGGAAGGTTTTTTTTTTTTTTTACTCTTTGGTGTGCATGCTTTTTCCTACAAAAAAACACAAAATCCGGACACAAAAAAATGAAATGCAAGCATTATGACAGAATGTTATATTTTCAGTTAGCCTTATCGGCAATTGTCCCTTTTCCCGCTATTTTTGATTTCCCGAGATCGCACATAGACGAGGGGAAAGAGAATACATAGCAAAAAAAATATCGTCTTCCTGATTTTGATTTTCCAAGATTGCACGCAGCGCAAAGAAAATAGCATACACAGAGAAGATGGTATAGATCCGGCAATAGAAAAAAAATATAAACCTAAATAAACAGAGGGAACTGAAATAAACAATATGATTAATAAATATAACTGCAAAATATATACTTCATACCTCGAGATCTAAAATGACATAACTTGAGCAACCAGAAACCTTTTCGCATGAAATGAAATGGGTTCCTCACTATAACAGATGCTCCATACACAACAAATCCATTCTCCAAGCCCAAAAAAGTTCAAAAATAGTAGATCTAGAAAACGACGGTCACATGCAGTCAAACCAGCTTCAGATTTGGATCAACAATGGATGTGTCCCTCAAAATAGCTATGATACCATGTAGGAATTTACAGGGTAAATTACTTAGATCAAAAACCAAAGGTCACCGCTCATAAACAGATAGAAAATAAGTACACCAGTATATCACATGGTTAAAACTCCCGAAGAGGGAAACTGTCCACGGATTGAGCCAGCATAGCCACTTCAGGAAATTGATTAATATAAAAATAAAGTTTACATATGTTTCTCTCATAAACGGTTACCAGAAAAATTACCATCCATGCTCTTTAAATAGAGATCATGGACCAATCAGATCTTAAGCCACGGATCAAGTGTCGTTAATACCGAGGAGAGAGTGAACCGTCGAATCACTACAAATTGTGACCATCGTATTATAAGTTACAAATGTACATAGTAAAGAAACACACTTTACCTAACTCTACACTAGACCAAGTTATACTTAACTATTTCCTATATGTTGGAATATCCTAACGATCTAGGGTTTACAATCCCTAGAAATAAAAAACCTTCAACAAAGTGAAGCCTTGAAACCTAGATTTAGAACATGCAACAAAACCCTAATGCATAGTTCATGTAGACCCTTTATTCATTTTAAGAATACAAATATTATTTATTCCTTATAGATAAGGAATACGTACCTTTGTCTTCCATGATCACTGGAATATGATACAAAGATTTATTCAAGATCTTAAAAACTTGATCTCGCAATCCAACGTATTGTCACTTCCACTGTTGTCACGATCTTCCTATCAACTTCTCCTTCAAGAGAAACATCAAAAATATAAATTCAATATGTTCTACTTAAGGTGACTAAATTATACTTATTTTGAAGTTGAGCTTGCTACTTCAGGATTCAAGTAGTCCTTGGAAAATTTCACAAGGGCTTCCCTTTATTTCACTATCATTGTAACAAAAAATATGATACCAATTTTAGGTCTTGGTACTTCTTAAACATTCATACATCGAGCTAAGGATCCTATTATAAATTACGTTGTTTCAAATAGACTTTGAGGGAGATACAAAAATACGTCAATTACATTGATGATAGATATGGAATCAAGTTCATGCATGTTAATTTTCAAATTTTTCCCTACAATCACTGTAATAACCCTTCAAAAACAAGCCTAGGATGCTTTTTCCATCTTCGGTCTTTTTTCCATCCTTTTCAAGGGTCTTGATTCACTATAATTGTAGATCACTGTAGTTATTTCTTGATACATGAGATAGAACTTACGGCCTGGGATAGGCCTATTCTTGGATTTCTCGACCTTATTTAATATTTTAGAATACATAACCAAGAATGAGACTTTCTTTCTCTCTTTAGATATGGTTCCTTTGAAACTCGACCTAATTATTAGGTCTAAACTCCTTCGATCTACCACGAGGATATACCTATCTCCAACACATATTCAATTTTTTCCACACAACCCTATCTATAGCCTTGTCACTAGGCTTAGGTCCTATAGCTATTTTTTCCAAGTTCAGATATGATTTCGAGAATAAAGGGTGAATAAAACATGCATGTTATAGGACTTAACGAACCTAGAACTTTGGTGACCTTATATTAGGGAAATATGACCTTCTTGGTTTCCTTTTCTAAGGTATTTTGACTGCCAATCTTCCCTTGTCAACTTGGTTTTATTTTTCCCTTGACAAGGAGATTACAAACAATCCTTACTTCTTGTTTTGGAAACTCCTTTCGTTTTTACTAGTGATCTTCTAGTTGCCCATACTCTTGTCCTTAGCTATGATACCATGTTGGAAAAAATGATTAGGGAAACATGTTAATTTCATTTTTCCTTACATGAAAATTATTTATAAGATTATTTTATTCTTCATTATTATTCTTGTGTTCTTATCATCAAATAAATTTCAAAAACCATGAAAATGACAACCATATAAAAGATGTACAAAAGATATAGGCTCCAAGCTAGTGAAATAACCCTCCAAGAGGAAAACCAAGAAATAATTTCTCTTCTCATAGAATTAGTACAAAGGATAATTCCAAGGCCAAACCCTAGACTAGGCATAGCACTAAGAAACCAAGTCAACCAACCAATATGAAGAAAAACTCTCCAAGGGCAGCGAAACTATCTCTCCCTAAGATGAGATTTATTCTAGCCTTTTTAAGGTTACCAATGCAGTCTTCAATACTTCCTACACTTTCATACATGACGTATCCCTATAAATCCTAAGGTAATCGCACGTGTGACCAATAGAATATAGCTTTCAGACTTCTGAACTTCATACGTAATTCTTTTTTGCATCGTTATCATTCTCCTTTATTTTCAAGGGCTTCACACCACTCCTCCAACTTTAGATTGAATACAAGATTTGTGTCTTTGAATGTATCCCAAATATGTCAAAGTTCCTTTCTTTTATATCCTCCCAAGAGGCTTGAACAACCCTCTCTAGGCCAACTTCTTCTTGGTTGGATGACTTAGTGTTTTGCCTTCTAAACACTTCGAAATTCAAAATAATTTCATTTTTCTTGATACAAGTGATCGCAAGGGTCTTTTACAAAGTGACAATGATTCTTAACTCATGAAAAATCCTAGGAGCATTCACTCGATTATTGATCTAATGAAAAAATGACTTGAGCATGAAACCCATGCTTTATAAATAATTTCCTTTATTCTTTTGATAGATACATAGAAATTACATCATGTCATGATCCAAATGACAATAACGAAGACCGAAACTAGTTACATTCTTCAACGCTTCCCATGCTTCAAAATATTGATAAGTTGTTTGTTGATATTAGCAGCAACATATTTATTATTCCATTCAATAAAGTTGGAGCTATTTTTAGTTTTGAGCTTGATTCATTTGGTCTAAGAGTGGTAAATGGTTTTACAAAGAGTGGTTTTGGAAATAAGGTAGTCTCCACTTTAGTTACTCTTCTTTTCAACTTAATATTTTTTTATTGAGTAAGCTAAAACATCCCCAATATCTTTATGAAATTATAAAACCTTTTAAGTAACCATATCTTCAATGTTTATCTCTAATTCCACTTATCATTAAAAAAAATATTTTTTAAACTAGCATTCTCAAATCGCAATTTCGTAGATTTATTGTTGAATTTTGCATGGTGCAAAGTGTCTAAATATTGTTCCTCAATGAATGGTCCATCACAGGATAGTCATTTTTCCATATATTTACTCTAAATTAACTAAATTTTTACCCAAATGAGGATCACAATTTATTCATTATTTTCAATATCTTCCTCATGCTTTTTTTCCTTTTGAGATTTTTGATCTCTCTTCTATTTATGGATATTTTTATTTTTGAACTAATTAAAATAGGGTGTGATGTTTCGATTTTCCTTTGAGGAGGGTTTTTGTCTCCTCCATCCTTGACACTACCAACTATGATTTTCTTTTGCTCACTGACATTTCCATTAATTTTATGGGATTCTAAGGAACGGTTTTGGGATCTCTAAGGAGAACTGACACTAGTGCTATTTATGCTGAGAGGCACTCCACAACCCAATATAGGGGAAATGTGTAGTTGTTAGAAATTATATCTAAACATTTTTTTCAATAAAGGGGAGTTGTGTAGGCGTTAGATATAAAAACTTTTTAAGCATTGGATTTATTGAATGATTGTCCAATATAAGTGAATGATTAAGTTACATTTATTAATTTAAATGGAAATATTGACAACCACGAATAAATGAAGAATGACGAATTATGATTCCACCAATATTTTTTCTGAGTTCTAAATTCCATGAAAAAATCGGTTATGGGAGATCTCCATGTGATCCATATAGTTTATGTTGAGAAACTTAATAAGAAGCATATGTAGAGTATTAATCTATTTTATTGCATCCAAGTTACTACCGTATTATTTATTTGAGTGTGTGTGAGATTAATTATTTTTTATTACCATATTCATTATTTCAATCTTTTTGTGATTAATTATTTGATTTATTTTGAAGGAGATGATCATTGTAATTGTGGGACGTCTTAGTTTGGAAAGAGTCATAATTGTAGCATCTACATTGTAGAATAGATTGTGTGGAGGTGATGATATAAGGCATTATCCATTCTATTCTATGTCTAATTGCATAATCTACTTTCAATAATAAATTTATACCTATGGATAACATGATTTTAATATACCAAGATTATGCATCCTCAATGTACTATGTGGAACATTGAAATGATAGAGTCTGGAAAAGTACCCTTACATACTTTGTATTATTCCAAGGTTCACAAAAATATGATGCAGGAAAGCTACCAAACTATGCTTATATACACATATAAACATGAGAAGTTGACAATTATAAGAATATAAAAAATAAATTAAAAAAGAAAAAGAAAAAAGAAAAACTCAAATTCAATTTGTTCAATATCCATGTGTATATGACCAGAAGGAAGTCCCAAGGATGTGGTCCAATGGTTAGGTGGGGTGATTTGGTAACCATAGGTCTTGTAGTCCAATCTCGGGTAAGACTATGTATGCCTTAGAGTTTCTCCAAGCACAATTCCTTCAATTGAAAAAGGAATAGGAGGAAGACTGATACAAAGGTGATGTAATAGGAAATTACAATTATGAAAAATTACATAAAACTTACCATGAAGCACTTCCAACCCACAAGTTTTATATTGCAGATGATACAAGAGAAAGTAGTGCCCTTGAATTGTGAAATAAAGAGGGAGAGAAATAGTATGGGTGATTTCCCCTACAAATTTAGCCTAGGAGTGAAGGATCTAGAAGGCCTCTTGAACGATTCCCATGATGCCTAGTAACTGGAGGTCCTTAGGATCTCTGTCCATTGCTTTCGTTTGTTTTGTATGCTAACTTCAAAAATTATTTCTTCTCTTAGGAAAATTTTATGTGCTGAGGAATTAACATTTTGTGCTTAACTATGTGCAGATAGATGTTGGAATGAAAATTTTAATATCGTCCTCTTGTCCTCATTATTTTTTTTAAATATATACTAAACATATGCTACATAAAGATGTATTAACGTAACCCAAACACATATCAATCAATATGTAACAACAATACATAGATTCATAATAAAATACACAAGTATTTTAATTGAACATAAAGTATTTTAATTAAAGATTCAATATACTTGAAGTGTTATTAATACCAACCTAGATTCATATTAACTTCATATCTACCAAGAGTGGAGAGGGATCAAATCTCTTGAGATGAAAACCTCTTTTAAAGTGAAAAGAGATTTGATCCCTCTCAGTACTTGGTAGATCTGGAGTTAAGGTATATGTTTCTTAGTAGTACTTATCAAAGTACGAAAATAATTACAAAAAAATTGTTCATGAGCTCTATCATTAGAAATTTTGTGTAAATTTTGATTATCAACCATTCCTTCAATTAACTACAATGATATTTTGAGTGATGAACCATAACAAACAGGTAACATGTGAGTTAACAAAATTTCTTCTAGGCTAAAACCATCGTAGGATTGAGCTTCTTTCATTTTAAATGATTCAAAATATGAATCCATATCATTCAAATGAGACAAAATCCTTATTTTGATCTTCAGTTTGAAAATATGTGAAATAAATTTCTTCTTTCTTTTCTTATCAAAGAAATTCACCTAGGGTTTATAATTTTTGTACAATTTTGCTACAAAAAGTTTATCAATAACATAATATGGAAGTATAAAAGGTTTCCATTTAAATCAAATTAGTATGAAATAAGAGGACTTATTTTCATATTCACATATTCTTTTTCCTTGGAGAAATTTTTGGGTAACATGAGAGAACTGTTGGAAACTAGGAAAATCCTAAGAGACATGGTGAATCTGTATTTTATAAACTTTAACAATTATTTAGTCAATTAAACAAATTCAACTATACATCAGTGCATCAATCACATAATTGAACACAATATTTTTATGTGGAAACCCATACAGGAGAAAACCACCAATATTCTTTTAGTTTAATGTAAATGTAAGAACCAAATTTAGTTTACATTATAATTTGTAGGAAACAACCTCCAAGAGGCACCAAACCCCTTTTCTGTGCAAGAACTCACTTGCTTGAAGCACCAAATCTCAATTTTTGGAAGCACCAATGGCCACTTGTTTGTAGACATCAACCTGTTGGAGGCATCATCCTCCTAATAATTATAGCCACCAACCTCTAGAAGACTCCAATCTGTTGATTTGCAAATGTTGACTTTCTTCAACCACTTAGATCCCTATTTCATACATTTTTAGAGTAATATCTATGGGACCCTTTAATTAAATTTCATTCTTAAAATTAATTTTTATTCTCATGTCTACTTATTTTTTAGATCATTCACCTATAAAAAAACTCTATTTTTATAATTCTTATGATTTAATCAAATTTACAGCACATCATACCAGATCCCTCACAATTATTCTTATCAACTCACTGGCTCTTTTATGATACCCCTACATATATATTTTTAAATTTTCAGATATGCTTCTTTGTTTTTCACAATAGTTCCAAATCTATGTCGTTGTTACTTTCTGCCTTCGTTCAAAACACTTTTACCAAGATCTATCTCATATTTATGAAAATTGGCTTATTAAATATTCAAATATGAACTTCTTATTTTATGCAACAACTTTAGTAATCAACTAAACTATGATTACACCCTCTGCACATGAGACCTCAATCCACTCTCTCAATGATCCATTTGATTTGGCATTTAGATCCATATGCTCTATTGCAATGCGGTTTTTTCTCCTTTTCCCTTAATTACTTATATATTATGTGCATTCAAAAAGTTTAGACACATAGATTTTCATGAGGAACACTTCTAATCTCATTCTCTTTCTATTTATAGATTATATAACTCAACATATCTCATCTGGACTTCATTTGTTCCTTTAATTAATTTGGAACTAGAGTTACCAAAATTCCATCTCAACACTTCAAGTTATATATCCCTTTATTTGATATGATCAAGAGGTGGAACCATCAAATTTACACTCTTGTACTAAAAAATTCACTATGTGTGCACACTAGTACAAATGGGGTGAAAATCCAACATATATTCATTGTATATTAGATTAATTGTCATCATATATTTGGCACATTGGAGTCGTAATTTTCATCGGTGGGCTTTGTTGAATAGTCGACCCTTTATTAAGAATCATATATTCGACGGGACTAGCGTCAAATAAATGATGCTTAATATGTCCAAAAAATCCTTTAATCACTCGACGCTTTGCGGTCAGTTTTGCGATGCCAACAAGTGTTGGATATGTGATGAGATTAATGTTATATATCTACCACACAAGATGCCAAAAATGAGTTTCAACAAATGATGCTTTGAAGTCAGATATTCGATGCCAACACCTTCATTTTCTTAGATATTTGGTTTCATTGAATCAACGTCATATTATTCTAGTCTAACGAGATCCGATGGTTTGTTCCATTACTATAGAGTCATATGTCTGATGGTTCGACGTCGGATAAGAAACATCATAATATTTTAGTGTGATGGGAGTATTATGGAGCCAACATTTTGTTCCATTGGTACAAAGTCAGATATATGATGGTTTGTTTCATCCGTGTGGAGTGTTGGTGGGAAATGTTCCCTAAGGCAAGGGTTGAAAGAATCAACATAGAAGAACAAGATAATCAACAAAGAGAACTCAAAAAATCATGTCAAACATATTAATAATAAAATTTGGATTTGGAGACATACTCATAGGTCCTACATTTGATGATGTTCCAGTAGGGTCCAAACCCTCTGCTTCCTCCAAAAAGAGTAGACCTGCAAGACAATTCTTATAAGCATATACATAATAGATAATTCAATGTGAATTCATAAAAAATATGATATATCATCATATATAAACATATAAACTATCATTCATGAGACAATAACATATTAGGAACAATATATGAGCTCCTTTATTCAATAACAACAATAAGTTTAGGAAATGTACGACATGATCAAGGCCAAAGACACTGAATAAACCTTCCTCTGGATTCATCCAGCATGAGACATGAAGAAAAATATTTAACAAGTGAAAGAAGATGCTATATAAGAATGATGAACATCTCTACAAAGGAAACTAGGGTTTCCTAGAGATTGGGAGTGCAGGAGGCACGAGAAAAACAAACTTTATCTTGGAGAAAATGGGTGTAATGTCGATATAATTGCTCTTGTTGTAATTAGGCCTGCCCAAGGGGTGTATATATACCACATAAAATTTGTTATTTTAGTTAGGCCACGGGCTCCTGTAGGTGGGTTCTTGGAAAAAACTGTAAACCCTGCCCGAAAAATAACAATTTTTATTTTTATTTTATATTTCTATATATATAAATATATATATATATATATATATATATATATTTATTTATTTATTTATTTATTTATTTATTTTTTAAAATGTGTATGCTAGTGTAGTGTCGTAGGACCCATGTATGTACATGATTTAGTGTGGGAAAACTTGCGTATGGATTTTGAATTTTTTTTTTAATATAAGATCAATTTTGCATGGGAAAAGGGACTTTGCATGGCCATAAAAGAGAACCAGGTCTACAGGAGTGTTGAATGATGCTATAAAAAATTCCCTCTAATATATGAGGTCATAAGGGGTAGATTATGGCCAAAATATATTAAGTATAGAGATAGGAATCATCCAAAAACTAGAGAGGAGATCACTAGATTCTAGCCCATTGAATACCAGTGGAAGGAGCCAGAAATAAAAATCATGTATGAGACAGGCATACCCATGCTAAGAAGTAATAAAGCATGTCCATTGATCAAGTATAAATCATATCTGAAATGCATACATAAGTGTACAGAAGTAGTTGAAGAATACATAGTGGATCATCAAATCATAGTTGCAAAAGAAAACAATAGAGATATGTCTCAATATCACATATAGAATAATGTCCGATCAATGATGCTAGAAGACTATATGATCAATGAAACTGCATAAATGATCCTCATAAAATTAGCAAGTCATATAGGTGGAATAATGGTACTGCATAAAATCAGGTGCCAACATATAAGATGTTGTTGTGAAGGAATCCAACATATAAAGGTGGGAGGTGTAACTAGCAGAAAACTGAAGGAGTTTTTAAGTGATCCAAGATGCTGACACAACCTAAGGTGTTCACCGACCGATGATGGTAGATTTCTATACTATGGGAATAATGAGTTGAAGTTGACCATTTGAGAAATCGTTTGATTACCAGCCATTGATGTATACCGTTAAAAAATACGAGATAACTCACCAATAATGATAATGAGTGTCAAGGTACCCCAATACAATACAACAAGTGTGAATATATGTGTTGAAGTTGAACACTTGAAAGAATATACCAATCAAGAGACATTGATGTATTCTCACTGTTAATAGAAAAGGAGTGTGCCACTGATGACTGCAAACCCTAAGGTACTGAAAAAGGACTCTAGACCTTGTTCCATGGGTCCTAAACTTGCAAAGCAGTTTTGACACCATAAACAGTGTTTTTTTGAGGTTTGCAGGACGCCCATGGCCATAGACAAGGGCCTCCAATAAATATTGTATCAGTTAGAGAGATATTTCCAATGAGGTATCATACGCACCAGAGAGATATAATATGACCAATTTATGACCCCGAGAATTTGGCTTCCCAACTAACCCCAATGGGGCCCACAAACTCTTGGCGTTCCATCTCCTGGGGTTAGGGTTTTCTCTTTTGTTCAATAATAAAAGTTCCCTTGAGCCTCATTGTAACACAATTTAGAGGCATATAGCCACCACATCTCTTCTTATAGATAAGCTACCATCACCCGAGTTAGTTTATTTCCATTCTTTCTATAAGCATATTTCAATTCCTTGATATTAATGAAATGAAGTGTTATTTCTATGACATCTCTATTTTTATAGTTATATATGTATTTTTTTGTGTTCTTGTTTAAGTTCTGATCAATAGTATGATAGGGGTTTGTTATTTCTCTATTTTTATTTTCATTTCCCCAACATGGTCAGGGTATAAGGAGTTAGGGATTGAATTGGTTAAACCTTAGCAAGACTAGCCTCGCAAACCTTGACGAACCTCCCATGGTGGAAAAAAAAAGACGAGGGAGTAGGATATCCTTTCAAAATATTGCTTGAAGAAGCCCTCAAGCGAAAGACAAACACAATGATGGAAAAATTTCCCCAAATCCTTCTGCAGATGCTCACAGGTCACACATATTCATCTGGAAGTCACTCTGGAGGTGCCACTCCCTTCAATATACAAGTCAACTTTAACATTCCCATATTTGAAGGCCAAATATATGAAGCCACCATATATAGATGGTTAATTCTGTTGGAAGGATAGTTTTCAGTTAATGATTTTTCCAATAGGGAAAAGATTACTTTTGTTCTTCTTAAAACTACCCCCCATGTCAAGGATTGGTGGAAAACCTACTATGAACATAGGTACGAGAGACAACCCTCACCATTTTCAGCCATACGCACTTGGAATTCTTTCCTAGATGTCATCAAGGAACAATATTATCCTGTGGGGAGCTATGAGGATAAGTACATACAATGGACCATTTTGCGGTAGCAAAGGAATCAAGATGTGCATGAGCTGAAAAATCTGTTCCATACCCTACACACAAAGTTGGGTATCAAAGATTCAAAGAAAAATTTGGTGCTCAAGTACCATAGTTGTTTGCAAAAATAAATGGAGGAGTTAATGGAGTTCCTCGATATATCCTCTCTTGGTGTAACATAATGATATGCTTCCAAGTTTGAGCATAAATTTAAACATAAGAAGCCAAACTTTGGATCTGCAAATCTGAAGCAAGGGAAAGGCACCTCCAAACCACTGAAGAAAGGACAAAGCCAAGGTGGGGCGACCTAGGAAAACTTGTTGAAGCTACAAGTAAAGGATAATGCCATGAAGAAAAACAAGGACATAAGAAAGTGGTGTGAGTTCCATAAAAGCCCCACTCACAACACAAGTGAGTGTCAGGCCAAGCAGTCACTAGTGGCTAAGCTGAAGACTTCCAAATTAGATGCATGTTCTAACTCTGAGTCAAAAAATGACAAGAGGAATGCCAAAGGGAAGTGGATTATTGATGCAAAGCCCAATTCCACCATTTCCACCACCAAGATCTAGAAGGATGAGCCTAAAGATCTATAGGAGGGTTAACACCTCTTCCATTCCTAGATGTGGGTGAAGGGTTCTCCACTGTAATTTTTTGTTGACAGTGGGATCCAAAAGAACCTCATTTCAGTAGAGGTCATAAAGTAGCTGGACCTACAGACCGCAACACACCCGCAACCATACACCATCAAGTGGCTTCACCAAGGAATATATCTCCACATCACCCAATAATGTCACCTTCCCTACAACATAAAGCCCTTCATATATGAGGTACTATGTGATGTTTCTCCTCCTGACATTTTTGATGTATTATTAGGCCAACCATACTTGTGGAAGTGACATGTTGTGTATGAGTCTAGGCCTCACACTATTATTATTTCTTCGGGAAATAATCTGTACATGATATTAGAGGTAGCACTTCCTACCACCACCTCTTTGATCACCGTGAAGCAATGCAGTAAAATCATTTCCCAGGCCGAGAAATTTTTTTTCCATATGATTTTCCCTCAAGGCAAGAAGAAGATTGGGTCCACAACCTCTAGAAAGGGCTCCCTTTCATGAAAATAGCAGATGGAGAAGGTCATGAAGGAGTATAGGGACATATTCACGTCACCCACAGGAGCACCTCCACACTATCAGGTCAAGCACTCCATAAATATGACCCTCAACGGGATGCTACCCAATGGACTGATTCTGCAGAATGATGAAATCAAGATGAATATTTAAGATATGTTGCAAAAAGGGCATATCAGACCAAGTTAATCACCCTATGGGAGCTTTATCATGTTGGTACAGACTAAGGATGACACCTAGAGACTCTGTATTGACTATTGGGCAATGAAAAATATCACTGTCCACAATAGGTATCCAATCCCACAGATCGATGAAATTTTGGACCAACTCAAGTGGGCCAAATATTTCAGCAATGGACAAATATTTCAGCAATATTGAATTAAAGTCTGGCTATCATAGGGTACCAATCGAACCCTCCAATGTGTGGAAGAATTCCTTCAAATCCAAGGAGGAAATTTTCAAATGGTTGGTCCTGCTTTTCAGGTTGACGAATGCACCCACAACCTTCATGATGCCGATGGAAGATATATTGTGACCCTTCACAAACTCATTCGTGGTGGTGTATTTGGATGACATCTTGATCTTCAACCAAATTTGGGAAGAACACCTACACTATATTCAATAGGTACTCTAAACCATGTGACAACACAAGTTGTGTGCTAATTTGGAGAAATGCACTTTTGGTATGACTCGGGTTTAATATCTAGGGTACAACATTGATGAGAAAGGTGTGCATGTGGACCCATATAAGATACAAGTCATTTAGGATTGGCCAACACCAACCACTCTAACAAAGCTCCACAACTTTTTGGGTCTTTCCAACTTCTACAGCAAGTTTGTGTTGGGATTCTCTCATATCAGTTTGCCTTTGAGTTAAGTCACCAAGGGAGGAGTGAAAGAAAAGTTCTTTTGTTCTAAATCCCAAAAAAAGGAATTTTCTGAGTTGAATAATCGCCTCTATTTTGCACTAGTGCTCACATTACCAGACCTGCAGAAACCATTTGAGATTGAGATAAATGCCTCTAACTATGCGATTGGTGCAGTTCTTACTCAACATAAGAATCCAATGGAATATCACAGTGAGACACTTTCAGACATAGTCTGAAAGTATCCCACTTATGAAAAATAGATGTATTCCATTGTGTAGGCCCACCAAAAATGGAAGCATTACATTCTGTGAAAGGAAATGATCATCCACACAAACCACCGACCCCCACAGTTCATACATGAACAATGGTAGTTGCAGAAAAATCACATCATAAATGGTCCACATACCTGCAATACTTCTATTTGAATGTTAATTACAAGAAAGGCAACACCAACAATGTTTCATATTGCCTGAGTTGATTTCTGGTCATGGCGATGACCACCATGCTCAATTCTTGTGGGCACGAGATTTCGGGGTGGCTGAATATTTACAAGAGCTATCCAAAATTCAGAAACACATACCAGACGCTCCTGGAAGGAAAGAAAGTTCCAAATTATCACCTCCAGGATGAATTTTTATGACACTTGGGACACCTTTATTTTCCTTCAAGCGAGCGTTCCAAGATGATTTGGGAGGCGCACTACAGTCTCATCATTGGACATTTCGCGATAGAGAAAACAATGGCAGTACTACAGAAGTATTTTTATTGGCCAAACCTTTGACAAGATGTTGGGAAGTACATTAGATCCTGCACTGCTTGCACCATTTCCAAACCAAATATCAAGAAACACGACCTATATACTCCTCTTCCTACTCCTAGTTGAACTTGGTAATCCATGTCCATGGATTACATGTCAGGCCTTACCTCTACTAAGCATGGAAATGACTGTGTTTTTGTGGTCATCGACAGATTGTCTAATATGGCTATTCAAGAAGTATTCAAGAAGAGTATCACAACAAAATCCATTGCTAAGATATTCTTTAAATGAGTGCGGGTACACTTTGGGATCCTACAGTCCATCACCTCAGGTCAGGACAATGGGTTCCTAAGTACATTTTGGTCAAGTCTCTGGTCGATGCTAGATAACAATATCATTAAGTCCATGAATTTCCACCCCCAAATCGATGGCCAAACAAAGGTCGTCAACATGATGATCATACATATTCTGTGCATGTACAACTCAAAGCATCCACACATGTGGGATGAAAGGATTCCCTATGTCCATAATAGCTACAAAAAAGCTCTCCATAGCTCAACTGGACACAACCCCTTTCAGTTGGGGTTGGGATTCCAGCCACTATGTCCCATTGATGTGGACATACCATTTACAACTACTCAGGAATATTTAGCTCGTGTCTAGTCCAACGATGAAAAGGCTAATAGATTCATTGAAAGAATTCAACACATCTTCCGATAGGTCCATGAAATATTAGACAAAGCCAATGTTTAGTACAAGCAATGACATGATAAACAATGGGTGCCACACAAGTTCCAGGTGGGTGAAAAAGTTTGGCTACATATTTAGAAGGAGAACCTCACTAGGCCCCACCGTAAGCTTCACCTGCTCCAATATGGTCCATGTAACATAAACAAGGCTATAGGGGAAAATTCCTTCAAGCTCAACATTTCATCGTTCCTTGTCCTGCACCCAATGTTCAATTTGGATCGTCTTCGACCATACTTTCCACCATTACTGGACACAACCAAAATTGCAGAACAAATAACAGTGTTAAACCCAAACTGCATGGAAAATGCCACAAAAGACCAAATATTTGACATGCATATCAATAACACTCACCAATAGAGGATTCGGTTATATCGAATTTTCAAAGCAGACCAACTCCTTCACCAAGGCAAGTGGTTTAGCAGGAACCAGGTTCAATAGAAATTTCCTCACCTCATGGAGGATATGCATGCAATGAGGACCGTTGCTTCCTAAGGAGGGAGGAATGATCCAAGTGAATATCGGTTTCCACCCTCCTATTCCACCTACACCTCTAGTCAGTTTCATTGGTTTCCTTGTTTATAGCAACATTTACTATTTTTAGCATTTTTTTGGGTCCTGAACTTCCGGA
Source organism: Pinus albicaulis (assembly GCA_034641835.2). NCBI lineage: Eukaryota > Viridiplantae > Streptophyta > Pinopsida > Pinales > Pinaceae > Pinus > Pinus albicaulis. The sequence continues at coordinate 754,993,727 of CM076584.1, read as the reverse complement.
GCAGTTTTGACCCCCTAAACGGTGTTTTTTTGAGGTACACAACAAGATCATAACCATAGGTACGGGCTTGTATGAAATCCTATAGTGTTGGAGATATTTTTCCAATGAGGTATCATATGCAACAAACAAAGATAATATGACCAGGTTACAACCCCAAGAAGTTTGCGACCTAACTAACCCCAACAGGGTCTAGAAACTCTTGGCGTTCCATCTCTTGGGGTTAGGGTTTTGGTTTTTTAGGGTTTTCCCTTGGTGTTCAATAACAAAAATTCCCTTGAGCCTCATTTTAATGCATTTTAGAGCCATGTAGCCGCCACATCTCTTCTTAGAGATAAGCTACCATCACCGGAGCCAATTTATTTCCATTCTGTATGTAAGCATATTTCAGTTCTTTGATTTTAATGAAATGAAGTGTTATTTTTTCTAAATCTCTGTATTTATGGTTATATATGTATTCTGTTGTGTTATTTTTTAATTTTGGACCACTTCCAGTAAGAAGTCAATAAGGACCTTCTTAACCAACACAAGTGAAGGACCGTGTCGATAATGTGATACAGAGAATAAATTGATAGACCGGGTATGGCTGATAGAAATGGGTCAAGAAACACTGCAAAATGGCCGACAGAAATGAGTCAAGAGACACTGCATAATGGCCGACAACAAGTTTACCTCCCTTGAAAAAAACATGACTTTATATGACTTTATGGCAGCAAAAAATAACTTTGTATAGGTTTTCAATGCAGAAGCCATTACCAAACTCTCCATATGATTGGAAGAGATAACCAACCAGAGGAGGACCGACTCAAGAACAAGTTTATGGCTTCTCTAAAGTAAAATTAAGACCCATCCAAATGGAGGAAAGAATAATTTTAAGTGCTTTGTTCAAGGGTGACACGACTGACTCTTGCAACCATTAAATGACGAAGAAATTGTCTCGTTTTCACTCTTTTTTGGATTTTTTTTAATTTTTTTTTTGTCTTTTTTTAGATTTAAAACATGAAAAGGAATAAAAAAATGCCTATAGTATAGTGGATAGGATTAATGTCATGGGAAAGTGCACTATTTCTTGGGAACGGAACTTTCCTATGCTCAATGTAAGGTTGTAGATGTTGTTCATCAACACTCAGGGGATGTTCTCTCCACGAAAAAGGGTGTCAAGTCACAAAGGCTAATGAAATGCATGGTTTGAACTTGCAGAAAATTCATGGTCAAAAGTGGCTTATACATGAGTCCAAATGAAGATGGATTAAGGCCCAAATTAGTACAAGTAGTCAATATGCAATGCAATAGTACAAATCAACACATGGGACCCTCTAGGGTATAAAGCCAAAAAATTAGCGAAGAAGAAGAAGAATGAGGCTTCAACGCAAATTCATGGTGGGACTAAAGAGGAATCTAGAGCCTACACAATACTTTCAGCATGGGCAACATATGCTAGAGAGGATCTAACTAAGAAACCCATGGACGAAAAGGCTCTACCAATATGTTACGATTTTACAATATGACGAGTGAGAGGTGTTAAAAAAGCACAATATAATGGGGTCGACCCTGTGGCTAAATACCACAATATGAGGTTAAGATACATAATACAACAAAAAAGTGACATGTATTAACCTATATGCCAGTTCATAATGTGATACCTACCACGATAGATCAGCGATCATGGAGTAGAAGTGACGGAAAAATATCACTAAGTCATAAAAATTCTTCAACACCCTAAAAAGAACCTTTCCCAACACTCCAAGAAAAAGTCAAAAGTTCATAAAATAAAATAATAAAGTTTAAAAATGAACTTCAGGAAAGCAGGTTTTAAATTTTGGCTATAAAAGGGTTTTTGAACTCATCCCATTTCATTTTTACCACCCAAGTGTTGAGAAGAGGGCTCTTGGAGAAAATTTGGGCAAACTAATCCAGTCAAATCCACCAACGAATCCAACAAACAATAACTCCACGTAATTCATAACCTTAATCTTGTCCACTTGATCAAAAATTTAATATATTAAACCTAATTTTTTGAGATTTTTTTTTTTTTCAAAAAATTCTCTACGTGTACATGGGTCGAGGGTCTGAAAGCCGTGTATAGAAATCTCTATTCAGATTTCACTGAGGGAAAGTCACGCGTGTACATGAATGTCTCTTACAGAAAATGCGTATCCACAAAGATTGGAAAACCAAAATTCTAACAGATGGAATCCATAATTTTTTCAGGATGTTGATCATTTTGAGGGAGAGAGAGAACAATGATGTTGATAATGAGACAATAATGATCAAGAATCATTAGATGGATTGAAAATTTATGGATTTTTCAAATTATTCATGATGCCCAACATAAGAACTCAAACTCGATTATTGGAAATTTTGATTCATTACTAGGACCCAGAGTATGAAAAATTCATTATAGATCGCATGCCTTTACAGATCAATGTAGAAGATATATAATTCATAACAAGACTTTCCCAGAGGGGAGAAGCAGTAGATCTGAAAGGGAAGGCCAGTCGATGCCTCAATATTGTTGATTATATTGTTGTGTACTATACATCAGAGACTAGCAAAGTCAGATCACAAGTCTCCATAAAATAAATCACAAGCCTGCCCATCAAGATAAACATTTTCACTATTTCTAGGATAGCAGGTTCAAATTCATTACATCAAGCCTCATGAACATATATATTTTTGGCAGTTGAATCCCTAAAAATAGTAGTCTATGAATAGAGCAGAATGCTACTATCCAACATGAAAAAATAGTTGACATTAGTGATACGAGGGAAGACAAAGAAATTTGACTATGACACCATCATCTATTCTTTTTTATTTGATTGGGTTCTGGTGCTACGACCCAGAGTAGCAACTGCCATCAACAGTCCTAGAGATCCCAGGATGTCCAGATGGGCAGATCTGATCAAGCGACTTGGCAGAGACAAAATCACTCATGGAACGTTTGATGAAGAGTTCTTCCACTGGTGAGAGAGAAAATTCGTGGCCATAGATTATTACCCTTATGCAGGATTATACTTTTGAGCAGACCTAGAGCTAGTACTTCCAGAAGGAGACGCATGGGAAAATATTAGTAAGTTTTTTATTTTTAACATATTTGATTTTTAGGACTTTTGAATATAATCTCAAGAAATCAAAAGTATATTTTCATGAAATAAAGATATTACAAGATTAAATGAGCAAGATATAAATATTGGACAAGTGAGACCTGCAGGTCTACTGAGGCATAGGTGTCACATAGACGCAGAGAGAGAAACGTTGAGTCTGAGAGAGTCCTCCATATTGTTCAGAGGAACTTGGAGAGTTTGACTTGCCAGGTTTCAATGGTAGCGGTAGAGGATCTCCCTAAGGTTTTACATAGATGAGTGGTTGGAGTACCACGAAAGTGGGTGCAATTCTTCCGATGAGTGACAAATGCCATCGTCTTCTATCGAGATGCTCATCTAGGGTAGGGCCTGCAAAATTATATTTAAGACGACTGATCAGTTTTTCTATATGGAATTAATCGAGCTTAAGCTCTAATTTTGTAGGAAATTTATCCACATTTAGTAATATTTTTACAAACTATGTCTATCTATATACAAATATTTCATGATTATTCGATCATTTATACAAATGATTTTTTCATATTTTGATTTTATGTGATGAATGATTAATATGCCAATCCAATGATTGGTTAGCTAAATAATTAAAAAATGCATTATTTGATTATGGAGTATGATTGAAAGTAATAAAAGTGAATGATCTTTGCAATAATATCACTCTTAGAAATTGACGATGTAAGGATCTATCACATGATAAACATTATTTAATTGAGACACAACCAGTTGCAAATCCAAAAAGCCACTAATGATTCAATACCATAATATATTTCTTCAGATGGTAAATCAATAACGATGTTGTACTCAACCATATTATCAGAAGCATGTACAATACATATGTCTCTTACGACCAACAATTGACCAGATGAATAATGCATTACCCAAGCGATGGAAGCTAAATTCTACGTATGTCTGCTAGCACCATCTGCGAATCCTAAATACACCAAATCACCCATCAAAACATACAAAACTAGATAAAAATTATCATCACCACCACGACACCTATAGATATAAACCAAAACTATGTACAATATTTACAAAACAAAGCAAATGTTAGGAAAGATTCTAGGCATAATACTTCTTGAGATAGATCCCATTTCTGGGCCCCGACAACAAATTTCCTTCAAAATCAACTAATTCATAAGCACATTTCTTCAAGACACTTTTAAAAATGAAAGGACTGTACCACATAGGTTTGAATTTTCTTTCCCCAAAAGTGTATTTATCTTGTTCATAGACCAAGACAAGGTCACCTTCAGGGAAAACCCTAGGTCGTATAGACTTTTCATACTGAGCTTTGACTCTTTTCTTATGCGCCTCATTCATTGTGGCGACATGTCGATGCTGCTCATCAAGATGTTCCAATTGACTAAGGCGCTCTTCAATACTTGAGGTGTTTGGAAGAAGTTGTAATTCCAATTTAAGAGAAATAATCTCACATTATATAGGAAATATCGATTCCAAACCATAAACAAATAAAAATGAGTGAAGTCCATAACAGTCTTAACAAAAATTTGGTATGCCCATAGCTCGCGATATAACATGATGTGCTAGTTGGAATTAGCTTGATTAATCATCTTTTACATGATAGTATTAAGGAATTTATTGACGACTATTGTAACTTTTTCTAACACCTTTAAAAGTTACAATGTTTTTTTGAATTTGCCAAAATTTTCCACCTTCCTTCAATCTTATCCTTGCCTTGGAAAATGCCTTCCTTTAAATATCATTAAATCTAACCCTTTCTATTGTTAAATGATGATTTGTCTCTAAGGTTCTTATAAATGTTATTGAGTTTTTTCTAATAGTTTTGATTTTAAATAAACTTTAATTTTATAGAAAATATATAATTATATATATTTTATAAAATTATTTATTTAAAATATTAAACTTACGTCAAAAATATCTATTCATCACAATCTCTAAGTATGAGAACCACATTTGTTACCATGTATTATGGGTAATGAAAAAGTCAAAATAAATGACTCAAATCAAAATATATCCCCATGCTGCATTTCACACATTAAAACACCATTATATACATTACCTCGAGATGTGTGAAGTAATAAATATATGGTTTGTGGGGGGATGTCTATCCAACCTTTAACCTACCCCGCTCCCCCCGCAGTTGTGGTTTTACTTTACCAATTTTTACAGCTATCTTCACCTCATTCATCGCGAGACCCTCCCTACCTAAACCATTTACCATCTACTCCCCCCCTCGCAAGAATGTTGCAAAACCACTTTTTTACATTGATTTTAATTTATAAATGTCAGGCGGAAATGTTTACGAGGTATGCAAGAAAATTTATAAATTATAAAGTGTGTATCAAGAACAATAATGGATGGAGCATTTTTATAGTTATTTTTACCACAATGAGATTATGGGTGAAATCTTGAGGTAAGAGGAGGATGAGTAAAATGAGGTAAAATGAGGATACATGTTACAAAAATATACTTCAATACAAAACATGGAGTTTCCAATGCTATAAAGAGATGGTTCCTCCTTGTGGAATAGTTTTATAGAGGTAAAAATGAAATTTTACAGAGCAGAGAAATCATGTTTTATGCATGTGAACATAAAATTTGGATAAATTCCTATCCAAATATTTTACATAAGTAAAAAGAAAAACTAAAGGATATTTTACCAATCATGTCAAAACAAGACATGGTTTTCAAAACCATCGGAAGGAAATCAATCGATGGTTTTATGAAATATGTTTATGAATCTTATCTATTCATAAAGAATTAAATTTTAAGAAAAAAAGGCATGGATTTCAAACAATGGGTTGTTTTACAGGATAAAATGATTTGAGGTTTCACTTATGAAATTCATGAAAATAGAGAAATATGAATTTACATGTTAAAAAAAATATTTGGGAAATATTTTATCAAAATATTTTCCTCCCAAATATTTTATGAAAATGATTAAGCACTTAAAACTAATGAAGAAAAATACTATGGGAATAAAAGGTCAACATATAGTTTGGTTTAACTCCAAAATGCAAATAATTCCTTGATCAACTAGGTTGAAAAACATAAACAAACATGAGATTATTTTCAAATTTTGGACTTAGAAATAATAATCAAAGGGACAACTAGTTGATATAGGTGGCAGAGTTAACCAATTTTGAAGGGCAGATAACATATTTTGTGAAAAAAACTTCAAACAGTCCAGATTCCAAGGCATAGGACCAACATCAATGAACCAATTCCCAGATTTGAAGAAAAATTATTTTCCATCATTTCCTAATCTCATGCATATTATTTAGAGATTATTTTTATTTTAGGTGCATTGGTTAGGATTTTATTCCAAAATAATTGTAACAACTTTAGGAGTTGTAATATCTGTATATTATATGATTTTGATTGTAAAAGGGTTGGCTTTTGATGCCAAAACCCTGCCATTTTTGTAAAGATTTTTATTATAAAATATTTAATTTAATGTTTTTAGCTCCAGTTCATGACAGAATTTATTTCTTCTGTATGTTTTTCCAATGATTTCATAATCTATTTTTACATATTTTCAAGGTAACATAGGAGCTAGGGAAAGGCTAGGTTGAGTAACAACCTCCCCGAAAACATACCGCGAAGTTATCATCATTATAAAGATGAACTTATTGAGTATTTTGTTTAAAATAAATCCTCTACATCTTTAAATTTTGCCTTCTGTAATATCTTTAATGTATATTTGTTTGGGTTTAGAAGTTTTCTATATGCATCTACTATCTCTAGTTGATTAAGTATTCACTATGAATGATTAATTACCACATATTCTCTTATATTCCTCTACCAACCTCTCTAAAGTTAGTTTATTCTATCAAAGTTGGACATTGACACTTTGATCAAGTTTCAACACGAGAGGGATTTATTTCTGAGCAGATATTATGTACTCCTCATCAACCACCTACAAAAAATCATAGATTTGGCCATTGTGCTTCATAGGTTGTTGTCCAGTGATTGTTAAAAATGTTAAAAAAATTCCTCCTCGCACTAGAGGGAGCCCCCTTTGGTTCAAGGGAGAAATTGAACTTAAATTTTGGTTGAGTCGGTTTCTCAGCGCAGTTTCACAGCCAAGAAATTCCTTCGAGAAACAAATACAACATTTGGTGTTGTTCTCGGGGAGAAAAGTACCAAAGAAATATTTCCTCGGTGAATTATCAAGACTAGATCCATTCCTTGCTGGTGAAAAAGGAGTAGGCATTTGATATTGGTTGAAATTTCTTCACCTGATGGCTCCACTTTGTCTATATGGTGATTCCACTTGGTTCCAGATGTTTTTCGTTCAAAATGACAAGTGCATCTCTTACTATGATAATCGCATGAAACAAGATGTTTTATTCCTTATGGAAATGATCATAAATTTCAAACATTAAAAATGGATGCAATATTCAAATTTTAGTTGTAAGTATTAAATACTTAAGTAATATGAGTTTTATATTGTAAATATTTTTCACATCTTTTTTTATCACTCCTTAGTTTCCCAAGGCTAAGAAAGGAGACCAAATGAGGCAACTTCAGAACAACTTGGGACTTGGTAGCTAGCCCTAACAAATCATAGATGGATCTCTCTCCAATTTCATAGCCAATGAAGTGGCTAGAGAGAAAAATAGATCTTAGGCTAGATATTCAGCTCACTAGGGTTTGATTTTTAGGGTTTGTTGGATCAGGATTAAAGGTCTAGGTAACTAGGTCAGGGTTTCAAATGATCAGTTGCAGGGATAAGATGGGGAAAGGTAGGTATGATTAGTGACATATTTGATTTGTCATTGTGGTATAGGGTTGAAGTATAGAGGGATAAAAATGAGCATAAGACTATGAATTCATTTATCATATGAAATGAGACATAAATATGAAAATCTCATCAAAATAGAGTGTATAAAATATGAAATATCCTTAAAAAATCATGAGATAATCACATGAAAGAATGTTAATGGTAATAGGGAGAAATGCATATTAAATATGATGAAAAAGGAGAATAAAAACACTGTAACTAAATCATACCACAAGAATCCCATGATAATAGTTGCAACTGCCTATATATTTATGGCAAAAATAGGATGTACACTAGCTCCAAGCCTTTGTCTAACTGATGTCCAAACTTTGATTTTAGTTCAGTACATATAGATCAAAAACTACATTACCCCATTTCAAGGGTCAAATCCATCATGATAGGAACTTATTACATTAATCTCTCTAACCAAGCCTAAAACTAGGAAGGTTAGGAACTAACTCTATATTTACCTTGACTGACTTTACAAGCATTGATGGCCATGGATTTACATAAATTAAACCTTTAATAGCACTATTACATTTAATTACACCATGTAAACTATCAAAAATACAAATTACGTCATGAGAGATTGACTTTGACAGAGAAAACTCAAAAATTTAACTTTCTGACATAAGCACAATGTGGTCCAACTGAAGCACAACGTGGTTTTTGAGGCACTTTTTGGGTGGCTTAACCTGATCTTTGAGCTGAAATGAAGGTTGATGAAGATAGGCTAGGATGTTTACTAGGCCTCTGAACCTTTAAACCTACAAAAATCCACCTCCATGGCACCTAAAACTCCAATCTCCCAAGGATACTCATGAAGCACAACGTGGGGTCCAAAAAGGAGGCAGAAACATGGAAAATGGCTTATTTATTGAGTTTTTCTCCAAAATTGTGAGCTTACATGGAAAAAAAAGTGCATATATGTGATGTGTAGGTCAAAGGATATCCATCCATGTAAGTAAATTTTCATTTGGATGCCTTGAGAAGAAGCACAACGTGGCCACGCTGCACTTTTGTGCAACTAAATTGCTAGAATTAACCAAAATTCCAAAAATTGACCAAAACTTCTCAAAATTTGTTGAAACTTCATTCTTATCATATATCAGTGATGGAATACACAACTAATGATGCATCATCAATAAAATCAAGGTTATCTCTCATTTTAAACATGATTAGGGTTTTCTTAAGCTTCTTTTTCATATTTCTAACCCTAATTTTGAAAATATGGTTCCTGGTGTAATAATGTCTAGCCATGTTTCTCTGAAGGTTTATGGCTATGTTTTCCTTCTTCAGGAGCTTCTCCAAGTGCTCATTGATTATTCCAACCCAAAAATATCTATATTTTTCAATCTCAGCTGGAATAGTGTCATAAATGTCTTGTTGACCTAGGGGAGAAAATGACTCATTTCCCTATTCCTTTTTTCTTGCTAGTCCTCTTGTCTTTAGCCTCCATAGATTGATCTGGACATCCTTTTCCTCTAGCTACTCCAAATCTATCACTCACTTACCCTTATCCTTCTCTGCTTCCAAATCTGCCTTATGTTTTCTTAACAATAGTTGATTTACCTTGAGTTTCCTATTCTCTTGTTGCAAAAATGATATAATGAAGTTTTCTTTTGGGAGATTATCTTTAAGCTCTCTAATTTCTGCCTCTTTTTCTTTGATTATTTTCTCAACTATTTTTTCTTCCACATGTTTTTCTATTTCAACCAAGTCAATATCAAAAGGTTCCTGATCTTCCTTATTTTGCTGCAAGGGTGACTCACTTTCATGCCTAGGTGGTTGCTCCATATGTTCTTCTTGCATTAGTTCAACTATAGTTTCTTTAGGTGACCTTCTAGCTTGTGATCTAGTCAGAGGTTTAGGTGTAGGCACACCTTTAGTGATCTCAGGGGAAAAAGAAAATCTTTACCCCTTCTTGTAGGTTTGTGTGATCTCTGCCCTAAATGTTTTTCTAACTGAAAACTTGTTGGATGAGCCAACCTCCTGTGGCCTCTACGGTGCTGATGGATTGATTTGACTACTAGGTTGACTAGTGGTAGGCATAAAGGTAGATGATTGCATGAATTTATCCCATAATATATTAACCTATGAAAACTGAAGAAGAACAATTACTTTGACCAAACCATGATGAAACAAACTTTCTTGGTGATATTTCCCTTTTCTTTTTACTATCTCAGTAATCTTGACTAAGCTTTTGAACAAGTAATGAGGCAAGTTCAGTGGTTTGATGGCAGTGAAAAGCATCACCAGCCTTATGTGATACTGATACAATCTAGAAAATATCATTTTACGAGTAAAATATTTCATGATCACCTTCATCTAAGGATAATATCTATCCAATAAATTTCTGAAGGGAAAGATATGAGAAGGAGAATATTTATAGTGTGGTTTCAGGAAGATCTTGTAGTTTTCAATGTCCAAATCCATCCCTTTAAATCGAATATCTCCTTGGTTAGGGATAAATATGGCTGAGGCTATGGAATTTCCTGATATGATGAATTAAATACTTGCTATTGTGGTCTTATCCCTCCTAAAATTGGTGGAAAATAGACTGGTCAACTTAGCAAGGCATCCCACCTCTTGTATTCTTTCACAAAACCCTAGGTAGCCAACATCTTCAAATGATTTCTTGATGAATGATGAAGAATTGATCTCTTTCATATTGGATGGATCAAATCTAGAGATAATACCCCCCTTATTGTACTTCTTATTCTTACTGTCCATGGTGGTTGTTTTCATGATAAAAATCCTAGCTTGATAGGAAGGAAGGAAAGGGTGGAATTTGGGAAAAGAGGGGAAAATGGGGTAGCAAGTTTAGGGAAGGGAATGGAAGGGATAATGATTAGGGAAATTATAAGGAAATTACAGGGGGTAGGGATAGGTGTTAAGGACACTTGGGAGGTGGAATATCTTGAAAAGAGTGAGGGGAAGTGGGGAAAAGGGTCAAAACATAGTCCTAGCCTAGAATTTCTGCAAAAGCACAACATAGCCTAGGGTTTTAGGGAAAAAATATGGAAATGAGGGGGATGAATGTGGGAAATGGTTGGGGTACAAGAAAACAAGGATTTGTCTGACTGAAACAAACCAAACACCAAGGAAAGCCAAAAACGCAGTGAAAACCCTAAGAGAGGAATTTCACCATTTGTTGAAGAAAATTGGTTGAATGAGAGTTGATGAGAAGCTATACTTACTTTTTTTGAGATTATTGAACTTTTTGAATACTGACTTGACCCTTTTAATGCTCTACTAGCCCTCCAAGATTAAAAACATAACGTGCTAGCAGAAACAAAGTGTGCTCAGGAAGAAACGCAACTCGCTAGCTATTTAGGGCTTGATGATGTAAATATGAAAGCTCTAAAGGTTGAGATGAGTCTCAATGGTGGATGAGAGCTCTAGGAAGATGGAATGATGTGTATGAATGCATTGAATGGTCCTTTATAGCTTGAAAAGTCAATTTTTTCCTTGGTCATGGAGTGACATCACATGTTCTTTTTTAGAAATGAAATGATAGGATAGTGTACTACAACTTTATCACTTCATTAGGCAAGGTTACATATTCATAAGGAGTAAAATGTTCCTTTGAAATATTTTTTAACACTTTTTCCCTAATTACTAGCTCCCATGATGGTGACTATCGTGATGACATGACTCTTTTATGACTTTTGATGACATGACCTAATGATGACACCAATTGCATATATAAAACTATGTTTTGGACCTTTGAACCTTGCAATTTGCATAATCATGATTTGATGACCATAAAATAATGACCAAGACACTCTTCTGATTACCTATCGGAAGGAGTGATGACATGACAAGGATGGCATTTTTGACCTTGAATATGGAGGGAGCAACAAGATAGCTAGATATTGACCAAGTGTCAAGAACACCATAGACCAGGTCTCCTCATCCATTGGGAAATGGAGTTATATTGGGCTGATCCCAAAATTTTACCATGCAACCTTTAAACTGTCTTACTGTGAAACTAAAACCAAACTGCAATCTAGGCTGAAAACTAAATCTACACTTGCTGAAGCTGAAGCTGAAAACTGAAAACTAAAAACTGAGAATCCTTCTACATAAAATTTTTTGAATGCTAAAATGATGTTTACCTTTTAATATTATTTATGTATATATAATTCTATTCTAACACCAAATTTTTGACTTCAAGAAATGTAGAATATCTAATATAACCAATCAAAAGTTTGATCCAATATCTTGGCTCCTCCACTGTTTTTAACAAAAATCAAAACTAGAGCTTGTAAAGGCACTAGGAACTGATTGTAAGTTTGATATTCACAACAGGGATCTATGAGATCATGAACAACATGGGAGGCACTCGAACCTCATTGATACTCTGTGGTGAAAAAATCCATATGGATAACTATGGGATCACGAAAGACATGACCCATTTATTGATTTTCGAAGTATTCTGCAATTTTATGGTCATTTTTGGGTATTCCACATATGATTTCTATATCATCATACATTTTTAGATATGATTCATCAAATTTATTGTCAAAACAATCTTCAAATTCAACAACAAAATGCAGATCTGTTGTTTCTTGTTTGGGAGGAGGGAGAGTTTCCAAGAACTATTTAAGATCTTTGAAATTATATTATTGGATTTGAACATCCAAAATCTCAATCTCCTTTTCAAACCTTCCAACAAGTAATTCAAAGAAATATGTTTTACCTTCAAGAGAAAACATGATAGATCTCAAACAATGAAGTGCGACTGTTGAAAAATATTCATCAATTTGAAAATCCACTAAATAATCCCTAAATTATTTTATAAGTTCACAAGATATAGGGTTTTCCACATACCCTATCATCTAGTTTTAGTAAGCAACCTGATCAACGAGCAATGGAATCGTCATGAGTCACCAGTGGCATCTTTAGATCAACCTAAACTATGTGGAGTTTCTAGGTGGATGATTAAACCTTCATATGTCTGACTATTGTCCACCATCAAAAATCATATCTACAATGTGAAAAATATTTCTTGGAGAATATGAAACCTTTTGTTCCCTAGCAATGGTGCGAAAATGTTATCGATCCTCAGTTTCCCAAGGCTGAGAAAGGAGACCGAAGGAGGTAACCTCAGACCAAATTTGGACTTGGTAGCTAGCCCTAACAAATAAGAGAGGGCTCTGTATGAAATCCCACAGCCAATGAATTGACTAGAGAGAAAAATAGATCTTAGGCTAGATATTCAGCTCACAAAGGTTTGATTTTTGGGGTTTGTTGGATCAGGCTCAAAGGTCTAGGGAACTAGGTCAGGGTTTCAAATGATCAGTTGCAGGGATAGAATGGGGAAAGGTAGGTATGATAAGTGAAATATTTTATTTGTCATAGTGGTATAGGGTTGAAGTAGAGAGCAATCAAAATAAGCATAAGACTATGAATTCATTTATCAAAGGAAATGAGACATAAACATGCAAATCTCATCAAAATAGAGCATATAAACTATGAAGTTTGCTTAAAATATCATGAGATAATCACATGAAAGAATGATAATGGTAATAAGGAGAAAAAAATATTCAATATGATGATAAAATAAAGGAAAAAAACTGTCTCTAAAGCACACCACTAGAATCCCAAGACAATGGCTGCAACTGCCTATATATTTCCTGCAAAATTATGATGTACACTAGCTCCAAGCCTTTGTCTAAATGATGTCCAACCTTTGATTTTACTTCATCGGGACTACATATAGATCAAAAAATAAATTCCCCCCCTCTTAGGGGTCGAATCCATCATGATAGAATCTGATTACATCAATCTATCTAACCAAACCTAAAACTAGGGAGGTTATGAACTAACTCTTTATTTAGCCTTGTCTGACTTTACAAGCATTGATGGCCTTGAATTTACATAAATTTAACATTTAAAAGAACTATTAAATTTAATATCATCGTCCAAACTCCTAAAAATAAAAATTACATCATGAGAGATTGACTTATTGATAAAACTCGAAAATTTGACTTTCTGACAGAAGCGCGATGAAAATATCAAAAACGTAGCATGGTATTTGAGGCACAATTTGGGTGGATTAACCTAATTTTTGAGATGAAATGAAGGTTGATTAAGATAGTCTAGGATGTCTACTAGGTCTATACACCTTTAAACCTACAAAAATCCACCTCCATGGCACCTAAAATCCAATCTCCCAAGGCTACTCCTGAAGCACAGCGTGGGGTCCAAAATGAGGCAGAAACATGAAAAATGACATGTTTATTGAATTTTTCTCCAAATTTGTGAGTTGAGGTGAAACATCAAGTGCATATATGTGATGTGGAGGTCAAGGGATATCCTTATATGTAAGCCACTTGTCATTTTTATGCCCTAAGAAGAAGCGCAACATGGCCATGCTACGCTTCTGTGCAATTGAGTTGCCATAATTAACCAAAAATCCAAAAATTGACCAAAATTCTCAAACTTTTCTTAAAATTCATTCTTAGCATCTCTTAGTGATGGCTTAGTCAACCAATTATGCATGCGCAAGAAAATTAAGGTTATCTCTCCTTTTAAGCTTGATTAGGGTTTTCTTAAGCTTCCTTTTCATATTCCTAACTCTAATTTTACAAATTTGGTTCCTGGTGTAATAATGCCTACCAATGTGTCATTGAAGGTTTATGGACATGTTTTCCTTCTTTGGGAGATAATCCAAGTGCTCATTGATTCTTCCAAGCCAAAAATATCTATATTTTTCAATCTCAGCTGCAATAGTGTCATCAATGTCTTGTTGACATAAGGGAGAAAATGGCTCACTTCCCTGTTCTTTCTGTCTTGCTAGTCATCTTGTCTTTGGCCTCGTTGTCTTGATATGAACATCCTTGTCCTCTATCTGCTCCACATATATCACTACCTTACCCTCATCCTGCTCTGCCACCAAATGTAGTTTTCTTTCAATAGTTAATTTATTAGGTTTGTTTTTTCTCTTGTTGCAAAAATGATATCATGAAGTTTTCTTTTGAGAGATTATCCTTAAGCTTTATGATTTATACCTATTTTTCTTTGATTATTTTCTCAGGTGATTTATCTTCCTTGTGTTCTACTATTTTAGCCATGTCAATATCAAAATGCGCCTACTCTTCCTCATTTTGTTGCAAGGGTGACTCACAGCTTTCATGCCTAGGTGGTTGCTCCATATGTTCTTCTTGCATTTGTTCAGTTTTAGTTTCTTTAGGTGACCTTCTAGCTTGTGATCTAATCAGAGGCTTAGGTGTAGGCACATACTTAGTGATCTCAGGGGAAAAAATCAATCCTTTCCTCTTCTTGTAGGTTTCTGTGATCTTTTCCCTAGGTGTTTTTCTAACTGAAAACTTGTTAGATGAGCCAACCTCTTGTGGCCTTGATGGTGCTGATGGAGTGCTTTGACTAGGAGTTTGAATAGTGGTAGGCATAAAGGCATATGATTTCATGAATGTTTGCCATGATATATTAACCTGTGAAAACTAATGAAGAAAAATTTCTTTGACCAAACCATGATGAAATGAACTTGCTTGGTGATCTTTCCCTTTGCTTTGTACTTTCACGGTCATATTGAATAAGCTTCTAAATAAGTAATGAGGCAAATTCAGTGGTTTGGTGGTAGTGAAATGCATCAGTAGACTTATGTGATACTGATGCAACCTAGAAAATATCCCTTCACAAGTAAAATATTTGATGATCACCTCCATCAAAGGAGCATATCTATCCAATAATTGTCTAAAGGGAAAGATATGAGTAGGAGTATATTTATAGTGTGGTTTCAAGAAGATATTGTAGTTTTCAATGTCCAATCCATACCTTTAAACCAAATCTCTCCTTGGTTAGGGATACATGTGGCTAAGGCTATGGCATCTACTGAAATGACGAAGTCAATACCTGTTATTATGGTCTTATCCCTCCTAAAATTGGTGGCAAAGAGACTGGTCAACTTAGCAAGGAAGTCCACCTCATGTATTCTTTCACTAAACCCTAGGCAGCCAACATATTCAAATGATTTATTGATGGATGATGAAGAATTGATATATTTCATATTGGATGGCTCAAATCTAGAGATAGGACCCCCCTTATTGTACTTCTTCTTCTTATTATCCATGGCGTTTGTTTTCATGATAGAAACCCTAGCTTGATAGGAAGGGAGGAAGGGGTGAAATTTGGGAAAATAGGCAAAAATGGGGCAAACAATTTAGGGAAGGGAATGGAGGAGATAGGGATTAACGAAAATTATAGGGGAATTCCAGGGGGTAAGGATAGGTGTTAGGGACACTTGGGAGGTGGAATCTCTTCAAAAAAGTGAGGGGAAGTGAGGAAAAGGGTCAAAACACATTCCTAGCCTAGAATTTATGCAAAAGCCTAACGTAGGCTAGGTTTTTATGGAGAAATGATGAAAATTAGGTGGAGAAATGTGGGAAATGGTTGGGGGATGGGAAAACAAGGATTTTTCTCACTCAAAAAAACCAAACACCAAGGAAAGAAAAAAAAAACGCAAAAAAAACCCTAGGATAGGGATTTCACCATTTGCTGAAGAAAATTGATTGAATGAGAGCTGATGAGAAGTTATACTTGTTTTGAGGGTCTTGAACCTGTTGAATGGTGACTTTACCCTTCTAATGATCCTTTGGCCCTCTAATATTGAAAACTCATCGTGCTAGAAAACACGAAGTGTGCTCATGCACAAACACAACGTACTAGCTATTTAGGGATTTATGGTGGAAAGATGAAAGCTCTTGAGGTTGAGATGAGGCTCAATGGTGGATGATAGCTCTAGGAAGATGAAATGATGTGTATGAATTTTTTTAATGGTCCTTTATATCTTGGAAAGTCAATTTTTTCTTTGGTCATGGAGTGACATCACATGTTCTTTTTGAGAAATGAAATGATAGCATTATGTATTGGGGCTTTATCACTTTATTAGGAAAGGTTACATCTTCATATGGAGTAAAATGTACCTTTGAAATATTTTTTGAACACTTTTTCCCTAATTAGTATCTCACATGATGGTGACTATGGCAATGACATGAATATTTTATGACTTTTGATGACCTGACCTAATGATGACACCAAATGCATATATAAAACTATGATTTGGAGCTTTGAACCTTGTAGTATGCATAATCATGATTTTATGACCAAGACACTCTTATGATGACCTATCACAGGGAGTGATGACATGACCAGGATAGAATTTTTTTACCTTGAATATGGAGGGAGCAGTAATATACCTAGATACTAACCAATGATCAAATTTTATTTGAAATTCCATTTGAAACTATAACAATTTTACCTAGGACCCTGTCAACTAACATTGGAAGAGTAAATTTGATCACTGGTGACTCATAGACACTAACGTATTCAACGACATGCAAAGTGATCTTCCATTTAATCCACTTCCCATGTTATTACACCGGAAATTTGACTAAAACTAATATCACATACTTTTAGCTCAGTTAAATAGAGGTGTGTGGGATTGAATCAATAGATGATTTAGTTTTGGTGTGTAGTTTATAGATGGGTTTTATTTTCAACAATTGTTTCATTTTTTACTCTAGTTCCAATATGTAGTTTGGTTTGCTTGAAGTACAATAATTTGTAGGAGATGGTAAGAATAACATTTTTTGACTATTGAATCCACTATCCCAATGGTTTAATCACTCTTGTACTTACTTTTACTTGAAACAACTAATAGTTTTGTTTTAGTTGGAAGCTTACAAATTTCATAATGAAGAACAAGCTTCAGGCCATAGATTGCAGTTTTGAGAGTGCAAATTATTAATTTTCTTATGGTAGGAATCCATGCCCAAAAGATTCAAGGCATGTGTCTACAGGTTCTCATCATCCCATAGGGGGGAGCAGTCCCCAGTTGGAGCTTATGTTGTAACTTTTTCTGACACCTTTAAAAGTTACAATTTTTTGTTTTAATTTGCCAAAATTTTCCACCTTCCTTCAATATTATCATTGCTTTGGGAAATGAATTCCTTTAAATATCATTCCATCCAACCCTTTCCATTTCTAAAGGATGAATTGTCTTTGAGGTTTTTATAAATATTTTTTAGATATTTTTAATAGTTTTAATTTTAAATAAAATATAATTTTACTATATATATATATATTTAAAATATTAAACTTACATTAAAAATATCGAGTCAACCCAATCTCTAAGTATGAGAACAAAATTTGTTACCATGTATTACGGGTGATCAAAAATTCAAAATAAATGATTCAAATGAAACTTATGTGCCCACCCCACATTTCACACATTAAAATACCATTACATACATTACCTCGATATGTGTGAAGTAATAAATCTATGGTTTGTGGCGGGGGGTTCTATCCAACCTTTAACCTACCTCCCCCCCCACAATTATGGTTTTACTTTACCACTCCCCCCCCCCCCATCTAGATCGTTTACCATCTACTCCCCCCCCCCCCTCACAAGAACGCTGCAAAACCACTTTTTTACATTGATTTGGATTTATAAATGTTAGGTAGGAATGGCTACGAGGTATGCAAGAAAGCTTATAAATTATAAAGTGTGTATCGAGGGAATTAATGGATGGAGCATTTTTATAGTTAGTGTTTCTAGAATGAGATTATGGGTGAAAGCTTGAGGTAAGAGGAGGCCGAGTAAGTGAGGTAAAATGAGGATACATGTTCCAAAAATACACTTCAATACAAAACATAGAGTTTCCAATGATAGAAAGAGATGGTTTCTCCTTGTGGAATATTTTTACAAAGGTAAAAATGAATTTTTACAGAGCGGAGAAATAGTTATTTATGCTATCAATTTAAGGAGGAAATAAATTATAAAGAGGAATTGCACATGAACATAAACTTTGGATAAATTTATATCCAAAGGTTTTACAGAAGTAAAAATGGTAACTAAAGGATATTTTACCAATCATGGAAAAAAAGACATGGTTTTCAAAGCCATGGGAAGTAAATTAGTCGATGGTTTTATGAAGTATGTTTATCAATATTATTTATTCAGAAATATATAAATTCAGGGAAAAACAAGACATGGATTTCAAACAATGGATAGTTTTATGGGATAAAATCATTTGAGGAAATATTTTTAGATTTCATTTACGAAATTCATGAAAATAGAGAAATATGAATTTACAGGTTAGAAAAAAATATTTTGGAAATATTTTATCAAAATACTTTCCCCTCAAATATTTTACAACAATGATTAAGCACTTAAAAGATAATGAAGGAAAATACTATGGGAAAAAAGGTCAACAAATAGTTTGGTTTAACTCCAAAATGAAAACAATTTCTTTATCAACTAGGTGGAAAAACATAAATAAACATGAGATTATTTTCTGTTTTTGGACTTAGAAATAGAAATCAAAGGGACAACTAGTTGATACATGTGACAGAGTTAACCAAGTTTGAAGGGAATATAACATATTTTGTGAAAAAAACTTCAACCACTCCAGATTCCAAGGCAGAGGACGAACATCAATGAACCAATTCCTAGATTTGAAGGAAGAGGATTTTCTATCAGTTCTAAATATTCAACATATTATTTAGAGATTATTTTTATTTTAGGTGCATTGGTTAGGATTTTATTCCAGAAAAATTTTAATAGCTCTAGGAGTTGTAATATATGTATATTATTTGATTTTGATTGTAAAAGGATTAGATTTCGATGCCAAAACCCTACCATTTTTGTAAATACTTTTACTATAGTATATTTAATTTCAGGTTTCTTGGTCCATCACATGAGATAATTTGTTTCTTCTGTATGTTTTTCCAGTGATTTCATAATCTATTTATGCCTATGTTCAAGGTAACATAGGAGCTAGGGCAAGGCTAGGTTTGGTATCAACCTCAATGATAGCCCACCACAAATTTATCATCATTATAAATATTATCTTATTGAACATTCTGTTTGAAATAAATCCTTTGCATCTTTAATTGTCACCTTTTTTCATCTCTTGAATGTATTTTTGTTTGGATGTAGAATTTTTCTACATGCATCTACTATATCTGGTTGATTAAGTATTCAATTTGAATGCTTAATTACCATATATTATATTCTATTCATCTACCAAACTCTTTAAAGTTATGTTATTTTGTCTAAGATGAACATTGGAACTTTGATCAATTTGCAACAAGAGAGGGCTTTATTTCTGAGCATAGATTAGGTACTCATCAACAAACGCCTATAACAAGTCATAGATCTGGCCATTGTGCTTCATAGGTTGTTGTCTAGTGATAGTGAACAACGTTAAAAAAAATCCTCGTAACACTCGAGGGAACCCCCTCTGGTTCGAGGGAAAACTTGAACCTAAATTTTGGTCGAGTTGGTTTCTTGGCATAGTTTCGCAACCAAGAACTTCCTTCAAGAAACATATAAAACATTTGGAAATATTTCTGGAGAGAAAAGTAATGAAGAAATATTTCATTGGAGAATGATCAAGACTATATCTATTCCTTGTTGGTGAACAAGGAGTAAACATTTGATATTAGTTGCAATTCCTTCACCTAGAAGCTCCACTTTTTCTATATGGCGATTCCACTGGGTTCTAAACGTTGCTAGTTGAAAATGAAAAGGTCATCTCTTACTATGATAATGGCATGAAACAACATATTTTTCTTCCTTATGGAAATGATCATAAATTTCAAACATCAAAAAAGGATGCAATCTTCAAATTTCAGTTGTAAGTATCAACTACTCAACGAATTTGAGTTTTATATTATTAATATTTTTCATAACTTCAACTACATGCAAAGTGATCTGCCAGTTAATCCACTTCCCACGTCGTTACACTTGAAATTTGAATACGACTAATAGCACATATTTTTAGCTCAGTTAGATAGAGGTATGTGGGATTGAATTAGTAGATCATTCAGTTTTGGTATGCCATTTATAAATGGGTTTTATTTTCAAAATTCGTTTTAGTTTGGACTCTAGTTACAGTATGTAGTTTGGTTTTCTTTAAGTGCAATAATTTGTAGGAGATGGTAAGAATAACATTTTTTGACTATTGACTCCACTAGCCGAATGGATTAAGAATTGTTTTACTTAATTTTACATGCAAAAACTGATAGTTTGGTTTTAGTTGGTATATTATAAATTTCAGAGTGCAAAACAAGTTTTAGGCCGAAAATTTCAGGTTTGAGAGTGCAAATGATTAATTTTCTTATGGAAGGAATCTATGCCCAACAGATTTAAGTCACATGTCTACAAGTTATCTGCATCCCACAGGGGGAAGAAGTCCCCAGTTGGAGCCTATGTTGTAACTTTTTCTGACACTGTTTTGAAACTAGCTCTTACAATAGAAGAAAAGATAGATCAATGACTTAGAAATGAACCCCTTCAAGGGGGAAACCTCCTTTACATTACATAAAATAATAATTGTTGAATCATACAAATGAAAAAATATAATTTCTATATATAGGAGTCCAAGGGGTCACAATATAATCCTAGCTAACATAACAATAACAATGTAAGGGCATAAGAATAACAATAGTGGGGTTCTATGGGGCACAATAATAACAGTATGGGGACTACCTGGGCACAAAAATAACAATAAGGGGGCTACACTAATAATAAAAATAAGGGGATACACTAGTATTATAGTGACCTAGCATTCCCCTCTCCTTCAAAAATGTTTTTTCCTCAATGTTTGAGTGGTTTTGGATGCTTCTATATAAAATTCTTATCCTCCCACGTCAAATCTTCAATGGGTAAGTTCTTCCACTTGATGAGATACTTTGAAATCGATCAATTTTGTAGCTTTAGAGTTCTTTTTTTCGTGACTGATTCAGATTCCAATATGATTTTTCCCTCTTCGTCAATTTCTAGCAATATTGTTTGAACTAGGAGCTTGTCACCTATAACCTTCTTTAAGCATAAAACATGGAAAACTGGGTGTACTCGGGAATATGCAAGAAGCTCCAATTTGTATGCCATAGTACCAATCTTTTGCAACACTTTTTAAGGACCATAATACTTTAGTGATAATTTATTATCCTTCTTAGCTTGCTTGAAGAATTTTTTTTTGTATGGTTGTAACCGTAAAAATACCTAGTCGCCTACATCAAATATTTTATCATTGCGATGTTGATTTCCCATTGTTTCATTCAATTTTGTGCAAAGGTGAGGTTATCATTTAAGAGCTCGAGAACTTGTTGTTGATGCTTGATGTGATATTCCACTGCTTGAAACTTATAATTTTCTCTTAAATATGTTGTGATGGAGGGTGGATGATATCCATAAAGTGTCATAAATGCGGTCATTTTTGCTGCATTATGGAAGGAAGTCTTATACCACCATTTAGCCAAAGGTAACCACTTGACCCATTGTGTCTGTTTATCAAATACAAAGCAAAAAAGATATCCTTCCAAACATTTTTTCACTATCTCAGTTTTCCCATCAGATTGAGGATGATATGATGAGATATGATCTAATTGAGTACCCAAAATAGAAAATAATTCCATCCAAAAAATTCCTGTAAAAATGCGATCTATGTCACTTACAATAATCTTTGGGTTTGAATTGTTTCCATAAATTCACTAGCAAATATACTGTCTTTAAATGGATGATATAATGCACAAAAGTGTGCATAATTGGTAAGTCTACCAAATACCACCATGATGATAGTATTTCCTTCGGATTTGGGTAAACCTTTGATAAAATCCATTGAAAAATCCTCCCAACATTGACTTGGAATGGATAAAGTGTTGGCAATATGATGCAATATGTTGTCCTTGATGGCAACCTACTTGATGAAGTTGTCCTTTATGGAAACCTAATTGATGAGTTTCCTTTTGATAAGCAACCTATTTGTTAAATATGTAAAAATGATGTTTCTACAGGTCAGTTCAGATGTGATAGAGAAAGAATTCCAGTAAGTGATAGAGAAATGAAACAAGAAATATTTCTCAATGTATATGCAAGTTTGATGAAGGAAACCCAAATATGAAGGCAATTTATATGCTACTTGGTATACAGGAAACCCGCGTATACATCCATAATTATTATATACCCAATTTTTATGAAGAGAAGTCGTGTATACACATGGGTATGAAGAAGCCAAGTCGCGTATAGCTTTTGTGCTCTAAAATTATGATACCAAGGGGCATTACCATGTTATTAGCCCACAGTATTGAGCGTTGTATCATCTATTTGATTTCGTCCAAGAATACCATTGACACTTTTGTGGTTTTGGCTCATGATATTGATAAAGGCTAATCCTATATAAGGAGAGGAAGATCATAGTGCAAGGGTGTGCATGTGTAAGGGTTGTTACTAAATACTTCTATCTGAGGTATATCTGCATGGCATGAACTTTATTTTATTGGCAGATATGAACCTATGATGCACCCTTGGATACAATGATGGATCAGGATCTCTAAACCTGAAATGACTATGTACTTGCATGATCTAATTATGTGATGTGTGGATCTAGGACCTAGCACATGGTTGCTAAAGTAAAGAAATCTGGGTAAGTTTATAGATCTGCATATTTCTATAGTAGCAACATTTATAGGTCTATAGGCTAGTTTTTCACAATGAAAACGCTTATACACGTGACTTTATCACAGCCAAAGCACATACTGAAGTCAAGGTTTTCTGAAGCTTGCTGGAGAGGTTATCTTTTTATTTATGGTTGTATTTCTGTTGTTTTTCAATGAAGTCTTCATGTAGATATGGGTTTCTTGAATATTGTGTATGCGGTTAAGTTGAATATCTACAAATCTGATCAATAAGTGAGTAAATATGTTTAATGATGACTTACTAATTAAGGGTTCTACAATACTGAAAGGATATCTTACTGAAAGCCTCAGATATGGTTCTAAGATTGATCATATTTTGAAAATTCAGTATTCTCATATTTATACATGTTGGGTCACAAATACGAC
The DNA here is from genome assembly GCA_034641835.2 of Pinus albicaulis. NCBI lineage: Eukaryota > Viridiplantae > Streptophyta > Pinopsida > Pinales > Pinaceae > Pinus > Pinus albicaulis. The sequence goes on along the minus strand of CM076584.1, from coordinate 754,969,982 downwards.
CACTTTTTAACACTTATTTCATCCATTTCTACTCTTCTTTATCATGTAATTTATCATATAAATCCATTTTATAATTGTTTATGCTCTTATGGATAAATATTATTTCTTCTCATTTATTTTTAATAAATTGATGATTATTATGCATAATTTTATCAATGATGGTTTATTAATATATTTTGTAACAACACTTGCCATTTTAGCTTCCAATATATTTCGTAGATTGCAGATTTGATTTCCAGCACATCATTCAATACTCCAACTCAGAAATTTTCTGGAATAAGAAGTGACAGTTTTGCGGTTGATATTCTAGGCAAATGGAGAGGAATCTAGAAAATCTGGAACATGGGTTTTGTCCAGAACGGACCGAATTAACTAATAGAAGCATGGTTTGCCCAAATTTGGCCTGTATTGAGAGAAACAGAAGGTTCTTTGAGCACAATTTTCTCAGATTTATTGTTGCGACTGTCCTCCAAATTATCTCAGTTGCAAATCCAAATTCGACTTGCTCTTGTTGAAATATTGATGGAAATATATTTTCTGGTTAATCAAGTTGTTGGGAACAATCCAATATTGTTATGAGAGATTATATTTACTATTTAATTTCTCCTCTTTCTGATTATAAAAGGAGAGCATGTATTGTGTATTGAAAACGATGAGAGATGGAGAGATTTCCTATTGTAATTACACAATTCCTCCATCTCTCATCGTCTTCAATACATAATAAAATAACGTGTTTCCATTTAATTCCTTAGTTCTGCAGTAGCCCAACAGCGTTTCACCGGTGGTTGAGGGCCCGACCTTGGTGGATCGATCCGTTGCTTGTATTTCTACTCTTTTAATTACCGTTATGTGATAATTGTGATTGGTTTTATTACATTTGTAAAGTTAATTAAGTTGTTGTTGAATTGTTTATTACTGTGTTGCGTTAATGAATTGCATTGCTATTCCATTTCAACAATAATCTTAATTTTAGTATTATTCATCTTGTTATTTCTTATAAAGCTTTTCTATTCAATATTTACTTCATTTTCTATTCCGTTGGATTTCTTAATAACGTTTGATGTTGACAGGGTTTGGTGTTCAACAGAGTTCGTTAGTTGATTTCATTAAGTTAAGATCTGATTCATTAGTTAGTATTTACTATTCAATTCCAGTGTGTTTTTCATGTCAAATTCATTAGTTTCAGATTGCAGAGACCTTGCTTATTTACATTGTTATTCGATTACAGTTTGTTGTTCATTTCTAGTTCATTAAGTTTACAGCGCTTTCTTAGTCCAAATTATATTTCCTTTTAATTGCTTTAAAGAAGGATTGTCAACTGTAGAGAACATTGGTTATTGCTTCCTTGTTCCCAGATTGATTGTCTTGTTCCAGTTTGATTTCAATTGCATCAATTTCTAGAGGAATGAGTTATTGCTATTGTATCCTCGATTGATGTTTGTTGAATGAATAGTTGGATTTCAGAGCATTTGAGTTTATGTTGTTGTAGTTAGATTTCTTTTTCAAGCATCTGTTTACTTTTGTATTTGAAACATTGTACTACATATTGCAAGGCATTACTCTTGGATAAATTTCCACCTCAGACTGAGTAAACTCTTGAAATAAAAATTCGTTCCTGGATTGATAATTAATGTAGGATAAATAGGCGTTAAAAAGACACCTTTTATACCTCAACATTTTTGCGCCGCTACTGGGGAGAGTGTATGCCATTTAGAAGGAGTGAAAGCTTAAGGTAGGAATGAATGTTTGCGTTTTTTTGAATTTTAGAGGTAGAATTTTTGTTAAAAAAATTGTAATTCCACTCGAGTGGTGATGTAAGCACCACCCATTTCACTAACCAATTGATAGGAACATTTGAAGGAGGATCCTTAAAGAAGCATATGAAGAACATCTTCTATTATGGTAAGAAATGGCTCACATTTCAACTTTTGAATTCCCTATCAAAGATCTAGGAGGAGTGACACAAATGCACATAATTCCCCCATTGTCTCTACCAAATTTTCATGGTTTGACAAATGAAGATCTGAATACGTTCTCTTATTTGGGTTTAGTATTTTGTAGAGAATATGAGGATTATTGTACTATTAATGATCAAGGTTATGAAAGTGTTTCCTCTTACTCTAAGGGAGAATCCTCAATGGTTCATGAGCCTAGGTGGGTACTGCATCCAAACATGGGAGGACATGAGGAACATATTCTTGAAAAAGTACCAAGACTACTGCAAATCCAATGAAGATATTTTCGGTATGATAAAAAGGGAAGATGAAATCTTGGAGGAATATGTAGAGCAATTTTGATACAACCTTCAAAAATCAAAGCATAAGCATTTGGAAAAAGAGATCTTGAAAACACTCAGCTATGAAAGTCCAAGTTGAATTTTTAGAACTCTTAAAGTCTAATAGGAAAAGAGTGATGTTTTTCAGTTATCATATGATGATGTTTGTGAGTTGTGCATAAGGTATTCAAGAGGAATTTCCAAGGCTGGTAAGAATTCTAGAGAAGTTTCCTCTTTCTTTTCCAAATTTACTACAAGAACAAGAGACATAAGAGCTGAAATCAATGTTTTATTTGAAAATTTTAAATATTATTTCATTAGATCTCTAAATTCACAATTGAATGTTTTGTAGGTTCAAAAAAATCAAGAATTTGATGAAATGTTTTTCCCTCATTACCAAAAGCAGCATCCCATAGATACTCACTCTTCCTTATCTAGTTTGGAAGTAGCATATCAAAGAGATGGCGAAGTTGCAACAAGGTCAAAACCATGGCCTACATGTATGGTTCAAAACACTTCCTCTGCATTCTCTTACTTGCATAATTCATTATGTAATACTCATATGTTAGGGCAGCCATGCGATCTCCATGCTCATTACAAATCTTGTCTACAAGTTTGGTATGGTTCATCTTATGATTGTATGACTACTCGCCCTCATCTTGTATCACAAACACATCTTAAGTAGGGCCCTGAACTTCTTGCTTTTCATCGCGAAATCTGTCTCCGCTCGGCTTCCCCGATAAAGCTTCTTGCATCGTCGAGAGGGCTCTCCATTCCTACTGCACAATCCTCCTGCTCCGCTGTTCCACACCCTCACCACCATAACAACAGGTACAACATGTGGTCATTGAGCGAAAAGTCTACCTTCTGTTCTGTCTCATGCACCATTGGAGAAGGGCGTTGATAAGATGTATTAAAAGGGAATTATTAGAAGTTATGAAAGAAAATGAGGTTTCTGGGTTTGCGCAAACCATTTTAAAAACAAGAACTTCGCGATAAGCTATGGTAAATCAGGAAACAAAGGATATATTGAATATTAATTCTCCATCATTTGTTTGCAACATCACTCCATACTTCAACAATTTTTGGCACCATCGTTTCAAGGGAAGTTGGCTTCTCATACCCTAATTTTTATTATTAACATACATTTTTCAAATTTGGGTATGTACATAATTGAAGCCTTATTTCGGAAACAGATCCATTGGAAATACTCTTATACGTAATCATATTCATTTTCCAATTCAGAGTAGGATAGTGGAGAAATAAATAAAAAAGGAAATAAAACAAACACATTTATTTATTTATTTTTGTAAAAATAGTTGTTTCTTTGTTGCAACACTCTGTGAAATCAACATTGATGATAAATATTTTAATTTATTTGTGTATTTAGATGAATTATATTGTAAATAACCATTATAAAAACACTTATATTCATTTTTATCATCAATATGGAAAAATTGCTTGAATATCATTTTTTTGGCTTGCGGGCTTGATGAAATTCCTGAAAACAAAGTTGGGATAGTCATGTTTTGGGGGACCAAAAATGAATATTTTTAAAACTTGTTTATATACTAAGTATCCCTTGATTTATAATTCCTAACCCAATTTAAATCACTCTATTTGGATTTGAAACGAAAAAGTTAGAACCAAAACATTGACAGGGTGTCGAGTAGGCAGCTCAACAAAAGAGTTGGGACAGTCAGTTCTTGGAGGCCTAAATGACTATATTTTTAAAACCTGCTTCTATGGTATATTAATATATGAATCTAGTTTAAAAAAAAATTTGAATCACTCAATTTATATATCATATGAGAAATTTATGACCAAAATACTGATTGACTATCATAAATCAACACTCTTGACTCATTTCATTGTTATTAGCAATCATTTATTGCATCAAGTTATTATTTTACCAAAACATATTTCTATTTGGAGGATAAATAAATGAATATAATTTCGTTTTAGTTTTATCTATCAACTAAATAAGCCATCAAGCCAAAAGTTATGCATGCGAAGTATCTATTTGTTGATCTCTGCAGAAGAATAAAAAATGACTCTATTATAAAGAGTTGTTAGAATTTTGACGTATCATAGCATTGAATTTTAAAACATGTTCTATTGGAGGTCAAACATACAATTAAATTTCATTTTGCTATGGAATCACTTAAAATTGGACGAAAAAGAAGGTATAGTTAAAACAACACCTTTGGTTATTATATTGAAACTTCATCTCATGGAGGTAATAAATACCTGTTCATTTCTTTTCACGTGTATTTGTTCTAGTTCTAATATTTATTGATTTTTTGTATAATTATTGGATTATGGGAGCCCAATCACCTCTCTTTCTCCATGATTTAATGTTTTATTGTAGATGAGCACTCAGTTTGCAAGTGACGAGGAGAACAAAGATGGATTTGTTGAATGACTGAGTTATGAAAGAAATTTTAGTGAAACAAGGGCATTTCATCATGTTCATTACCTAACAGATTCATAACAGAAGAAATTAAGAATCGGTTTCCATTTGAAGATTCATGTCACTGCTGCCAAAACATTTTTCAAAAAGATCATTTTTTTCCATTAACAGATTGATATTCGCTTAGGAAATAACATCATAGCTGTTGTAACTTAATAAAGTGTTGTTTCTTGTCTGATTTCTTTTATGTTTTTTTTTTTTTTTTTGTTTCAGGTGTTGATCCCTTCAAATTGTAGTTTCCGCTCCAATGGAAATTGAACAATAAGGACCCCTCATGCAACTTTTAATTGCAGAAGGCAATTTTTCGGTAGCATCATTTCTGTAAAAAATTACTTTTTCTTGAAACTTGTACATAAATTTTCTTTTCTATTTGATCGAATTTGCTTGACAATGGATTGCACATTAGCTTTGTTCTTTCCTCTATTTTTTTTCCTTTGTTGTTCCTTACAACAATTTCTGCGTGCATTTTCTTTGCTGTTCCCTATAGGTAACAACACTTTTTTTGTGCCATTATTTTAGATGTTATTTCTCTTAAGGAACAATAGCCGTTCCTCTTAAGAATCAGTGTGTTTGTATGTTTATTCTTATTGTTCCTTTCAAAAGGGACAACATTTCTGTTGATTTTTTTTGCTATTTTTTTCAAAAGGAACAACAGTTTTGCTGTTCTTTTCAGAAGGAACAACAGTTTTGCTGCATGTTTTTAATGTTCCTTTCAAAAGGAACAACAATTTTGCTGTTCCTTTCAAAAGGAACAACATTTTTGCCGCGTGTTTTTGCTGTTCCTTTTTGAAGGAACAACAATTTGTGCCGCTTGTTTTGCTGTTTCTTTCAAAAGGAACAACACTTTTGCCGCCTGTTTTTGCTGTTCCTTTCCAAATGAACAACATTTTTCCCGCTTGTTGAAAAGAACAACATGTTTTTTCCAACTGCTCTTGCTATTCCTTTGCAAAGGAACAAAATTTCTGCTGATTGTTTTTGCTGTTCCTTTCGAAAGGAACAACATTTTCACAGATTATTTTTGCTGTTTCTTTCCAAATGAACAACACTTTTTGAGTGCATTTTTATTGTTTTTTAAACAAAATTTCTAGGACTTTTCTGAATTCTTCATGACTCTTTGAAAGACAAACATACAATTTATGCAAGGATACACAAATTAGAGGTTACTAGAATCAGCTAATCAAGAGAAATTGCCATTTTTAAAAAATTGTTTTGTAGTGATAAGAAAAAGGAAAGGACACAACCATCTATATCACTTTGTTGTCTTTATTTTCACTAAAATTAATATGATTGGCTATATTTATCATGTTGGTTCATCATAACTCTATTTGATATTTATTTATTGAATAAGAATAAGGGCATACTTTCTCTATTGAGATGTTCAGACTTCTTCCACCATGCCTACTCTTAAGGAGTGTTGAGCCATCCTTTATACATACATAGGGAAGTGCTACATAAAAAATAATAAAAACAAAATCTCTATATGATTACCAACAATTATATGATATGGTAGATGGAGGATAGGGGGTCTCATCAAGAGCCAACCTACCATGATCATAAGGGAGCAGTGAAGTGGCATTCTCATTATGGCCACCACACTAGGGATATGATCCAATGGACAACTCAGAAAAATAAAAAGTACTTGGAACAGGAGGTCTCATTACGAGCCGTCATGCCCACCTTTCACTCCTTCCTGGTGAATGGCATTATGATTCATCTGGTTCCCAAGCTAGCACAGTGGCCTCCATCATGACATCACACAACACTTCCCTAGGCATAAATAAAGGATAATGGTTCCAAGGGTGAGAAAGTAACTTTTTCAAGGTTATAGACACCTGTGGGCAACAAAGCTCTAATGATGGTATTAGAGTCATATTTTTCACAAATCAATAGTAATGATAAACCCTTTTCTTATATCTTTATCTAATATCAAATGAGAGTATGCTCCTAAACCCTTTGTTTGAAACCTCTTATGCATGAAATTTATTTATAAATCGATCATAATGGTTTATGTGGATAATGACCGCATAAGTATTTTTTTTTCACATCAACTGTCATTTTCCCTTATTTTTTAATCATTACATAAAATTTCCATATCTACTCATGATTTCAAAATATGCATTGATTTCGGTTATGCAATAATTTTTTGATCATATCATAAGTATGTATGTCTTTCCATGATGTACAATTGATGTGCAGTACGTTGCTCTTCTATTTGCCATAATATTCATGCTGCATTTCTACATAAGTTTTTCTACTTAAAATTTTTTGCATGCATCTTATTTGTTTCCATTCAAAACTAAAACTGTGGATTCAAGAAAATTGCATACAGAATCGTGCTTTGTTTACAAGAGAACAACAAATATGGGGGGGGGAATTCTATTCACAGCATGACCACACTATTGCAACTAACAACAAAGGCTCGCGAACGCACACAATTCCTCAGACATGATGTGCTTGCATGGCTTCCACCTTTTGCATCACTTTCAGTATCCGCTCAGCCTACATCAGCTTCAAAAAAGGCCATTTCCTACATGTCATTCCACATTTTTTTGGAGGTAACAGTTGAGGTAAAATAGCATAATTTTCTGATTTATTATGAATTTAGGAGAATTTCATGAAAATCCATTGAGCATTATTTATCATCATTCATTCCACATCTTTACCACTTCCCATTTTTTTAGAGACATCTGATATTTCAGTTTGGGGGAGTGTTGATTTCCTTCATTTCTTTCTTATGACCATGTCAGTAATATTCTTTATCATCCATTGATATTCTTATTCATTCTCAACACCTCCCTTATTCCATGTTGTTTTACACCAAACATAGAGTTCAATAGATTGTAGCAACCAACTCTCTTTGTTTTCTAGCCTTGCATGAGGACATGCTAATTCTGTAGTTTGGGAGAGGAATTGCTACACATGATGTATGTTTTCTACTTTATTTCTCATTTAAGGCATACAATTTCATTTTTATACAGTGTAGAAATTGATTCGCATATATCTTTAAAACTATGAACTGAATTCTTGTGATTTCTGGATAACAAAGAGGTGTCATTAAAATAAACAAACCCAAATAATTTCACGATAAATTAGGTCATAAAATTTTGAAAACTATGCACTATCACCTACAGCCATTTTGTTTATATCTCATGATCTGTGCACCAAAATGATCTGATTTGTGAGAAAATGGTTAATGAAGTTTGTTGTTACTTATGCGACATTTTTTTGCAACTTCATATACGTATAGTTGAACGTCAACTGTAAAAATTGTTATGCCTTCATCAGGATTCCTAAAATTGAATATTCATTATTTGAGGAAAAATTCATTTGTTCCATCCATTTCATGAGTTGGGATGAACAATGTTTTTTGCTTGGTTAACACATGGGCTTTTTTTCTTTGGGTTGCATGAGGACATGCAATATATTCAGTTTGGGGGTATGTTGGGCCACAAATACAACCACTTTTTAACACTTATTTCATCCATTTCTATTCTTCTTTATCATTTAATTTATCATAATTTATCATATAAATCCATTTTATAATTATTTATGCTCTTATGGATAAATATTACTTCTTCTCCTTTATTTTTAATAAATTGATGATTATTATGCGTAATTTTATCAATGATGGTATATTAATATATTTTGTAACAACACTCACCATTTTAGCTTCCAATATATTTCCTAGATTATAGATTTGATCTCCAACACATCATTCAATACTCCAACTCAAAAATTCGTTGGAATAAGAAGTGACATTTTTGTGGTTGATATTTTGGGCAAATGGAGAAGAATATGGAAAATCCAGAACATGGGTCCTGTCCAGAACGGACCGAATCAACTTATTAGAGAACGGTTTGCCCAAATTCGGCCTGTATTGAGAGAAACGGAAGGTTCTTTGAGCATGATTTTCTCAGATTTATTGTTGCAGACGTCCTCCAAATTATCTCAGCTGCAAATCCAAATTTGACTTGCTCTTGTTGAAATATTGATGGAAATATATTTTCTGGTTGATCAAGTTGTTGGGAACAATCCAATATTGTTATGAGAGATCATATTTACTATTTAATTTCTCCTCTTTTTGATTATAAAATGAGAGCATGTATTATGTATTGAAAACGATGAGAGATGGAGAGATTTCCTATTGTAATTACACAATTCCTCATCGATTCTCATTGATTAAACAGAGATCGACTGTTTGTAAACGTTTTTATGCATGATTAATACAAGAACGTGTTGTCGTTTAATTTCTTAGTTCTGCAGTAGCCCAAAAACGTTTCACCGGTGGTTGAGGACCCGGCCCCGGTGGATCGATCCACTGTTTGTATTTCTACTCTTTTAATTATCGTTATGTGATAATTGTGATTGGTTTTATTACATTTTTAAAGTTAATTAAGTTTTTGTTGAATTGTTTATTACTGTATTGCGTTAATGAATTGCATTGTTGTTCCATTTCAACAAGAATCTTAATTTCAGTACTATTCATCTTGTTATTGCTTATAAAGCTTTTCTATTCAATATTTACTTAATTTTCTATTCCATTGGATTGCTTAATAACGTTTGCTATTGATAGGGTTTGGTGTTCAACAGAGTTCGTTACTTGATCTCATTAAGTTAAGATCTGATTCATTAGTTAGTATTTACTATTCATTTCCAGTGTGTTGTTCATGTCGAATTCATTAGTTTTAGATTGCAGAGACATTGCTTATTTACATTGTTATTCGATTATAGTTTTCTATTCATTTCCAGTTCATTAAGTTTACAACGCTTTCTTAGTTCAATTTCTATTTCCTTTTAATTGCTTTAAAGCAGGACTATCAACTGTAGAGAACATTGGTTATTGCTTCCTCGTTCCCAGATTGATTGTCTTGTTCCAGTTTGATTTCAATTGCATCAATTTCTAGAGGAATGAGTTATTGCTACTGTATCCTCGATTGATGTTTGCTGAGTGAATAGTTGGATTTTAGAGAATTTGAGTTTATTTTGTTGTAGTTAGATTTCTTTTTCAAGCATCCGTTTACTTTTGTATTTGAAACACTGTACTACATCTTGCAAGGCATTACTCTTGGATAAATTACCACCTCAGACTGAGTACACTCTTGAAATAAAAATTCGTTCCCAGATTGATAACTAATGTAGGATAAATAGGCGTTAAAAAGAAACCTTTTATACCTAAAAAATACACAGGTTGGTGTGAAGGAAAGCATGTATACATGCGAGATCAGTAAAGTGAAGTAGCATATGTATTTTAAGATAATGAATGAACAGGTTTGAGATTGATTCTGCATATTGATTCTGACATCTAGGTTTATTACTATGTTATGGTTACAATGATCTCACTCTTCTGGTTGAAATCTGGGTTAAGTTTATTGGTGTTGATCTTTATGAAGTGTTGTGTTGAAGCTGTGGGATCCAGTGTGAAAATTGATGAAACGTGGGCTGCAATGGTATTGAGGGTTGAAGCCTTCAGTATGGAAGTAGAAGCTTCTTACCAGTAGAAGATAGGGTTCTGATCAGGGGGTTGAAGCTCCCTTCCAGTAGTGGCTGGTAAACGAGATTAGGGGGTTGGAGCTCCCTTCTAGTAGCAGCTAGGGAACGAGAGAAATTTGCATCCTTCTCTAGGTAGATGCCTGTGTATTGATATGAGTATTCACCAGTACAATATTTTAAGTAGTTTTCCATATAATAAATACTGAAGACAGAGATGAAAACAATAGTTGTTTTCTCCCAAATTGGGTTTCCACCTTAACATCTTGGTGCTCATCTGTATTTCTTTAGTGTGATGATTTATTCTGTTCTTACTGCACATGCTAACTTCTTACTAAACATCTGATGAATGAATTATGCACTAATTTAAGTAAAGAATTATCTGCATAATAAGATCTCTGGTCATATGCAAGTTTTCTTAAGGATATCCGTGTGTATATGCTAGTTGGGTTCATTAAAGTCACATATATAAATAAGTAAGGAAAAAGTAAAATTTTTAAGTTATAAATATTGATTCACCCCCCCCCCCCCTCCCCCCCCCTCCATATTTTTCCCAACAATTGGTTTTAGAGTAAGTCCTTCTGAAGAGCCTTAATTGCTAGAAGGAAGATCAGATAAGATGAGCAATCAAGATGGGACAACATCTATCAGGCCTCCTCTCTTCAATGGAAACAATTTAATCTTCTGGAAGACAAGGACAATATCCTATCTTGAGTCTCTTGGAGAAGATGTATGGGCTATAGTTGAAGGAGGTTATAAATATCCGGCTTCAGTTCCAACATATCAAGCCGCAAGAAAGAACTATGAAACCAATGCAAAGGTGGTCAATGCATTATTGGGAATTTTTTCTGAATCAAAATTTGTCAAAGTCATGCAGTTGAATACAATAAAGGAGATATGGGACAAAATAATTCTGATCTATGAAGGTGATGCCAAGGTAAAAAGTGCTAAACTCCAAACTCTCATAATTCAATATAAAAAACTCAGAATGCATAATGAGGAAATAATTGCTAGTTTCTTTTTACGACTAGATGATATTGTAAATCATATGAGAAATTTGAAACCATAACTGAAACTACTCTAGTAGAAAAGGTTTTAATATCTCTAACTCCCAAATTCAAGTCAAAAGTGTCTGCTATTGAAGAGAGGCAGGATCTACAAACTCTTACTGTTGTTCAACTTCATGTGGTTATGACTGCATGTGAAATGATGTAATATCCCAAAATAGGGGAATTCTATAACAATGAGAATATCTTAAGATATTCTAAAGTTGGAGCTACAACAATACATGAGCTCACATAAAGTACTGTAGAAAATTATCTCATAAAATGTGTCTTAAACACCCTTTCATCATATTATGAACATATCAGCAAAAGTATGCCTTTATACATTGTCTCCAAGTGGGGAAAAGTAGCAAAATAGACCCTAAAAACGTTATTCCTAGGTAAATGCATGATAATAAGGGGAAATAATGGTTAGATCCCTTAGCATATATATTAAGGCCCTTACATACAAAATGGGATATGAAATAAATTCCTTTTGATATGTTAAATAGGTCTCTCGGCCTACAATGACTTAGAAACACCCAAAACCCATGACATAGACTATGTAGAAAAGACTGAAGCATGTAAAACATTATTTCATGAGGGTTTCTACAAAATTATAATAAAAAAACATAGATCTGGAGATTGATGGCACAATGCTAAGAAAACAAAGATTTGGCCTCCTTATTGCATTGAAGAGATAACTCGGCAAGGGTTTCTTGAGATACATGTACAAAATATTAGATCTGAATATTAAGCTCAAAATTAATGCAGTGTCACTACAAAATTACAAGGACATGGCTGAATAATTTACAAGAGGGATAATAATCCCTTTTTCTAGCTTTCCGAGAGAAGGGTTGGCCCTTTCCCTAGGAAACTAGCTCAGGAACAAGGCCTAGAATCTTGCTGCAACAAATCTCTGAAAAAGGATGTAGTTTCTGCAAGGGACTGTGCTATAGGAGAGTAGAGGTGCTTTGAAATAGTGCCAAGATATGAAATAATCTCATAAATATCCCTTGCTGATCTCTCAAGAGAAGGAAAGCACCTTCTACTGAGAAACAGACCCGAGAGTGGAATGATCAATATTCCACTGCAACAGCCTGCAACACAACATTACACTGCTACAGAAATAATAATGTGACTGAAGATTGCTACTTGGCCTCAAGCTTGGATGTGGAAAAAATCAATACAATACTCTCCCAAGAGGCCTCTCAAGGGAAGAGGCGGGATTCCCGCTCGAGAACACCCGATGCTCAACAACACTACAACCCTGCTAAACAGCAAGAGGAAGCCAAGTCTAAGTAGAAAATTGATAATTCAAAACATGAATGGTGAAGGATTCCATCCTCTCCACATATAGCAAGTGAACCTCTTCACATGGGGTCCCATCCACATTTTCCTCCAAGCTCATGCAAGTTGTCCTCCACCAAATTTGCGCAGTTTATCAAGGAGAGCAATGTATCTAGACAGTGCATGTTGATTTGGTCAAAGATGACTGAATCAACATGATATCCTCCTTGTTCACACCTAAATGTGCTTCTTCCAGCTGCTTATTCTTCCTCTTTTCACATGAGGAATGTTATTCTTTCTGTTAATAGGCCTCCCTACCCATTTACTCATCTATCTAAAGATAAAACCAACCATAATATTCCATTTAGATAAGGTCTAAATTTTGGGAATATTACAGTCCTCCCCCTCCAAAATTTTGCTTGTCCTCAAGCAACTGCAAAGGTAGAGAAAAATTTCTCCCTTCCTCTTCTTGTGGCCTCCTCATCAATAGATCCCACCATAGTTCAGCAATAAATCTATCCTCCAATGATTCTTCCCAAGTGTGTAAAACATGAGAAAGTGGAAGGTGCAAGTGGAAATATCCTTTTTTTCCAATGGCCTCCGCAAGGTAGGAGTGATGAACAACATGGGGAATCTCATTCCCAATGATTGATTCTATCACCCATGTTATCATCCAATTAAAATGAGCCAGTCTAGGTAGCTCATCAAAGCAATCATCAACCCCCTATTTGTTCAATGCAGTGGGGCTGCATGGAGAGATTAGTCTTCCCCTTCTCATTTGTTTCTCTCTCCATTTATGATAAGTATGGGGCTGTTTATGTCCTTGGGCTGAAATAACATGGCCTCCAACAATGGCCCAAGCTACCCCATCAAATAACTAAGCCATGAAGTGCCTCCTCCAAGCACTCAAGTTCTTCAAATGGTTCACTCTGTATGAAGAAAAGAGTTGTGATGTGGCAATCATGGTTTTCCCATTGCTCCTCTTGAAACACACAACATGAATAGTAGGGAGAATCATACTCCCAATTGGCATCTCCATCTCATACCCCACTCTCCAAACAAAGCTTCCCATGAACATAGAAATATTAGCAATACATGGAAGGAAAAACAAATGAAAACAAGCTGTCACATGACAACCAAAAAGTGGATCATAGTTCCACACATGGAACCAGCGCAGTGCATCCTTTGCCTACATCAAATCAAACAATAGCAAGTGCTTTTCCAGCCACTTTTTTGCTGCCACAATCATTTTACAAGATAGCAACATAAAATTACAAAGTGGTGTCAATGGTGCACACCAAAAATCATGTGGCTTCCCCCACAAACCACCAATGAGATAGCCAATATCAATGCTACAAATGGATTCAAGTACATCATTATACAATATGAAAGAAGGAATAATCCTCCTTGGCACAATATGTTGCTCATATAAAGAAAATAATTACCAAACATAAATTGAAATTGTACATCCTCCATCATGTACTTGAGATCTTGAGCTAGAATGGCTCAATTGGAAATTTTCCCTCACCTCCAAAGACTAGGGGAGTGGCTATGAGATCCTTTATATCACTATCCGAGCTATGAATCTCTCCATATGATGATATATATCCTGTTGTATGCCCTCCCAAATGAACTCCTCTGCCAAGGAAAGATATGCATCAAAATGCATGGAAAATAAGTCCTCATGTGATGCATGTAGCAGTTTCTCCTTGAGCTTAGAAGCTCTAGTCAAGAAGACTCTGTCATAAGAATAGATGACCATATCATCCACCATATATCTATCATCTCCATCCGGGTCATCAAGAATCATGCAAGCACCAAGATCCTTGGAGTACTCTGCCAATAGTTGAGACCTCCAATATGGATCAATCCTCCCAAGAGACAGTAGTGGTGATCTAGCATGTGAAGCTCTCCTTATGTTGTTGCCTACTACTTTAACATCCCCAATGCCAAAGTCTTCCTCCAAAATCTTCACCTCTCCAAAATCCAAGAGTGGTGAATCCAAAGACAAGATGTCTTTGATCAATTCTAGATCTGGTGGCCTCCCAGGTGGAATGCCTCAATGTAGTGAGACATCAATGTCAAGAGTAGACTGTACATATGGTTGGGAAACCTTGCCCTTACCTTCACAACATAGAAAAATCTGCCTCCCCTTTGCATTAACTCTCTGAAATAGAGAACGGTGTGTGCCTCTCATCAAGTGATGTTGCCCTTCCTTCCTACCTTCTCCTTCCATTTTCAATGCTTCACAATCATGTTGCTCAGTGATTGTGCTTTGACCTCCATGTATGAGATCCTGGGGAACTCCTTGCAAGGATACAAGAACTCCTCCTATTTGAGTATATGCTTCCCCTTCCTCTGCATGAGGTACTAGATGTGCTCTAGATGTGACAACGTTGTTTCCCTCTTCTTCATCAATGTGTATGGGCAACCTTCCAATAATTGGATTCTCTTGTGAAAAAGGGATCCCCATGCCCTCTTGTTTAGGAATATGAGATAGAGGTCTTTCCTCTAACAATGTATGATGTAAGATGTCAGCTTCTCCCATTGTTTTCTAAAGTGGAGTGAATTTTATAGTTTCCTCCATCACATGCAAGGTTTTTGTTCTCTTAAGTTTTTCTTGCTCCAATACATGTGCCTTAAGAAGTTTCCCATCAAACCTTCCCACCAATGTTTTAATGAATCTTACATAAGAGGAAGTATTTGCATTTTTCAAATAACAAGATTCAAAAATCCACCATGCATAGGCCTTACCTCTGAAATGCAGTGCTGTAATTCTGATGGCTTCATCTTCGAAAATGTGGTGTTGCTGTAAATAGGAGTCTAGCTCCTTCACCCAAGCTCCAGTTGAACATGTAGGTGAACCATCAAAAGTAGATAGAATAAATCTATATATATCTTGCTGCTTGATTTTCTCCACCTAGATCTTTCAAAACTCTTGGAAAGTGGTATGATATCTAAACCTCTCAGTTTGAGATTCATACTCCTACAACAAATCACTAAGATTTTTCCCCTTAGGAATTCTCCCTCCTTTCATCCATCTCATGATAGATCTGGGCACTTGACTACGGTGTGCATCATGGTGTGTAGCTGCATGCTCACACTTATCATGTGAAAATCTAGATCTAGCTCTAGATCCAAACTCTTCTGGAGATTCCATCTCCATTCTTATTTTCTTTAGATCTTCTTGAAAGCTCTATATACATCTTGGAAGAAGCTTTGTAAGCCTATCTTCCTTTCCTCCTCCACATAATGGAGTCTTCTCTTTTCTGTACATTTCCCCTTTTTTTGATGGCATAATGGGTGAAATCCACAAGTTGTGCCAAGAAATATGCTCTGATACCACTGTAATATCCCAAAATAGGAAAATTCTACAACAATGAGAATATCTTAAGATATTCTAAAGTTGGATCTATAGCAATAAATGAGAAATCATAAATTACTGTAGAAAATTATCTCATAAAATGTGCCTTAAACACCCTTTCATCAGATTATGAACATATCAGCAAAAGTATGCCTTTATACACTGCCTCCAAGTGGGGAAAATCAGCAAAATATACCCTAAAAAATTTATTCCAAGGTAACTGCATGATAATAAAAGGAAATAATGGTTGGATCCCTTAGCATATAGATTAAGGCCCTTACATACAAAAGGGGATCAGAAAGAAATCCCTTTTGATATGTTAAACATGTCTCCCGACCTTACAATGACTTAGAAACACCCAAATCCCATGACTTAGGCTATGCAGAAAAGAATGAAGCATGTATAGTGTTATTTCATGAGGGTTTCTACAAAATTATAATATGCTAAGAAAACAGAGATTTGTCCTCCTTATTGCATTAAAGAGAGAACCCGGCAAGGGTTTCTTGATACACATGTACAAAAGAGAAGATATGAATATTCAGCTCAAAATTAACATAGTATCACTAAAACATTACATGGAAATCGTTGAATAATGTACAATAGGGATAATAATCCCTTGTTCTAGCTTTCTGGGAGAAGGGTTGGCCCTTTCCCTAGGAAACTAGCTCAGGAACAAGGCCTAGAACACTGCTGAAGCAACTCTCTGAAAAAGGACGTAGTTCCTGCAAGGGACTGAACTGTAGGAGAGCATAGGTGCTTTGTTCCAATGCCAAGATATGAAATAAGCTCAAAAATCTCCCTTGTTGATATCTGAAGAGAAGGAAGGCACCTTCTACTGAGAAACAGACCAGGGAATGGAATGATCAATATTCCACCGCAACACCCTGCAACACAACATTACACTGCTACAAAAATAACACTGTGACTGAAGACTACTGCTTGGCCTCAAGCCTGGATGTGGAACAAATCAGTACAATACTCTCCCAAGAGGCCTCTCAAGGGAAGAGGTGGGATTCCCGCTCGAGAACACCCGGTGCTCAACAGCACTACAACCTTGCTAAAAAGCAAGAGGAAGCCAAGTCTAGGTAGACAATTGATAATATAAAGCATGAATGGCAAAGGCTTCCATCCTCTCCATATATAGCAAGTGAACCTCTTCACATGGGGTCCCATCCACATTTTCCTTCAAGCTCATGCAAGTTGTCCTCCACCAAATATGCGCAGTTTATCAAGGAGATGCAATGTATCTAGACAATGTATGTTGATTTGATCAAAGATGACTGAATCAACATGATATCCTCCTTGTTCACACCTAAATGTGCTCCTTCCAGCTGCTTATTATTCCTTTTTTCACATGAGGAATGTTATTCTTTCTGTTAATGGGCCTCCCTACCCATTTACTCATCTATCTAAAGATAAAACCAACCATAATATTCCATTTAGATGAGGTCTAAATTTTGGGAATATTACAAATGAGGAAAGGAGGTCCATCTAAAGTCAAATAAGTTGTCTTTAGAGCTGCTTCAAAAGGAAAGGAAGTAGAAGAACAAGAAGGACTAGGGTATGTTTCAGAAGAATATGAGATAGATTTTGTAAAGAAGCTACAACTTGGCACTAAAAGGTTCAGAGGTAAGCTTCCTTTTAAATTTTTTACTTGTGGAAGAGTTGGTCATTATGCTGCTAAATGTCCCCATAAATATAACCATGAAAAGCGAAAGGAATTGGCAAAAGGAAATAAGAAACAATTTATCAATAGAAAAATCTATTATACTCATGAAGATCATGATGGTCTATCAAATAGTGAAGAAGGAGAATCTAATCAAGATATTAGATTGCTCATGGCTTTTGAAAAAGCCTCTAGTGAGGCTAAAGATACTTTTATGGATGCATTAGAAGAAAATGATTTTCTTTAAGAAATAAATCATCTCAAAATATGTTTGGAAGAACATAAAATTGCCATAGATACTCTAAAGAATCAGCGTATAGAAAAGGAGAAGCACAATGAGAAATTAGAATGTGAAATAGTAAGTCTAAGAAAGGAAATTAAGAAAGTGAAAACTTTAAATCTTAGATTTTCTAAAGGGTGTGAAAACTTAGATGAAATTATCAAGGTACAACACTCTCCTCTTGTAAATACTGGTCTTGGATATATCGGGGAATCCTCTCAGTCTTCAACACCAAGCTATCGAAATGTAGCTAAAGCCAACCAACAACATTGTGTCACTCATCAAAAGAACAAAGAGACCACCCAGGTAAAGCATGACCACTTCAATTCAAGGAAGAACAATAACAGAAATATCAATCAGCAGGTAAACATAAATAAAAGGTTTCATGATCGCATAAATTTCTTCCTTAATGGAAAATGTTTCTCATGTCATAATTTTGGTCGTAAAACTACTCAATGTGTTGCATACAAAACCATCATGACCAGAGAAGCAAGAAAACAAAGAAATGAGTTTGGAATAAAGAATAATACTTATTACAAATTTTCTCCTCTTCAAAATGAAATTGAATTTTCTTCTTGCAATAACTTCGAACATGAAGAATCTGAATGCAGGAGCAAACTTCAGCCAAAAGAGCATATACCTTCAAATTCCAAGGTATGTAGAAAGAAGGAATTACAGTTTGAAAGCTATGGAATAGCTTTATTTGTAGAAGGGGAAGAAAATCAATGGTACATTGATAGCAGATGCTCAAAACACATGACAGGTGATAAAAATAAACTCCTTTCATACAATTCTCTAGAGAAGGAAAGAATGTTACCTTTGGAAATGACTCTCTTGCTATCATTAAAGGAAAAGGTTATGTTTTTCTAAAATAAAAGGTGAAAGCTAATAATGTTATGTATGTGGATGGATTAAAGCATAACCTGTTGAGTGTGAGTCAAATGTGTGATCAAGGAAATGAAGTTGTCATTAGTTGAAAAGAATTTGTAGTACGTGACCTTGACATAGGAAAAACGGTAATGAAAGGAACTACAGCACGAAGCAATTTGCATGTATTGAAAGGTGGCCAAGATCAATGCTACTTAGGTAAATCTTTATAAAATTGGCTATGACACAGAATATTGGGACATTTGATCTTCTCTCAAATAAGCAAAACTAGAAGACTCAAAGTTATTCA
This sequence comes from Pinus albicaulis, assembly GCA_034641835.2. Taxonomy (NCBI): domain Eukaryota; kingdom Viridiplantae; phylum Streptophyta; class Pinopsida; order Pinales; family Pinaceae; genus Pinus; species Pinus albicaulis. Next base: position 754,950,927 of record CM076584.1, on the reverse strand, counting down.
CGATCTTCCCAGCATCGCTTTTCCTGAAAGTACCATATGCAAATCATGCTAATTCGGTAAAAAAACCAGGGTGCAATTCAATGCCAAAGAAGGATCAGCAAGTAAGCCTCTTGAACTTATACACACTGATTTATGTGGACCTTTAAGGAAAATTTCACCTCATGGAGAACAATACTATATTCTATTTATTGATGACTTTTCTAGAATGTGTTGGATCAGTTTAATAAAACATAAAGATGAGGCATTTGAAAAATTTAAGATCTTCAAAGGTCTGGTTGAAAATGAATTAGATCTAAAAATCGAATGTCTTAGATCTGACTGAGGAGGAGAAAATATATCAGATGAATTCTTTGATTTATGTGAACATCATGGCATAAAAAGACAATTTTATGTAGTTGGAACCCCACAACAAAATGGCGTGGAAGAAAGAATGAATAGAAAAGTTCAACAGATGGCTCGTGCTATGCTTGATGAATCTAGAACTCTTGGTACCTTTTGGGGAGAAGCAGAACATACCGCAGTAAATATTCTTAACAAGGCTCATGTTCGTGTGAATAGTAATAAAACTCCTTATGAGCTCTGGTATAGTAATCTTCCCACAGTAAAGCATTTTAGAGTTTTTGGAAGTAAATGTTTTATCAAGAACAATGATGAAAAACTTGGTAAGTTTGAGCCTAGAGCAGATGAAGGAATATTTTTTGGTTACTCTTCTAGAATTAAAGCATATAAATGTTATAACAAAAGACTTCAGAAGATTGTTGAATGTATTGATGTTGTAATTGATGAGTCTCTCACAGCTACTAAAATGGAAATAACAAAAACGAATGAATATGATGATGATGTATGTTTTCCCTCATCAAATAGCAATGATATAGAAGGAGAAACCAATGAAGCACTAGAAGAATTTATATCTAAAAAAGCTCCATCCAGATATGTTCAAAAAAATCATCCAGAATCCAAAATTCTAGGAGAAAAGGGATCAGGTGTCCAAACAAGCCTGAACTTTTATAAGATCCCCTAGCTATTTAGCATTTTTATCCACTCTTGAACCACATAATGTAAATCAAGCTAGTAAAGATGAATGTTGGATTCAAGCCATGAATGAAGAACTTGATCAAATTGAAAAGAATCATTCTTGGGAATTGGTTCCAAGACCTCATGATAAAAATGTTATTGGAACAAAATGGATATTCAAAAACAAGTTAAATGAAAATGGAGATGTTATTAGAAACAAAGCTAGACTTTTTTGTAAAGGGTATGATCAACAAGAAGGTATATAATTTGAAGAAAAATTTTCTCTTGTAGCCAGACTTGAAGCCATAAGAATGTTTCTTCCTTTTTCAAGTTTTCAACAATTCAAAGTTTATCAAATGGATGTAAAATCTGCTTTCCTCAATGGTGATCTAGAAGAAGAAGTTTATATAGAAAAACCAGAAGGATTCCTTTTGGGAAATGATGAAAAAAGTGTTTGTAAACTCAAAAAGGCTCTATATGGTCTCAAAGAGGCTCCTCAGGCATGGTACTATTGTCTTGACAAATATCTTCAAAAACAAGGTTTCACAAAGGGATCTACTGACAGTAACTTATACACAAACATTGAAAATCATAAACTATTGATTATTGTTGTGTTGCTGATGATATCATTTTTGGAATTAATGAAGAGTCAATGAGTCATAACTTTTCTTTTGTTATGCAGCAAGAATTTGAAATGTCATCACTTGGGGAAATAACATATTTTCTTGGATTACAAGTGCAACAAGCAACAGATGGCATATTTCTAGCACAAGAAAAATATATTAAGAAAATTATGAAGAAGTATGGGATGGAAGACTGCAAACCTGTGAGTACTCCAATGGTAACTAGATGTAACCTCAGTTCTCATGATGATTCTCCGATGGTGAATCAACCATATTATAGATCACTGATTGGAAGTCTGCTTTATCTAACAGGGACAAGACCAGACATTATGCATGCAGTTGGGATTGTTGGAGGATTCCAAGCTAATCCAAAAGAGTCTCATCTTCAGGTTGTGAAAATAATATTCAAATATCTACAAGGGACTTAAGACTTTGGTCTATGGTATCCAAAGAATGCTGATCTTATTCTTCATGCTTACAAAAATGCGGATTGGGTTGGAAATGTTTATGATCGAAAAAGCACTAGTGGTGGTGCATTCAATATGGGGCTCCGATTAGTATCTTGGTTCAGCAAGAAAAAAATTTATATTGCCTTATCTATAGCAGAAGTAGAATATGTGGCTGTCACATCATGTTTCACACAACTTCTTTGGATGATGCAGACATTACAATATATTCAAATCAAATTTTCACCTCCCATCTCCATTCTATGTGATAATACAAGTGTCATTATTATCTCAAAAAATCATGTTATGCATTCCAATACCAAGCAAATTCCTATCAAGAATCACTTCCTAAGTGAACAAGTGCTTGAAAAAAAGGTTAAATTGGAGTATGTTCCCTCTAAAGAACAAGTTGCAGATATATTTACTAAACCTCTTCCCAGGGAAGCATTCTAATATCTCAGACAGAAGCTGGCATTGGTCTCTTCCTCCCTTATCAAATCTGCTTAATTTCAGAAGATTAAATTTGGTACGATGGTTTCATAAAGGCGAATCGCATATATACATGAGTCTTTGTGCATAAAACTGCGTATGGTTTTTTTGACAGAAATTCTTTGGGTCAGATTTCAAAATAGTCTGTGGTGTTTTTGGGTAATCTCTGTTGTTGTTCCAGTATTCATCTTACTTTACCTTTCTTTGATATTTATCTCCTTGATGAAGATGATTTGATGAATTGGTTGTTGAAGGTGTTGTAGATGCACAAACTTAGGGGGAGCACCTACCTTGTTGAAAAGGATGCATTGTTGGAATTCTGATTGGTTTCTGATTTATGATCTCTCTCTTGAGATCTTTTGGTGCTGGTTATAAAAATTCATATCTGTAATTTGATGAAAAGGTCATGTTGAGACCTATGATGTAAAATTGTTATATTCAGTCATGTAAGGACTTTTTCAAATTTGTAAACCCACTTGGTTGGGTAGTTGAGTCAAATATGTAATTCCACTTGGTTGGATCATTGATGTAAGTATGAGTCCTTGTTGATAGGAAAGGCCATACTTGGTTGAGTTATAGAGTCATGTAATTCATTGAAAAATCTGTCTGAAGTTTCAGCATGAACTCAGGGGGAGCATGGTCAATATAGTACGCATCAGATTTGCAGAGCTCTACTTTCTACAAGGAAAGAGAAACCTTGTTTCAGTATTGATCTGCCCTTTTCCCTTGATGTCAAAGGGGGAGAGTATTTTGGTGTTTGAATAATGGTTATGATTAATGTATATATATGTTGTGGTGATCAAACACCATCATGGTTGCCATCAAGTCCAAAGGGGGAAATTGTTGGAAATATGATGCAATATGGTGTCCTTGATGGCAACCTTATTGATGAAGTTGTCCTTGATGGAAACCTACTTGATGAGTTTCCTTTTGATAATAAAACTATTTGTTAAAGATGTAAAAATGATGTTTCTACAGGTCAGTTCAGATGTGATAGAGAAAGGAATTCTAGTAAGTGCTAGAGAAATGAAACATGAAATATTTCTCAATGTATACACAGGTTTGATGAAGGCAACCCGCGTATGAAGGAAATGTATACACTACTTAGTATACAAGTAACCCATGTATACATCCATAATTAGTATATACACAGTTTTTATACATGCGGGTATGAAGAATCCAAGTCGTGTATACCTTTTGTGCTCTAAAATTATGATACCAAGGGGCATTACCATGGTATCAGCCCATAGTATTGAGTGTTGTGTCAAGTATTTGATTTCTTCTAAGAATACCATCAACACTTGTGTGGTTTTGTCTCATGGTATTGATAAAGGAAAATCCTATATAAGGAGAGGAAGATCATAGTGCAAGTTTGTGCATGTGTAATGGTTGTTACTGAATACTTCTCTCTGAAGTATATATGCATGGGATGAACTCTATTTTATTGGTAGATCTGAATATATGATGCACCCTTGGATACAATGACGGATCAAGATCTCTAGACCTAAAATGACTATGTACTTGCATGATCTAATTATGTGATGTGTGGATCTGGGTCCTGGCGCATGGTTTTTGAAGTAAAGTAAAGAAATTTGGGTAAGTTTATAGATCTGCATCTTTCTTTAGTAACAACGTTTATAGATCTATACGATAGTTCATCACAGTGAAAGCACGTATACAAGCATCTTTTTCACAGCCAAAGTACATATTGAAGTCAGGGTTTTCAAAAGCTTGCTGGAGAGGTTATCTGTTTATTTACTGTTGTATTTATGTTGTCTATGAATGAAGTCTTCATGTAGATCTAGGTTTCTTGAATATTGTATATGTTGTTAAGTTGAATATGTAAAAATATGATCAATAAGTGAGTACATATGTTTAATGATGACTGAATGATTAAGGGTTCTGCAAGACTGAAAAGATATATGACTGAAAGCCTCAGATCTGGTTCTAAGACTGATCATATTCTGAAAATTTAGTATTCTCAGATCTATACGCAGGTTGGTGTGAAGGAAAGCACATATACATGCGGGATCAGTAAAGTGAAGTAGCGTATGTATTTTAAGATAATGAATGATCAAGGTTGAGATTGATTCTGCATACTGATTCTAATATCTAGGTTCATTATTGTGTTTTGGTTACAGTGATCTCACTGTTTCGATTGAAATTTGGGTTAAGTTTATTGGTGTTGATCTTTATGAAGTGTTGTGTTGAAGCTGTGGGATTTGGTCTGAAAATTGATGAAACGTGGTCTGCAGTGGTTCTGAGAGTTGAAGCCTTTAGTATGGAAGTATAAGCTTCCTTCCAGTAGAAGTTGGTGTTCTGATCAGGGGGTTGAAGCTCCCTTCCAGTAGTGGTTGGTAAATGAGATCAGGGGGTTGGAGCTCCCTTCGAGTATCAGATGGAGAACGAGAGATGGTTTCAGCCTTCTGTAGTTAGATGCATGCATACTAATATGAGTTTTCACTAATAAAATATTGTAAGAAGTTTTCCATATAATAAATATTGAAGACAAAGATGACAACAGTGGTGGTTTTTTCCCGAATTGGGTTTCCACCTTAAAATGGAATTCATAAAACCTTGAAATGTGGAAGGTGCACTAGTAAGGCCAAAAGGCATCACCAAAAATTCATAATGACCCTCATGAGTTCTGAATGCTATTTTCATAATGTCTCCAATCATCATTCTAATTTGATGATATCCAAAACGAATATCTAGCTTGGTGAAGTAAATTTCTCCATGTAATTCATCCAATAATTCATCAATGACAGGGATGGTAAATTTATCTTTAATAGTAAGCTTGTTGAGCTCCCTATAATACATACACATACACCATGATCAATCCTTCTTGTGCACCAATACTACTGTAGCAGAAAATGAACTTTGACTAAGTTGAATTATACTAGCCTCTAGCATTTCTGCAACCATATGTTCAATCTCATTATTTTGAGCATAAGGATTTCTATAAGGAATGATGTTTGGAGGAAAACTTCCTGGAATAAAATGATCATGTTCATGAATAGGTGGGAGTCATTTGGGAGTCTTAAATACCTTGGAATGATTTTCCACGAATTTTTGGAGATATGGAGAAATAGATGATTTTGACGTTTGAACATCTAGTGAGAATAATTTTGTAATTACACCCCGTTGTTCTTTATTTAGAAGCTTTGTCATGACATTAGAGATCATTATATTTCTTGGATTCCTTGCGACACCCTGTAGTTCAAATTCCTTTCCTTCCGAAAAATATTTCAAAAAAAGTTCTTGAAAATTAAAAGCTACTGTCCCCAAAGATTGTAACCATTCTACTCCTAGTACAACATTAGCACCACCCATTGGGATGGAGATTATTGGACTATTCAATACATATTCCCCCATGGTTAGTTTTATATTATTGCACTTTACAGAGAAATTTATAGTTCCTCCATTTGCAACCATCACTTGACACTCTGGTGGTGGGTATAGGAAGCAATTCATTTCCTTGGCTACCTTACAATGAATAAAATTATGAGTACTACCTGAATCAATCAGCACTATTACATTTTTCTTCTTGATATGTCCTTCTATCTTGAGAGTTTGAGGAGTGGTAATTCCCTCCAATGCATTACAGGATATGTTTGGATTCATTTCTTCTTCCTCTAGGGTTGGTTGTTGATATATATCATCTTCTTTTGAAGTTTCTTGTTCCTTTTCTTCCTCCTCTTCACAATCTATGTAAAATAATATCTTCTCAGCACACTTATGACCTTTAGTGTATTTTTCGACATAACAATAACAATGTAAGGGAACAACAATAACAATTTTGGGCTTCTATGGGGCACAATAATAACAATATGGGGACTACATGGGCACAATAATAAAAATAAGCGGTTAGACTAACAATAACAATAAGGGGGATACACTAGTATTATAGTGACCTAGCAGACACCTTTAAAAGTTACACTTTGTTTTTTAAAATTTGCCAAAATTTTCCACCTTCCTTCAATCTTATCCTTGCCTAGGAAAATTCCTTCCTTTAAATATCATTCCATCCAACTCTTTCCATGTCTAAAGGATGAATTGTCTATGAGGTTTTTATAAATGTTTTTGAGTAATTTTTAATAGTTTTGATTTAAAATAAAATTTAAATTTATAATATATATATATATATATAATTATATATATTTTATAAAATTATTTATTTAAAATATTAATCTTACATTAAAAATATCGATTCAGCCCAATCTCTAAGTACTAGAACCACATTTGTTACCATGTATTATGGGTGATCAAAAAGTAAAAATCAATGAGTCAAATCAAACCTATGTCCCCACCGTGCATTTCACACATTAAAATACCATTATATAAATTACCTCGAGATGTGTGAAGTAATAAATCTATGGTTTGCAGGGGCACTGCCTATCCAACCTTTAACCTAACCCCTCCCCCCACAATTTTGGTTTTACTTTACCACACCCTTCCCCCCGCCTAATATATTTAGGCTCTACTTCCCAAAACCACTTTTTACATTCATTTGAATTTATAAATGTTAGGTGGGAATGTATACGAGGTATGAAAGAAAATTTATAAATTATAGAGTGTGTATCGAGGGCAATAATGGATGGAAAATTTTTATATTTTTCTTAATAGAATGAGATTATGGGCGAAAACTTGAGGTAAGAGGAGGTTGATTAAAATGAGGTAAAATGAGGATACGTGTTCCAAAAATACACTTCAATACAAACACGTGAAGTTTCCAATGTTAGAAAAATATGTTTCCTCTTTATGGAATAATTTTACAGAGGTAAAAATGAAATTTTATGAAGAAGAGAAATAATGTTTTATGCTATGAATTTAAGGAGGAAAGAAATTGTAAAGAGGAAATGCATGTGAACATAAAATTTGGATAAATTATTATCCAAATATTTTACATAAGAAAAAAGGGAAACTAAAAGATATATTTACCAATTGTGGCAAAAGAGACATGGTTTTCAAAACAATGGGAAGGAAATCAGTCAGTGGTTTTATGATATATGTTTATGAATCTTGTTTATTCATAAATATACAAATTAAGGGAAAAAAAAGACATGGATTTCAAACAATGGATGGTTTTATGGGATAAAATCATTTGAGGAAATATTTTGAGATTTCATTTATGAAATTAATAAAAATTGAGAAATATGAATTTACACATGAAAAATATTTGGGAAATATTTTAAAATATTTTCCTTACAAATATTTTACGACAATGATTAGTCACTTAAAAGATAATGAAGGAAAATATTATAGCAAAAAAAATCAACATATAGTTTGGTTTAACTCCAAAATGCAAATAATTCCTCGAACAACTAGGTAGAAAAACATAAACAAACATGAGATTATTTTCATATTTTGGACTTAGAAATAACGGTGAAAGGGACAACTAGTTGATACAAGTGGAATAGTTAACCAAGTTTGAAGGGAAGATAACATATTTTATGAAAACAACTTCAACCACTTCAGATTCCAAGGCAATGAACCAATTCCTAGGTTTGAAGGCAAATGATTTCCAGTAGTTCCAAATCTCCTTCATATTATTTAGAAATTATTATTATTTTACGTGCATTTTTAAGGATTTGATCCCAGAAAAATTGTAACAACTTCAAGAGTTGTAATGTCTATATATTATTTGAATTTTATTATGAAAGGGTTGGATTTTTATGCCAAAACCCTACCATTTTTGTCAATACTTTTATTACATAATATTTAATTGAAGGTTTCTGGCTCCAACTCATGTCAAAATTTCTTTCTTCTGTATATTTTTCCAGCGATTTCATAATCTATTTCTGCATATGTTTAAGGTAACATAAGATCTAGGGAAAGGCCAGGTTGAGTATCAACCTCCCCGACAACCCACTGCTAAGTTATCGTCATTATAAAGATTATATTATTGAACAATACTTTTGAAATAACTCCTCCACATATTTAATTTTTGCCTTCTGCCATCTCTTGAATGTATGTTTGTTTGGATATATACATTTTCTACACACATCTGCTATATCTATATCTAGTTGATTAATTATTCAGTATGAATTCTTAATTATCATATATTCTCTTCTATTCACACTTTGATCAAGTTTCAACAAGAAAGGAATTTATTTCTGAGCAGAGATTAGGTACTCATCAATAACGACCTAAAAAAAATCATAGATATGGCCATTGTACTTCATAGGCCCTGTTGTCCAGTTACAGTGAAAAACGTTAAAAAAATCCTCATAACACTTGAGGGAGCCCCCTCTGGTTCGAGGGAAAACTTGAACCTTAATTTTGGTTGAGTTGGTTTCTCAACACAGTTTCACAGCTAAGAACTAGCTTCGAGAAATATATACAACAAAGGATTCAACCTGTCCTTCAACTTTAGGGTAATAAGGAGATGAATTCTCCTTCTAAAATTCCAACTTGAAAGCCAACTCAAACATCATATTATTCTAAAACTGACTACCATGATCAATGACAATCTCTTTAGGAATACCAAAGCGTGAAATGATTTGATTGATCAAGAAAATAACTATTGTCTTACTATCACTATTAAAAGTATGAACAGCTTCAACCCACTTCGTGAAGTATTATACTGCTACGATGGTGTACTTGTGGCCCTTAGCCAAAACCGGGTTACAAGTAGTAAAATCAATACCCCACTCAGTAAATGGACTGATAGTGATGACATAAAAAATAAGAGCTATATTAACACACATTTTTTGAGTACTAAATTGACAAGGATGACATTTTTTTACCTCTTTAGTACACTATTTAAAAATCAAGGGCCAAACATAACTTTCACGCAATATTTTTTGGGCTGTAGCAAGCCTAGATAGATGACCCCCATCAGCTCCACTGTGGCAGGTATTTAAAACTGACTCAACTTCTTCTAAGGTCAAACAACATCTAAGGATTTAGTTAACCTTGTGATGGTATAAAGTATCACCAATGATCAGATAATTCTTAGAAAGTTGATGTTATTTTCGACGTTCATCCTTAGAAAGAGACTGAGGAAACTTCAAAGTATGGAGATATATGAAAATTTCTCCATAGCAAGGATCTTGTAAGGAGATAAGAAAAATATTTTCATTTGGAAATTATTCTTCATAAGTAGCATCTCATTCACAAGGAAATTCCAAAATTAATTTTGTGAATACCAAAGATTTCTTTGAATTAGCTGACATAAACTCGAGATCAAAATCTTACAAAATGACAATCAATTTATTGTATATTCCCCAAATCACTCACCTAATGAGAAAAAATTGAAATGGATTGAAATCAGCCAATACAAAGGTTTTTCTAAGAAAAATCTAATGATGGAGTCGCTGAACAATATGAACTGTTGCTAAACTAGCCAATTTCTCAATTTCAGAATACCAAAGTTTAGGAGCAACTAAGCCATGACTTAGATAATAAATCACATGCTCTCTAAGGGAATAATATCATTGAACCATAACCATACCAATAGTTGATTATGTTGTTGTGAGGTACAAAAGGAAATCTATGCTATAATTAGGTGGACTCAGAAGAGGAGGAGAGGTAAATGCCTTTTTCCAAGCATCGAACAAGTGTTGAGTGAAATCTTCCCAAACAAATGGAACTCCTTTATTAAGTAAACTCATAAATCCTTTTTTGAATTTAGTGTAGCTTAAAATAAATATCCTTAAAAAATGGTTTTTCCTTGGAGACTTTGAAGTTGAAGAATGTTCGACGGGAGAGGAAACTAAAGTATTGCATCAACCTTGAAAGGATCAACATGGATCCCTTCATTAGAAATGATCAATCCCAATAAACACCTAGATGTAACCACAAAAACACACTTATTAGGGTTCAACCATGTTTTATAATAATGACATATCTCAAAAATTAAAAGAAGGTGTTTTGAATGTTTCATTCTCTCATGAGAGAGAGAGGATAAATCATCCAAATAGGCTTCAATTATATGCTTGATGTCATGGAAAGTGTATGACATAGCCCGCTGAAAGGTAGCCTCAAAATTTTTAATGCCAAGAAACATTTTCCTATATGAAAACGTACCCCAGGGGAAAATAAACGTTGTCTTATGTTGATCTTCAGGATGAATTGTTATTTGATTGTATCCAAAAAATCCATTCATGAAGGAAAATATTTCATTCTCTGCACACTCATCAATAATATGATCTATAAACAGAGTGGGGAAATTATCCTTAGGACAATATTTGTTCAAATCCATGAAATTAATTCATACCTGGATTTTTCCTTGCTTTTTATTGACAGGGATTGGATTTGAAACCAATTCAGTTAAAGGAACAGGGTAGATGAAACCTTCCTTAAGAAAATTGTACACTTCATCCTTGATAGCCACAACATTCCTAGGGTTAATTAGTCGAAGATTTTGCTGTAGAGGCTTTTTTTTTCGTAAGTATTGATCTCATGCCGAACTGTACTAGGAAACCATTCCAATGAACATTTCCAAGAATCTGACATTATAGAGAACTTCTTCGTTGGAGCTGAGTTTTCCGCTGAATAAATCAGAATTTACATCGATATCTTTAAAGAGTTTCAAGATATATTCAGTTGATCTCATGCTGAACTGTACTAGGATATATCCTAGACATTTCATCATAAGATCAACTGAATATATCTTGAAACTCTTTAAATATATCGATGTAAATTATGATTTATTCAGGGGAAAACTCAGCTCCAACGAAGAAGTTCTCTATAATGTTAGATTCTTGGAAATGTTCACTGGAATGGTTTCTAAAATATTATCAATTTTACATTCGGAAAAAATATGTGATGAAGACAAAGGGTTTAAAATTTTATAAACACTTCAACTAGAGAGAGGACTAGAAAAATTTGATTCAGCTTCCTACAAGTCAGGGAGGAAATAGGACCAATGATGAAAATCATCCCATGGTATTTCTAGACCAGTAATTGCTTCTATAGTTTCCTCCTCGGATGGTTAAACAATATAAAGGAAATCCATATCTGAAGTGGAATCAACTGTCCATATCGGTACCACATCATCATCCACATCCTTTTATGGGAGAGGAATGGGATTCGGATCTGTAGAATTAACAATAGATTGATACGCAATTTACACTGCAGATATGGGATAAGCCATTCCACCCACTTTACCTTCTTCCAATGTGGCAGTAGGATGGGGAAAGGGCCATGTATCCTAAAAGTAATTTTTTCTAAAATAATATTGTCCAGGAATGATCTTGGAGGATGAAATGGAATTAACATGAGTAATAGGAAATGGAATGTCAAATGTACCCATCAATGAAGATTATATTCCAAATCTTAAATTCTTAATAGGCTCTGTGGTATTCTTTACCAAGGGGACAATGGAGTTAGTATATGCACTAGGGTCATTGGGAGAATAGGCTAATTGATCAATCATAACAATTATCCCTTCACGAGGAAAGCATAGGATGTGGAATAAAGATGGGACTATGGAATCCATTGCATAAACCCAGTTACGAACAAACTAAATATTATAATCAAGATTAGCATCAACTATCTCTATGTCCACGTTAACAACCTTCCCCCTACACAAATAGGGAAGGCATGTAGAATCCCATTCGGCCTATGAGAATGACCATCAAATGTAGTTAAGAGAGTAGGAGAGGGAACAAAATCAAGGGGCCCGATAGATTTCCGAAATGACATAGACATGACACATATGGAATCCCCTTCATCAACTATGGTTCAAAATATGGTCTTCTTACGATAAGTAGATTTAATAGAAAAATACATATGATGAGGGAGTCCCACTTTAACATTTGTCATATCAAATGTAATTACAAGAGAGTTTTTCAGTTCAACTGCTCTGATCGCAGTAAAAAAAGCACTCCTTTGTGAAGGACACAATTGGAGTATCTCTAACGCTGAAATAACCCAAAGTATCTGAGATAAATATTCAATAATGGAATAGTTATAAGTAGCCCTATAATTGGGATTATAAGTTGACCGTTTTGAGGAGCCTTTCAGGATTCGAGGTATAGGCTCAACTGCAGGCCTTTCTATATGAAGAGGTTTTGGAATATCATAAATTTTTTTAGCCTTATAAGGTTCTGACTCTCCATAATCATGAGCCCTAGTTGAAATATCAACATGAGGCTTAACCATATATACATTCGATGTAGATTCCCCATCTTGTCTTCTCCCTATAGGTGTTCCAATACTAACATTTGTGCCAACAAGTAATTGGCGCCCTTGGGGAAAAGGGTTAGTAAGCACAACTTGGGTACTTGAAGAACCTTGCTCAGATAACAAGCACTAAGAACCCTAAATATTGGGGAAAATATGGGTAATATGATCCCCACTCCATAACTTTCATGGGAACTTAACTTCTTTTTTATATTCCTTCTTGCCCTCACTAGTGTCATCACTAGGTTTATTACCATTTCTCTTCCATCCCTTATCTTTTTTCTTCCCACGCCCTTTCTTCTTCCCATAGGATTGTTGATTCCCTCTGGTATTTGAGGACTAAACAACATTAATCGCTAAAGGTTGTGAAGGAAGAGATAATGACGACATATTCTGTGTTGCAGAAGCAGATTTTATTGAAAAATGTTGTAATTGATTTTAAAAATTAGCCATATTACTATCGATCAATACTACAGTTCCATCATTATGGATTTCAGTTTCAGTTTGGAGAGATCAATTCTCTATCTAGGAGCATCATGAAAAATATTATAGAGGACTCCATACTGAGAATAAATAAGCTCTAATTGTTGGGCTCTTAAGATAACTCGTTATTCATTGAACACCCCATAAATTGACACATCCTTAGATATCTTTGACTTTAATGATTTAAAAAACCATTCTAAAAGGAATTCATCAAGGATATAAGCCTTGATTAATCTCTTCCTTCTGCACCACTCTTGAATGTGGTCAGAATTATGAGCAGCTTAGTCCTACTCAAAATTCGCTATAAGATCTGTTTTAGCATCATAACTAACAAGAAACTAAAAGTGGTTGAGAACATTATAGCTAACTCACAAAACATAGAAAAAATCCCCCCTCTTAACTCGATATACCATTTTTAATCATTTTAGTTAAGGTGCTTTGGAATAGTATAATTGCATCATTAATCAAGGAGTTTGATGAACACCATAAGTGGAAAGTGGTTATGTGGTTTGTCAAAGACTCACCATACTTGCCTTCAAATTTTGGTATATTAGATGGAAGTTTAGTAGGGAATAAAGGAAAAGCTAGATTGTAATTGATAAAATCATTATTCAATTTTGATAGATCTCGAAGATTGAGTGTTTCTAGGAATGTTAAGCATGAAGGAACAAGAGAATTCCATGTTGTAGGAGTGGAATTCCAAACATTTGAAAAAGGTTATCCTAGATTTTAAGAGGCACTAGGATAAAAATAATTACTCATAGAAGCATCTGAACCATAAGGAAAACCTTGTAGTCCAGGGGTATATGGAGGGTAACCACCCCCTACTGCAAGATTACTAGTCATAGGAAATCTTCCTCCCAATGGAACATTATATGAAGGGGAGAGCCCCTGGTAAGGATTCCAAGCACTAACCAAAGGAGGAAAATCATGTGAAGTACCAGTAGTAGGGAAGGGAATACTTCCCTGCTGACTAAATAAATGGGAGATATTCCCAGACCCAAAACCACTAATAGAAGGATATTCCAAGCCCTGGTTTCCTCAGAAAGTATTAATGTTTTGAGCATGACTAGAGAAGTGAATTTATCCTGCATTTAACGATGGATTGGAAGGAGGAACATGTCCACTTCCAAAAGAAAAAAATTGTAAACATGTTGAACCACTAGCCATTGAAGTCATAGATATAGAAGCAACATAAGGTAAGATTGATGAGACTGAGGGAATCCCACTATATGGAATTGTGAAAGGATAAGCACTAGTGAAAGGAGCGAAAGGTTTGGTGCCCCCACTCGAACCTGGAATGGAGGTATATCCAAAAAATACCGTAATAGGTGTAATATTAGAGATAAAAGTAGTACCTCCTTTTACAACTGAAGGAAGAGTATGTACACCAGTAATATCGGCAACCATACTTGCACCACTAACATTTCCCATTGAGAAGAAAGAAGGCAAGTGAACAGGGATAGCCAACTTATGAGTTAGAGTGCCCACATATGATAAAATGTAAGAAATATGAGAAGAAAGAGCTTCCATAGGAGTCACAGGGGACTCAGAAATTGTATTCTATTTGTACTTAATCTTCCAATTGGAAGAGTACTCTAGAAAGCACCGAAGTGTTTCCGCCTGGATTATGGACTAGACTAGATTCACCCTGTGAAATAAGATACCTAAGAGAAGGATTTGTCCCTGTTGCATTAGTTGACATTGGTTAAAAAGAACTAATATAATTACTCCTATGCCTTATAGGTGAAGGCTCGACACTCACAGGTGAAAGCCCACGAAGCCTTCTAGACCGATGAACTGGTCTATAAATGACATATAAAAGAAAAATTAAAGACTCAAATCACCTATGGCAAGCTAGGATCACAAATAACTCTCTAAAAATATCATAAAGATATGATCAAGAAAAAAATGTCTAAGTATTTATGTTGCGTGTGATTAGGAACAGACACAAAAATACAAGAAAGCAAAGATAAGGACTTCCCGAAGTTATTTTGGGATGATGAGGGCCAAATCCTACCAGCGAAGGTATCATAAGTAGTTATGGTGACCTCCAGATAATAACCTTTGTTGGTGTAAGTACCCAAGGTTTAGAAGGGAACCCTACAGAAGTAATCTGAAAGTGGTACAATGTCTGCCTCAGGTACCACAAGAATTCCCCCCCCCCCGGTAGTCTCCTGTGTGGTCCCTAGGAAATGAAACTAGGGTCACCAACTCGTGGAGAGAAGCCAAACATAATAGTCGAGGATGTGTGGTCCAACAAGTAGGATAGGGGGTATCTCTCTTTCCATATCTTCACACGTCCTCATTCTTGACTCCCTTGTTAGAGGATCTTTCCTAGACATCTTAATGATACTAGATTTACACTATTTACTAAACTTCTATACTTTCATTTTAAGTGACCTTAGAGAATTTACTCTCCACACACCTATTCCAAGCCCCTAAATGCCCCAAACTAGTTGATGTTCCTATGAAAAAATAAAAAGTCGAGTTCATTTTAATTTTAAGCGCTCATTTTAGTTGGTTGTTATTTAAGACAACAAAAGAAAAAGTGCAACTAATTATGTTTTGACACAAAATAAATCAGTAGAAAACCTATACTACATGAAAATGAAGCTGTTGTTTTTATTCAATGAAATATATTTGTACATGGGTTCTATGAGAAAGCTATGAAATCAAAAAAAAAAAAATCTTTTTCTTTTAAGCACTCACGCATTCAACACCTATCAAAAAATACTAAATGATGTCTAAAATGCATCTACCCTAATGCACACTATAATGATAATGTAATATTTAAAAAACAATTCAAAAGCAAACAAATGTGATCCAAAATAAAAATCCAATTTAATAAGCAAAGAGAAGCAAATCTCCAAATAAAAACACTCCTCAAATAAAATATATTCCTATCCTTAAAACAAGAATCCACACATTTTCCAAAAAATCCAAAAATAAATGAAAAGAAACACAAAGGAATTTTTTTTCTTCTTTTTCTTTTAAATATTTAAAAGACCCAAAAAGTTTAGAAAGGGAGAACAAGCATCAATTTTAAGACCAAAAGCATGAAAAAGACTCAAATACCACTAGTCACCAATGATCATAGAGATAAAGAACTAGTGCAAAATAAGATACTTAATCAACTTAAATAATTTGGCCAGAAAAATACAAAAGATTCTGAAAATTAGAAAAAAATAAGTAAATAAATAAAAATAAAAAATAAAAAAAATCTAGAGAACTGAAATCTCTCAGTCATCCAAGAATTACAAACACCTTTCACAAACAATCAAGAAAAAGAGAAGAGAAGCCAATTTTTAGGTTGCAAAATAAGAAATTCAAAGAATGGGTTATAAACAATTTTAAGAGCAACAAAACATGTTCTAAAGGCACAAAACAACTAGACACTACTTAAAGAAGATCTTGAACCCAACTTCAAACACAAAAAGCTTCAAATGCTACAAAATGTAGGTTGACATAGTTTTTTCTCAAACAAGATGAAAGACACCAACAAAAATAGGCATCAAGATAATTCCGAGCTTCATTAATATCAAGAAATCATAAAAAAACTTGGTCAAGCCCTAAAAAAAGCCATAGATGAAAAAAAAATATGTTTTAGATATGTACACGTCTGTTTAACTACATACCCATGTGTATACATGACCATGTCTGAAAAAACATGCGTATATGAAATTTTATTTGGAAGAAATTACATATTTATATGTGACTATATTTAATAAAAACCACGTATAAACAGAAAACTAAGAAAAAATATAAAATATAATCCAGATCCAAGACATCGGGCTGAATCACCGGATTGCCTAACAGTAAAGAATTCTAGAAAAAATCAATAAACAACAAACCAAACCCAAATCAAAGAACAACAACCCATCTAAGAAATAATTGATGGTATTCCCTAGTGGAGTCTCCAATTTTGTTGGCGATAAAAGTTCCCTAAGGAAAGGGTTGAAAGCCTCAATAGAGAAGAGAAATATAATCAACAAAGAACACTCAAACAAGAATGTCAAACATATGAATCATCAAATTTGGATTTATAGACATTCCCAAAGGTCCTAAATTTGATTATGTTCCCATAGGGTCCAAACCCTCTACTTCCTCCAAAAAGAGTAGACCTACAAGTGAATTCACTAAATCATATACATAATAGATAATTCAATGTGAATTCATAAAAAATATGTTATATCATCATATATAAGCATATAAACTATCATTCATGAGAAAATAACATATTAGGAACAATACATGAGCATCCTTATTGATTAACAACAATAAGAGCAAGAAAGGTACAACCTGATCCAGGCCAAAGGCACTGATGAAGCCTTCCTCCAGGTCCATTCAACCCAAGCCACAAATACAACCACTATGACAAGTGCAAGAATATGTTATATGAGGATGATGAGCATCTCCGCAAAGGTAGCTGAGGTTTCCTAGAGACTGGGATTGCAAGAGGCATTTTAGGTCCCTATATTACTGGTACATTCCCTTATTGTTGTTAGTGTAACCCCTTATTGTTATTTTTGTACCCCCGTAATCCCCATATTGTTATTACTGTGCCCTTACATTATTACTGTTAGGTCGGCTAGGATTATATTGTGATCCCATGGACTCTTATATATAGAAGTAGGTTTTGTCATTTGTATCATCCAAGAATTATTTATTTATGTAATGAATTGGAGGTTTCCTCGTTGAAGTGGCTTATTTCTAAGGCGTTGATCTCCCTTTTATTCTATTTTTGGAGTTGGTTTCATAACATTTGGTATCAGAGCTTTGGATTCTAGTGTTTCGCTGCTCCAAACAGGTCATCGTGGAATTTTCGATATAAAAAATTTTCTACGAAGGTTCAGAAGCTAAATGTTTTACAGAGCAAATCCAAAATCCTGAGGAAAGTCATGTAGAAATTTCACATCTTGGTTTTCAATATTTTCAAAGTTATGATCTGTGGAAGTTATGATTTTTTTAGGCTCCCGAATTTCACCTAAAATAGGTCATCGTGGTATTTCCGCTGTAAATTTTTTTATATGAAGTCTCAGAAGCTGACATTGTTACAAAGTGAAGTGGAAATCCTATGGAAGCTCCTATAAAAATTTCAGATGTTGGTTCGCAACATTTTTGGAGATATGATTTTTGGAAGTTAGGGATTTTGTAGGATCCCGAATTTCATCTCAAAGAGGTGACCGTGAAAAACTTGTCATAACTCTCTCTTTGAGCGTCGGATTGGAATGCTGTAAAAAGTGGCCATAAGTACATATAATGTTGTTTCCTTTGTATCAATTTCAGAGTTGAAGGAGGAAAATGTGACACATGGCATGTCGTACAACTTCGCTCTACTAAACCAGTCCATAATTAGTTCGTTGTGGGAGATTGGGCATAACTTTGCCTTGAAGAGTCCAAATCAGGTCAGACCTATGGCATTTGAAAGAAGATTCAGATTAATACTACAGAGCTGAATATCATATATTTTAGATTCTAAATAACATATATAATTCAATTTAAATATCGAGCTCCTCAAAAGAAATAAAAAGTTGTGTATTTGTTTTCCGAATTGCATAAGTCAGTTTGAAGATCCAATTTGAATTGATTCCAAGGGCATATTGTAGAATAGATATTAGTATTTGGTTCTAAAATGCCTCCTAAAAATAATTCTACATCCATTAATCCTTCAGAAGGCTCTACTATGGCTCATGAAGATGAAGAAATGCAACATGACATATCAAAATTACAAGAGAAAGTGCACCAAATTTCGCTCTCGCAAAGAGAAACAAAAAATGAAATGGATGTTTTGAAGAAAAGCGTGGAAGCTATGATGGATGGTTTGAAGAATGACATGGAAGAAAAAATGGGTGGTATGGAAGAAAAAATGGAAGGTTTGAAGGAAGGTTTGTCAAATTTGATACAAGAAATTATTCCTAATGGCGAAAAGATAGTAGAGGAAACTCATGATGAGAAAAAAATAAATGTTAATTGTGATTTCATAAAATCTAATGTTTGATTGAAGAACCACCATATTACAAATATGGATATGAGGAAGTTTGACGGCACGGATCCTGTAACATGGATGCTACATATGGAGCAATATTTTGATCTCAATAATGTGCAAAACACACAAAAGGCACACATTGCAACTTTACATTTAGAGAAAAATATATTTGTATGGTATCGATGGCTTTGATCCCATAAAAAAATTGTAACTTGGTAATTTTTTGCGGAGGAAATGATAGCACATTATGAGGATACAAAGAGCAACACCTTCTTTAGCCAATTGATAAATCTCAAACAAAAGGGTTCAGTGGTGGAGCACATTGAGGACTTCCAAAAAATTAATATAAGGGTAACTGATATTCCGGAGGAACACGGGATTGGTGACTTCATAGGGACTTTAAAGGATAACATCCAACATGAAGTTTGCATTTGGGAACCTGATTTAGTGGAGAAGGCATTAAGTTTGGCAAGAAAAATTGAATGTAAAATTATGGCGACAAGGGGTGAGGGTGAGCCCGGTAGGCCCGGTAGGCCACAATAATTGGAAGAAAAAAGAACAAAAGGGCTTTGCTACAGTTGTGATAGAAAATACACTAAAGGTCATAAGTGTGCTGAGAATAAATTATTTTACATAGATTGTGAAGAGGAGGAAGAAAATAAACAAGAAACTTCAAAAGAAGAGGTTATACACCAAGAAGCAACCCTAGACAAAGAATAAATGAGTCTGACCATATCATGTAATGCATTGGTAGGAATTACCACTCCTCAAACTCTCAAGATAGAAGGACATATCAAGAAGAAAAAGGTAATAGTGTTGATTGATTTGGGTAGTACCCATAATTTTATTCATTGTAAGGTAGCCAAGGAATTGAATTGTTTCCTATACCCAGCACCAGAATGTCAAGTGATGTTTGCAAATAGAGGAACTATAAATTTCTCTGGAAAATCCCATAATATCAAGATAGCCATGGGGGAATATGAATTGAATAGTCCAATGCTTTCCATCCCAATGGGAGGTGTTGATGTTGTACTAGGAGTACAATGGTTATAATATTTGGGGACGGGAGCTTTTAATTTTCAAGAAATTTTCTTCAAATTTTATTCGGAAGGAAAGAAAATCGAATTACAAGATATCGCAGGGAAGTCGTGAAAGATAATAAGCTCTAATTTCATGACAAAGCTTTTGAAGAAAGAAAAATGAGGCATAATTCCACAATTATGCTCACTAGAAGTTCCAACATAAAAATCATCTATTTCTCCAGGTCTCCAAAAAGTCTTGGACAATCATTCCAAGGTGTTTGATACTCCCAAAGGACTCCCACCTATTCGTGATCATGATCATGCTATTCATTTGATTCCAGGAAGTGTTCCTCCATACATTAGGCCTTACAGATATCCTTATGTCCAAAAGAGCGAAATTGAATGTATGATTGCAGAAATGTTAGAGGCTAGTATAATTCAACCTAGTCAATGTTATTTCTCTGCTATAGTATTAATGGTGCACAAGAAGGATGGATCATGGTGCATGTGTCCGGATTATAGGGAGCTCAATAAGCTTAGTATTAAAAATAAATTTCCCATTCCTGTGATTGATGAATTATTGGATGAATTACATGGAGCAATTTATTTTACCAAGTTGGATCTTCGTTCAGGATATCATCAAATTATAATGAAGACTGAAAATATTCCGGAAAAAACATTTCGAAATCATAAGGGTCATTATGAATTTTTGGTCATGCCTTTTCGCCTTACGAATGCACCTTCTACATTTCAAGGGTTGATGAATTCCATTTTCAAACCCTTGGAAAATTTGTGCTAGTATTTTTTGATGATATACTACTCTACAATAGGTCTTGGAAGGATCATGTTCAACATGTTGATAGGGTGCTCAAACTATTGGAGGAGAAACAATTATATGAAAAAACATCCAAATGTTTCTTTGGAGTATAAGAGGTGGAATATCTGGGTCATATTGTATCTCACGAGGGTGTTAAGGTAGACCCTAACAAAATTAAAGCCATTAACGAATGGAAAATCCCCATAACCATAAATCAGTTGTGTGGATTTCTTGGGTTAACAGGGTATTATTGCAATTTTGTTAAGAATTATGGGAGAACAACAGCACCTCGAACAACATTATTGAAGAAATATGCATTTTCATGGACTCCTGAAGCAAGTAAGGCCTTTGAACATCTTAAAGAGGCAATGTGCCTAGCACTAGTATTAGCTACGCTAGACTTCACAAAAACCTTTATTGTGGAATGTGATGCCTCGGGAAATGGAATTGGTGTTGTTTTAATGCAAGAAGGAAGACCCATTGCTTTTTAAATTCATTCAATTAAAGGAAAGTATTTAAAAAAGGCTATTTATGAGAAGGAAATGCTGGAAATACTACATGCACTAAAGAAATGGAACCTTACCTAATGGGAAGACACTTCAAGGTAAAAAATGATCATGATAGTCTTAAACACTTTTTGGAACAACGACTATCTTCATAAGAGCAGCAAAAATGGGTCAAAAAGATGTTGGGTTATGACTTTGAAATCATCAACAAAAAAGGGAAGCTAAATGCTGTTGTAGATGCACTCTCAAGAAAGGATGAAGAGGTGGAAGCATTTCTTTGTGCCATTTCTATTATCCAACCATATTGGATAACCAAAGCAAGGGATGAATGGAAGAAGGACGAAGAAGTGTGGACACTCATTCAAAAGTTGTAGCAAGATCCTAGTACATCTGATACATTTATTTGGAAAAATGATTCCTTATGGTACAAAGATCGTTTATATATTTGCAAGAATTCCCAACTAAAACAAAAGATTCTTTTGGAATTTCATACTTCTCCTTTAGGAAGACACTCAAGATTTTTAAGAACTTACCACAGGGTGAGGAAAGAATTTTTTTGGGGATGGCCTTGAATCTGATATTCAAAAGTTTGTGGTGGAATGTTTGGTTTTCCAACAAAATAAAGTTTAGACAATTAAGACCCCGAGTCTTCTACAACATTTATCCATTCCAATTCAACGATGGGAGGAGATTTCAATGGATTTTATCACAGTTTTACCTAAGTCCGAAGGAAGGAGTGTCATCATGGTCGTAGTTGATAGAATTACCAAGTATGCACACTTTTGTGCATTATCTCATCCATTTAAAGCAAGTACATTTCTTACTGCATTTATGGAAACAATTCAAAAGCTACATGGAAACCTGAAGATTATTGTAAGTGACAAAGATCCCATTTTTACAAGAAATTTTTGGACAAAATTATTTTCTTGTTTGGGTACTCAACTAGCTCATAGCTCATCTTATCATCCTCAATCTGATGGTCAAACAGATATAGTGAATATTTTTTTGGAAGGATATCTTCATTGTTTTGTATCTGATAAGCAAGCACAATGGGTCAAGTGGTTACCTCTCGCTGAATGGTGGTATAACACTTCCTTTCATATTGCAACAAAAATGACCCCATTTATGGCACTTTATGGATATCATTCACCGTCCATCACATCTTCTCTAAGGGAAAATTCTAGGCTTGAAACAGTGGACAATCACATCGTGCATCAACAGGAAGTTCTCCAAATCTTAAAGGATAACCTAAATTTCGCAGAAAATCGAATACAACAATAGGCAGATCAACATCATAGTGAGAGAAGTTTTGATGTAGGAGACCGGGTATTCTTACAGCGACAACCATACAAAAAAATGTCCCTCAAGAAATCTAAGAAGGATAATAAATTATTGCCAAAGTACTATGGTCCTTACAAGGTGTTGCAAAAGATTGGTACTATGTCATACAAATAGGAGCTTCCTGCTTCTTCATGAGTGCATCCAATTTTTCATGTTTCATGCTTAAAAAATGTTATAGGAGACAATCGTCCAGTTCAAACAATATTTCCAAAACTTGATGAGGAAGGAAAAATCATATTGGAACATGAATCAATCACGGAAAAAAGAACTCGACAACTACGAAATCGATCAATTTCATAGTATCTCATCAAATGGAAGAACTTACCCACTGAATATTCTACATGGGAGGATGAGAATTTTATACAAAATCACCCGAAGCCACTCAAGTGTTTAGGATAACACTAATTTGAAGGAGAGGAGCATGTTATGTCCCTATATTACTAGTATAGTCCCTTATTTTTGTTAGTGTAACCCCTTATTGTTATTGTTGTACCCCTATAACCCCCATATTGTTATTATTGTGCCCTTACATTATTATTGTTAGGTAGGCTAGGATTATATTGTGATCCCATGGAATCCTATATATAGAAGTATGTTTTGTCATTTGTATCATCCAAGAATTATTCATTTATGTAATGTATTGGAGATTTCCCCCTTGACGTGGCTTATTTATAAGGTGTTGATCTCTCTTTTATTCTATTTTTGGAGTCGGTTTCATAACAAGGCACGAGAAAAATAGACTTTATCTGGGAGAAAATGGATATAATGTCGATATATTTTCTCTTGTTGTAATTAGGCCTACCCAACAGGTGTATATATACCACCTAAAATTGGTTCTTTCAGTTAGGCCACAGGCTCCAATAGGTGGGCTTTCAGTAAAACCTGTAAACCACGACTGAAAAATAACAATTTTTTTTATATATAATTTAAAATGTGTCTACGGGTGCATTGTTATAGGACCTGCATATGTACACAATTTAGTATGGGTAGATTCATGCATGTATTTTGAAATATTTTTTTAATATAAGTTCAATTATGCATGAGAAAAGGGATTTCCTAGGGCCAAAAAAGAGCATCAGGTCTACAGGAGTGATCAATGATGCTAGAACATGGAGTTAGATATTCGACGATTTTACTTCATGTCAAATATCCTGTAGGTGTTAACCCCACATAGAAATTAATTACAAAAAAATTCTTAAAAACATAAAATAAACAACGGTGAGAACATAAACATGGAACACATATGCACATATATTTTCCCCTGGATCCCAAAACTAGGACTACCAGATTGATTTTTCATTATGTTCCTTTCAATATTACAATACATATATATACATGTCGAAGCATTCATAAAACCCAATCCATTAACCCTGGATTAGAACATAACCGTAGTTCCCTTGACCGAATGTACAAAATATTGTCGACAAAAAACCATCATGCCCAAAACCATGTGCAAAACCCATTCACAAAACCATAGGTACGTCCTCCCACCTAATATAGGGTCCAAAATAATTTTCCTTAGGCGCTTCCCTGCCCCCCATATAGGGTACCCCCCCCTACAAACCACTCGATAGGAGGGGTTACACATTGGAGACTCCAACGAGTACTTGAGCATTTAACAAAAATAAGATTTGAGCTGAGGCACTATCAAATCCAACTAGAGTCAGACGAGCCTCCCTATATATCTATATGGATGGCTCTATATGTTTCAACCGATACCTTCTCAGAACTCTTGTTCCCCATGAGATACTAGGGTAAGGAGACTTGTTAATTAAGGCCCAAATAATTAAGTGAAACTAGTTTTGGTTAGACATTCCTCCCTACCGAAGAAATCATATAATATCTTGAGAAATGGTAATCCTAACACTAGTCAGAGCTAATATAGATCAAAAGTAAAAATGTAGAGAGATGATAAAATATATTTAATTAAAACAAGATAGTTGGTAAGATTTATCCATTGTGCTCCCCATCGATTAGACCAGGCCTTGATTTTAAGGAGAATATTATGACACACCATTTTAATTTCCCCTATATTTTTTATGTAATTAAATACTTGTAGCCATTTTATGGATAGATATGGCATGTGGCAAAATAAGTCCATGTTTAAGTTATTAAAGAGAGATTTTCATGGGTGGAAATGTAGCAAGAAGGCCTTTGTAGCAAAAATATGATATTTCTAGAAATGCATTTGATCACAATCATTCAGGTCATTATAAAAAATAATATTTATTCTTGTTGTTGAGTAGGGTATTGCAAGTGAAAATTTTATAGTGACCCAATTTAAGATTAGCAAAACTAAATTAGGAAGGCATCTCTTTAAAATCCATGCATACACATCAAGAGTGGCTATAAATAGAAAGCTTCATAGAAATTGTAAGGCCATCTATGTAGTGAAAATAATCGAAAGTTGTGAAGTTCATAAATTCATCACCAGTGACCACAATGGAAACAAAAGTTGCAACAAATAGAGGAACTATTCCATATGTGTAGAAATTTTCTACTACTGATGTATTCAAGATGAACAAAAAAAAAGATTAAAATTTTCCACTACTATTCTATGGAATGGAAATCAGAATTTAGAAACACATGCAATGAGATGCAACCATCAAATCCAAAA
Source organism: Pinus albicaulis (assembly GCA_034641835.2). Lineage (NCBI taxonomy): Eukaryota > Viridiplantae > Streptophyta > Pinopsida > Pinales > Pinaceae > Pinus > Pinus albicaulis. The sequence continues at coordinate 754,925,449 of CM076584.1, read as the reverse complement.
GAAAAAAATTATTTATAAGGGAACCCAACTGGGAAAAACCCCTCAGCTTCTTTCCATTAATTTAGATGAAAGGAGAAACAATTACAATGTATTGCTAGAACTTTTAAGCACACCCTACACTACAATATTGTTCTCCTGCTTCCTAACCTACTCTATCCAGCACTTAGCTAATTCAAGCCTAAAAAAACCACCTATTTCCTTGCACAATCCTAGAGGAATTATCCCCTAAAAAATAGGATAAATTTCCCATTTCCTTGCACAATATCTTTAGGAATTGATCACTTGCTCAATGCAAAAGAAGTGTACACTCAACAATATACACATGTAAATACAAACATGCCTTTTCCTCCACCTCAAACTAGGCAATTCGAATTCCATACATGAATGTGTCTATTTTTAGTTGATTCACTAGTTACCTAAGATACCAATGATTTAACAGTAGTGCTAACTACTCAACTGACCTTTAACTAACTCAACTAATGACTATATCTCATATAATTGATTTTAAATAAAAATAACTCAACTATATTTCTAAATCTTAGAAATAAATACATGCATAACTCTACTCTTGCCCACAAACTCGAATTTTAATCATATAATTAGTAGATAAGGCCATGTCACACAAGTTAACTGCAATCCAAGTCATTCTGCTGACATGGAAAATAGAATTACTCAATTTGACTAAGGAAGAAAAAAAATGTGAGCCTTTTTTTGCTACATTTTCAACACTCCCTCTTAGCAAGAAAAGGGATCCGCACAATCTTAATCCAGCTCATGTGGAATGTATTGTATCACTACCTCTCACTATTTATTTTTCTACTGCAATGACTACAACTAAGAAGCATCCAAAACACTAAATCAACTATGTCTCTGAGCTGCAATTGTATCCTAAATCTTTGACTGCTACTAGTCTCTTCATTGTCTAATGGGAAAACTACAATGTTGTTGATTCTGCATTGTGCCTCCTTTACTGCTATCAATATTATTTTGTGCTCCTCAACATCTGATTGCAGCTAGTCTGCAACTGTCACTCAAGATATGACTACATCAAATGACACTTATCCTTAGTCTACTGAATATTATGGGCCCTTGTAGCAAGGGTTATGATCCATGAGAAGAGTATAATGTAATTGCTACTTCTCTCTTATGGAACCTGCCCAAATATTTTCAACTCTAGTACTAAGGCTCTACATTGCCCCACCTCACTCGTGGAGGTATGATTGTGATTTCTCCCTTTGAACTAGAAGGTGCCATGTACCTTTTGTATACAGGTGTATACTTCTTGATTCTTGGAGACTCAATTCCATTCTGAGCTCCCTTAACCAAGTTCTCTGCCCAGCTGGCTCAAACTCTCATTATACTAGAATTTTCTGACTGGTCCTTATCATCATCATCTTGCTGATCATCCAAACTTCCAGCTAGCTTAGATTGAAACTGAGAGACTACCTAAGGCTTCATCTTGAGATCTCTACCATGCTCCCTCTCGACCACCACATCTCTACTTGGAGAAATATTTTCCTTGATCCTTAAGGATGCACATGTATCTTCTTCCAATTTCTAGAGGCTCTCGATCTTGACACCAATCTGCTTCACTTTACCTACAACAAAATGACTGAGGTATACCTTCCCATTGCTAAAGAATAAATCAAACCCTTTTTCTTCAATTTTCAATTTGTTCATCAAACCAAGTTTTCTAGAATCACTACTATTTTTGAATAACTCAGTGATGGTCTTCTACATAGTTTTAGGGCTCCTTAGTTTTCTAAGGCTGAGAAAGGAAACCAAAGAGATAACCACAAACCAAATTTTGACTTGGTATCTAGCCCTACCAAATCAGAATGGGCTCTCTCAAAATAAATCTCACAACAATGGAAGTGACTAGGGAGTATTAGGGTTTTAGGCTAGTTATCATCTCAATAGGGTTTTTTATTTAGGTTTTGTTGGATAAGAAGCAGTAGATTAGGAACTAGGCTAAGTGTTCCAAAGGATCAACTGCAATCATAGAATGAGGAAAGATAAATGTAACTAGTGACACAAAATAAATTTGACATTGTAGTGTGGCGAGGAAGAGATCATGTACAAGGGGTAAAATGAGCATACATGTATGGATCCATTTAATTTAGAATATAAAAACACTTATATGAGAATATTATATAAAACAAAGCATATGAGACAATGTATCTTGTTTAAAACTTATGAGATTAACACAATAATAACATAGATGGCTGCTATAACAACTTAATCATCAGATGCATAAGGAAAAATGGATAAAAACACTATCTCTAACCACATCACAAGAATCCCATAAAAATAGCTGCAACTTACTGTAAATTACTTTTGCAAATAGTCAAGTACACTAGTGCCAAAAAAGTGTGAAATTCAAATATCCAAACCTCTCAATGACTTTATTTTTAGTACATATAGAAAAAAACAAGAGTACACCTCTAGGGGTCGAATCCTGATCCATAGCATCTAATTAACAAACCTAATGACTCATTGCCTAATCTTAGGGAAGTTAGAAACAACTTTCCCCTTTTTTAGCTAACTAATTGAGTTTTTCTCTCTAGGCATTAATCATAAGGTTCTTTACAAAGATGACCATTAATAAGCATATTAATCATAAAACAACTCATGAGACAGATGTTACATCAACCCAGTTGACCTTTGACCTACATGTGTAGTGAAATTTTCCCAACACATAAATGCAGGAGCTTTTTCCTAGAAATGAAACAAATGTTTTAGCAGAAATGAAACAACTTGGCTTTGATCTTTGGGTGCCTTCCTAGATGAGGTTTTATTGCAAAAAATATGGTTTGAAAGATAAATATGTATACTACATAATGGAGTCATCAAGCACTACAAAAATCAACTCTAAAACCCTAAAAAATTGACTTGAAGTCAAACTTTCCCAAAAGTGCAGCGAGTGGCCTAAAAAAGTGGCAAAAAGGTAACAAATAGGCATTATTTGGTCAATTTTTGAAAATTTGTGAAATTTCAAGCATCCCCATGAACTTTTCTGACATCCTTGTGCTATTAGCCATCTACACATGCTTGCCCAATTTTCTTATGTGCAAAAAAAAAAATCAAAATCTTCAAAATTTTCCAAATTTCCTTGCTTTCAGTCATGCCTTCAAACAACTAAGGATGCATAAGCCAAGAGGTCTAGGATTTTATTAATTTTTAGTTTTCTTTGGGTTCTTTTGAGTTTTTTCTTCATTTTTTTCACTCTAACCTTGCAAATCATGTACCTATCATATTTGTGCCTTGCCATATTTCTTTGCATGGTAGTATCCTTGCTTTCCTTTTCTAGTAGCTTCTCTAAGTGTACATTCAGTCTGTCAAGACAATAATCTCTATTTTTATCAATCTCAGCAGTTATGGAGTTAAATGTAGTATGTTGGGCTTGAGGAGTAGCTATAGTGTCTTGAGCTTGAGGAGGAGATGGATCTTCTAGATTCTATTCCTTCCTAGCAATTGCTCTTGTCTTAGGTCTCCTAGGATGTGTTTCAACATTATTTTCTTCGAGTTGCTCAAAATAAATAATGGAATTACCTTTATCATTTGTTGCCAATTTTTTACTTTCTAATGGAGGGTCCTCTTATGGATTGATTTGCTGCATTAGAATATTTCTCAATTGTCTATTTTCTTGCTATAAGAAATCCACCATGAATTTGGCTTTGGATAGGTCATGGTTCAACTCTTTAATATGTGTTTCCTTCTCCTTGATGACATATTCTACTGGCTTATCTCCATGTTGTTCTCCTAGGTTAGTCGTCTCAACTTTTGGAGGTACCTCTTCTTCATTATTCAATGGTGAATTATGTATGCTCAGAGGTGGTTCCCCTCTCATGGTTTCCAGCTAAACTGTCTCTTCACTAACAACCTCCTTAGCTATCCTTTTTGCTTGAGATCTAGTTCTAGGCTGAGTTCTTGTCACTGATGGCATACTTGATGTTTTGGCTCCCTGTGGTCCTAATGGTGATGAAGGAGAGTCTTTAATATTTTGATGGCTTGACATAGGAAGAAGTGTAGCTGACTCTAAGAAGTTTTCCCATGACATATTGATCTGAGAGAGACCCTAGGAAATTATTTTAATAAATTCTCTGAGGAAATTTTTCTGAAGAAAGGGTTTTTGAAGGCTCCGCTTACTTTATTAAAGATGTTTGAAGCACTGAGATGAAATTTTGAACATGTTCTTTCCTTCTTATGCCTCCAAAACAAAAGTGCAACAACCCTGTCAGAAACTCAACAAAGTGATAAACTAATAAATTGGTAATGGAATTCAAACTTCTGATGGTTGTGGAAAGTGTCACAATGGCAGAGAGAAGTTCTTGAAGCTTTGGAAGGATATAATGAAGTCTTTAAATTATTTATGCTCCTTTATAATTCAAAAACTCGATTTTGGCTTGATCAAAACATGACATCATGTGTACTACTGAGAAAATGACTATTGACTTATTTAACATGCAACATTATTTCTTCAAAATGAAATGTTACCTTGATTCTTTTTGTTCCCTGATTTCTAAGTCCCGTGATGATGACCAAAATGGATGACATGACTCCATTGTTTTCTTTTGATGACTGATATGATGATGACCATAAAATGTGAATCCTAGACCATAACTTGGATGATGACCCACTAAATCTTTTACTGACCTAGGATAAGGGAAAAATGACATGACCATGATGGATGATGGTGACCTTGAACAAGTGGAGCGAGTATCAATAATGTAAAAAATAACCAATGACTATATCACAACAAATATATGCCAAATTTTATTTGAAAATATAACAATTTGACCCTAAGAACTTTTCAATCACATGCAAAGAGTACATTTGATCACTAGTGACTCATAGACACTAACATATAGCAAATGGATTCTCCTTTCCATGTAAATTTGAGACTATGTGGTCTATCACACCCTCCAGGATGATCCTCCTAGATCTTGCAGTATCCTTCTTCCATTGGGATAGTGCATGTACATCTAATGTTCTTGATTTCAGAATAACCTCTTGAGTATATTCCTATACTCCATTATCACCAATTATAACTTCCATCTTGCCCTTCCAAGCTATGAAATTCTAGGTTCCCTCAAGGGAATACTCCAATATCAATCCATTGAAAGACATTTTCCTGCACAGAAAAAAACCTGCTTCACTAAGTTTGGAAATCAAAACCTTGAAGGAGAAGATCTTTTGACCAATATATAGTGTTATTTATGCTCTGATGCCATGTAGAAATTAATAGAAATTTTATATTACTGATGTATTCAAACTGGAAACAAGAGATTACAAAATTCCTCTACTATTATGCAGAATGGAAATCACAATTTAGAAACACATGCAATGACATGCAAGCATTAAAACCAAAATAACACAATGATTTATAGGGGAACCCAACTAGGAAAAACCCCTCCATTTATTTACATTAATTCATATGAAAAAAGAAACAATTACAATGTATTGCTTCAACTTTGAAGCACACCCTACACTACAATCTTGTTCTCCTACTTCGTGACCTAATATGGCCAACACTTAGCCAATTCAATCTTGAATCGAACTCCTATTTCCTTGCGCAATAGACTGAGGAATTGATCACATGCTTAGTGAAAAATCACTATACGCTCCACTATATATAAATATAAATATAAACATGCCTTCTCCTCCACCCCAACTAGGAAATTCGAATCCCATGTGTGAATGTGTCTATTTTTAGTTGATTGACTAGTTAACCAAGAGATCAGTGAGTTAACAACAATATTAACTACTCAACTGACCTTCAACTAAATCAACTAATGACTAGAGCCAAGTTAACTGAGTTCAAATAATAATAACTAAACTATATTGCTAAATATTAGCAATTAATACATGCATAACTATACTCTTATCCTAAAAACTCGAATTTAGTCATCTAAATAGTAGATAAGGCCATGTCACACAAGTTAACTGCAATCCAAGTCATCTCACTGATCTAGAAAATTGAGTTACTCAATTTGATTAAGGCACAAGTAAAAATTGAGCCTTGTCTTGCTACAATTTCAACAATATGAAGAGAAATACATCTAATGATACATGGAGTTGCAAGGAACAAAATGATATTAGCTCATATTTAGAGCTCCAATGTCGAAGAGAGACTGTTTGTTTGTAGAGATGTGTATAAAAGCCAAAGGAATGTGCTTGGATTTATGTGCTATAATGACATGGACTTAAAACATGCTTGTCATATTTTTTTGTCCCACCATGAACAATGGAAAAAGGAATACTTGAGATTTTTTTTTTTGAGAAATTGAAAAAAGAGAAGAGATTACTTCTAGAAATGTCAAGAATATTTCATATATATTGAATATCTAAAGAATGACATCATATATTAAAATAAATAAACCAAGCATACAATTACAAAAATATAGTGTTATCTCACGTCAATTGGTGTCATCAATTCTAAACACTTCTCCCAATTTGACTCCCTCGTATTCTTGTTAAATTAAAATCTACACAAGATTATAATATTGCGATTCACTCAAAAGTGGCATTTCAATTCAACTCTTTTAAAAACTAAAATTAGTAGGTACTGGAATGCAAAAATTAAATTTCTTCCTAGAAAAATAAAGTTTACAAAGCTTCCTATTGTCCACTTTTCATTTTATATTTCAAAATGAAAAATACAAAAAAAATGCATATGCATATAAAATATATATATAGGGACTCATATGATCAATATCTTGTGAATTCATTGTATTTAAATTTTTATCCTATGTATACAGTGTGAGCCTAACATTTTAGGCATAAACTATATAAAGTGGAGATTATTCATATGAAAGTTTGAAACGTGGGACACCACATCTCTATGCATACCGTTAGAAAATTAAACAATGTGCACGTTGCAAGCACATCAATGCATGTTTGGATTAAACTTTCATCACATCACAACTAAGTGGTGTAAATTGAATGAATTTTATTTGAAGAGGAACCCCCGAGAGGTTTTTTCTCGAAACAACCAACTGTAATATCTACGATTGTGATCCTCCCCTCCATCTCCCATGGGAAAAATATCTATCATCTAGAGAGCCCACAAGGGTAGTAAGGGGTTTCTACATAAACCAACCACGACATCAGGTGAGCGCGAATAAAGAGAGCCAACTCACTTTTCCACATCACCATCCACCTCACCCCTTTCATACTACTTTCATCGATATCCCTATCATTCTCATTACCCTACCTCACCATTAAAAAAAAAAATTACTCCATTCCATTCTGTGCCTGTTTATTTCCAGACAGACTTTTCTTTTGCTCCTGGTTCAAAATTACAATGCCCTCCTCTTAAACACCTAGGTAACAACATTACCCAATTGCATTTATTTTTAATTATGGAACAAAGTGTTAAAATTACCAAGAAAGCTACTATTGTTGCATAAACCACCCATATTCCTTTAATGGATAGAAAGGGGGACATTTTTGACCCTGTATGTTCATTAAACCTCATGGAAGTCTGCCAAAGATTATTTTCCAATGAAATTGAGTCTAAGGACCCCTTTCGAGTAGTCAAGTCTACCCTTCATACTGAAATTATTCCCCATACTTGTCATTTTATAGGGTTTCTCAGTTAGTTGGCCTCTTCTCTTTATCCTCAACATGATTTTGTGATGAATTCTTCAGGAAATAATATTTTACGAGTCACTTCTCAGTTGATTCACAAAGCCCTAAATTTCCCATATTTTGACAATTACACCACTTTTATAGATGATTCCCTCCTAGTCACTTATCAATATCTTTATGAAGAGAATAGGAAGATATTATTCAAATTAATTGTTCTTCCCAATTTTTTAGGTCCCTATATTACTAGTTTATTCCCTTATTGTTATTAGTGTAGCCCCCTTATTGTTATTGTTGTACCCCTGTAACCCCAATATTTTTATTATTGTGCCCTTACATTATTATTGTTAGGTCGGCTAGGATTATATTGTGGCCCCATGGACTCCTATATATAGAAGGAGGTTTTGGTCATTTGTATCATCCAATAATTGTTCATTTATGTGATCCTTGGAGGTTTCCCCTTGAAGTGGCTGATTTCTAAGGCGTTGATCTCTCTTTTCTTCTATTTTGGGAGTTGGTTTCACAAAATTTGGTATCAAAGCTTTGGATTCTAGGGTTTTGTTTGCTCCAAACGGAGTCATTGTGGAATTTTCACTATAATGTTTGTCTATGAAGGTTATAAAAGCTGAAATGTTTAGAGCACGAAGCCCAATCTTAGGAACATAGTTTGTGTAAAAATTTCGATTGTGGTTCACAATATTTTCGGAGATATGATTTGTGAAAATTAGGGATTTTTGTAGGCTCCTAAATTTAACCTAAACATGTCATCGCAGAATTTTCTCTATAAATTTTTTCTACGAGGTTTCAGAAGCTGAAATTTTCACAATGCGAAGTCGAAATCCCAAGGAATGTCGTGGAAAATTTTCAAATATTATTCACATTATTTTAGGAGTTAGGAGCTATGGAAGTTACGGCTTTTTCAAGCTCCTAAATTTCATATCAAAGAGGTGATCGTGGGAAAATCTTCATAACTCTCTCTCTAAACATCGGATTGGAATTCTGTAAAGAGTGGCAGAAATTGCACGGACTTTAGTTTCTTTTCTATAAATTTTAGAGCTGAAGGAGGAAATAGTGACACGTGGCAAGTCGTACAAGTTCGATCTACTGAACTAGTCCATGATTAGGTCATTGTGGGAGATTGGATATAACTTTGTCTTAAAGAATAAAAATCAAGTCAGACCTGTGGCATTCGAAAGAGGATTTAGAGGGCTACCTTAGGGCCAAATTTCAGATATTGAAGATCCAAAATCGCAGAGATAATTGAGTTCCAATATCGAGCTCCTCAAAATAAGGAAAAATGTGTGTATTTTTTTCGAATTATATAAGTCTCATTTGAAAAAATCAGTTTGAATTTATTCCAAGGGAATATTGAAGAATAGATATCATTATTGGGTTCTAAAATGCCCCCTAAAAAAATTCAACACCCATTAAGCCTTCAGAAGGATCTACTATGACTCATGAACACAAAGAAATACAACATGAGATGTTAAAATCACAAGAGCAAGTGCACCTATCAGAAAGAACAACAAAAAAGGAAATAGAAGTTTTGAAGAAAGGCGTGGAAACTAATATGGATGGCTTGAAGAAAGGCTTGGAAGCTAAGATGAATGGTTTGGAAGCTAATATGGAGGGCATGGAAGTTGGCATGGAAGCTAATATGGATTACATGGAAGCTAAGATTGATGAAAAAATGGAAAACATGAAGAATGATCTAAAAGTAGATATCGAAGATTTGGCAAATTTGATACAACAAATGTTTCCTAGTGGTGAAAATATAGTAGAGGAAACTCATGATGAGAACGAAATAAATGTTAATCGTGCTTTCATAAACTCTAATGTTGGATGGAAGAACCACCATATTCCAAAGATGGATATGAGGAAGTTTGATGGCAAGGATCCCGTAACATCGATACTACAAATGGAGCAATATTTTGATCTCAATAATGTGCAAAACATAAAAAAGGTATGCATTGGAACTTTACATTTAGAAAAAAAATACATTTGCATGGTATCAATGGCTTTGCTCCCATAAAAAAATTGTCACTTGGTCAATTTTTACACAGGAAATGATAGCACATTATGAGGATACAAAAAGAAACACCTTCTTTATCCAATTGATAAATCTCAAACAAAAGGGTTCAGTGGTGGAGCACATTGAGGACTTCCAAAAATTTAATATAAGGGTAACTGATATTCCAGAGGAACACAGGATTGATGTCTTCATAGGGACTTTAAAGGATAACATACAACATGAAGTTCGCATTTGGGAACCTAATTCATCGGAAAAGGCATTCAAGTTGGCAAGAAAAATTGAATGTAAAATTATGGCGACAAGGAAGCCTACCACTCACATATATAAAGATGGAAGTGTTGCTACTCCTAGACTTCCACAACCTACAAGGTTTACACCACAACAATTGGAAGAAAAAAGAGAAAAAGGGCTTTGCTACAGTTGTGATAGCAAATACACTAAAGGCCATAAGTGTGCTAAGAAGAAATTATTTTACACTGATTGTGAAGAGGAAGAAGATAATGAACAAGAATCTTCAAAAGAAGAGGATATAAACCAGGAACCAACCCTAGAAGAGGAAGAAATGAGTTTGACCATATCGTGTAATGCATTGGCGGGAATTACCACTCCTCAAACTCTCAAGATAGAAGGACATATCAGGAATAAAAAGGTAATATTGTTGATTTATTCGGGTAGTACCCATAATTTTATTCATCGTAAGGTAGCCAAGGAATTGAATTGTTTCCTATACCCAGCACCAGAATGTCAAGTTATGGTTGGAAATGGAGGAACTATAAATTTCTATGGAAAATGCCGTAATATCAAGCTAACCATGGGGGAATATGTATTGAATAATCCAATTCTTTCCATTCCAATGGGAGGTGCTGATGTTTTTCTAGTAGTACAATGGTTACAATCTTTGGGGATGGTTGCTTTTAATTTTCAAGAACTTTTCTTGAATTTTTTTTTAGAAGGAGAGGAAGTCGAATGATAGGGTATCGCAGGGGGAGCGAGAAAAATAATAATCTATAATGTCATGAAAAATCTTCGAAGAAATAAAAGCGAGGCGTAATTGCACAATTATGCTCACTAGAAGTTCCAACATCAAAATCATCTATTTCTGCAGATCTCCAAAAAGTCTTGGACAATCATTCCAAGGTGTTTGAAACTCCCAAAGGACTCCCACCTATTTGTGATCATTCTCATGCTATTCATTTGATTCCAGGAATTGTTCCTCCAAACATCGGGCCTTATAGATATCCTTATGTCCAAAAGAGCGAAATTGAACGTATGATTGCAGAAATATTAGAGGTTGGTATAATTCAACCTCGTCGAAGTTATTTCTTTGCTCCAGTAGTATTGGTGCACAAGAAGGATGGATCATGGCGCATGTGTCCACATTATAGGGAGCTTAATAAGATCACCATTAAAGATAAATTTCACATTCCTGTGATTGATGAATTATTGGATGAATTACATGGAGCAATTTATTTTACCAACTTGGATCTTCGTTCAGGATATCATCAAATTAGAATAATGAAGAGCGAAGATATTTCGAAAAAAATCATTTCGAACTCATGAGGGTCATTATGAATTTTTGGTCATGCCTTTTGGCCTTGCCAATGCACCTTCTATATTTCAAGGGTTGATGAATTCCATTTTCAAACCCTTCCTTAGAAAATTTGTGTTAGTATTTTTTGATGATATACTAATCTACAACAAGTCTTGGAAGGATCATGTTCAACATGTTGACAGGGTGCTCAAACTATTGGAGGAGAAACAATTATATGCAAAAACCTCCAAATTTTTCTTTGGAGTACAAGAGATGGAATATCTGGGTCATATTGTATCTCACGAGGGTGTTAAGGTAGACCCTAATAAAATTAAAGCCATTAGAGAAGGCTCAATCCCCACAAGCATAAAGCAAGTTGCGAGGATTTCTCGAGTTAACGGGGTGTTATGTTAAGCTTGTTAAGAATTATGGGAGAATAGCAGAACCTCTAACAACATTATTGAAGAAAGATGCATTTTCATGGACTCGGAAGCAACTAAGGCCTTTGAACATCTTAAAGAGGCAATGTACTTCTTTCGGTCTTAGCTACACCGACTTCTGGCTTGATTGTGGAATGTGATGCCTCAAGAAATGGAATTTGTGTTGTCTTAATGCAAGAAGGAAGACCCATTGCTTTTGAAAGCCGTCCAATCAAAGGAAAGTATTTACATAAACCTATTTATGAGAAGGAAATGTTAGCAATACTGCATGCACTAAAGAAATGGCGAACTTACCTAATGGGAAGACACTTCAAGGTAAAAACTGATCATGATAGTCTTAAACACTTTTTGGAACAAAGTCTATCTTCAGAAGAGCAGCAAAAATGGGTCACAAAGATTTTGGGTTATGACTTTGAAATAATCTACAAAAAAGGGAAGCTTAATGTTGTTGCAGATGCACTCTCAAGAAATAATGAAGAGGTGGAAACATTGCTTTGTGCCATTTCTATTATCCAACCAAATTGGATAACTGAAGCAAGAGATGAATGGAAGGAGGACAAAGAAGTATGGGCACTCATTCAAAAGTTGCAACAAGATCCTAGTACATTTGATACATTTAGTTGGAAAAATGATTCTTTATGGTACAAAGATCACTTATATATTTGTAAGAATTCCCAACTATAACAAAATATTCTTTTGGAATTGCACACTTCTCATTTAGGAGGACACTTAGGATTTTTAAAAACTTACCACAGGGTGAAGAAAGAATTTTTTTGGGATGGCCTTAAATCTAATATTCAAAAGTTTGTGGTGGAATGTTTGGCTTGCAGTAGTACGAAGTTGATACAATTAAGACCCTGGGTCTTCTACAACCTTTATCCATTCCAAGTCAACATTGAGAGGAGATTTCAATGGATTTTATTATAGGTTTACCTAAGTCTGAAGGAAAGAATGTCATCATGGTGGTAGTTGATAGACTTACCAAGTATGCACACTTTTGTGCATTATCTCATCCATTTAAAGAAAGTACAGTTGCTACTACATTTATGGACACAATTCAAAAGCTACATGGAAACCCGAAGGTTATTGTGAGCAACAAAGATCCCATTTTTACTGGAAAATTTTGGATGGAGTTATTTTCTTCTTTGGGTACTCAATTAGCTTATATCTCATCTTATCATCCTCAATCCAATGGTCAATGAGATAGTGAATATATGTTTTGGAAGGATATCTTTGTTGTTTTGTATACGATAAACAAACACAATGGGTCAAGTGGTTACCTCTCGCTGAATGGTGGTATAACACTTCCTTCCATACTGTAGCAAAAATGACCCCATTTATGGCACTTTATGGATGTCATCCACCATCCATCACATCATCTTTAAGGGAAAATTCAAAGGCTCAAGGAGTGGAAGATCACATTGAGAATCAGCAAGAAGTTCTCCAACTCTTAAAGGATAACCTGAATTTGGCACAAAATCGAATGAAACAACAGGCAGATCAACATCGCAGCAAGAGAAGTTTTGATGTTGGAGATTGGGTATTTTTACGGCTACAACCATACAAACAAATGTCCCTCAAGCAAGCTAAATAGGATAATAAATTATCTCCAAAGTATTATGGTCCTTACAAGGTGTTGCAAAAGATTGGTACTATGGCATACAAATTGGAGCGTCCTAGTCTTCTCAAGTGCATCCAGTTTTCCATGTTTCATGCTTAAAGAAGGTTTTAGGTGAAAAACTTCCAGTTCAAAAAATATTTCTAGAACTTGATGAGGAGGGAAAAATCATATTGGAACCTAAAGCAATCATAGAAAGAAGAAATCGACAACTACAAAATCGATCAATTTCAGAGTATCTCATCAAGTGGAAGAACTTACCCATTGAAGATTCTACATGGGAGGATGAGAATTTTATACAGAAGCACCCAGAGCTACTCAAGTGTTGAGGACAACACTTTTTGAAGGGGAGGGGCATGTTAGGTCCCTATATTACTAGTTGTAGTCCTTATTGTTGTTAGTGTAGCCCCCTTATTGTTATTGTTGTACCCTTGTAACCCATATTGTTATTATTGTGCCCTTACATTATTATTGTTAGGTGGTTAGGATTATATTGTGACCCCATGGACTCTATATATATAGGAGGTTTTGGTAATTTGTATCATCCAAGAATTGTTCATTTATGTAATGTATTGGATGTTTCCCCCTCGGAGTGGCTGATTTCTAAGGCGTTGATCTCTCTTTTCTTCTATTTTTGGTGTTGGTTTCACAACACAATTCTACCCTCCCTCCAATAAACACTGAATTTCCTATAACCCTATTTTTAGAATCTACTCAATGGAATCTTCTAGCTATTATGGGTATTATGGGGAAATATGATACAAGGATCGTCAATCACCAAGTTTTGTGGTTTTTCTATTTAATGATGCATCTAGACATTGTATTAGATATTACTTCCTATTGGGAATACTCCATTAACATCCAATTTCAACATCATTGGATACTTTATATATCCATCTCCATTAGTTTATCTTTTCCTATACACTCATGACGATTAGTTTATTGATTTGAGGTTGAATATTTTTATTCTAATAAGTAGAAGAAACATGGCATTGATTGGACCAATATTGTTAGAATAAAATAGCACAATGAAGGATTTTCCTATTATATATCTTCTTTTATGTCAGATATATACAATAATATGAATAATCAGTATTCTCCTAGAATTATTCTACAAGAAAAATCTTTGTTGCAATTGAGAAAAAATACTCAGGCCGGTGATTCGTATATCTTTGAATACTATTTATAAATAATGTTATATGGTATAGATAGCCCACCTTAAAAGCTACCTTTATTTGAAACCATGAGGATATTTTGTTTGTAATTCATTAGATAGATTCTAAATGTGGATTAGGTTCATTTTGTTCCATCTCATTAAGGTTTCTTATTTAAATTACCTATAAAAAATGGTCCTTTTAATGTGAACAATAGAAAAAGCTATAGAATATGTTGAAAGAATGATGAAATAACTATTCATTGGACAAGAGGAAAAGTGGAATTATGATATTCATAAAGTAATTTACAAAATAATAATATAAATAACTTGTGCACCATACATCCATGTAGAAAAACAAGAGTTGGAAAAACTAGCAAATTTTGGTATACAAGATCAACAACATAAAGTAGATGTAGAAAATACTCTTCCCAAGGAAAAAGGTTTGAAGAGGAATGCTCCAAAATTTATGGATATTGATATTGAAGACTCATGGTATAGCAAGAAATCCAAAATTCAAGGAGGAGAAACTGAAGAAAAATGTCATTCTCATTTGACTGAAAATCCCTAAAATGAAATAGGGTTCCAAGTACAATTGGAAGATACAAATTTTTCACCTTCATCCCCAATTCCTATTGATGAGGAGACTTCTTCCATTAATGATTTACGAAAGGAATTTCAATAGATTAAGGAGAGAAATGTGAAATTAAGAAGTAATGTTATAAAACAGTTGGAGGCCCAGTCATTATCAAGTTACCAAACTAGGCTCTTCTCGAGATGTGGAGAATAGGAGAAGATTAATTGAAATTATCCTTTTTGCTGATAATTCAATTTATTTTATTGGGTATAAATTTCAAGAAAATAAATTTATATGTGAATGCTAAAGATATTCCTCTGCCTGAAAATATTAATTTGCATATACAAACAGGTGAATTTCTATATAATGATATTAGAAATACTTATGTGGAATCTAGTAAAGTAGAAACACTCTTGGAAAAGTAGTATATCAACTTAAGTAGGAGAAGGAAAATTCTAGATCCTTGCACACTCAAAATGATGAGTTTAAAAATTTAATCATCAAACAAGGAGTAAATCTTCAAGATAGAGAAATAATTCAAGATTTGCTACAAAATACAGAGTCAAAATTTGAATCGTTAAGAAAGAAGATGAATATGGATACTGCAAAGCATGTGTAGACACCTGAATTGGCCCAAATGGAGAGGGAAAAATAAATTTTGACAAATAAGGTACTTGATAGAAATCAAGAGCTTGCAATCCTCAAGCAACAATTCATAGAGTTGCAACCAAAAATGTACAAACATGTGTGTATTGTGGTGGTCTCAGTTGACTCAGAGGATCCTATAGAAAAATTAACCAGAGTCATGACTAAACAAAAAATATTAGAATATGAACTGAAAAATTAGCAAAAGGACCTGGATGATACTTGTTATCGGTAAGTTGGTACAGATGGGCTGCTCCATCAGACAACCTAGAGTAACTCTTTTAAACCAACTTATGGCTGAAAATTATCCTTTTCAACCTGAGAGGGCTCTCTCAAAGGTAAATATGATTTTTTTCAAATGAAATTCAATGAAATGGCTAAATTTTTAATAGTGTTTTCAGTGTATTTTTATGTAGGCGAAAAATGTATAGGATTTACTACCGTTGGGCTTATGGAGTTAGTGCTAAGAAACTCAGTGGAAATGGTTCTTCTTGTGGAAGCTAAGGCATATAGATGTCTTAACGAAAGGACAACACACACAAATATACAATAGTCTAATGATTGAAGGAAGTCAGAGTACGATGTACATGAATTATGAGTAATCAAACATTAAAATATTGAAAGAAAAATAGAAAGATACATGGGAAAATTACTCATGAAAACATCAAATGAATCTCAGGTGAAGGAAGAACCAAAAACCACTCTATATTATTGTTCAGAAAAAGTTTACAATAGTAGTAGTGTAAAATAACATCATTCCCCCCTCTCTATCCTTCATAATTCTGCGTATTAATAGGCTTCAGTCACTTTACATTGGATCTTCTTACATGGCTAGGTCATCGAACTCCTTTGCTGACACATATCTTAACAATAAGAAAAATACAAGCAAATGAAACTTACATCTACTAAGTTTAAGACTTAGAGACCTACTAGGACTCTTCCACTTATTTATTACATCAACTAACTGAAAAGAATGCATAATTACATGTTAGGTCCTTATATTACTAGTATAGTCCCTTATTATTGTTATTTTAACCCCCTTATTGTTATTATTGTACCCTTGTAACCCCCATTTTATTATTATTGTGCCCTTAAATTATTATTGTTAGGTCAATTTAGGATTACATTGTGGCCCACTAGGATTACATTATGGCCCCATGGACTCCTATATATAGAAAGGAGGTTTTGTAAATTAGATCATCCAAGAATTGTTCATTTATGTAATGTATTGGAGGTTTCCCCCTCGAAGTGGCTTATTTTTAAGGTGTTGATATCACTTTTATTCTATTTTTGGAGTTGGTTACACAACATTTGGTATCAGAGCTTTGGATTCTAGGGTTTCGCTGCTCCAAACAAGTCATTGTGGAATTTTCGCTATAACTTTTTTTCTACAAAATTTCAGAAGCTGAAATTTTTAGGGTACGAAGATGAAATCCTGAGGAAGATTGTCTAAAAATTTCAGAGCTTGGTTCACAACATTTTCGGAGATATGATCTGTGGAAGTTAGGTATTTGTTCAAGCTCCTAAACAGGTCATCATGGAATTTGCGCTATAACGTTTTTTATACGAAGGTTCAGAATCTGAAATTCGTATGGTGCGAAGCTGAAATCCTGAGGAAATTCCTAAAAACATTTCAGAGCTTGGTTCGCAATATTTTTGGAGATATGATCTGTGGAAGGTAGTGCTTTTTCAGGCTCTTGAATTTCATCTCAAAGAGGTGATCGTGGGAAAAGTTCAATAACTCTCTCTCTGGGCATCGGATTGGAGTGCCGTAAAAATTGGCCACAATCATACGGACTGTAGTTTCTTGGCTATCCATTTTAGAGACAAAGGATGAAATAGTGACACGTGGAAAGTCGTAGAAGTTCGCTCTACTGAACCAGTTCATAATTAGGTCATTGTGGGAGATTGGACACAACTTTGTCTTGGAAAATCAATATCAGGTCAGACCTATGGCATTCAAAAGATAATTCAAAGGGCTATGTCGATACCAAAATTCAGATATTGAAGTGCTGCAATCACAGAGATAATCCAATTTCAATATCGAGCTCCTCAAAAGAAAGAAAAAGGTGTGTATTTTTTTTCCGAATTGCATAAGTCTTGTTTGAAGAATCAATTTGAATTGATTCCAAGGGAATATTGTAGAATAGATATCAGTATTGGGTTCTAAAATATGCCCCGTAAAAATAATTCAACACCCATTAAGCCTTCATAAGGGTCTACTATGACTCATGAAGATGAAGAATTGCAACATGATCTATCAAAATTACAAGAGAAAGTGCAACAAATTTCACTCTCGCAAAGCGCAACAAAAAATGAAATGGAATTTTTGAAGAAAGGCATGGAAGAGAAGATGGATGGTTTGAAGAAAGGCGTGGAAGCTAAGATGGATGGCATGGAAGCTGGCATGGAAGCTAAGATGGATGACATGAAAGACAACATGGAAAACAACATGAAAAACATGAAGAATGATCTAAAAGCAGACATCGAAGGTTTGACCAAGTTGATACAAGAAATGTTTCCTAATGGTGAAAATATAGTAGAAGAACCTCATGATGAGAACAAAATAAATGTTAATCGCGATTTCATAAACTCTAATGTTTGCGGGAAGAACCACCATATTCCAAAAATGGATATGAGGAAGTTTGATGGGAAGGATCCTGAAACATGGATACTACAGATGGAGCAATATTTTGATCTCCATAATGTGAAAAACACACAAAAGCTATGCATTGCACTTTACATTTAGAAAAAAATACATTTGTATGGTATCGATGGCTTTGCTCCCGTAAAAAAATTGTCACTTGGTCAATTTTTACGAAAGAAATGATAGCACATTATGAGGATACAAAGAGCAACACCTTCTTTAGCCAATTGATAAATCTCAAACAAAAGGGTTTAGTGGGGCAGCACATTGAGGACTTCCAAAAATTGAATATAAGGGTAACTGATATTCCGGAGGAACACAGGATCGATCTCTTCATAGGCACTTTAAAGGATAACATCCAACATGAAGTTCGCATTTTGGAACCGGATTCATTGGAGAAGGCATTCGGGTTGGCAAGAAAAGTTGAATGTAAAATAATGGCGACAAGGAAGCCTACCACTCAATTCTATAAAGAAGGAAGTGTTGCTACATCTAGATTTCCAAAACCTACAAGGTTGACACCACAACAATTGGAAGAAAAAAGAGAAAAAGGGCTTTGCCACAGTTGTGATAGAAAATACACTAAAGGTCATAAGTGTTCTGAGAAGAAATTATTTTACATAGATTGTGAAGAGGAAGAAGAAAATGAACAAGAAGAGGATATACACCAGGAACCAACCCTAGAAGAGGAAGAAATGAATCCGACCATATCGTGTAATGCACTGGCAGGAATTACCACTCCTCAAACTATCAAGTTAGAAGGAAAAATCAAGAAGAAAAAGGTAATAGTGTTGATTGATTTGGGTAGCACCCATAATTTTATTCATTGTAAGGTAGCCAAGGAATTAAATTGTTTCCTATACCCAACACCAGAATGTCAAGTGATGGTTGCAAATGGAGGAACTATAAATTTCTCTGGAAAATGCCATAATATCAAGCTAACCATAGGGGAATATGTATTGACTATTCCAATCCTTCCATTCCTATGGGAGGTGCGGATGTTGTACTAGGAGTACAATGGTTACAATCTTTGGGGACAGTAGCTTTTAATTTTCAGGAACTTTTCTTGAAATTTTTTTCAGAAGGAAAGGAAGTCGAATTACGGGGTATTGAAGGGAATTCGGGAATGATAATAAGCTCTAATGTCATTAAAAAGCTTCTAAAGAAAGAACAATGAGGCGTAATTTCACAATTATGCTCACTATAAGTTTCGACATCAAAATCATCTATTTCTGCAGATCTCCAACAAGTCTTGGACAATCATTCCAAGGTGTTTGAAACTCCCAATGGACTCCCACCTATTCGTGATCATGATCCTGCTATTCATTTGATTCCAGGAAGTGTTCCTCGAAACATCAGGCCTTATAGATATCCTTACTTCCAAAAGAGCGAAATTGAACGTATGATTGCAGAAATGTTAGAGGCGGGTATAATTCAACCTAGTCAAAGTTTTTTCTCTGCTCCTATAGTATTGGTACACAAGAAGGATGGATCATGGCGAATGTGTCCGAATTATAGGGAGCTCAATAAGCTCACCATTAAAGACAAATTTCCCATTCCTGTGATTGATGAATTATTGGATGAATTACATGGAGCAATTTATTTTACCAAGTTGGATCTTCGTTGAGGATATCATCAAATTAGAATGAAGACTGAAGATATTCCAAAAATAGCATTTCGAACTCATGAGGGTCATTATGAATTTTTGGTCATGCCTTTTGGCCTTACCAATGCACCTTCTACATTTCAAGGGTTGATGAATTCATTTTCAAACCCTTCCTTAGAAAATTTGTGCTAGTATTTTTTGATGATATACTAATCTACAGCAGGTCTTGGAAGGATCATGTTGAACATGTTGACGAGGTGCTCAAACTATTGCAGGAGAAAAAATTATATGCAAAAAAATCCAAATGTTTCTTTGGAGTACAAGAGGTGGAATATCTGGGTCATATTATATCTCACGAGGGTGTTAAAGTAGACCCTAACAAAATTAAAGCCATTAAGGAATGGAAAGTCCCGACAACCATAAAGAAGTTGCGAGGATTTCTCGGGTTAACGGGGTATTATCGCAAGTTTGTTAAGAATTATGGGAGAATAGCAGCACCTCTAACAACATTATTGAAGAAAGATGCATTTTCATGGACTCCTGAAGCAACTAAGGCCTTTGAACATCTTAAAGAGGCAATGTGCCCAGCACCGGTCTTAGCTACGCCAGACTTCACAAAAACCTTTATTGTGGAATGTGATGCCTCAGGAAATGGAATTGGTGCAGTTTTAATGCAGGAAGGAAGACCCATTTCTTTTGAAATTCATCCAATCAAAGGAAAGTATTTACAGAAACCTATTTATGAGAAGGAAATGTTAGCAATACTACATGCACTAAAGAAATGGCGAACTTACCTAATGAGAAGACACTTCAAGGTAAAAACTGATCATGATAGTCTTAAACACTTTTTGGAACAAAGACTATCTTCAGAAGAGCAGCAAAAATGGGTCACAAAGATGTTGGGTTATGACTTTGAAATAATCTACAAAAAGGAAAGCTTAATGTTGTTGCAGATGCACTCTCAAGAAAGAATGAAGAGGTGGAAGCATTGCTTTGTGCCATTTCTATTATCCAACTAGATTGGATAACGGAAGCAAGAGATGAATGGAAGAAGGAAAAAGATGTATGGACACTCATTCAAAAGTTGCAGCAAGATCCTAGTACATCTGATACATTTAGTTGGGAAAATGATTCCTTATGGTACAAAGATCGCTTATATCTTTGTAAGAATTCCCAACTAAAACAAAATATTCTTCTGGAATTGCACACTTCTCCTTTGGGAGGACACTCAGGATTTTTAAAAACTTACCACAGGGTGAAGAAAGAATTTTTTTGGGATGGCCTTAAATCTGATATTCAAAAGTTTGTGGCGGAATGTTTGGTTTGCCAGCAGAATAAAGTGGAGACAATTAAGACCCCGGGACTTCTGCAACCTTTATCCATTCCAAGTCAGCGTTGGGAGGAGATTTCAATGGATTTTATCACAGGTTTACCTAACTATGAAGGAAAGAATGTCATCATGGTGGTAGTTGATAGACTTACCAAGTATGCACACTTTTGTGCATTATCTCATCCATTTAAAGCAAGTACAGTTGCTACTACATTTGTAGACAGAATTCAAAAGCTACATGGAAGCCCAAGGGTTATTGTGAGCGACAGAGATCCCATTTTTACGGGAAATTTTTGGACGGAGTTATTTTCTTGTTTGGGTACTCAATTAGCTCATAGCTCATCTTATCATCCTCAATCTGATGGTCAAACTGAGATAGTAAATAAATGTTTGGAAGGATATCTTTGTTGTTTTGTATATGATAAACAAACACAATGGGTCAAGTGGTTACCTCTTGCTGAATGGTGGTATAACACTTCCTTCCATACTGCAGCAAAAATGACCCCATTTATGGCACTTTATGGATATCATGCACCATCCATCACATCATCTTTAAGGGAAAATTCGAAGGTTCAAGCAGTGGAAGATCGCATCGAGCATCAGCAAGAAGTTCTCCAACTCTTAAAGGATAACCTGAATTTGGCACAAAATCGAATGAAACAACAGGCAGATCAACATCGCAGCGAGAAAAGTTTTGATGTAGGAGATTGGGTATTTTTACGGCTACAACCATATAAACAAATGTCCCTCAAGCAAGCTAAGAAGGATAATAAATTATCGCCAAAGTACTATGGTCCTTACAAGGTGTTGCAAAAGATTGGTACTATGGCATACAAATTGGAGCTTCCTACTTCTTCACGAGTACATCCAATTTTCCATGTTTCATGCTTAAAGAAGGTTATCGGTGAAAATATTCCAATTCAAACAATATTACCAGAACTTGATGAGGAAGGAAAAATCATATTGGAACCTGAAGCAGTCACGGAAACAAGAACTCGACAACTATGGAATCGATCAATTTCAGAGTATCTCATCAAGTGGAAGAACTTACCCACTGAAGATTCTACATGGGAGGATGAGAATTTTATAAAGAAGCACCCAAAGCTACTCAAGTGTTTAGTACAACACTTTTTTTGAAGGAGAGGGGCATGTTAGGTCCCTATATTACTAGTATAGTCCCTTATTGTTGTTAGTTTAACCCCCTTATTGTTATTATTGTACCCTTGTAACCCCCATTTTATTATTATTGTGCCCTTAAATTATTATTGTTAGGTCGGCTAGGATTACATTGTGGCCCACTAGGATTACATTATGGCCCCATGGACTCCTATATATAAAAAGGAGGTTTTGTAAATTGTATCATCCAAGAATTGTTCATTTATGTAATGTATTGGAGGTTGCCCCCTCGAAGTGGCTTATTTCTAAGGCGTTGATATCACTTTTCTTCTATTTTTGGAGCTGGTTACACAACATTACATTGAATATAGTCATGTGATTTGGTGGAATTTACCATGACCAAGACATTAATGCCCCCACTAAATCAGGAAAATATTCTTCCTACTTTTAAGGAGGTGGTGTCATGATAAATGTTGATTGTCTTCATGATGAGCTGGCGGGCTAAACAACCTTGTCGAAGGCAAAAACTTCACCAAAATATTCATGTGATACTATTTAAGCTTTCCACATGTTTGGCTAACCTCCAATGAAGCATAAAAACTAAAAATTTCTACAAAAACTTGCTCATTGCAGAAATAGGGGAGTCAAGGCAATTTTGTAGCAAAATTTCATAGCAAATTGATTTCACCAATCTATGCCACCTCTTAGCCATATTTGCTTATTTGGAAATGTTTGTTGAGTCAAATGAGATAAATACAATTTTTTTCCCACCTTTATTTTTACTATATCCATGATTTTAAGCAAAAGGACACCTACAACAAGTTCGTAGCGAAATCTGGCCTTCAAGCCTGGGATATCTACGAAATTGCCTAATTGGCAGAAAACTCAAAAAATTTCCTTTCTTCTTTAAAATTTTGCCTATGGCTGTGTAATATGACAAGATGAAGCATGATAAGGAAAAATTGGTTTAAAACACCTCTTACCCTCCTCAAGAAGCAAAAAATATATTTTCAGCAAGTTCATCTACAAATAAAAATGGAGTTGTTGTTGTTGTTGTTTTTTTTTTAAATTAGGGCTAAGAAATGATATCCTATGTTTGGATTCTTGATAAACGGTAGGAGGTGTTTGTAAATAAGTTCATTCTAAATAAAAACCACTCTTTTTTTTTTTGAACACCATCTCCAGTTGTTCAGAATCTGCATTTGAAAAACATGTCTAAAATAGGAAAAAACACACTCTCAAAATAGAGCTCAAATACATCTTCAAATCTACCGATTTGTAGCACCTATAAGAAAAGTGAAAGAGGTTGATGTTCTTTAATATATCTTTGAAAATAATATCTATTAGGTTTTTATATTTTCCCAAAAACTGCTCTTGAAGTTGGCTACTCAAACAGTCAAAAAACACAGAAATCCCTTTGTATCTTCTGGTAAAATCTCATGCAACCAGCTTTGATGAAGTCCTCCGCACCACTAGGGTCTTCCATGACCAATTTTAAGTTCATAGGTTCATACTTGACCACTGAAAATCCCTTTTTGGTGTCTTATATTTTGTCATCTCCTCCAAAACAATGCTCCCTTCTTTGAAAGTTGACACCTGCAAAAAGTGTATATGATAGCTAGCTGTTTGTTGACACATGGTGGAAACTAACCTATGACAGTAGCTGGAGCTATAATCATGCACAAGTGAAAAGGTGGAAAAAGAAGCTAATAGGGATTGATAAGGTAAGTGATTAGACTCGAATACATGAAGGCTTAAATTATGAAAAAGGAAAATGTGGAAGTGATACAAAATGATGAGGTGGTGTGATGACCATGCATGAAACACATTTAATAATTATTTAAAACATGTAAACATGTGATGGAAACTTGACCTCTACCCTATCATAAGGTGACAACTCATCAATCTCTGAACCATTTTCAAAAAACACGAGTTCGTAGTGAATTTAGTTATAAAGTTGGAAGATTTGCTACGAACTTGTCATGTGAGTTCGTAGCAAAAATCACTTGTTTTGCACAGAATTCACTGCAGACTCAGGAAAAAATAGATAAGTGGTTAAAAACGAATTTTAAACCAATGCATGTAGACCTTTGGTAGATTTTTATGGATTTAACCCTAATTACATGACCAATGGACTATTCTAGACTTAGGATAATGAATAATTCATGAGTTTTCATCAATTTCATGAACCAATCTTATGAGACAAATGAAACCTAGGCTAATGAACCTATCAATCAAAATTTGAAATTTTTTTTGTGATAATAGTGGCTCCACTAGGGATGGTGTGCCCCTATGGTACAACAAAGAACTTGTAGTTCCAGTTCCTTACTTCAAAACATGAAATTTTTTGAAATGGATGAAGACTTCACCAAAATCTTATGGCCTTATCCTCAGGCTCAATCTTGTTGAAAACTGAAATCCAAGATTAATACTAAATATGTACATGCTGAAAGGATTCATAGAATACTTGAGCTTATTCACACACACTCCTACCTACCCTAACAACTGCAATCTTCATGCTTGATTCAAGCAACATGAAACCTCCAATAAAGTCAATCAATGAGCTAATCTGATACCTGATCTCCTTGAGTCTTCTTAAACCAAATGCTAAATGGATACTGTAATGACAAAGGAAACCAAAAATGGGTATGATTTTCACATTGAAAACATAATTAGAAAGTTGGATTATAGAACTCTTCCTGTAGTCAGTTATGGGATCATAGAATACATAGTTTGTTTGGTAATTCTCAAGACATTCTTCAATTTTGGACAACTCATATATGCTTCCTTTAGCAATGTAAGACTTTAGTTGTGCGCCATCAAACCCATTTTCAAAAACAAGACATTCCTCCTCAATCTCAAAAGAGAAAGGTAACACCACCTTCTCTTTGTATTTTGGCATGAAAAAGTTTTCAAAAAGCTGATATTGACCATGAAGACTATAAGATTGAATTTGATCTTCTAAAACTTCAATGTATATCTCAATGTTATTAGCAAATTCATCCAAAGGTTGAATCTTATCTTCTGAATTGCATTCAAATTAATTTATACAAGAATACAAGGTCGAAGAAAAATTTGCATCCACTTCCTCATAAGTCCAGTGGAGTCACCATGAAGCTATGAATTTTTGAATTCTTCAACAATGGAGTCGCCAAGGTAGAATGCAACCTTGAAAGATTCTAAGCTCCTGCTACCTCCAAGATTTCAGTATTTCTATTTGAGCACAAAATTCAGGAAATATGTCTTCAAACTCCTAGGAGATGCACCAAAATGTTATCACTAAGTTGGTACAGATGGGTTGCTCCACCAGACAACCTAGAGTAACTCTTTCAAACCAACTTCTGGTTGCAAATTAGCCTTTTCAACCTGAGAGGGTTCTCTTAGAGGTAAATATGATTTATTCAAATGAAATTAAATCAGATGGCTTACTGTGTAATATTTTTTTGAGTTTATTTGTATGCAGGTGAAAAATGTATAGGACTTACTACCATTGGGCTTATGGAGTCAGTGCTAAGAAACTCAGTGACAATGCTTCTTCTTGTAGAAGATGAGGCATATAGGTGTCTTAATGATAGGAAAACACACACAGATATACAATAGTCTAATTCTTGAAGTAAGTCAAAGCATGATGTACATGAATTTTGAGTAATCAAACATTAAAATATTGTAAGAAAAATAGCAAGATACATGGGATAATTACTAATGAAAACATCATATGAATATTAGGTGAAGACAAAACCAAAAACCACTGTATATTATTGTATATTAGTATTAGTGTAAAATAAAATCATTCCCCCCTCTCTATCCTTCATAATCCTTCCTATTAATAGGCTTTATTCACTTTACATTGGATCTGCCTACATGGATAGATCATCGAACTCCTTTCCTAACACCAATCTTAACAATAAGAAAAATACAAGGAAATAAAACTGGCATCTACTAATTTTATGACTTAGAGACCTAATAGGACTCTTACACTTATTTATTACATAAAATAACTGAAAATAATACATAATTACATCTAATATAGTCATGTTCTTCAGTGGAACTAACCATGACCAAGGCATTAATGCCCCCACTAAACTAGGAAACTAGTCTTCCTACTTTTAAGGATGTGGTGTCATGATAAATGTTGATTGTATTTATGAGGAGCTGGTGGGATGAAAAACCTTGTCAGAGACCAAAAATTCACCAAAATATTCCTCTGATACTCTTTAATATTTACACGGGGTTGGTTGACCTCCAACGAACCATCAAAACTCAGAATTTCTACAAAAACTTTCTCACTACAGAAACAGGGGAGTCAAGGAAATTTCGTAGCGAAATTTAGTAGAAAATTGATTTCACCAATATATGCCACTTTTCTAGCCATTTTTTATGATTTGGAAATGTTTTTTGAGTCAAATGAGCTAAATAAAAAAAATTTCTCACCTTGATTTTAACTATATCCATGATTTTAAACAAAAATACACATACAACAAGTTTGCAGCAAAATCTGGGCTTCAAGCCTAGGATTCGCTACGAAATTGCCTAATTGGTAGAAAAATCAAAAATTTTCCTTTCTTCTTCAATTTTTTTCCTATTGTTGTGCCATATGATAAGATGAAGCATGATAAGGCAAACTTGGTTTAAAATACCTCTTACCCTCCTCAAGAAGTAGCATTTTCTGAAAAATAGGGCTTAGAAATGATCTCCTATAGCTGGATCCTTGATAGTTGTTGTAAATTGGGAGGAGTTTTTTGTAAATCGGTTCGTTCTAAAGAAAAACCTCTCTTTGTTTTTTTAAAAACATCTCCAACTGTCCAGAATCCACATTTGAAAAACATGTCTAAAACAAGAAAAAACACACTCTGAAAATAGAGCTCAAAGACATCTTCTAATATCCCAATTTGTAGAACCCGTGAGAAAAGTGAAAGAGGTTAATTTTCTTTGATATGAGTTTGAAAATAACCTCTATCATATTTTTAGAATCCATATTTTTTTACCCAGAAACTTCTCTTGACGTTGACTGCTCAAACAATCAAAAAACACAAAATCCCTTTGTATCTTCTGGTAAAATCTCATGCAACAAGCTTTGATGAATTCCTCTACAATAGTAGCGTCTTCCATGACCAATTTTAGGTCCATAGGTTCATACTTGACCACTGAACCTGCCTTTTTGGTGTTCTTATATGTTGCCATCTCCTCCAAAACAATGTTTCCTTCTCTGAAAGTTGACACCTGCAAAAAGTACATGTGACATCAAGTTGTTTATTGACACATGGTGGAAACTAACCTATGACAATAGCTAAAGCTATATTCATGAAAAAGGTAAAGGTGGCAGAAGTAGTTGATAGGGATTAACAAGGTAAGTGATTAGGCTCGAATGCATGAAGGCTTAAATTATGAAAAAAGGAAAAAGTGGAAGTGAGACAAAATGATGAGGTCGTGTGATGACCATGCATGACACGCAATTAATAATGATTTAAAACAGGTAAAAATGTGATGGAAACTTGACCTATACCCTCTCATAAGGTGACAACTCGTCAATCTCTACACCATTTTCAAAAACATGAGTTTGTAGCGAATTCAATTATAAAGTTGGTAGATTTACTATGAAGTTGTCAAGTGATTTCGTAGCAAAAATCACTTGTTTTGCATAGAATTTACTACAGACTCAGGAAAAAATAGATAGGTGGCTAAATTTTTTTTTTAAACCAATGCATGTAGACCTTTGGTAGATTGTGATATTCCTAAATTAGCTGCAGCTAATAGGAATATTAATTTTTCCTTGTTTATTTTGCATTTCATGATTGATGAATAAATTGTAAAGGAGGACATGTAAAACTCCTAAAAACCAAGAATAAATCAATGCCTATGTGAACAGAGAAATATTTGGGCTATGTAAATAAACTCCTGCAGGTATGAATGGGTTTAAATCACAAGACTGGGTCAACTTTGACCAAGTCAACAATACAGTCTAGATGCATTGAACCTCCTTGAGGGACAGCACAGTTCTAGAAGGAGAATCTAAATGTGAAAGGAGATAAAATAATGAAGTGGTTTATGGTTTTGCAAGACTTCTATCTTATAAAAGGAGGAGGAGAGCAATAAGAGAGGGTTGTTGAAGATTATTATTTCTAAAGGTATTGTCTGCTTAGACATCCCTTGTTGGGTCTTCCTGTTCAGGAATCCCACCTCCTTCCTTGAGCAGCTCTTGGAGGAGACTTGTGCTATCTTTTCCACATCAGGCTTTTAGGCCAAGCTTCACCTTACACCTACAATGCTGCTCCTGTTGAGGGTTGAGATTTCCTTGTGAGTTGCAGCAGTGGAAGACACTAGATCTGCTCAGATCTAGCTTATACTAGTGGCTCTTCTCAGTGAGTGTGTCTTTTAATCTCCTAGAAGAGTTCATTAGCTGATTGTACTTAATATCTACATCTTGGCATCAGGCCAAATCATTCTCAGAGGCTAAAATGCATTTTCTCTCCCTGGACTGCGTTATTTGCAAAGGAGACATTGCAGGGTGTTTTGTTTGCATTTTGGAGGAGAGATCTCCAGTGTTAGGAATCTTCCTCTCACTGTGGTGATCCATGGATTGGCCAAACAATCCATGTATGTTTTATATATGATCTACTGTACCATTTTATTATTCATAAATTTCTGAATCATTTTGCAGATCTGTAACCTTAGATCTCAGATCTACTCCTGTACATTCATGATTTGAACAAAACCCCAAGGGGAATGTATAGATCCACATTTATTATACACAGATATGTATTAGATATAAAGTTTTATGTAAATATATGCTCTAGATCTGAAGATTAATATACTTCTGCTTCAGCCACTAAAAATAACGTTGTCATGGTTATACAGTCTTTTCTCATGGTTGTAGCACCTCGTTTTTTAGGGTTTTTCCTGCATTGTCTCATTCTTTCTCTTGTAAAATGTATGGGATGTAATGCACATCTGATTTGCTGTTTTAAATCTGATTTTTGAACCTCCATATCAGCCTCCTAATTTTCTTTAGTGGATCTGCGTTATTTCTGAAGCAGTCCTTTTCATAGAGTTGCAGCCCCTCTCTTTGGGTGATTTTCAGCTAGACTAGTTTGTGGGAGATCTATTTAACCCACCTAGTATGATTTGTTTTTCCTCTCCTTTTGGATTTAGATATTAGCTTAGTTTATCTAAGGGATCCAATAGATTCAAACTCATTTCTATGCACAATATTCTCAGAAGTGCGTTATTTCAGCAGGTTTTCTGAGCTGTTCCAGATTTGGAATACTACAGTGGTATCAAAGCAAGATATTTGGCTCAGCCTATGGGATTCAAGCCAAAGTGATGAAAGGAAAGTATCAAGGTCAAAATTATGGATAGGATGAGGTTTCTCTCATCATTTTTCAGATATAATAAGAAATAAGAAGAAGAAGAGAGAAAGAGCAGTGAAATTCCTAGGAAATTTCAAGAGCACGAAGATATTTCGATCATATCTGTAAGATATATACATGAGGAAAATTCTGTATCCTCATCTTATGGATATTTTCACTTAGCCATATCAAAAAATCTTCAGTGTTCTATTTGTTATTTCTTTATGAAGAGGAAGAAAGGAGGTGTACCTGATAAGGAGACTCTTAGAGAGTATTTGCAGGAGTATGAAGATCAATCCAAGGTGTTGAGAGACAAATTGAACTTCCAAGGGTTCTGTAAGATAAAGGAAAGCAAAGGCACAAAGAAGGAGCAACATGGTATGGGTAGATTCTATCTATCTACCTTTTACGGTTCACCTAAATGTCCATCTAGGGTTTGGGTGGAGGAGCTAGACAACTTTGTGCAACAGCACCAAGTTTCAGAGATTGAAGCCATCAAAGTAGCAGTGCTACCTTTTGAAGGTAAAGCATATGCTTGGTGGTTGTTTGAGTCTTTTTCCTTAAAGAATTAAAATACACCTACTTATGCAAGGTTCACTACAAGATTGATAGAGAATTTTGATGAAGCTCCATGTGTAACATCTTCTGTTGACACTATTAAACCATATCAAACCAATATTTTCAATGAGTTGGGAGGCTCTATGAATCCTACTCCATTTCTGAAGA
This sequence comes from Pinus albicaulis, assembly GCA_034641835.2. Classification (NCBI taxonomy): domain Eukaryota; kingdom Viridiplantae; phylum Streptophyta; class Pinopsida; order Pinales; family Pinaceae; genus Pinus; species Pinus albicaulis. The sequence continues at coordinate 754,895,092 of CM076584.1, read as the reverse complement.
CCATGGAAGAAGGTGTAAGTTTTCTTGATGAATTTAAAATGGCAAGATCTCATTTGGATGGAGGTTTCTCTTCTCAAAGGGAAATCATGAAGACTCCTCCTTCACTAGTTGACCAAGATCTAAGATCTCTTGTTGATGATGAGGCAATTTTAGTTATTGGAGAAGAGAAAGGGAAGGCAGGAGATAATGCAATCATGACAATGGCACTTCAAGCACCTCATGAAGAGGATAATGGAGCACTTTCTCCAAGAAAATAAACTCTTGCATACATGCAAGGAGTTCCACAAGGTCTCACACCTAGAGCTCTTGGTATAACATATGAGCAGCATGTACCATCATTTTCAAATGATGAAATATTGAAGATAGAAGAAGGAAAAAAGGAAGAAGGGCATCTCAAGAAGGAGAGAAAGGATCCTTCTCTGTTTCAAATCTTGGAAGCACAAGGGAGGCAAGAGGACCTATGCAGTAAAGGTAGAGGAAAATCTGTCTACCTACATCCACATTTTACTCTATGACTTGACACCTCTTTGAAAGGAGGTACTTTACCAGGAGCACCCCTTGATGGGAGGAAATCTAAAGTGTTCTCTCAACTATGGATAGAATATGCATACTTGGCTAAGGAAGGAGCCTTGGGAGAAGCTAGTACAGTGCAGAGAATCTCTCATGAATTCAGAAGAGAGATGAGCAATTTCCTGAAGGGGGCATTGCTCACTCCCACTCAGATATCTGCGCTGAGAGAGGAGAAATCAGAGATCTATGATGGCATGAGCATGAGGACACATGGAAAATCCATATATTTGAGGAAGCCCATGATCTCTTCATTCACAAAGAATATTTCTAAAGATGGCAAGGCAATCCTAACCCTCTTGTATCTATGGGCTAAAATGAGGAAGTTTTGGAAGAAAAGGACTTTCTGAGGGGAAGTTGATTTCCATATGCTTCAATCTTGTATTGAGCAAGATCAGCTACAAATGGGGCAGCAAAGGGGAGATTATGATGCTCCAACATGTGATTTTGATATCAAGGATGTCAAAGATGGGAGCCATGAGAAGACAGGGGCTGCATTTCAGACCTCTATAGCGCTGTCATTATTGGAGAGCTTGGATCCTTATTGGGGTCCCCAAATCATGATGGAATACTCCAAGTACATTTTCACATGTGGGGTTCTTGATGGGGAAGTAGTGGATGAAAGGTTCTAGGTGGTTGATGGAGTCATCTATTTCTATAATCTTATTCTTTTGGTTAGTGACTTCAATCTCAAGGAGAGACTCCTAGATACAACCTATGAGGTCCTGCTTTCCAAACCCACTGGTTTCATTAGAGCATATCATACTCTCTTGGGTGGATTCATATGGGAACGTTTCAAAGAAGAGGTGCACTCTCATATGAATATGTGCATGGATTACTTGGTAGAGGAGGAGGAATATAGCTCTTGGGAATAGCCATTAGTCACATCTCCTTACTCATTGAGTGTAAGAGGGAACTCATCCATGAGTTACCCCATTGATGTAAAACAAGTTTATAGAGGGACTTGTCTTTCTGAATGTTATCATGTATCTCCTATATGCTTATATTTTTCTAACACTCATTTGCAGAACATTGCTCCAAAATGGGGCACTATTTATGATGGGTTTCATGGGCTAATCAAGGCCATGAACTATGTTGATGTAGGTCATTCCTTAGAGGATCGTGGCAAGCTATTATATTCCTCATGGTGTAATTATTTTACACCAACTATGATGCATTCTCTCCAAGCATTCAGAAGGGATGAGGCAACAAACAAGTGTTGGGGAAGGCACTTGCCATATTCTATTCTATGGTAGTTAAGGATAAAACTATGCTGGTTGCACATGAGGGAACACATTACTTCTCATTTATCATACATGGCAGCTAGCATTATTCTAATCATGATCCCAAAAGCTGAATATGTCCTTATCTTTATCGAGGGCATGGTTGGAGGAGAGGCACACTTGTTGGATGTGCCCTTGGGGAAAGGAGTTTCCCATTATTTTTTCATTTCATGCTTCAGTGGGAGCATGAGATTTTGTATGGCCACTATGATAGATCACTCGTCTCTTTGTAGAGTGATCCATATGTTTGTTGGGGACATGCCTCTCAGGATGTGTATAAAGGCCAAATTTTGAAAGCTTTAAATCTAGGAGAAAACAGTGACACTGTCAATCTAAGTGATGATCAACCAACCCTTCTGTTCGGTCCAAAGATAGAAGGGAAGTTTCAGGAAGGGGTAGTACCTCCTTTTTATATCAGCCTCAATATCCATGACAAGATCCTTCACAATACAATGCATTACTTTGGGGCATCACACAAACTAATGCCTAAGGTAGTTATGGAGAAGTTAGGCCTAGAGATAACCCGACCTTATAAGGATTTGTATTCATTTGACTCTAGCAGAGTAAAGTGGCTTGGCCTAATCAAAGATCTTTGTGTGAACTTGACCCAGATTCTAGCCAAATGCATGGTTATGGACGTTGTAGTGGCAGATGTGCCACCTAAGTATGGCATGTTACTTTCAAGGTCATGGGGAGCCAAGATGCAAGGTACAATGCAAATGGATGGTTCATATACCACAATCCCTGTCTTTTTCCAGCTTAGGAGACTGTATAGAGAGGCACAAATGAAGTTCATGGTTAGCAGCCCTGAAAAACTTGAAAATTCACCTCTGTACTCTGTACATATAGATCTGGACTCCTTTATCCTTTGCAATGATGAATCCATAGATGAGCCAAAGCTGGAAGGCAGAGATGCAAGCAATAGAGTAGAACCCATGGATTTTAACATAATGGCCACTCTATATATAGAGGAAAAAGAAGAAGAAACCTATGGATAGTGCACTTAATCAGAAACGCAGAGCGAGCAAGAACAAGAATACAAAGAGCTGAATAGTCATTTCTTTGAACTCCACACACATCATGAAGAACAAAACACTCCACAGCACGGTGCAGACCCCATATTACGACATAATAGTGAAACCAACATTAGGGAGGAAAATGATGATAAACCTGAAAATGATGCCTTATGGAGAATGAATTTCAATGGGTCTTTCACTAGAAAGAATGCAAGAGCCGGAATGTGGTTACATAACACTAGGAGTGACTATGCTGAGAGTCATGCCTTCAATATAGACTTTAAATGTACAAAAAATATCGCAGAGTATGAGGATCTCATCCTAGGTTTGAATCTATTGAAAAAACTAGGAGAATGAAGGATAGCAGTACACGGAGACTCTGAGTTAATAATCATAAAACAAGTGAACGGAGAATACACAGTGAAGCACCCTAGATTGAGAGCGTACATGAATGATGCTATGGATTTACTAAAAAAATTTGTAAAGTATGAACATGTGTTTGTTCCTAGGAGTCAGAACATACTTGCAAATGGATTAGCCTGCGTTGCTAGTTCATATCATAAAGCACCTAGTGACAAACAAATCATCATTCAAACGAAATATAGACCTGCAGTGCCAGATAATGATAAATTGGCAGGTCTTTGAGGGTGAAAAGAAGATAGAGGATTTCCTAATTGGCAAGAATGGGTTTAAATTCTATGATTCAGACTCTAAATCCGATGAAAGCTGCCTGAGTGAAGAGCCCCCCGATGAAGAAAAATCACCCCATAACGTAGAAATAAAAATGTTAACTGAACAACTTGGAAATCCAATCGAAGAGTATAATAATGCAGAAAAAGAGGAAATAGAGGTGTTTCAGTCAAAAGATAAGAATATACCCAGAGGACTGGCACCTTTAGAGGACCTTTTTGATTTTAACGACATGGCTAAAAAACCCACTATAGAACACTCAGACTCCGATGTCGAGGAATGCAACATAGGCAATGAGGATAAGCCTAAGTTGATAAAGTTGGCTAAGTCCTTTCTCGCAGCCATGAAAAAGAAATATATTGACTTATTTAAAGAGTTCATCGATGTGTTTGCTTGGAGCTACGAGGACTTAAAAGCCTATGATACGACGATTATCCAGCACAAGATCCCTTTGAAAGAAAACCAAAAACCCTTTAGACAGAAACTTCGCAGGATTAACCCGAAACAACTGCCTCTAGTTGAAAAGGAAATCAAGAAGATGTACGAGGCAGGAATTATAGTGCCTGTGAGGTTCTCCGATTGGATTTCCAACCTTGTAGCTGTGAGAAAGAAGAAAGGTTAGATTAGACTGTGCATCGATTTCAGAAACCTTAACAGAGCTTCACTTAAAGACAATTACCCCTTACCAAAGATGGAACACATCCTACAGAGGGTAGTTGGCTAAAAAAGGATCTCCCCGTTAGACGATTTTTCAGGCTATAACCAAGTTTTAGTACTCCCAGCAGACCAACTCAAGACATCTTTCACCACTCCGTGGGGCACTTTTATGTACCTTAAAATGCCTTTTGGACTGATGAACGCTGGTGCGACCTTCCAATGAGCAATGGACATAGCTTTTTAAGAGGAAATAGGGCACTTCATTGTCATCTATCTGGATGACATAACATTCTATTCCAAGACTGATGAGGAGCACCTAAAACATCTGAGAATAGTTTTTGAAAAATGTCAAATTTTCGGTCTATCTTTAAATCCCAAGAAGACTGTGTTCAGGCTTCAAGAAGGTAAGCTTCTTGGCCATATTATATCAGAGAAGGGAATCAAGATAAACCCGCAAAGAGTTGAGGGAATATTGCAGATTACCCACCTGAGAAACATAAAAGAGTTACAGTCCTTTATTAGGAAATTTAACTTCTTAAGGAGGTTTATTCCCAACTTAGCTGAGCACCTCAGGGATATGACAAACATGGTGAAAAATGGTGTAGGGGTTAAGTGGACTGTAGAGGCTAAAAAATCTTTTGAATTAGTTAAACCTGCACTCACCCGGGCACCTGTCTTAATCAGCCCTGACTTTTCAAAGGACTTCCTTATATTCTCCTTTGCCTCCAAGCATATAGTGGCTGCAGTTCTACTGCAGAAAAATCTAGAGGGGTAGGAACAACCCATTGCTTTCTTTAGCAAAGCTCTGAGGGATGAACCCTTGAAATATAACATAATGGAAAAATAGGCCTATGCCTTGTTAAAGGCCTTGAAAGACTTTAGGGAGTATATTCTGCATTCTCACATCATTGCCTATGTGCCAAACATAGTGGTTAAAGACATTTTGTCCCAAGACCCGGATGGAGAGAGGGGCAAATGGATTGTTGTAATATTAGAGTATGACCTAGAAATAAAACCCACAAAACTTATCAAAGGTCAGGGCTTAGCTCAACTAATCGTTAAATCTAACTTGCAAGCCCTTTACATAAACATGGTGGATGCCTTGGATGAACATGAAGGATTTCTCGATCCCACTGTTGAAGAACAATTTCAAAACTCTCCTTGGTATTCTGATATCTTGTTTGTTCTCACAAACCTCAATGCCCCTCCTAATTTATCAAACACTAAGGCTAGATTCCTAAAGTTAAAATCCAGAAACTATTGCATACTAAATGAATGTTTATACTAGAAAAATGCAAATGGTTTGCTACTTAAATGTCTACCTGAAACTAAAGTAGAAAGGGTTAAACTGGAGTTCCATGTAGGAGAGTGTGGAGGCCATTTAAACTGGAAAGCCACTACTAAAAAAATAATCAGAGCTGGCTATTACTGGCCTACACTTTTCAATGACATCCACAAAATGATAATTTCCTACCATAAGTGCCAGATTTTTTAGGGCAAAAGAAATCTCCTCCCTTTACCATTGCAACCTATTACTGTTGAGGCTCCCTTTCAACAATGGGGCCTAGATTTCATAGGAGAAATACACCCTTCTTCTTTTGCACAACACAAGTAGATCCTTACAGCCACAGAATACTTCACAAAATGGATAGAGGCCATACCTTCTAGGAATGCCACAGATTCTGTTATCATTAAGTTCCTAGAAGACCACATCCTCTCTAGGTTTGGTTGCCCTAAAAAGATAATCACTGATAATGTTGTTGCTTTTGGATCCAAGAAAATGATAGATTTTTGTCACAGGTATCAGATAGCACTCGATCATTCAACTGCTTATTACCCACAAGGTAATGGGTTAGATGAATCATCAAACAAAAGCTTGGTGACCATCTTCAAAAAGCTACTTGAAGAGAATAAGAAATCATGGCATAAAAAGTTAGTGCATGCTTTGTGGGCTGACATGCTAACAACAAAGAAATCCATCAGAATGTCACCATATCAGCTTGTTTATGGAACAAAGGTAGTTTTTCCTACCAGCCTAGTGCTACCAGTGATTAAACTAGGCCAAGAGATCTAGACAGAAGAGGACAGCATGGTAAGGAGGATAAATCAAAAAATTCATCTCCAACAAACAAGAGAAGAAGTCTACAACAGAGCTCTGAAAGTGCAGGAAAATATAAAGAATTTGTTTGATAAAAGAACAAAGGCTTTTGACTTCAAAATTAGAGATAAGGTTCTAAAGTGGGACTCTAGGAGAGAAGACAAAGGAAAGCATGGCAAATTTGACAGTTTGTGGCAGGGTTCTTACATCATCCAATCCACCATTGGTCCAAATGCCTTTTTTCTGCAAGATCTAGAGGATACAGATTTTTTTGGGGGTCCTGTCAATTGCAGGATGCTCAAGCATTACTACTACTGATTACCAGTTTACAGTTTTCATTTCCATTGTAAATACCATTGATGTGTTTTCTTTTCAAATAAAAAGAGAAAAATGTCTCAAAAAGAGAGAAAGAGAGGTTTAGACTTGCTCAAAACTTGAACCTCTAGAGTGCAAGAGATTGGCTCTAGCATGATCAAAACCTGAGCCAAAGGAAGTAAAGAAGCTGGTTCTAATATGCTCAAAATCTGAACTAGCAAAGAAGAAAGAAGAATCAACTCTAACAAGCCCAAAACTAGAGCTGAAATGAATAAGAGAAAGTGACTCTAACAAGCTCAGAAATTGAGTCACAAAGAAAATAAGGATGCTTCAAAGTTTCAAAAATTTCAGGCCTTCAAGATTTTGTTTTAAAGTTTCTGCAATTTCAGTTCATGTACAGCTGTCTTTATGCCATGGATCCACAGCAAACCAAACTGTCTAATCCTGGTTTGACTGTTTTTAAATTTATGTTGTAGAATGTAGAGAAAGAAATCTGCTAGACAGCTTAATCCTAGCAAATATTAGTGTAGGTAGAGAAACTATGAGACCAACTATTTAATATTGTCTCACAGAGGAATAAGGGTAGAATTAGACAAGTTTGTTTTCTGCTTTCAATAAAAAATGATGAAGAAGGTCTGTAAATTCAAATGCACCTTGAAGAAAAAATGTTAGGACTGTAGGATGGGTAGGTAGATTGTTTGGGGAATGTTTTCTGCTGATTAATATCCATCATGTGTGTAACAGCTGAATCAAAGAAGAAATATGGTTCAAAGATCAGGCATCTGGCCTACCTCCCAAAGAATATTTCTGAAGTTCTTGACATCTTCAAGAAGATGCCATCCCCATGTGGAGCCACTGTTAGCCACCTATAAATATATTGGCAAGCAAACAGGTGGCTAAATATTTTTCTGAGCCTTCAAGAGATACATTTCCTCTGAAAATATATCATTCTTGAAGCCTCTGTTTGCCCTTTACCTTTGATAAGATCTTCACTGCTGTTTCCATCAAGAAATCCTCACTGTCTGTGAAAAAAATCATGCTCGGAAAGCCTCCATTTGCCCCTTTGTATCCCTACAAAATTCCCCACTTTAACCCCTTTTATCCCTTTTCAAAGTTTCCCCTTTAACCCCCAAAATCCCTTCCTAACTCTTATAAACCACCAAATTACCCTTTAAATATCATATGAGCCCCTTCATTTGATTTTAAAACCCCTCTTTCCCCCTACCAAAACCTCATTTTAGCCTTGAAAAACATTGTTTTTAGGCCTAAAAACCCACTTTTTATCATATAACAGGCTTAGCCCCTTTCTGCCCAGCCCTTAACCACTCCATGGAACTAGGCGCTAAGACCAAGTGCTAAACCATACAGTGCTTATCAGAATCAGAAGTTGGAATGGAGAATGTTTTCTGTGTTAAATGAAAAGTTTTGATGCGATAGTGTTTTGGTCTATCTACCGCGGGTTGGAACTCAACTGTCAATCTCCTTAAATGATCCAATGGCCAGTGCTAATCGTGTTCACCACCCATCGCAATCTAAAGTTTGTGCAAGCATGTTTTCTTTTGTCAAGTGAAATTCTTCGATGCGATGCGGTTCTGTTCTACTGGCCTGAGCTACAATATTAGCCGTTGATCTATAAATATCTAACGATCCACGCTAAACTCATTGCGCCCTGCCTCGTCCCTCCATTACATATCCAATTCAATCTTGGTCGTTGAATCCACAAGAACCAACGGCCAGGATTGGCTCTCTCACTGCCCCGTGTCCTCGATTGGCCACCCTCTGATCCAATCGCGACTGTCGATCTTCCGCTGATCTGACAGCCTATATGCAATCGCAACATCATTCCATTAGAGATTTTTGCCCTTGCCTTCTCCTATTGCGATTTTATCATAGTTGTCCATCTTTCTTGATCTGACGGTCCACCTTTCTCCTGCTCATTCGTTTAGCCCTTTTGTCTTCGCCTCATTTTTAAATCTCCAACATTGATCCTCTAGGATCCAACGGCTAGGATTCTCCCCGCCCATTAACCGACCCCTCCATTATTGCTCGCCCTATTCAGATCTCAGTCGTTCATTCCGTAGATCAGACGGCCTGCATTGAAACCACCTTCGGCTTGTCCCCACCTTACCCATTATGCATCTCCCTATATCGCACTCCATCCATCACCGTCAGATCTCATAGTCCCAAATCTAACGACCCACATCCATACCGTGTTTTTTCTTCGTCTAAGCTTTAACAGTTTAAAATCACGCGATATGGGTGGTTTTATTTTTCCACGTGTTGGGCAGCAGACCATATCACATGATTTTGGGAATATTCCAAAATTATTCTTTAGCAATGCGAAAACAGTGGTTTTCCTTCTAAAAACCACTTCCCCACTTCTGTTCCAAAGGCCCATCTACAGATCTCGATTGTTAATCTGTATAGATCAACGGTCCTCATTACATCGCGCATTTCATTCATATGTTTCCATTGGACTTCCATAGCATTTCATCGGGTCATTTCAGCCATTGATCTCCTCCTGAGATCTAACGGTCCATAGTAAATCACCCTTCGCCCATGCCAAGTCCCACCATTCATGGCCCATTTTCACTGCATTTTCATCATTTCCCTTTGTATTTTGACAAAGTGTAACTTTTAATGTTTTACATTAAAATTCATGCGTTCTCCGCCTAACCTTCTTAAGCCATTCTATCAGTTAATCACTGTCGCCGATCGCCTCCGTCTAATCTGATCGGACGGTCCACAACCGTTCCTCCACCAAACCTCCATAAGATTAGATTATCACCATTTCACTACATTTTTCAGTCGTTTTCCATTGCATCCACCACATCCGTCATTGCTGCGCTGCCATTCCCACCATCTTCCACAGCATCCTTCCTCCTTCCAGCATGGATTTCTTAACATTATTTGTGTGTTTTTGCAGGGCTACAGATGGTGAGAATCGTTCTTTTCTACAGAGTCACTGTTAGTGACATAGTAGCGATGATGAAGTTTTATCAGAGCCAGAGATTACAGGGAAGACTCCTGAGTGAGTTTTAAATGCATATTTTATCCAAATAAAAGGTATTAACTCCGTTGAAGACCTCCAACACCATTAAACCTGCAAATTCACAGACAGAGATAGTCAAAGAAGCGGCAAAGAGTATCAGTGAAGGATTAAAGAGTTTTAAAGCATGTTATTGAATATTTTAAGCTCTAATTCAATGTTTAAAGGGCGAATGTACCATATGGAAGACCTTGTGATTAACACAGAAGGCCTAATGAGGCCTAAAGCACAGAAAACAATATTATCAGTTTCTCACATCAGCAGAAGGTTCTTTCCCGTGAAAGGACAAGCTCCCATACTGTTTTGTATTCTACAACGAGCTCTGGAGAAGATCTACACCCTGACAGAAAGTCCTAAGGTTGCTAGAGCATTTTTTATGTAGTATGGAAAACCTAAAGTCATTTATCTGACTTTTTCCTTATCACCAGAGTACTATAGAAGTACTACAGCCGAAAGTACATCAAAGAACATACCCACAAAGTTAATATCAGCCTGTCGAAGACCACTCTTTCACCCAAAGAGTACTAAAAATAAATGCATGGATATTAAGACAGAATGGGCCTCGAGCCACTCTTCTTCCTCTGTTTTAATGTTTCATTAAAAGTTATATGTAACTCCTCTGCCTCTCTTTCAGCTATAAGAACTCAAGAAAAACACATTGTAAAGGTTGTTGATTGTTGATCGGATATCTGTGAATTGTAAGTTGTTTCTCTTGAGATATAGTCTTGTGTGTAAAGTTGTAAAATATGATGAGGAGATGATTTTAGACTGAATATCAAGTTGTTGGACAATGTTGTATATGACTGGTGTTGCTCTTTAATATGACAAGCACATTTCTTTGGATCCTGATTTAAAGCAACGGTGATGTGTTTCTGCCTTTGTCTTTGTTTTCCTTCTGTAATTCATTACATTTCATTTCTCTGGTAAGAATCAGAAATCTGGCTTAGGATATACCCTCGCATGGTACCCTAATGCTCCTGCTCTTCTTATCTTAGATGTTTTCTACTGATTGTGTTATCTGAGAACTAATTCAAGATAATTTAACCAGTGTAGCAGTTGTTTTTCACTGCTAACTGATGTATGAATTTATGAATATGTTCTTAGATGTTCTTGACTGGTTTTAATGGAAAGAATTGGGATACTGCGAGTTTAGAATTTTGATTCTATCTCACTAGGGTATTTTTCAATCAATTTAACCTTTCTAAGTTCCCTTAAGCTGAATGCCGAAGCATTGAAAGTTCAAAGCCTTTCTTTGATCTCAGGTTTCACCTTTGTGTTTAAATATTAAGTGTTTATTGTTTTATGAATAGTTAGCCTTTTATGAGTTGGATCATAGGTTTTTAATGGCATGCCCTATCCCTAGATCTGCTTCCTAAGTGGTCACCTCGGAGGTTTCCTTGTCATCCACCTTCATTCCTTATCATTTCATACCACACTATCATCTTTAAGATCCTCTGTTTTAGATGACTAGCCTAATTGAAAGCCTTGGATACTGAATAGCAAGTAAACCTTTTTATGACTCCATTGCCTAATGGTCTCGAGTGTTCTCTGAAATATATTTCCTTTGTCTAAAATCCTCTTTTCTCACCCTTTTTCTTATATTGGACCCTTCGTTCATGTTTCCCAACAACCAAATAAACAAAAAAAACAAAACAAACCTTGTGCCTTATAACTAGCCTAATACCTTGAAACTGAACTTCAAAGACATATACCTTTGCCTTATAGAGAGATCCCTCTCTGGACACAGGAAGGCTAGATCCTGAGGTCCCAAAGCGGTTTTGATCTTGTCTTCTCTTTTGGTATTTCCAAACTTTCCAAAACATAGGAACCCCAACATAATGGTGACTCCACTGGGGAACTTTTAGTAAAACACGCCTTTAAAAACTTCTAAGAAACTCAAAAAAGACCATAGTAGCCTTATTTTGGTGGTTAATCACTATGGTGGATAGTAACCTTCTTGAAACATTCTAAACCTTCCACCTGGTAACTCCACAGTTCCTTAATGATTAAAGAATCCACTGGTGATCAGTAGGCCTACTGATTATCTTGGTTTTCACAAGACTCCACTAGGAGACCAGAGTTCATAACAACATTAGCCATATTAGAAGTAACAAGTAGGATTAAGCTTCTTTATCTGAACACAAACATACTGGCTTCAAGAACCATTCATACTAGAGCTTATCCTAACCCAAAACCACCGGAAATAGTTGACAACCCTCAGAGAATTCTTAGGAAATCTCCTACCCCTAGAAAGCCAACTATTTCCAGACACATCCATAGAGCTAGCTCTGCACCAGAAAACTTTACAGCTCTATCAAACACTCATTTTGACTTAGACTTACCAAGCAGTTTACCAAGAACTAAGTCATTCAGTGCCCTAGACCAGTCCGACCTCGAGCTTCCTGGTTCACCATCTCACAGTGGTCAACACATTAGGGATGGAGAGACCACTCCATCTACACCTCTGGATATTCATTTCATTCAAAACTTGGGGCTCCATCACCCTAAATTATCTCAACAGAGTGTTGCTGGTCCTAGTATTCCTGTCATCCACATACCTGTTTCTCAAGCCAATCCTTTACCTTCTCAGAACATCATCATGGCAGCTTGGTATGCACCCTTGGTATTACCACAGCCTCTAGTGCCTTTACCCAACAATTATCAATCAAAAATCCCACATTTCACTACAAAGGAGTCTACCACAGCTCAACATAATGTAGATAGGATGGAAGATTCCTTTGATTATATGGAGATAGATGATGAGACAGTCAAGATGAGAATATTTTCCCAGAGTTTAGGAGGAGATGTGAAGAAGTGGTTTAAAGGCCTGCCTCCTAATAGTATCCATGATCTTCCCTCTTTATATCGAACCTTCATAATCAAATGGGAAGTCAAGACCAACCCTCTCCAAATCTTAGCAGAATACAAGAACCTTAAAAGAAATGTAGGAGAGAGTGTCCATGACTATTCTACAAGGTTTAACAATGTTTACAACGCTCTTCCTCCACTTATGAAACCTCCCCAAGGAATGGATTTAGTGAAATATCCTGAAGGCTTTGATGCTGATATGGCCTACCAGCTTAGGGAGAGAGATTACAACACATTGGAAGATATGCAAAAAGGAGCAGTGAGTGTAGAAGCTAACCTGATTGAAAAGAGAGCCAGAATGAGGTCTGAGAAAAAGGTAACATATAGGGATGACACATCAACTTCCACATCCGATCCCAAGTATGACAGTCTAGCCAAAACCATGGAGAGACTAGGAAAAATGGTGGAAAATTTGACTGTCCAAGTCAGCAACCAGAATAGAAACCAAAATCATAACCAGAACGAGAACTTTATGAGAAATAACCCTCCTAACAGACAAAGAGACTCTAATCAACAATTCATACCCCCATTTCAAGAGAACTTCCTTGATGAGGATGAGGGGATAATAGAAGAGTCTGAGGGAACCACAATAAACATGGTATAAATAGAAAACTCAATCCACAACTCTTCCACAGAAGACAATCAGACCTCACACGCACATTGGGATGAGGAAAGGTTAGAATCTGAGGATTACAGACTAGGATTTGAAAATGCCATCATGCAAGTTAGAGAACAGTTTGAACTTAGAATCAAGAAGAGCTTAGACACTTCCAAACAAAAAGCTTCTAAGATTACCATTAAGAAAAGCCCTGAGAAAACTCCTAAGGTGATTGCTAAAAGAAACAAACAGTAGCTGAGAGTTCTGGGAAGAACAAAGAAAAATACAGCCAAAATACTGATAAACAAAGTCAACAAACTAGCAGCACTAGCGCTGTAGCTAATGCTCCTGATAAAACATCTGCAAACACTATACATAGTGAGAATTAGCACACTGATTCTGCCATTAAAATAGTGGCTAAACAAATAGAGTTTAGTCTTACAAAGAGTCAATCTCCATTCAATTTGGAGAGTGAGATTGCTAAAATTAAAATTTTTGTCCCACTCTCTAAGTTGGCCACTTAGGATGTGTATAAAGGCCAAATTTTCAAAGCTTTAAATCTAGGAGAAAACAGTGACACTGTCAATCTAAGTGGTGATCAACCAGCCCTTCTGTTCGGTCCAAAGATAGAAGGGAAGTTTCAAGAAGGGGTAGTACCTCCTTTTTATATCAGCCTCAATATCCATGACAAGATCCTTCACAATGCAATGCATGACTCTGGGGCGTCACACAACCTAATGCCTAAGGTAGTTATGGAGAAGTTAGGCCTAGAGATAACTCGACCTTATAAGGATTTGTATTCATTTGAATATACCAGATTAAAGTGCCTTGGCCTAATCAAAGATCTCTGTGTGAACCTGACCCAGATTCCAGCCAAATGCATGGTTATGGACGTTGTAGTGGTAGATGTGCCACCTAAGTATGGCATGTTACTGTCAAGGTCATGGGGAGCCAAAATGCAAGGTACAATGTAGATGGATGGGTCATATGCCACAATCCCTGTCTTTAGCCAACTTAGGAGACTGTATAGAGAGGCACAAATGAAGTTCATGGTTAGCAACCCTTAAAAACCTGAAAATTCACCTATGTACTTTGTACATATAGATCTGGACTCCTTTATCCTCTGCAATGATGAATCCATAGATGAGCCAGAGATGGAAGGCAAAGATGCAAGCAATAGAGTATAACCCATGGATTTTACCATAATGGCCACTCTAGATAAAGAGGAAAAAGAAGAAGAAACCTATGGACAGTGCACTGAATCAGAAACGCAGAGCGAGCAAGAAAAAGACTATAAACAGTTGAATAGTCATCTCTCTAAACTCCACACACATCATGAGGAACAAAACACTACACACCACGATGCAGACCCCATATTACGACATAACAGTGAAACCAACATTAAGGAGGAAAATGATGATAAACCTAGAAATGATCCCTTATGGAGAATGAATTTCGATGGGTATTGCACTAGAAATAATGCAGGAGTCGAAGTGTGGTTACATAACACTAGGAGTGACTATGCTAAGAGTCATGCCTTCAAGCTAGACTTTAAATGTACAAACAATATTGCAGAGTATGAGGCTCTCATCCTAGGTTTGAATCTATTGAAAAAACTAGGAGCATGAAGGATAGGAGTACCCGGAGACTTTGAGTTAATCATAAAACAAGTGAATGGAGAATACATGACGAAGCACCCTAGATTGAGAGCGTACAGGAATGATGATATGGATTTACTAAAAACCTTTGTAGAGTATGAAATTGTGTTTGTTCCTAGGAGTCAGAACATAATTTTGAATGGATTAGCCTGCATTGCTAGTTCATATCATAAAGCACCTAGTGACAAAAAAATCATCATTCAAACGAAATATAGACCTGCAATGCCAGATAACAAGAAATATTGGCAGGTCTTTGAGGGCGACGAGCAGATAGAGGATTTCCTGATTGGTAGGAATGGGTTTGAATTCTCTAATTCAGACTCTAAATCTGATGAAAGCTGCCTGAGTGAAGAGTGCCCTGATGAAGAAAAATCACCCCATAACATAGAAATAAACATGTTAAATAACTTGGAAATCCAACCTAAGAGTATAAGAACGCAGAAAAAGAGGAAATAGAGGTGCTGCATTCAAAAGATAAGAACATACCCAGAGGACTGGCACCTTTAGAGGACCCTTTTGATTTTAACGACGTGGCTAAAAACCCACTATAGAACACTCAGAATCCGATGTCGAGGAATGCAACATAGGCACTGAGGATAAGCCTAAGATGATAAAGTTGGCTAAGTCCTTACCCACAGACATGAAAAAGAAATATATTGAATTATTTAAAGAGTTCATCGATGTGTTTGCCTGGAGCGAGGACTTAAAATCCTATGATACAAAGATTATCCAGCACATGATCCCTTTGAAACAAAACCAAAATCCATTCAGACAAAAACTTCATAGGATTAACCTGAAACAACTGCCTCTAGTCAAAAAGGAAATCAAGAAGATGTATGAGGCAGGAATTATAGTGCCTGTGAGGTTCTTTGATTGGGTTTCCAACCTTGTAGCTGTGAGAAAGAAGATAGGTGAGATTAGACTGTGCATCGATTTCAGAAACCTTAACAAAGCTTCACTTAAAGACAGTTACCTCTTACCAAAGATGGAACACATCCTACAGAGGGTAGTTGGCTCAAAAAGGATCTCCTTGTTAGACGGTTTTTTAGGCTATAACCAAGTTTTAGTACTCCCAGAAGACCAACTCAAGACAGGTTTCACCACTCCGTGGGGAAATTTTATGTACCTTAACATGCCCTTTGGACTGATGATCGTTGGTGCGATGTTCGAACAAGCAATGGACATAGATTTTTCAGAGGAAATAGAGAAATTCATTGTCATCTATCTAGATGACATAATAGTCTATTCCAAGACAGATGAGGAGCACCTAAAACATTTGAGAAGAGTTTTTGAAAAATGTCGAAGGTTCGGTCTAGCTTTAAATCCCAAAAAGACTGTGTTTGGGCTTCAAGCAGGTGAGCTTCTTGGCCATATTATATCATAGAAGGGAATCAAGATAGACCCGCAAAGAGTTGAGGGAATACTGCAGATTACCCACCCAAGGAACATAAAAGAGTTGCAGTCCTTTATTGGGAAAATTAACTTCTTAAGGAGGTTTACTCCCAACTTAGCTGAGCACCTCAGGGATATGAAAAACATGCTGAAAAAAGGTGTAGGGGTTAAGTGGACTATAGAGCCTAAAAAATATTTTGAATTAGTTAAACTTGCACTCACCCGGGCACCTGTCTTAATCAGCCCTGACTTTTCAAAGGGCTTCCTTATATTCTCCTTTGCCTCTGAGCATACAATGGCTACATTTCTGCTGCAGAAAAATCCAGAGGGGTAGGAACATCCCATTTCTTTCTTCGGCAAAGCTCTGAGGGATGCACCCTTGAAATATAAAATAATGGAAAAAATAGGCCTATGCCTTGGTATAGGCCTTGAAAGACTTTAGGGTGTATATTCTGCATTCTCACATGATTTCCTACATGCCAAACATAGTGGTTAAAGAAATTTTGTCCCAAGACCCGGATGGAGAGAGGGGAAAATGAATTGCTGTAATATTAGAGTATGACCTAGAAATAAAACCCACAAAACCGATCAAAGGTCAAGGCTTAGCTCAACTAATGGTTGAATCTAACTTGCAATCCCTTGACATAAACATGGTGGATGCCTTGGATGAATATGGAGGATTTCTCGATCCCACTTTTGAAGAACAATTTCAAAACTCTCCTTGGTATTCTGATATCTTGTATGTTCTCACAAACCTCAATTCCCCTCCTGATTTATCAAAGACTAAGGCTAGATTCCTAAAGATAAAAGTCAGAAACTATTGCATACTGAATGAATGTTTATACTGGAAAAATGAAAATGGTTTGCTGCTTAAATGTCTTCCTGAAACTGAAGCAGAAAGGGTTAAACATGAGTTCCATGCAGGAGAGTGTGGAGGCCATTTAAACTGGAAAGCCACTGCTAACAAAATACTCAAAGCTGGCTATTACTAGCCTACACTTTTCAATGACATCCACAAAATGATAATTTCCTGCCATAAGTGCCAGATTTTTTTAGGGCAAAAGAAGGCTCCTCCCTTTACCATTGCAACCTATTACTGTTGAGGCTCCCTTTCAACAATGGGGCCTAGATTTCATAGGAGAAATACACCCCGCTTCTTCTTCACAACACAAGTGGATCCTTACAGCCACAGACTACTTCACAAAATGGATAGAAGCCATACCTTCTAGGAATGCCATAGATTCTGTTATCATTAAGTTCCTAGAAGACCACATCCTCTCTAGGTTTGGCTACCCTAAAAAGATAATCACTGATAATGTTGCTGCTTTTGGATCCAAGAAAATGATCAATTTTTGTCACATGTATCAGATAGCACTTGGTCATTCAACTGCTTATTACCCACAAGGTAATGGGTTAGCTGAATCATCAAACAAAATCTTGGTGACCATCATCAAAATGCTGCTTGAAGAGAATAAAAAATCATGGCATAACAAGTTAGTGCATGCTTTGTGGGCTAACAGGCTAACAACAAAGAAATCCATTGGAATGTCACCATATCAGCTTGTTTATGTAACAGAGGCAGTGTTTCCTACCAGCCTAGGGGTACCAGTGATTAAACTTGTCCAAGAGATCCAGACAGAAGAGGACAACATGGTAAGGAGGATAAATCAAACAATTCATCTCCAACAAACAAGAGAAGAAGTCTACAATAGAGCTCTGAAAGTGCAGGAAAATATAAAGAAGTTGTTTGATAAAAGAACAAAGGCTTGTGACTTCAAAATTGGAGATAAGGTTCTAAAGTGGGACTCTAGGAGAGAAGACAAAGGAAAGCATGGCAAATTTGACAGTTTTTGGTAGGGTCCTTACATCATCCAATCCACCATTGGTCCAAATGCCTTTTTTCTGCAAGATCTAGATGGTACAGATCTGTTTGGGGATCCTATCAATGGTGGGATGCTCAAGCATTACTACTGCTAATTTCCAGTTTACAGTTTTCATTTCCATTGTAAATACCATTGTTGTGTTTTGTTTTCAAAGAAAAAGAGAAAAATGTCTCAAAAAGAGAGAAAGAGAGGTTCAAACTTGCTCAAACTTGAACCTATAGAGTGAAAAATATTGGCTCTAGCATGATCAAAACCTGAGCCAAAGGAAGTAAAGAAGCTGGTTCTAATATGCTCAAAATCTGAACCAGCAAAGAAGAAAGAAGAATCAGCTCTAACAAGCCCAAAACCAGAGCTGAAATGAAGAAGAGAAAGTGACTCTAACAAGCTCAAAATTTGAGTCACAAAGAAAAGAAGGATGCTTCAAAGTTTCAAAAATTTCAAGCCTTCAAGATTTTGTTTTCAAGTTTTTGCAATTTCAATTCATGTGCAGCTGTCTTTATGCCATGGATCCACAGCAAACCAGACTGTCTAATCCTGGTTTGACTGTTTTTAAATTTCTGTTGTAGAATGTAGAGAAAGAAATATACTAGACAGCTTAATCCTAGCAGAGATTAGTGTAGGTAGAGAAACTATGAGACCAACTGTTTAATCTGGTCTCATGGAGGAATACGGGTAGAATTAGACTAGTTTTTTTTCTGCTTTCAATAAAAATGATGAAGGAAGTCTGCAAATTCAAATGCACCTTGAAGAAAAAATGTTAGGACGGTAGGATGGGTAGGTAGATTGTTTGGGGAATGTTTTCTGCTGATTAATATCCATCATGTGTGTAACAGCTGAATCAAAGAAGAAATATGGTTCAAAGATCAGGCATCTAGCCTACTTCCCAAAGAATATTTATGAAGTTCTTGACATCTTCAAGAAGATGCCATCCCCATGTGGAGCCATTGTTAGCCACCTATAAATTTTTTGGCAAGCAAACAGGTAGCTAAATATTTTTCTGAGCCTTCAGGAGATACATTTCCTCTTAAAATCTCTCATTCTTGAAGCCTATGTGTGCCCTTTACCTTTGATAAGGTCTTCACTGCTGTTTCCATCAAGAAATCCTCATTGTCTGTGAAACAAATCATGCTCAGAAAGCCTCCATTTTCCCCTTTGTATCCCTACAAAATTCCCCATTTTAACCCCTTTTCTCCCTGCTCAAAGTCTCCCCTTTAACCCCCAAAATCCCTTCCTAAGTCTTCTAAACCACCAAATTACCCTTTAAATATCATATGAGTCCCTTCATTTGATTTTAAAACCCCTCTTCCCCCCTACCGGAACCTCATTTTAGCCTTGAAAAATGCTGCTTTTAGGCCTAAAAACCCACTTTTTATCATATGACAGGCTTAGCCCCTTTTTGCCCAGCCCCTAACCACTCCATGAAACCAGGCGCTAAGACCAAGCACTAAACCATACAACGCTTATCGGAATCGGAAGTTGGAATGGAGCATGTTTTCTGTGTTAAATGAAAAGTTCCAATGCGATAGTGTTTTGGTCTATATACTGCGGGTTGGACCTCAACCATCGATCTCCTTAAATGATCCAACGGCCAGCGCTAATTTTGTTCACCGCCCATCACAATCGGAAGTTTGTGTGAGCGCGTTTCTTTTTGTCAAGTGAAATTCTCCGATGCGATGAGGTTCTGTTCTACTGGCCTGAGCTGCAATATCAACCATTGATCTATAAAGATCTAACAGTCATTGCTAAACTCATCATGCCCCGCCTCGTCCCTCCATTACATCTTCGATTCAATCCTGGTCGTTGAATCCACAAGAACCAATGGCTAGGATTGGATCTCTCACTGCCCCGCATCCCCGATTGGCCACCCTCCAATCCAATCATGACTGTCTATCTTCCACTAATCCGACGGCCCATATGAAATCACAACATCATTCCATCGGATATTTCGGCCCCTGCCTTCTCCTATTGTGATTGGATCACAGCCATCCATCTTGCTTGATCCGACGGTCCACCTTTCTCCCACTCATTCGCTTAGCCCTTTTGCCTCCACCTCATTTTTAAATCTCCACCATTGATCCTCTGGAATCCAACGACCAGGATTCTCCCCGCCCATTAACCGACCCCTCCACTATTGCTCGTCCTCTTCAGATCTTAGCCGTTCATTCCATAGATCAAACACCCTGCATTGAAACCACCTTTGGCTTGTCCCCACCTTACCCACTGCGCATCTCTCCGTATCACGCTCCATCCATCATTGTCAAATCTCACAGTCCCAGATCCAACGGCCCACATCCATATTACATTTTTTCTTCGTCCGAGCTTTAAAATTTTAAAATCACGCGATATGGGTGGTTTTATTTTGCCACATGTCAGGCGATGGACCATATCGCATGATTTTGGGAAAATTCCAAAACCGTTCTTTAGCAATGCGAAAGCAATGTTTTTCCTTCTAAAAACCACTTCCCCACTTCTGTTCCCGAAATCCCATCTACAGATCTCGACCATTGATCTGTACAAATCAACGGTCCTCGTTACATTGTGAATTTCATTCATATGTTTCCATCGGACTTCCATAAAATTTCATCGGGTCATTTCAGCCGCTGATCTCCTCTCGAGATCTAATAGTCCATAGTAAATCGCCCTCCGCCCATGCTAGGTCCCACCATTCATGTCCCGTTTTCACTGCATTTTCATCATTTCCCTTTGTATTTCGCCAAAGTGTAACTTTTAATGTTTTACATTAAAATTCATGTGTTCTCCGCTTGACCTTCTTAAGCCATTCTATTAGTTAATCACCACTGTTGATTGCCTCCATCTAATCTGATTGGACAGTCCACAATCGTTCCTCCACCAAACCTCCATAAGATCATATTTTCACCATTTCACTGCATTTTTCAGCCGTTTTCCATTGCATCCACTGCATCCATCATTTTTGTGCTGCCATTCCCACCATCTTCCACAACATCCTTCCTCCTTCCCACATGGATTTCTTAACATTATTTGTGTGTTTTTGCGGGGCTACAGATGGTGAGAACTGTTCTTTTCTACAGAGTCATTGTTAGTGACACAGTAGCGCCAATGAAGTTTTATCAGAGCCAGAGATTGCAGGGAAGACTCCTGAGTGAGTTTTAAACGCATATTTTATCCAAATCAGGGGTATTAACTCTGTTGAAGACCTCCAGCACCATTAAACCTGTAAATTCACAGACAAAGACAGTCAAAGAAGCGGCAAATAGTATTAGTGAAGGATTAAAGAGTTTTAAAGCATGTTATTGAAGATTTTAAGCTCTAATTCAATGTTTAAAGGGCGAATGTACCATATGGAAGACCTTATGATTAACACAGAAGGCCTAATGAGGCCTAAAGCACAGAAAACAATATTATCAATGTCTCACATCAACAGAAGGTTCTTTCCCATGAAAGGAAAAGTTCCCATACTATTTTGTATTCTACATCGAGCTCTGAAGAAGATTTACACCCTGAAAGAAAGTCCTAAGGTTGCTAGAGAATTTTTTATGCAGTATGGAAGACCTAAAGTCATTTATCTAAATTTTTCCTTATCACCAGAGTACTATAGAATTACTATAGCCGAAAGTACATCAAAGAACATACCCACGAAGTTAATATCAGCCTGTCGAAGACCACTCTTTCACCCAAAGAGTACTGAAAATCAATGCATGGATATTAAGATAGAATGGGCCTCAAGACACTCTTCTTCCTCTATTTTAATTTTTCATTAAAATTTCTATCTACCTCCTCCGCCTCTCTTTCAGCTATAAGAACTCAAGAAAAACACATTGTAAAGGTTGTTGATTGTTGATCGGATATCTGTGAATTGTAAGTTGTTTCTCTTGAGATATAGTCCTATGTGTAAAGTTGTAAAATAGGCTGAGGAGATGATTTCAGATTGAATATCAAGTTGTTGGAAAATTTTGTATATGACTGGTGTTGCTCTTTAATATGACAAGCACATTTCTTTCGATCCTGATTTAAAGCAACAGTGATGTGTTTCTTCCTTTGTCTTTGTTTTCCTTCAGTAATTCATTACATTTCATTTCTCTGGTAAGAATCAGAAATCTGGCTTAGGATATACCCTCGCATGGTACCCTAATGCTCCTGCTCTTCT
Source organism: Pinus albicaulis (assembly GCA_034641835.2). NCBI lineage: Eukaryota > Viridiplantae > Streptophyta > Pinopsida > Pinales > Pinaceae > Pinus > Pinus albicaulis. Next base: position 754,872,892 of record CM076584.1, on the reverse strand, counting down.
TATCTTAGATGTTTTCTACTAATTGTGTTATATGAGAACTAATTCAAGGTAATTTAACCAGTTTAGTAGCTGTTTTTCATTGCTAATTGATGTATGAATTTATGAATGTATTCTTAGATGTTCCTGACTGGTTTTAATTGAAAGAATTGGGATACTAGGAGTTTAGAATTCTGATTCTGTCTCACTAGGGTATTTTTCAATAAATTTAACCTTTCTAAGTTCCCTTAAGCTGAATGCCAAATCATTAAAAGTTCAAAGCCTTTCTCTGATCTCAGGTTTCATCTTTGTGTTTAAATCTTAAGTGTTTCTTGTTGTCTGAAGAGTTACCCTTTTAGGAGTTGGATCATAGGTGTTTAATGGCATGCCCTGTCCCTAGATCTACTTCCTAAGTGGTCACCTCAGAGGATTCCTTGTCATTCACCTTCATTCCTTATCATTTCATACCACACTATCATCTTTAAGATCCTTTGTTTTAGGTGACTAGCCCAATTGAAAGCCTTGGATACTGAATAGCAAGTAAACCCTTTTATGACTCCATTTCCCAATGGTCTCAATTGTTGTTCTTTTTTCACCCTTTGTCTTATATTGGACCCTTCGTTCATGTTTCCCAACAACCAAACAAAAAAAAAAAAAAACAAACCTTGTGTCTTATAACTAGCCTAATACCTTGAAACTTAACTTCAAAGAAATATACCTTTTCCTTATAGAGAGATCCCTCTCTGGACCCAGGAAGGCTAGATCCTGAGGTCCCAAAGTGTTTTTGATGTTGTCTTATCTTTTGGTATTGCCAAACTTGCCAAAACATAGGAACCCCAACAGGAAGCACAAGGGAGGCAAGAGGACCTATGCAGTAAAGGTAGAGGAAAATTTGTCTACCGACATCCACATTCTACTCTATGCCTTGACACCTCTTTGAAAGGAGGTATTTTACCAGGAGCACCCCTTGATGGGAGGAAATCTAAAGTGTTCTCTAAACTATGGGAAGCATATGCATACTTGGCTAAGGAAGGAGCATTGGGAGAAGCTAGCACAGCGCAAAGAATCTCTCATGAACTTAGAAGAGAGATGAGAAATTTCCTGAAAGGGGCATTGCTAACTCCCACTCAGATATCTATGCTGAGAGAGGAGAAATCAGAGATCTGTGATGGCATGAGCATGAGGACACATGGAAACTCCATATCTTTGGGGCAGCCCATGATCTCTTCATTCACAAAGAATATTTCTGAATATGGCAAGGGGATCCTAACCCTCTTGTATATATGGGCCAAAATGAGGAAGTTTTGGAAGACAAAGACTTTTTGAGGGGAAGTTGATTTCCATATGCTTCAATCTTGTCTTGAGCAAGATCAACTACAAATGGGGCAGCAAAGGGGAGATTATGATGCTCCAACATGTGATTTTGATATCAAGGATATCAAAGATGGGAGCCATGAGAAGACAGGGGCTGCATTTCAAACCTCTACAGCACTGTCATTCTTGGATAGCTTGGATCCTTATTTGGGGTCCCAAACTCATGATGGAATACTCCAAGGACCTTTTCACATGTGGGGTTCTTGATGGGGAAGTAGTGGATGAAAGGGTCAAGGTGGTTGATGGAGTCATCTATTTCTATAATCTTATTCTTTTGGTTAGTGACTCCAAGCTGAAGGAGAGACTCCTAGATGCAACCTATGATATCCTACTTTCCAAACCCACTGGTTTCATTAGAGCATATCATACTCTCTTGGGGGTATTCATATGGGAAGGTTTCAAAGAAGAGGTGCACTCTCATATGAAGATGTGCATGGATTACTTGGTAGAGGAGGAGGAATATAGCTCTTGGGAAGAGCCATCATTCATATCTCCTTACTCATTAAGTGTAAGAGGGAACTCATCCATGAGTTACCCCAATGATGTAAAACAAGTATATAGAGGGACTTGTCTTTCTGAATGTTATCATGTATCTCCTATATGCTTATATTTTTCTAACATTCATTTGCATAACATTTCTCCAAAAGGGGGCACTATTTATGATGGGTTTCATGGGCTACTCAAGGCCATGAACTATATTGATGTAGGTCATTCCTTGGAGGATCGTGGCAAGATATTATATTCCTCATGGTGTAATTATTTTACACCAACTATGATGCATTCTTTCCAAGCATTTAGAAGGGATGAGGCAGCAAAGAAGTATTGGGGAAGGCACTTGTCATATTCTATTCTATGGCAGTTAAGGATAACACGGTGCTAGTTGCACATGAGGGAACATATTCCTTCTCATTTATCATACATGGTAGCTAGAATTATTCTAATCATGGTCCCAAAAGTTGAAGATGTCCTTATATTTATCGAGGGCATGGTTGGAGGAGAGGCACACTTGTTGGATGTGCCCTTGGGGAAAGGAGTTCCCCATTCTTTTTGCATTGCATGCTTCAATGGGAGCATGATATTTTGTATGGCCACTATGATAGATCACTCGTGTCTTTGTAGAGTGAGCCATATGTTTTTTGGGGACATGCCTCTCATATGTATTGGGGAGGATTTTTTATATGGATTGCCAAGCTAGAAGGTGGTGCACTTCATCTAGATGATAGCATGGAGATGGGAGCCTTTCATGAATCATGAAAATCCCCATGATTGTCATCACTTCTCTCTTTAGGAGGCCATGGATCAGCAAGAAGGTTTCCATAACAAAATTTCATTTCTTCATGATGAGAGCCCTTGGGTTTATTCACCAAAGGCCAAATTGCACAATGAGGAGGGACCATTGGGAAGCAAAACTATTGCAGAAAATTCAGAGCAATGGTGGAGCCTATTGGATGAGGAGGCCACAAGAGAAGAAGGGGAAGTTTTGCAGCACCCTTGCAGTTTCTTGAGGACAAGAAAAATTTGGGAGGGGGAGACTGTAATATTCCTAAATTAGCTGCAGCTAATAGGAATATTAAATTTTCCTTGTTTATTTTGCATTTCATGATTGGTGAATAAATTGTAAAGGAGGAAATGTAAAACTCCTAAAAACCAAGAATAAATCAATGCCTATGTGAACAGAGACATATCTGGGCTATGTAAATAAACTCTTGTAGGTGTGAATGGGTTTAAATCATAAGACTGGGTCAACTTTGACCAAGTCAACATCGCAATCTAGATGCATTGAACCTCCTTGAGGGACAACATAGTTCTAGAAGGAGACTCTAAATGTAAAAGGAGCTAAACTAATGAAGTGGTTTAGGGTTTGGCAAGACTTATATCTTATAAAAGGATGAGGAGAGAAACAAGAGAGAGTTGTTGAATATTATTATTTCTAAAGGTATTGTCTGCTTAGACATCCCTTGTTGGGTCTTCCTGTTCAGGAATCCCACCTCCTTCCTTGAGAAGCTCTTGGAGGAGACTTGTGCTATCTTTGCCACATCAGGCTTTTAGGCCAAGCTTCACCTTACACCTACAATGCTACTCCTGTTGAGGGTTGAGCTGTCCTTGTGAGTTGCAGCAGTGGAAGACACTAGATCTGCTCAGATCTAGCTTATACTAGTGGCTCTTCTCAGTGAGTGCGTATTTTATCCTCCTGGAAGAGTTCATTAGCTGATTGTACTTTATATCTACATCTTGGCATCAGGCCAAATCATTCTTAGAGGCTAAAGCTCAGTTTCTCTCCCTAGACTGCGTTATTTGAAAACGAGAAGTTGCAGGGTGTTTTATCTGCATTTTGGAGGAGAGATCTTCAGTGTTAGGAATCTTCCTCTCACTATGGTGATCCATGGATTGGAAAACCAATCCATGTATGTTTCAGATCTGATATACTGTACCATTGTATTATTCAGAAATTTCTAAATCATTCTGCAGATCTGTAACCTAAGATCTCAGATCTACTCCTATACATTCATGATTTGAACAAAACCCCAAGGGGAATGTATAGATCAAACTTTCTTGTACACGGATATGTATTAGATATAAATTTTTATTTACAGATCTTCTCTAGATCTGAATTTTATTTTACTTCTACTTCAGCCACTAAAAATAACGCTATCATGGTTATACAGTCTTTTCTCATGGTTGTAGCACCTCATTTATGAGGGTTTTTCCTGCATTGTCTCATTCTTTCTCTTGTACAATGTATGGGCTGTAATGTACATCTGATTTTCTGTTTTACATATGATTTCTGAACCTCCATGTCAGCCTCCTAATGTGCTTCAGTGGATCTATGTTATTTCTGAAGCAGTCCTTTGCATAGAGCTGCAACTCCTCTCTTTGGGTGATTTTTAGCTAGACTAGTTTGTGGGAGAACTATTTAACCAACCTAGTCTGATTTTTTTTTGCTCTCCTTTTGGATTTAGATCTTAGATGAGCTGATATAAGGGATCCAGGAACTAAAAACTCATTTCTATGCACAGTATTCTCAGAAGTGCGTTATTTCAGCAGGTTTGTTGAGTTGTTCCAGATTTGGAATACTACATAGATTTTGATGGATTTGACTCTAATGACATGAACAATGGACTATTATAGACTTAGGATAATGACCAATTCATTATTTTTCATCAATTTCATGAACCAATTTTATGAGAAAAATGAAACCTAGGCTAATGACCCTATCAATCAAAAATTGAAATTTTATATGTGATAAAAATACAAGATAGTTAAGCATAAAATAAATAAAACTCAATATAACAAAATAGAATACAAATCAAATAAACACTAAATGAAATGCAACGTATTAAAAAATTAAATAGAAAAGTTATATGTCTTTAATTAAGGCAAGAAAAATTATTTTGGACGACACAATTCAATATATTTGATCCATTTGGGACCAAATAAATGTTATTTCAGAGAAGGATATCATAAAATCCTCTGCAATATTTTTATTGCAAAAAAAAATAAAGCATATGAGATCACACAAATGGAAAAAACATTATTGATTATTTAATTGCTAAATATTACCAAGAGATGAGAGTTTTAGATATTACAAATAGAGTAAATGTAGTAATGGAAATTAGTAAAATGGTGTAGAGGAATATGTATAGGAAATAAGTAGAGAAAAAATTGGGAGAAGTCAATGAATTAACTACTCTTTTCAATTCCAATTTTGATCAAATAGTTAGGGAAGACCTGCTAACCTGTTGTGACCAATAGGGAAACCTTCTTTCATGGGGGAAATATTAATCACTTTTATTAGAGGAAAAATGTAACGTAAACTCATCGCATGAGAAATATGCAACTTTGGAGACTCAACCATAGTGAATTATTTGCAAATCAATTGTCAACTACTTTGGCAGATAAAGACTTTGTTTACAAAAAAGCCAAATTATGCTAAGCCGACTAATCTGAAGATGTCGTATAAAAGAATCGTCCAATCTCTTGTTCCTGATTTGGCACTTTGGAAAAAGTTCCAAAATTTTGTGGTTCCATTAAAAATTCTAGTTGTAGAACCTGGGGATACATCAAGAGAAGGAGCTACAACAAAGGAGAATGAGTCCCGAAAATCTAAATGACTTTAATTTTTAAGAAAATCAAACGATCTCATTATTGTAATTTTGTAATAGTTTTTGGCATTATTAAAGAAATCAAATAGTTAAGAAGTAGTTAAGACAATTGACAGCTACTCATAACTATCTTTGGATGCAACTTCCCTTTAAAAAAAATATAGAGGGACCAGTGTAGGGGTTCCAGAATTTCCCTTTGATACATTGCATTTTTTGTGTAATGTGTAGAAATTTTCTTGGAAGATTAATAAAGGTTTTCAACTGATTCCAAATATTTTCTTGCTATAGTGGGTGTTCTATTTTTCTGTAACTCATTTATTGTGTTACTCAACTATTGTAATTTGTGCAAAGAAGCAGTTGGTGTCTATTTTTATAAACATCTTTATCAATAAAGGATACCTATTTATAGTTATACAAAGATACCTTAATCAAGTGATCCAAAAATCCATCACTTCACCTTCTTCCATTCCATATTTTCTACTAAGATTCTATGCATTGGATTCTTTACTGCCTTGTTCATTGAGTCTTTATTCATAAAAATTCTCCTACTACACTATAAATTCAGAAAAAATGTAGTCAAAAAATACGTTGGCCACCATGAAGGGTTTATTTACTTTTCCAAGAATTAAAATCAGATTACACCTCAAGGTTTGCCTCTAGGTACATATGTCTAAAATACTTTTAAAAGAAATATCTTTTTTTCAATTGAGTGGATGTCCCAGGAACTAACCTCCTTTCAGCCAGAGGTTTTCCCTATGGTTACAACACTTCCAACGTATTAGATACAAAAGTTCTTTGTTGCATAATTTAAAATTATAAATGATTTTAATGCTTGTAGTATTTTTGTTGAAGGTATTAACTAAATATAAATTGAATATGTAAGCATTGGGAAACACCACAATGTCAAAACTACATGTATCCCTCTTCTTTTTATTCATGATATCAACCATGTTCCATCACTTGTGACTAGATAGTGAAAAATAAGAATAAGTAATACACCTTTGAATTACCATTTCTCATACCTTCTTGTTACATGTCATTTTTTCACCATTTGGAAAATGAACACAAGTCAAAATTTCTCACTATCCGATAAAAGTGTCCCAAGAACCCCCCTGTAATGTTAGAAGAAAAAAAATCCCAAAGAGAATGAAAATTCTAGATTACATGGTGCAAAACTCACTTTTTAGCATCTACGTGGTTCCCAAGCCAAATTTTTCACATAAGCAGATATTACCATTATAGCTAGCACAAATATGAGCTCTATCTTCCACTATGAACCATGCAAATCACTTAACATAAGTAAAAATAAAATGTGAATTCTAGAAGCTTTTTTGTAGGAATATTTCCCAATTGAAAGATTCGAGCTTATGCTTACTTGGGCCTTATACCTCTGTTCATGGAGCAACCTCCCTATATTTTTGGAACCCTAATTGCTCCTTTTGAGGATCCCATCCCTTGAGAAGATGATCTCATCCCTTGATAAGAGGATCTCAAACCTCCTCATCTTGGACTATAAATACAACATAGACTAGAGGGACTAGAATGACTCCTGAATGCAAACTTATGTTGTTGGAATAGATTTAAAAATATCGTCATCTAAGGAGAGGATTGGAGATCATTGGAAGGAGACATACATCATCAACGCTAAGGGTTTATTGCTCCTTCATATTTGAGATTAATACAAAAGAGGGTTTCTTTCCTACCGTATTGTTTAAGGGAGTTGATGTGTTGTGTATTTACTTCTATCTTTCCATTGATAATGATATTAGGTACTATTTTCCTTTATCACTAGTATGTATTTTTGTTACAACATTTTTTTGGTCATCTAACCTATTATCATTAGATGAACCCAAGTACACCATGTAAGACCAATTTTACCCTAAGTAAAATTGCTTTCACCATGTGAAATAACATTTGTCTATATTTCCTGGTCATATTTAACCCAAAACAAGGAAATTAATTAAATAAATCATTATTTATTTAATTATTTCCTAGGAATAAGTTATTTAAATCATTATTTAATAATATTCCTAGTTAAATTTGACTAAATCATTTTTAAATAGTTAAATAAATCATTATTTATTTAATTATATTCCCACCATCTCCCTAAAATAATAAATAAATCATTTATTTATTTATTTTTTATAAATAAAGGAATTGACCCAAGTCAAAAGACCTTTTCCCTCCAACAAATATAATAAAATATTCCTAAAGGGTGGTTCTAGAATTTGATTAATAATATTTTATTCATGCACCAAGTTCTAGATAACCCTAATATTTTTCTATAAATAGGAGGGTTTTCCCCATTCATTAGTCACCTCCATTGCATTAGATCACTCTAGATCTACTCTTGGTCACCATTTTTCATTTTTGCCTTGTGAGCTCCCATTGAGTTCTATGTTTGTCTGGGTTTTCTACCACAATAAGAGAGAGGAATTTTAGATCTAAAACGTTGAGGACTTTCAAGAACCCATCCTATTGAGGAGAACCGGAAAACACCTTTCTTGTTTTCCTCTCAGGTGCCCCCTTTTTAATATAATACAAAAATTCTTTCAAATACACTGTTCTTGTCTTGTCTATTGGATGCATGGAGCCATATTTTACTTTATCTGCTTAATGTCTTTTATGCTTATATCTGGATTTGTGCAACATTATTTGGATCATCTAATTGCATATTTAAAGATTTTTTGCAGCCATAATTGATGTTAGGGCTATTTTTTATGCGTAGCTAAAGTGATCTTTTACGACGAAAGATTCATACTAACAATTGGCGACTCCACACGGGTTTTCTTTTGTGACCGCTGTCGTTTTATATATTCCTGCATATCCAGCTATTTCAGACCCTGGGGTTTCTCTTCCATTTTCTGTTTTTCCTATTTTTATGGTGCTTCCCACCTCTACAACCCTCAAACAATCAAATTTTTAACTTCCGTGTGTTTCTGGCCTTATTGCGCAAGTGACAGACATCAGCCGCAGCTGAGACGACAACTTTTTCTGACATTTTCCGCCGAGAGACCCGGATCTGCAGGTCGCACTTATCGGCCCGAAAACTGCGACCTGGCCTTAAGGTCACACTTTTCTGCCCAAAATCTGTGACCTGGATTGAAAACAGGTCAGAACCTGCAACCTGCACTTTTTTCTGCAATTTTCCAGCACTTTTTTTGGGTTTGTCTGAAGCTTCTGTCAGGGTTTTCCAGCCTCTGTCTCCACTTGTTTAGACCTGTTTCTGATCTGTTTCACTCAACTAAGTAGGAATATTTCCCCTTAGGGCTCTAGTACCCTCCACTTTCTGTGGGAGAGTTTTTGTTGTTTCAGAAGTATGAATTTCCAGAGTTTCAGCCTCTTTTCTTTCAGATTTGATACCTCATTTTCAGATCCCTTTAGATCATCTCTTATCCCTTTAAATTCACCTCATATAGTTTTGTTTGGGTTCATTTCTAAGGCTGCCTCATTGTCCCTTCTATGTTTAGCTGATCTCCTCCTTTTTAGTAGCAACCTTGCCTCTTCCTCTTTGTTGTTCTCTGCACCTCTTTTCAGCAGATTTCTCCTTTAGATCCCCATCCCTCCCGACCTTCGATCTATTGGCCTCTTTTTCGCATGCTTTGCTTTGTTTTTTTTCCCTCTTTTAGACTAGTTTTGAGAGACCTACCTTCTTGGGTTAGATTGATGCATTGTTAGTTGTTAATTTTCTGTTCTTTCACTCTTAATTACTGCAGATTTATTTTCAGTTACACAACACACTTTTTCTTTTACTCTCAAAACGTCTGGGTTTAAACAATTAAAATTAATGCACGCCACACACTAACCCTAAGTGAAGAAGAGCCTGGTTAACACCGCCTGGAAAAGACTTTAAAATCAATTGACACTGCACCTCTCTGCCCTTGTTTCGACATTGACCTCACTTGATTTTGCCTCTCCCTTCCCTTGTCAGTTTTTCTTCTTCCCGTCATCATTGCGCCCCCAAGGTATTTGTCTCGGAGAATTCTGGGCCATCACCCTCAGTTTCTGGTTGGTCGACTTCCTCCTTCCCATCGTCATCGAGTAAGTCCTCCCCAGAGTTCGCACTCCGACTCTTCTTCTGATTTTTCGGGTTCTCCCCCTACTCCTGGTTCTCCCCCTGTTACTTTCACCATGTCTACTTCAGGGCCTACTACCAGCAACAACCCCAGTTCTACTACTGGGTCTGTTTCCAGCGGAACCACTACGGGACCTACCTCGACTGCCTCTTTGCTCCCTTCTATGGCCGCTCTTAGTCTCCCCGACTTCAATCAACTGATTAATGATCCTATTTGCCATGATGTCAGTTGGCCTGCTATGCCAACCAAGCTCCCCTCCGACATTCCCAAGTTCGAAGGCCTTACTAGTGAAGATACCTCTAACCATATTCGATCTTTCCACATGTGGTGTTCCTCTAATTCCATCACCGATGACTCCATCCATCTTCGCTTGTTCCAACGCACGCTTACCGGCGAAGCTTCTAAATGGTATGTTGATCAAGCCACCTCTTCCCATACCACCTTTGCGACCATTGCCCAAGCCTTTTTATCTTATTTCTATCTCCCTCTCCGATACGACACGGATATTGAACTCTTAACTTATTTTCATCAATCCTCTTTGACCCGCCTTTCCGCTCATGTCCAGGAATGGCGACGAAGACGGAGCCTATGTCGCACTCCTCCCTTTGAAGATCGGGTTTACATGGACTGGTTACTTTGCTCTCTCTTACCTCCCATTGGAAAATATGTCGCATCCCATTTTCCCCAAACCGAAGAAGCCGCCCTCCAAATAGCCTTGAAATATGACCTTATCTATGCCCAATCTGGTTATGTTTATATCGTCCTTCCTGACCTCCCCAAGCCCGGTGGCCCTAATGCCTTGGGGGCATCTCACTCTATCGACGGTATCGTTGGAGCCCTATCACATACCTCTACTCAACCTCTTCTGGGCTATGGTTTCCCTCCAGGAGGGGCTGGCCCCTCCGGCACTTTCCCCCCTCCAGGTAGCATGTATCCAAGATACGGCATGCCTCCTCCTTTTTCCCACACTCCTTCTTACCTCAATGTTGCCCATCCTACCCCTTATCCGTACCCACAACCTGGTGTCTCAGCTCCTCCAGTATTTGGACCTCCCACTCCCTTGCCTTCTCCAGGGAGTATTTTCACAGCAGGGGGAAACTAATCTTCTTCCTTCTCAAAGAAAGAGGAAAGGAAATCAATCCGCTTCTGGTAATCATGGATCCAATCCTTCCAGTATTGACTCTGTTGGAACACCTAATCCTACATGGGTAGGTGTGGAATGCGAAAAGTCACAATGGAGTCCAAGTGACCTTGGAATGTGAAACCAAGAGTCACACCATTGTACTATAAATGTACATCTTTGTATAATGAAAAATAAGAAAGCCTCACGCTTATCCTTCATTGTGTTGAGTCTCTTGTGTGTGTGTGCTCATCTTCCTCATACACCATGTGTGTGCCTTCAACATGGTGTTTAACATGGTATCAGAGCGGGCGATTGCTGGCCCTGCTCCAAATTGACTGAGCCATTTGTGTTTATGGCCTGCATATCTGCAAAAAACAATTCTTGGCATTTTTGCAGCACTCATAAATTGGGAGCAGCACTGCACATATGAAGCACTCAGAGATTTCAGCAGCAATGTTTTGAAGAAGAGCAGCATTCAGTGATTTTGAAGCATTCAAAATTTGTTTTGAAGAAGAGTAGCAGGTGTTTTGAAGAAAGGCAACACTGCCCATCTGAAGGTTTTCATTCTCATTTTTCCTGCAATTTCTATTAATTTTTTCATTGAAGAGTTGCTGGAAAACACTGTTTAAAATTGGGTTTCTGAAGTAGAAGTTTATGGCTTTTAATGGAAAAGAATTCTGAGTTTCTACTGGATTTTTTGCTGCTATAATATTCTGGAAAATTTTGGAGTTTTCATTGAAAAATTTCTGAGCTGCTGGATTACTGAAATATTTCTGAGTTTTCATTTATTCAATATCCTGCTGCTATACATTTAAAAATTCTGTTGTTGTCCCGCTCTCTGCTCTCAGCTGTATTAATAAAAAAATAAAAAAAAAATAAAAAAAAATAAAAAATAAAAAATCTGCAACAATTGGCCTTTGGCCCTCTCTGCTCTACTCGCACTCTGCTCCTACCACATTCTCCCTTCAGCTTCACTCTCACATTACATTCAAACCACTGCCATACACACAACCCTACCTTTACTCCCTACCCGTGTGCCCTCTCCCTTCCCTCGTGGTCGCACCTCACATCTATTCCTCTACCCATCGATTAACATCTTCAGAAATACAACATCTATCCCCCTTACCTGCAATACTCCCTCACTCAATACACTAACAGCACTCAACATCCCAACTGCCATACAGCTGCTCCACAGCGGAATCCACTCCCTACGCTACCCACACCAAACCACAGCCCTTCCCTCCCCTCACTATTCGCTCTTACCATTCTTAACGCTCGGCCCCACCCTCGCTGGTCGACCATACCTGCTACAACGCTTCACGCAGTCTGCAACTTTCTCACGCCCTACGCATCTCCCACTCTATACTTCCTCACGCGCCCTGTCTACATTCCACTACAGCCCACGCTCACCTTAACCAACTGCTCTCCCTACGCGGATCCCCCACTCACACGCATCTTACCATTCTTTACTACATCTCTCTGCGCTACGCTCCCAATTCACAAAACGCTCACATCACTGGAATCCCTCCTTCACACTACCCTCTGCCATACAACATCCCGCCGGCGCACCTGCAAACTCCTCACACGGCTCCCTCTACTCCACGGCTCTTACACACAAGTCGACTGCGTTAACCACATCTTCTCCACAGCCTTTCGGCCTTCCCCTCCTCCCCACCTATTTTTAAATCGAATTTTATATTAGTCTCCTTTCTCCTATTAATAAAATCCCCTCCCCCCATTAATACCCACTTTATTTTTTATCCGCCTCTCCCATTTTAAATTCATAAAAATAAAAAATCCCTCCCTTTTCAATACATTTCCCTTGTCTTTTAAATTCGACTTCCTTTTCCTAATTAAAATTTCTCCTTTTCATTTTTTATTTAATCCCATTTAATTTATTTTTTAATTAATTTTTATTATTAAAAAAAAAAAAAAAAAAAAAAACAGCAGAGAGAGAGAAAAGACATTGGAGAAAGAAAGAGAGATTTGAACAGCATAAAAGAGAAAATCGACATGGACTGAATATATATAGAGAAATTTGCAGATTTCACATTGTGTGAATTGTGGCATATATGAGGGTGATTTTTTGAAGAATCTTACATGAGAAGACAAGTTTGAAAACAACTCCTTCAAGAAGATTTCAGCTGCTTTAAAGACTTCTTTCATAGTGTTTTCAGCTGCACATATTTTTGCAGAGATTTTGTATTGAACTCACATTGTGAGTGAATTTGCCTCTTCATTCATAGTTGGAATCAGTGAATTTGAGTTGTTGGATTGTTGATTGCCCTCCATCATTTGAGGAGCACACTTTGTACTTTGAGAGTTCTCTTGAATCATTTGTATTTGTTGCATCACATTGTAAACGGGTGCATTTTCGGTTGAAGCCGACACCCTTTCATTTTTTAGTCTAAGTTGTTGAAAATGGCTAAAATCAATGAGGCATTAGTTTTGTTGAATGACCTCATTCATTCAAATGTTGATGATGTGATAAAAATGAGCAAGGATGCTCTATGTAACATTCAGAGTTGTTTGCTAGATGCACAAGAAAAGATTGAGTTTTTGCAGTTGGAAACTCGGCTTCAACAAGACGAACTTCAACAAAAGAGTCACCATTCTGAACCTGTTTCTGTTCAGAAGATTGTGAAAGACTCCCATCAGCAGCAAGTCAGCAAAGTTCCAGTTGATCCACATTCAGTTCCTTGTACTAGAGCAGATGTACATGCAGATGTAGCAGCTCAGCCTGCACTTCCTAAGCCCATCATCAGACCTTGGGAAGAGCTTGTCCACAACAAGCACAGAACTGGTCTTGGATATGACAAGGATGTGTCCTTTCATATTCTAGACTACACAAAGCCCATCAGATTTCAGAGTGCCGGATTCATGTATGACAGTTCACCTGTAGCTGTTCCAGATCCTGTTCCACTTCCACAACAGATTGAGAAATGCCAACACTGTGATCGAGTTGGCCATATGAAAGATCATTGTTTTGATCTTCATCCATGCAAGCACTGTGGTCGACACACTCATGCTTCAGACAGATGCTTCAGAAACAAGCCTCCTGCAAGAACCAAAATTCATCTTGGATGGATCGCTTCTTGGCAATGGGCATCAGCAGCCAAGAAGATGTTTACGACACATGTTAGAACTTGTTCACGCATATTGAAAAAACTTGCAGTTGAGTTTTCGCCATCATCTCACCTTGTCCCTGACAAGGGGGAAAATGGTGGTCATGTACAAACTTCGACGACAGATCAAGAGAGCCTGAGCCACAATCTCTCATTCCATGTTCAGAGTTGTAGCCAGCAGTTCAAGCGAGCCTGAGCCACAATTCGTCATTCCGGATTCAGAGATGTAGCCAGAGATACGGATGCCCATGAGCATCATCTTCGGTTGGTGGATAACCTAAAACCATCATTTTCGGTTGGTGGATAACCTAAAACCATCATCTTTGGTTGGTGGATAACCTAAAACCATCATTTTCGGTTGGTGGATAACCTAAAACCATCATCTTTGGTTGGTGGACAACCTAAAACCACCACAGGTAGTAGACCTCCCTTCTTTTAGGTCGAAGGTCTCCCTTTTTATATGAGGGACAATTCCTCTAGCAGAAGCCTTCAGCTTCTTGCCAGTTTTGGAAGAGTTCCGGGAACTGCAACAAGTTTTGTGTTCCAGTGTTTGTGGTCATCCTAAAACCACCTCTTTTTTCCAACATTTCAAAGAGTTGATTCAGCCCAAGTGCTGCCATGCATACTTTGCAGATTTGTATTACAACTCTTTTCTTGGACTCACACATACCCCTTCGGATTAAGGGGGGATGTTGGAGCACCTAATCCTACATGGGTAGGTGTGGAATGCGAAAAGTCACAATGGAGTCCAAGTGACCTTGGAATATGAAACCAAGAGTCACACCATTGTACTATAAATGTACATCTTTGTATAATGAAAAATAAGAAAGCCTCACGCTTATCCTTCATTGTGTTGAGTCTCTTGTGTGTGTGTGCTCATCTTCCTCATACACCATGTGTGTGCCTTCAACATGGTGTTTAACAGACTCTACCACTACCAACCAGCCATAGGGCTCTCAGCCCAAGCCGGATAGGCCGCTTCGCACCAATAAGCCCTGTTCGTGTTGCGGTGTTTATGGTCATTACACTCACAATTGTCCCTTATTACCACAAATGTGGCAGATGTGGGAGTCTCAGGCCACCATGCGGGGACAACACTCCTCCCCTAATGTCTCTCCCTCTCCAGCTACTTCTCAACCCGCTCTGTTTACCAATCCTTTCCCTCAACAAGGATTCATAGCCATTCAACCTCCTCATGCCCCGGTAACCACTCAACCTTCCCCTTCTGGTTCCTCTAATTACCAGATTCTCATGATGGCCTCTGACCAACCTCTCACTGTCGACCTCAACCTTCAAACTCGGTCCCGTCAGTATTCCATGCCTCCCATTCCGTCTGTCTCTGAGTCCCCATATTCAGGTCCTGCCGAGCCTCTGTCAACACCAAATGGTCCCTTGCAAATCCCTCTGCCTAAAGCTGAGGGTCATACCAAGACTCCTAAGGGACCATTACGCCGCAATGCTGCCTCTGGTCAGGCTACCCATTCATACAACATAGTAGATGATCTGGTACAATCTCCTGCTGCCATTTCAACACTGGAACTCCTCCAGTCGTGTCCTTCTCAAAATAAGGCTCTACTATCTACCGTGGGTGTTGTAGATCCTGCTGATGAACAATTGATTGTTTTCAACGCCCGCCAGTCAGACCATCCCCCTCTTCTTGCTTCTTTTTCTTTCCAAATCCCAGTCAAAATATGAAATTCCAATGTCACTCGGTGTATTATTGATGAGGGGGCATCTAACTGTGTGATGTCCGCTTCGGTTTGGAACCAACTCGGATCTCCTGAGCTGGCCCCTTCCACAATCACCCTTTGTGCATGGGATGGCCATGCCTCCCAGCCCATTGGCCTATTCCATAATTGTCCTATCACCCTTGTAGGCAATATTGTTTGTGTCGACGTTAAAGTTATCAATGCCCCTCTTGACTACAACATTCTTTTGGGGCCTAGTTACACATATGCCATCTCTTCCGTCCCATCCGCAGTCCACCACAAGATGTTCTTCCCTCATAATGGCAAGATTGTCACCATCGACCAGTTGACGTACCATGAACCAAAATCTCAAACCTCCCCTGAGTCCACCATCTCTACTGTCACCAATAAGAAAACTATTGATTCTTTGACCAATGTTCCCCCTGGCATCTACAAAGACTCCTCTTTGCTTGGAACTTTCCCAGGTCATCCCCCTCCTCCTGTCTATGATCCCAGCTTAGCGAATGTTTGCATGATGCAATCATCTTAGGCTGGCCTTCCATAGCCTGCTTCGGCTAGTCAGCAACCTCCATCTCGTCCACCACAACCTACTCCTAGCCCTTCACTTTAGTCGACCGAACCATCTTCGCCTGGACCTTCCCATCCACCTCACACTCAGGAACCTCCCTACCCTCCTGAGTCAGTTCCCTTAAGTCTCCACCATATGGGATCTATCCCTCCTAGTCATTACCCCGCCGGTCAGATACCTTTCCTTGGTCCCCCCCCCCCTCCCCCCCGACGTCTATTTAGTTCCCATCATGGCCACCCTTTCCCTCCCTAATTTAAACTTGGGAATACCAGTATGGTATCTTACTCCTCCAACCGAGACCCCACCAGGCCACCCCAAACCATACATTGCTGTGACACCAGTGCAACCGATTCCCTTCACTCCTTCCACCGCTGCCATGCCCCTAGCCCCTCCGCAGGACCCTCCTCATGCTGCGACAACATCAGGTAAGAAAAGAAAAACTTGCAAGGGGGCATCCAAAGACAAGGCCACTACACCCGACCCTACCCTTCCCCCACCCGCCAAGCCTTGTGCCTTGTGTGATGGTATCGGTCATCCCGCCCATACCTGTCCTGAGTTACCCTGTATCCAACCCATGGTTAAAGTTGCGTTCCCTGAATCTACGGTCCCTAAAACCTCTATTTCTTCCTCCTCCGCAGCCAAGAACCCAAAGACTCTTCACACCAACAAACCCTGTGCTTTGTGTGGTGTCCATGACTATTATTCTCACCATTTTCCTCACCTCACCATTATTCTCACCATTGTCCTCACCCGTTCGACCGGCCCTCCCCCTCCTCTACACAGTATTCATCCCCACTGACACATCCGGGGCTCTCTCGGACCTCCATTAGGCAACTTTATACGAGGTCTTAAGGTTAGGATCTTATCAAAGAAGAAAGAGCACAATACCGTCCCATAGGCACAATCATGGTTCACTTACCACTTACATAGTGACAGCTGTCGTTTCACCGACACCAACATCATCTGGGCCCACCCATAGTAGGTCCCACCCAAAACACTCTCTACAATCATCATCTGCCCTCCAGTGATGTGATGGAACACCTGGCTGCCCAAAATCCGCAACACTGCTGCTGCCACTACCCGGGTCTCCAACCTCTCTAGATCCCCAATCGATATCCGAGTCCCTTTGACTTGGATACCTGGTCGAAAATGTCACTCAAAAAACTCCATGATGTTATGCCCTCGCGGTAACACTAGTTGTGTATTTCCCACCATCCCTAATGGCGGGAGACCAGTCAAGAAATATAGATCCTGGACCGTTAGCTCAATCCTGTGCCCCTGCACTATAAACGCCTCATGATCTGGATCCCAATAATTGATAATCTAGGCCAACAAGGGCTCCCCAGCCCTCATCAAAGGGTTCTCCAAAAATTTCAGAACCCCAAACCTAGCCAGTGCATGACAGACACCCTGATCCGCTTGGATTTCCATCTGTAATGTACCTAGGTATCTCTCTCTCCACTTGATCTATATATCTGCCATATCTGCACAAAACCGTCATTTTTTCAGTCTACAGATCAGAAAAACTACATTAACTTACACCAAAACTGAATATCAGCCCATAACAGCACTGAAACCACCCACATCTAACAGGTCGCACTTTTTGGGCAAATCCTGGGCCAGGTCGCACTTTTCAGGCCAAAACCTGCATCCCAGGTCGCAGTTTTTGCCCCAAAAAGTGCGACCCAACCATAATGATGAAGTAGGGGCAGTTACTGAGATTTAAAACCCTAATTTGAAATTTGAATCCAACAAAAACAAAGAGTAGGATTAGGCCTCCTACCTGCAACTAACGGATCATGATTCCAACGGTCGGTTTGTCCACTATGATCGCTGCAAGATTTAGGGTCTTCTCTCCTCTCCACATTCACCACAACTACACAAGCAAATGAATGATTTTGGAGGGAAAATGCCTTATTAGAAGAAAACCCCTGTTTTTTCTTTCGCCCGTTGCGACCAAACCGTAGCCCCGTTTGACACACCATCTGCACCGTTGGAAAGCTCTCACCGAGCACTCAAATGGGTATCTATTAGTTTTTCATGTTTTGATACTTCACCAGGACACATTTTGTCCATGAAGGGTCTATTCACCTCTTCTCAAAATCAAATTTCTTCACTTATAACACTTGTACTTGGGGCACCACTTTGCCTCCTTACTTGTCTTCGTTCGCGTTGATTTTCATCATGAGCTACCCTATTGTACTCATGCTTTTATGGTCCCCCATTGGACCTTTACTATGAGGAAACACCATCGAGTCGCCCTTGTTTAGAACATCCAAGTTGAGTCCTCATCCATAATGGAGTCTATCTCGAGTCCCTTTGTACCCCGATATAACCCTCCATCCTTCATCGTTTAGTCCGTCTCTCATCTTCCACATTGTGGCCTTCAGTACCATTGTCACCTATCCTCCTTGATATTGTGTCAGCTGCTGCCAAGCCATTCATGCCCCTTATGCTCTAACAAGGGAAGTCGTCCAACCGCTCCTCCATATCCCTCATTCCATCATCATCATTAGTTTCTATCTGTTCGTCACTCTAATATTTTCCCTCGTGCCTTAGTTGGGGCTCCCTTATTGCCTCACCTATGGCAGACCTACTTCTGTCGACATCAGCTCATTTACTCCAGAAGCTAGGTCTAGGGGGCAGTGTACCTTGGTTCGAGCTCTTTTCAGCATGATCGTGATCTATACACTTGATGGTCCCGTGATACAACATCAGCTATTGGTGATTCCCAGGCGTGTGTGAGATGTCTTAAGCCTCATGTGGGGGTGGCCCTGCAGGTAGCCCCCCACATGCCCAGATGACTTCTTAATTTCCGTCTTTCATGTAGCTCCTCTCATTTGATGATATCAACCTCAACTGCTTGTAGTGCCTCTTTTATTTGCATGTATCAGTCAGATTTTGCTAGCCCTTCCCCGTGTGTAGGGGGAATTTGGGTGTATTTGTATCTCATGTACTAAAATATTCTTGTATAAGTCCTAACGGTTATTCCAGGCATCGCATGTATGTGGGATTCATCATTTTATTTATCTGTCTCATGTTTAGACCAGCACATGCTTCCTTATTGCGTTCCGTGGTTTTTCGGGTGCCTTATTCTTTGTACTCTTGTCTCGGCGGGCATAAGTATGCCTCCCCTGCCGCCTTTAACACTGGTACCTCTTCATCAACTAGAGACTTGTTGCACCTGTAAGTCTCATCTCCTCAGGGTCTAGTCCTTTAGCACATTAGACTACCTTACATTTCTCTCTCTCACTCCCCTCTTGATGCCTAGTGATTGAGTTCTTACAATGTACTTCGGTCATACGATTTGCTCCTAACACTCGTACGTTGGGGGGAAATCTGTTACACCATTTTTTTGGTCATCTAACCTATTATCATTAGATGAACCCAAGTACACCATGTAAGACCAATTTTACCCTAAGTAAAATTTCTTTCACCATGTGAAATAACATTTGTTTATATTTCCCGGTCATATTTAACCCAAAACAAGGAAAATAATTAAATAAATCATTATTTATTTGATTATTTCCTAGGAATAAGTTATTTAAATAATATTCCTAGTTAAATTTGACTAAATCATTTTTAAATAATTAAATAAATCATTATTTATTTAATTATATTCCCACCATCTCCCTAAAATAATAAATAAATCATTTATTTATTTATTGTTTATAAATAAAGGAAATGACCCAAGTCAAAAGACCTTTTCCCTCCAACAAATATAATAAAATATTCCTAAAGGGTGGTTCTAGAATTTGATTAATAATATTTTATTCATGCACCAAGTTCTAGATAACCCTAATATTTTGTTATAAATAGGAGGGTTTTCCCCATTCATTAGTCACCTCCATTGCATTAGATCACTTTGGATCTACTCTTGGTCACCATTTTTCATTTTTGCCTTGTGAGCTCCCATTGAGTTCTATGTTTTTCTGGGTTTTCTACCACAATAAGAGAGAGGAATTTTAGATTTGAAACGTTGAGGACTTTCAAGAACCCATCCCATTGAGGAGAACCAGAAAAAACCTTTCTTGTTTTCCTCTCAGGTGCCCCCTTTTTAATATAATACAAAAATTCTTTCAAATACACTGTTCTTGTCTTGTCTATTAGATGCATGGAGCCATATTTTACTTTATCTGCTTAATGTCTTTTATGCTTATATATAGATTTGTGCAACATTATTTGGATCATCTAATTGCAGATTTAAAGATGTTTTGCAGCCATAATTGATGTTAGGGCTATTTGTTATGCATAGCTAAAGTGATCTTTTACGACGAAAGATTCATACTAACAATTTTATTGAGTCATGTATCTATCATATTCCCTTGATCTTTTTTTGTTAGTATTTTTGAAGGTATAGATTATGAGCATTGAGGAGTTGCATCAGACCATAGTGAGGATCTTCATCGGGCATTTCATTTGAAAGGTATGGATTTCATATCCCAAAATTCTTGCTTATGATTCAATAGGAATGAACTCAAGGAAATATTTACCAGTTTTCTTGTTTGTTACTAGATTCAACCATTGAATCTAGTGAGATTGATCATGTTCGCATGAGAAATTTGTCTACTATAACAAATTGGTGACTCTGATGAGGAACATCTTGTTCTTCATCATCTCCTTTTCTCACTTTTTGAACCTTTTCCCATACCCTTGTTTGAGTGTGTGAAATATATTAAAATCTTAGATTTTGTGGATTTTTTGGATTTTTTTTTATTTTTTATAAATTTTTCCCCACCTACACATTTTATCTTGAGAAAAAGTGTGTATATATTGACACTTAGTCTTTAAAAATAGTGCTAATGCGCACTATATTAAACTAATTGCCTGCGCATATACTTGAAATTTAAAAAAATGAAGTTTTCCATTCACTAAGTCTAGGAAATTTTGTTTTTTATGATTGGTTACACTTGTTTTAATATTTAGAAAGTCTGTGTCAGTTCAATTGGGTGTTGTGAAGAGTCTTCTTGAGAAATTATTATTTTCACGAATTAGGGTTAAAAGCTTAATTCGATGTTTTGTAGATCTATCAAAGGAAGGATTTGTTGTTGTTGAGTTTCTGTCTTCCTCTATTTTTTCTTTCAAAAAAATCAGATTTAGTGTTTGTTTTACCTGTTTGTGAAATATTATTTTGTTATTGAAAAATATTGTCTTTCGAAAATAAGTATTGTTCGCTTATGAAAGTGCTTCTTTTGTTGAATTTCAGATGAAAATATATTCTTCTTTCAATAGATAAGTATCTTAGAATTATAATTTAGATATTATTATGTTCATAACATTCATTTGAGAGAATTAATATTAAGGTTTTTTTTGGTTTCATTGTATGTTTTGAAATTTTTTGGGTGATTGTGTGTTAAGAGAAAGTTTCATGATTTTCGAGAAATTGGGCGAATTGAAATATAAAAGTTTAATTTCTGCATTTAGGTCAAATGAAAGTGAAAATTTTCATTCGTGAAGAGAAATATGGTGAAATCGGGAGTTTTCCATTCTCTTTGAAAATTGAAAAGACTCTATCTTTACCATAGCTAGGAATTCATTGAAACAAAAGGCACATTTTCACATATTTGTTGCATTAGGATTGGAAGTAAAAGCTGATATAATTTACACCACATCTCTAAATTTAATTAATAAAAAAGGAACTGTAAAATCAATCAAATATTTAATCTACCAAAGATAGTGGTTCTAGGTTAGAAAATGTGTTCTGACGTCTATAAACATAGAAACTTTCATTTCTTGTGTGTGACACATTATGTTATTAGTTGGTATTCCACATACGTAAGTATATGGGAGAGTTCTCCACAAGCCTTAGGGTATATCATATGATGTTCCATGTATGAAAATTATATGGGGATTCTTCCTATCGTACAGTCTCACATTAGACAACGCTAACATGGAATGCGCCTCCATGTACCTCAAGTATATTTTGGAGGCACCCTTCTAGGTTGCATACCATCTATAAGTAACCGAGTCATCCACTTTGTCATATGTGATACAATGAACAAAAAATTCAAGGAGATTTCCTTCCCGTACGTAAATCATTGGTTTACCAAGGTTGTTGTATATTGTAGATCATAGTGGCTTAGTAATCCTTGTTACCCCTTTTTTATTTTTGTTATTTATTTGATTAAATAGAATTGGAATACAATTTAATAAAATTCATCATGGCTGGTTCACTCAGACATCTGTGTAGAATGCAGGGTTTACCCCCTGAGTATACACCTGGTAGATTAGAGAAGATTAAAGCGAAAATGTCGAAATCGATAAAATCCAGAACCTCAAATCAACTTGAGACATCTACAATTGTATAATCAGAAATAGTAGAAACTGAGGTGATTCAACCACATGAATTAGTATTAGGATTGGTTTAATCAGGGTCGACAGTTACTGAGATTATTCAAGGAGAATTTGATACCAGAGAAGTTTCAGACACAAAATTAATTGAACCAAACATTGAAGAACCCAAATCTAACATTTCTAAGCTTGAATTACCTTCATTTGCTATAGCCTCTACTCCTACACCGACTTCACCTCGAAGAAAAACTATAATTACATCTGGTTTACCTCTCGATCTTATAATTATTGAAGATATCACTGGAGAAGAGGAGGAAGAATCACCACATACCCCTGTTATTGCTGATGATCCAAGAGTTTTTACAAGACTTCCTTCTGATACTTTTTTACCATACCCTTTTTATTTTACCCCATTGAACTATTTAGGTCAAGGTATTCCACATTTTTTCACTCCTTTCTATTTTTCACCTAGATGAAACATGTTAAAAATACCTCTTATGAGTCAATCTACTGATACCTCTATGTATACAAGCTCCCCATATTCGTTATTATATGGTGGTCCTTCAATTCCTGCTGGGTACTAGTCAATATCTAGCACTTTTTCAAGAGCCACTCCTCCTCAAGTTTCTACTTGGTCATTTGGTTTATCTGCCTCTACTACTTAGAGCATGACTTCCATGCCTGAAATAACTTTGGCATTAGACCAATATATTAACATGATATCTAGCAATATAGTTAATCCTAAAGTAACCACAACTGAAATTTATTATCCACCTTGGGGGGAAACATCTTATCTTGCACCTAGAGGACAACCTGTTGTCAGATCATATCCTATGGTTGTAGGATAACCTCTTCCTGAAAATTATGCAAATTTTGGTCAGGTACCTCAGGTCGGTCCAAGTCAACATGTTGTGTCTCAACCCTTGATTGGTGCTCCTTATCTAGGAATGAATACTATGTGGAACCTCTCTTATGCTCAACAAATTATTTAAGTTGTTCCACAAGTGTGTGTTTATCAGCCTATTTAACCTACTGGAAAATCTGTTTCACAAATACCTATTCAAGTTATTCCAATACATGTCTAGAAACTTGTCCAGGGGATTCTACAAACACATGTTCAACAATTTGTTTATGGAATTAGACAAACACTTTTTCAAAAAATTATTTAGGTTAGTCCTGAAACACTTGGTCAGTCTACTATTTAAACAACTGTTCAAAAACTGGTTCTAAGTACAACTCAAACACCTATCGCAGGAATACCACAAAAGACTATCCAAGTTACACCTCAAATACCAGTTCAAAAACCTACATAGACCTTCCCTCAAGAATTTTCTTATAAAACTGGTCATACTTTCCAATCTACAACAAATATTCCTATCGAACAACCTAGTATATGAATGATTCAAACACCATATCAACATCAAGATTTTCAAGGCCAATCTTTTCAAAGTCAAAATTTTCAAGGTCAAACTTTGAAAATTCAACCTTTATAGGGGTAATACTACTTAGGTCAAATGGTTCAGAGTCCACCTTCTTAGAGCCAACCATACCCTAATCATACTTTTCAAATTCCATCTCAACCGCAACCTGGTATGTCTCACCCTGGTTACCTTTGAGGAATGAAAATACCAACCGCTAAAGATATTCAAGGATATCTTGGGTATCCTCCTCCAGAAGTTGGACTTAATCCTCAAGGTTATCAATATCCACAACAAGACTTCAACTGACAGTTACCATCCATCAAAATCTTAGATTTTCCATATTTATCCCGTCTTACAAATGATCCTATCTATTATTATCCATTTTTGTCGGAAATTCCTACTAAGTTACCAAGTGATATACTAGAATTTGAAGGAAAATCAGTAGAGGAACCATCAAATAACGTCATGAAATATCATCTACGGTGTGCTTCGAATTCATTGAATGATGATTCTATTAGATTATGTGTTTTCCAACGAACTTTAACAGGTTTAGTAACAAAATGGTACATTGAGTTACCACACACATCTTTCGATAATTTCAACTCCTTAGCCACAAAACATTTGACACATTTTTAACTACCAATTCAAACCATGTGGCATGGTCCCTATATCGTAAAATGTGTATTGGAAAAAGGGGCCTCTGAGCTAGTTGAATATGACGGTATTTCTTCAGGAAAGCCTAAAAAGGATTTTACCTCAAGAAATACTATGCTTAATTCACTTCGTGAATTCTTTATATGTTTTTGTATCATATTTTTGTTTGTATGGAAATTTTTTACATATTTTTATGACCTTCTTCTACTTCTCCTTATTATATTGTGTTACACATGATTTGAAGATGTCAACGCTCCCTCAAACTTGCATTGGATATGATGATGGCGCTAGTCATACTACTCTGAATTTGTCTTCTGCAACTTGGGCTATTTATTCACCCATTGATGAGTTAGTCAATATTCATGGAATATGAATTGGTCAAACAAAGAATAATATTGCAGAATATAGTGAAGGTATTATGCTATTCTCTTATGCCATTTCATTTGGTATTCATTTTTTAATCATTAGGTTAGATTCTCAACTCATATTATTGCATTTGAACGATGTCTATTTAGTAAGATGTTCCACAATGTTAAGGAAATTTTTGCGGGTTCGTCTCTTGGAGAGAGAAGTAAACTACATTGAATATCAACACATTCCAATACATATAAACACATTACTGATGCATTCACTAATTATGTGTTAAATTTAAATTTACAAAATTTGTAAGGAAGAAAAACAATAATTCATTCACATATTGTACATGATAATATGAGATATTAGTAGTATTTTTCATTAATCAAAATGTTTGTAAAAATTTTGGCTTTACAAAAATGTCATTCAAGACATATGAGGCCCCGTGGACTTTATTATCCTAACATGTTGATATATCAAAAAAATATATATATAGCCCTATGACTAGCAACTAAGCATGATTATCATGGTAACTGACTATAGAATGAGGCACTCATCGCAATAAGTAGTTGATCGACCCAGAAAATCCTGTGGTACGCCTTTGATAATGGATAGGTAAATCATCAATCTTGATATCTGGGATATCCAGAGTGAACCTCTCTAGGTTATGATCAAGCTCAGATAAAGATTTTGTTGCATTAGGGATATGTACCATAAGAGCTATTGGATTCTTGCCATGTCTGTCGAATCGATCTAATACTGTTGGTATGAGCGGGCTCACATCTACATTATTATTTTATATGGTTAGTTTTGGATGTCAAAAACAACATTTTTTTTTGAAAAACATAAAAAAAAAACCAAAATGTGAATTTTTACCTATGTCACCCCACCGCATTCTGGTAGGGAGTAAAATATCTGGATCACCAGTGTAGTTCATGCCTTTTTATGGGTAGTCCTTGATCATAATACTCTGGCATTCCATCCATCTAAAAAACCAGGAATATATTTCACAGTTGGACTATCACCACCTCTGTGACGAGCCATCAATGAAACCCACTTTAAAATGTGAGGATCTCAGGGTCCCCCCATCTCCATAGATACCTGTAGAAAAATCAGACGAATACTCTCTATTGAAAAGGAAAAAATTATGGTTCCATACCCAAAGTTTTTCAGTTTACCTATTTTTTCTCTTGTCAGTTACCATTTGATATTGGCAACAACCCCTTCACACCAATTGAATATGGTAAGTT
The DNA here is from genome assembly GCA_034641835.2 of Pinus albicaulis. Taxonomy (NCBI): domain Eukaryota; kingdom Viridiplantae; phylum Streptophyta; class Pinopsida; order Pinales; family Pinaceae; genus Pinus; species Pinus albicaulis. The sequence continues at coordinate 754,846,868 of CM076584.1, read as the reverse complement.
GTAAGCACTCAATATAAATTTGTATTTTGGATTTAGTAACCAAATGGAGTGTAAAAGTTCCACAAAGTTGTGAAACAATAAATGTGATGGTCCTTAATGGAAGTCTCATAATAATTTTAATATCAATCCTTCCATATTTGGGTTGGGACGTTGGACAACAATGTCTAGCGAGGTAAAATGTTGTTGTTTCACCACCTGGTCTATGCCCATACATTGAAATATTGGTCCCAAGGTGTGGAAGCCCAATCAAGAAATAAATGTAATCTTCATCTATGGTGAGACTTTGGTCTCCAATCTGAAAGCATTGTTCTTGAAAATTCCAAGTTCTCACCAGCCATGTTAGTAAATCTAGTTGAGCTTTCATATGCAGAATCATGAAAAAATTGTATGGACCACGATCCATCAAAGCCTGAAATGTTTCTAGTTCATTCAAAGCTTCCACATCTTGAAATTCATCATCTCTCTCCCTCCATTCCATTTTTTCACTTCAAAACCATGAAAATAACAATGCAGGATCATTAGAAAATAATGTGATATGTTTTGCAAAACACATTTGGAAATTTTCTCATTTTTTTCAAAATCTCAGCATTAGGCATAGTTCTCTGTTAGAAACATAAAAAAATTTCATGGTTTACATTCAAAAAAACCATAAAAAAAATCATTTTCTAGTGGTGGAAAGAGAGTTGATGTGTGCGGTCCCGATAAAGAGGAACTACGCACACCGAGGGTGAATTTTAAACTAAGAAAGCCACCCTAAAATCACTAAATGATGAGTGAAATGAAAAATAGAAACTATCAATTTAATGAAGAGAATGGAATGATCTCTTACATGGAGAAAATTATTTGTGAAATGGTCCACCAGTTTCATTGAAATCTGCCTCTGAAGTTTCAGGTGAAAATTCACTCTCAATAGCTCTCAATGGTAAAACACAAATGGTAAAAGAATTTTTACCTTTTGAACTTTTATAAGCAATTTAGGCCTATTAAAATAACCTTTTTCTCTTTATCTTCTAAAAAATGGAATTTTTAATGTTTTTGAATATTTTCCTTGAGCAATTATGATCATTTTTAAGTTTAAATGTGCAGGACACAGGTTTAATTACTAAAATAGATAATTTTGGTGAATAAGTAAAATTTTATCTCTTTGTCGGGATCTTAAAACTTACGAAAAAGAGAAATACTGAAATTACTTTTAAGCTCTTTTTTGAATCTCAATGTATGAAAATATTGTCGAGTATTCTTGCTTATTTTAAACTTATTAAAGAAAATGAAAAAAAAATGTCTGCTTGATATAAGTTTACCCATTTTATGGATCATGTGGAATATGTACAAAAAAGGTATACTTTGACTAATCATGGTAAAAAGAGTTCTCTCCTGCATTATTTTATTGTTTTTTAGGCTTGAGAGACTAGCTTTATGAAAAAGGATATTTCAAAGTTTTCTTATGTTTTTCTCTTGACTCCCTAAAAATGAAAAACATCGAGCTTAGATTTCTCTGGGCTTGTTAAATTTTATGTTGAAAGAACCGAATGAGTTTTCTTTTTTTGTCTTTGTTGGCTTAAGGGGTCCTGACCCAGGTTTGGATTTAAGGTTTCCCAAAAAATCCCCTATACTACTGGCACTTTCAGCAATGATCTACTTTCGTAGGCCAAGGTCTCACTTGAAGTAGTATGGGTGGGTACTGGAACTAGGTTTCCACACCCTAGGAGAAAGTGGGTAATTAGGGCAGTCCTGTCAAGATATATTAGGTTCACACATAAGAAGTCTTATTACCGAGCCCTTAACCATATAGAAAGTGAAGCTTATAACCTCATTGACAACATGTAAACATAAACAAAGCTACTATCATTAAACAGATCTTAGCAACATCTTCACATCCATGTGCGCATAAGTAATTATCATCACATAATAACTCAATCATAGCTAATTCAGATAACACAGAAACAATTGCAGCTAATTCAGATAACACAAAGATACTTCAACAGTAAATGCAGCTAATTCAAGTAACACATAGATACTTAAACAGATTCCACATTCATTAATCATCCAAAACCCAGTTACAAACTCAAGTCGCAACCTGTGCACACAGCCAATAGGGTCCGCACACAACAGGACTGAGGATCTTTGTGCACATAGCCAGCAGGAGTCCTTACACAATACTACCCAAAGAAAATCTCAATAGTTCGTACTTAGCATCAATCTTACTTACCTAATCTTAGACTCAAACTATCTATCTATTTATATCATCATAGCTTGCGCTATCATGTGGTTAGCAAACCGTGGTTTGCAGACTCTAGGTCTACCCCTTGACCCGTTACAATACATTGGGGGCTTTGACCCGCCCCAAAGCCCCTGCGATAGACTAATTACTACAAAAATATATATAAAAAATGCAACTAGGGGACCCCATTCCAATAGGCCCCTAACACAATCTTGTGACTCGTCCTGAGTCACAAGGGCCATGGGGTTTGCATCTTTGCCCAAAGATACTTGATTGCATCGACTAGAGGGGGAAAATCCTTCCCTCTTCGCAACAACATTCGGTGCAATGTCCACCAATTTTTGCGAATTTGGGCCTTCTATGGCAGCGATGACACTCTCCAGGGTTTGATTCAGCTATTTGACCATGACATCCAAGTCCTGAGATATCTTGAGGGCTTCATCAGCCCATGGCTTGAGGTGGTCACTCAGAACCTTCTTCTTGTGGCGAAGCCCTTTTAGGTCATCTCTGAGTGCATGGCTGGCTCACAGATGGGCCAGGAGTTAGGTTGGGATCAAAGTGAGCATTGTAGCCTCCATTTGCTTGAATTCTTCTTCTTTTTGGCATAGTTCTCGGGTAAAATTGCACAGAAGAGGGTCGTGCTACACCATAGACTATAGCTGCATAAATGTCTCAAGCAATTTGATGTCCTAAGAAATTTGTGTGGTAATGGTTTTCATGGCTTCTGTGACCAGCGCAACTCTCTAGACGCATACCTCAGGAGGGATTTCCGGCTACAACCTAGCTTGCAACACAATAATCTGCTACTCCATCTCGGCCTTAATGCTCTAGATCTTGGTTCGAGAAGCTTTCAGAGCTTCAATGAGTCCCTCAATATTGGCCTGGGGGGTGGCAGAGGCTAGAAGGTCTTCATTCACATCTGCACAGAGGTTGCTAATTAGACACTCCAACTTGGTCTATTGTGTAGCGGCAAGGATACACGCGACCTGTGCCTGTGACACCTCAGTAGTCTTTTCTACGATGGTCTGCTCGGTTGTACTTAGTTGTTGCTGCACCCGTCGGTCTTTGTGTTGGATTTCCTCAAAGAGGGATGTGTGGAGAGCCTGAAACAGCTCACCCTAAAGACGGGCCAAGTCCAAATGTGCTTTCGCACAGGCCTGGACTTGCGCACATAAGTTGGGTGGACTCAGAGTGATTATTGCACCTGGCAAGGGGCATAGGCAGCTCTCAGTCATGGATATCAACTTAGTGTTGGTAGCTTGGGGTAGCCTCACTTGAACCATGCTCATTTTTAGGGTATCTTCTTTGAGCTAAAGAGCTTGGAGCTCAGACTGTAATGCGGTGACTACAGCCTTCAGTTTCTCTTCCAAGGAAAGCCACCTATCCTCCGAAGCAAGGGTGACAGCATCTGCAATTTGCTCCAAATATTCCTTGGTTAAAGTAACCTCAATCTCCCCACCTAGCCTTGTATCCTGTCATTTCGTTTGTCGGCCCTTGAGAGGTTCAATTGTCCATTTTGTGCCCCATGGGGAACTAGTGCCCTACGCATCTAGGCCCTCAGTCTCCATGTCTTGCTGCGACTCCTTCTCCATGCCCTGCGCTGCATCCTCCGTCCTGGTGGAGCCTTCCGGGCCATGGCCTTTTGAGTTCTTGGTAGCATCAGGTGGGTTGGTGGTTTTTGGAGCTATGCTATTACTAGAAGTGTCGGTCGTTACACGGCCATCCGATTTGAATCCCAAATTCCAGTGCGGTGGCCAAGTGGCGATGAGCCTATCAATTTCTTCATCGGAGACAATGTAAGGCAACGACATCCAAGCTAGATCCTTACGGCCCCAAATCTGCATGTTGTGCATCATAATCTGGAATGCCGCGATGTGCTTATACTTTTCATAGAGTGTTGGCAACATGCATGGCCGGTAGTGAATTACTGCTATAAGCGCGCCCTCAAATAGTACCCAAAATACTTTATTTTCCTCAATACGCTTCGCATCCTTTGAATCCCATAAGTTTTTGTAGCGTGCCCCTTCACCCATGCCTGTTTTGAGCTCAAGAAGGACCGATCCTTCAGGGGATTCCCATGCGACTAATGCAATTAGGAGCAGCAACCAAGAGTAACAGATTTCCCTCCCGTGGTCCTGGGCCTTGCGCACGTTTTCGAGAAACTTAGTGCAGAGGAACTGCGACCAGTTAAAGCAGACCCCCTTTTCGCAGTGGACAGCTAGCTAAATCACATAGGCAGGGATAGTCATATCCTGTCACTTGTGTGTCATTTTACAAGCCAATAGCAGGGTACCCATATGCACTCCAGGGTCGGAAATCATGCTAATCAGGAACCCTCTTGTGTTTCACTCAACATGGTAGTCTTCTCGCACCTTGGCGATATGTTGCTCATACTTATTGCCGACGCACTCCATGGGATTCAGCCCCTCCATGGGGAGACTAGTAATGTGGTGACTTATGGCGGCATCGATGAGAATGCAGTCCTGGATCCATAAGTTTCCGTCATGGATCAAGGCTAGTAGTTGTCTCACAACTAAGTTGGTGATATTGTATCATCCAAAGTGAGATATCCACATCAACTTTAGTAATCTTGAACCTTCTAACCCATGTGCCTATGGCATTGGTACTACCTTTAGCACATCGTCCTCCAGTACTCTTTTGAGATATAGCTTAGGTGCCAATTCTGGGAAGGCCTCTAGGTTGGCAAGGTCATTATTGTCGAACTTAACTAAGGGGAGTCTTTCAAATGCTTCTCCAATTATAGGGACTTCATCCGGAATCAATGAAATTTGTAGGTAGGAGCGCACAACATTGAGATTCTTGGGCATGCACATCGAGGGTATTCTAGGCCGAACATAAGGCGATAGCCAAGTTAGCGGGGCAACGAGAAGAGCTTCTTCCTGAGAAAACAGAGGTCGCTTTGCCAAGTTAGGCGAGCGTGCCCTAGGCACATTTCGAGGGGATTTCACGTTACGAGGGGATGTGCGTGGCTTCACCCCAACCCATTTCATAGTCCTCCCCTGCCCCTGCTCCTGGTCTTTCCCCTTATTATTATTTTTCTCCACCTGCTTCCCCTTAGTCAGTATGGACATGACCTCTTCAACTTCAGGGGTTACCTCCAATACTTCATCAGATTCTCTCTCAGTAGACGCCATGGTCTAGAATGACTCAACGAGATTGATCGTAGTCATTCTTTCTTGGAAGACGAACTCGGGGTTGCTGCTATCAGAGGGGGTAGCACGCCCAGACATGAACAGAGCACATTAGTGACCAAAATTTTCAAGGCGCAAGACTTTTAGGACATATGGAACCCAATTCTAATCTTCCCTCCATTTATAGCTTTGGATAGTGAAAAATGGTCGGATGAAACTTAGCTGAAACTTACCATCTAGGAAACGGTAAAAATCCTCGGAAATCACCGCATTAATTTCCTACTTCTCACTCCTTCCAATAGTAAAATTGTCTTTTTACCCAGCTTTACTATTCCAACAACTAGTTTTCGTAGCTGCGTATTACCCCTTCCTGCCTAGCACACCTTTCCATGCTGCGGTTGAACCCTAGGTGCCCAACGCACCTTTTCGTGCTACGGTCGACCCCTGCACGTATAACGGGTCTCCCTGCGTTTTTCCTCTTGCCTGCACGTATCTATCCTAATACAACTACTTCGGCCATATATTCATTTGGTCTGCGCTGATTTGGTCTGATATGGTTTGAGACGACTGCCATTAACGTATCCTGGCAGGGGGTCCCAATGCAGCATAGCCAATCTCACCGCACCACCATTCGTGATTTTTGTTAAAATGTAAGGTCCCAACCAATGTTGGCATAATTTCCGTGGGTGGCATGCAAACTGTCTGTTATATAATAATACTAGCTCATCTTCTTTAAATGACTTCTGTCGGATATGCCTTTCGTGTCAGGCTTTTTCCCGAGCCTTCTGAACTTGCTGATGAAAGTTAGCAATGAATCGATCTTCCTCCAAGGTGACTAACTGCACTATGCATTCATCCATGATATTGGGCTCCACCATGTTTGTGAAGGTTGCGATGCGCAAGCTAGGAATGATATACTCCATGGGCATAATGGAATCCTTCCCATAAACCATTCGAAACGATGTTTTCCTAGTCAATTTCTTGCACATGGGCTGATAGGCCCAAAGGATTGATGGGATGCACATGTCCCAATCGCTTCGATCAAAATTATAGACCTTGGTAACCGCATGTTCCAAAATTTTATTAAAGGCTTCTACCGTTCCATTTTCCTACGGGTGATATGGGGTACTTTTTGCATGGTGGATTCGAAACTCCTCAGTCAAAGCTTGAATTGTGTCATTAATTAAATGCGTACCTCTATCTCTCATCAAGATCTTAGAAAAACCAAACCTGGTTAAAATATCCTCAAAAATAAAGTGCGCAGTGATATCTGCAGTGCAATCCTTCACAGCTTTCCCTTCTGCCCATTTGGTTATATAATGAGTCGCAGTGAAGATGTATCAGGCACCTGTCTTCTTACCTGATGGGTTGATGGGCCCAATGAAGTCTATTGCCCATTTATTGAACGCCTCCAGGGCTATCTATGGTTGTAAGGGCACTTCATCCCTGTGCAATGGTCTTCCTATTCATTGGCATGTGTCGCAGGCTTTGCAATAGTTGTGAGAGTTGCTATGCAGTGTGGGCCACCATAGCCCAACTCTTAAGATCTTCTACGTCGTCAATTTTCCTGCGTAGTGACCTCCTGCTACGCCTCCGTGGAATTCTGCTAAAATGGCTTGTATTTCATGCTCCAGTATGTATCTTCATAGTACCTCTTCAGCTCCCAGCTTATACAAGTGGCCCGTGATGATGGTAAAGTTAGCTACGCGGGTTACCAGCTCTTTTTTTTGTTGTACCGAATATTCTGCAGGTGCCATGTCTATAGTTAATAATTTAATAATATCGTCAAAGTGCTCATCAACCACCTTAATAGAAAATAGTCACACATCGGGAAATCCTTCCTCTAGGTTGGTTGGTTCTTCGCCACTTTCGATTCGGGACAAGTAGTATGGTCCAGCATTTATTTTCCCGGCTACACAATTATCTCAAAGTCATATTCTTGAAATAGTAGTAACCATTGTCAAATATTCCCCCCCAACATAGGCTTATTGACAAGGTACTACAAAGCTGAGTGATCTGTGAACATCTTGAAGTGCCCTCCCAGTGGATAATGCCAGTATTTCTGCAGGGAATACACCATTTCTAGCCCCTCATGTTCAATATTGGAGTAGTTACGCTCCGCGCTAGAGAGTTTTCTACTAGAAAATGCAATCGGGTGGTCAATGTTACCCTCCCCTAGTTGCATAAGGATAGCTCCTAGGGTGATCCCTGAAGCATCCACATGGACATGGAAAACCTTTTCCCAGTTAGGAAATATGAGGATAGGTGCAGAGACCATCTTTTCCTTGAGTAGATCAAAACTCTTCTGACACTCCGCATCCTAAAAAACGATATGTTATTCTTTAGCCGCTTTTCCATGGGTGTCGTGATTAGTGTGTATCCTTGAATAAAATTCCTATAATAGCCTGTGTGCCTGAGGATGGAGCGTAGCTGTTTCTCAGTTGTGGGGACCACTAAATTGATGATAACTGCAACTTTGGTGGGTTCAACCATCAATCCATGCTGATAGAATATGTGGCCTAACAAGATCCCTAAAGGTACACATAATATGCACTTCTTAATATTTAGGGAAATCCGGTGCTTTCTAAAGGCATCCAATATCATGTGCAGGTTTGAGACATGCTTCTTTACTAATCCAAATATTTTCCAATTGTCAAAGTATACTTCCAGGAATTTGTGAATGAACTCTTTGAATACTGCAACCACTAGTCACAAAAAGATGGCAGGGGAATTTTTGAGCCCAAACAGCATGACGGTGTACTAGAAGGATGCCCATTCGGTGGATAAAGTAATTTTTTTGCGATATCCAGGTGCGATCCTAATCTAATGGTAGCCTAAAAACTCGTTTGTAAACGAGTATGCTTCCTGCCCTCCCACACTGTCAAGGATTTCATCAGAGAATGGCATAGGGAAGGGATCATGTACACAAGAATCATTTAGATTACACAGGTTGACGCAGATTCTTATTTCTCCTTTAGTATTTTTCTCTTGGACCACCATAGGGCTTACCCAATCTGACTGTTCTACTAGTTCAATGATACTTGCGGCTAGAATTTTGTTGATTTATTCTTTGACTTTCTACTTATACTTGGGGTTAAATCGGTAAGGTCGCTACGTGACAAGGTGTGCATCTGGCTTTAAAGTGATTCGCACGACCCCCAGGTCCCCTGTGATACCTTTTAGTTACGAAAATTTCGTGGGAAATAGATCCTGGTACTTTGTGAGAAGTTATGTGACTTTCCCAACGGTATTATCATCCTAGTAATCCCCAATTCTAGCCATCTTAGGTTTTTATTCTATTCCAATGTTGACTTCCCTTAACTTAAGAGGCTTGGTCACATTGATGACTTGCAGTGGGGGTACAACAACTGCCCATTCACCCTCAGATTCTGGGATAGTGATATTTCACAGGTCTTTGTCACATTCCTCCATTGATATATTGTGACAGTTACCAATATCCTACATCTGTGTATCCCAAGCTGGTTCCCCATATTCTACACGAGGGCGTGATTCATCAAATACTAGAGCATCTATGTCTTGCAAGGCTTTGTCTAATTCCTCAATTCCTTCTATCAACGCAAACGTCCCCACAAAATCGTCCCTCATGGTATCCCAGTGGTGGGTGTGCTGATGTAGCTCTGCATCCAAATACCATGCGGTGGGGATTGGTCCCAAGGTATGAATAAATCAGTGGACCCATTCGTCCCAAGTCCTGTTGCCCCATACCTCCATCCACGTGGACAAGTTCTTGCATCGGTCCCCTCGTCCAAGGAAAATATCCATGCGTAGGTGAATCGGGGGTTCAAGTCATAGGATCATCACCCTGCGACATTCCTCCCAATCCTGAAAAGTCCCCCTATTATTTTTCCACCACTGCCTAGGGGTCACGTGCATGTATAGGTTAAGTGCCCACATTCTCCATTCCCTTGGAACTTCTGCTTTGAATGCTCTAAGAAAATCCCTAATACTACTAGAATCATCAAAGTAAGGTAACTCTCCTACCTCTGAGGAGATACACCGAAAGTTCTTTGTGATCCTAAGACACCGTAGCGTAGATACGTCATGCAACCGGTTCTGCCAATTTTCGATCTCCCCATCGGAATCAGAGAGGTATTCACTGTCTTTCTCCCAGCAAAGCATGCCATTAGCCATAGGGTTAATCTAATCCTTGTCCCAGGCGGTTAGTTTATAGATATGATCAATGTCATCTTCTTTGCGCATGGGTTCTGTATACCGCTCTCCCTCTACTGGTTCTAGAGGGACTATTACTCTCGTACCCTGATTCTCAAAAACCATGCTTCTTTTCTTCAAGTTGATAATGCCTCCCATTTCTATAGCCTAGTCCAGTCTTAGGAGTGCAGGATAAGGGTCCGCATCCTCTACAATTTGAATTACCTCAAAATCCACGTATACCTTAACTCCTGCAATGTCTACCATAATCTTTGATAGTCTCCCCAATGGTATGATCTTCTTTTGGTTAGCCATGTGCAGATGTATAGTAGACCATTCCATCTTAGGTTCTCCCATCCTCTGCCATGTCTGTTTGGGTAGGACATTCACATTAGATCCCAAATCCAGGATGACCTGATCCATTTCATAATCACCAATCTGCGCAGTTAGCTGCATTTCTTGACCATTGCGCTTCTTATGCCTATAAAGTTTGTGGACATCTTTAACTTCCATTGGAGGGTCGTCCTTTCCACATAACTGTCTATCAATGCTTGAAGATTTTATACTACCTTCTGGTTGCATAGCAACTTCATACATGCTAGTAGGAATGGTTTAACTTCTTTGTCTATTTTTAGGTTTGTTGGAGCCTTGGAGGTAGATGCCTCGTTTTTGGTAAAGTCTCTGCAAGCTTCTAGGAAGATTTATTTCTCCTTCTGTAGGTCCAAGCTTTCATTTTTTATAGCGGCTTTTTGGATAAGGTTTTCAGCCGTGGCTCTTTCCTAAGCTCCTCCAGTAGCCATGCCACTACGCGTAATGAAATTAATATTGGGTTCCTCATCACGTGGTTCTGCCTTAACCCTTTGTACATTTTGCATTAGTGTCTGTTGTTTTTCTTGCATCTTTGCTATAAGTACCAGACAATCTTCGTTTACATGATCCAATTTTCTGCAATATCTACAATATTATTGTGCAGGGTTCGGACAGTCCTTTGCGAAGTGCCCTACTTATCCACAATTATAAAAAATCAATTTTCCTCTTCCCTAACCAACAGTTCCGTCTCTTCCCCCAACCTCTGGCAGGGGAGCCTCCTCCTACTGAGGGGGATAGTGGTGATGAAAGGTCAGCCTGTACCATATACAAGTTTCCTCTATCTATCATTAATTCATATGTCCAGCAGTTGTGTTCGTCATGTCCCACATATGAGCAGAATCGACACCATTGTTGCTTCGACTCTGGAACATAGGCACCAAGACTAGGGAAATGGTTGGTATCATGTAGTCCGGCTACACGGCAGTCGGTGCACCATAACATGGGGTTGCTTGGTCCCACAACCTCTTTAGGTCGCAATGGGTTGGGCCCCCCAGCCTGCATGTAGTCTGCCAGTAGATGGCACTGATCCTTGGTGTGGCCTCACACCCTACATCTTATGCACCAAACATTTGGACTAGCTTCTTTTCCTCGCTCCTTTCAAAAATTTTGGATTTCGAGGTGCATTGCCTCCAGCTGTGCCTGGATCTATTGTACCCTAAACTGGGCATCGTCTCTTGGTGCAGCTTCTAGCTTCATGGCAATCTCCAAGGCTTTCTCTTGTGTATCAATCACTTGGTGACCCATAGGCCTATGCATGTGAGTTAATAGCATGGAAATGAACCATTCCTTATGTTTTCTATCCTCATACTTAAATTCCCCATATCTGATAACATTCTTTAGCTGTTGATCAGCCTCCCATAGAGACTCATTGGGTCCATGTTTAAAGTCTCTCACGTCAAACACCAGTTGAGCATAGGACTTAGGATTCCAAAACTATTTTTTTAAAGCATCCTTAATTTCTTGTATTGATGGATCCGCATCCTGGCTCACATACCCCATGAACCAATCCAAGGCCCTTCCTTCAAAGGCTAAGGATAGCTCTGCCCTTTTTGCAGCATCGTTAGAAATATTCTGCGCATTCCATATTGATTCTGCTACAAACCAAAATCGGTCCATGTCTTCATCCCCCACACCCTTGTAGGTGGGAAGCTTTATGTGTGTGGCCATATCTTGTTCTGGTAGTGGAAGAGGGGTATGGGAGTTCTTTCCCTTATGTTGATTCGACGATGGTGTAGCCGGAGGACTAGTTTTTGTGTGTGCAGATGGCTCTCTTAAGGGGCTATAGATGGATCTATCCCCTTGTCGATTGACTCTATAGTACTTACCACTCTGTGATGTACTCTCACCCTAATTAGAGGTCATTCATTTGGTGTGGTTGCACAAAATTCCTTTTTCGCACAATAATATTTTAATTAGTAGCGACAATGTTTGTAAGAACTTACCTTGAAATCCTTTGAAGAACCTAGCTAAGTTTGGTGCTTGGCACATTTCTTCTTTAAGATTTTAAAAGGTCTTAGTTTCTTCTGGAGTCCAAGAAAATTCATCTTTCTTCAATAATGTTGTTAGAGGTGTTTCTATTCTCCCATAATTCCTAACAAACTTGCGATAATACCTTGTCATCCCAAGAAATTTTCACAGATTCTTAATGGTTGTGGTTATTTTCCATTCCTTAATGGATTTAATATTCTTAGAGTCTACCTTAACACCCTCATGAGATACAATAGGACCCAGATATTCCATCTCATGTAATCCAAACAAACATTTGGAGGTTTTTTCATATCATTATTTCTCCTCCAATAGTTTGAGCACCTTGTCAACATGTTGAACATTATCCTTCCAAGACTTGTTGTAGATTAGTATATCATAAAAAAATACTAACAAAAATTTTCTAAGGAAGGGTTTGAAAATAGAATTCATCAAACCTTGAAATGTAGAAGGTGCATTGGTAAGGATGAAAGGCATGACCAAAAATTCATAATGAACCTCATGAGTTATAAATGTTGTTTTAAGAATGTCTCCAGTCTTCATTTTAATTTGATGATATCCTGAACGAAGATCCAACTTGGTGAAGTAATTGTTTCCATGTAATTAATTTAATAATTCATCAATGACGGGAACAGAAAATTTATATTTAATAATGAGCTTGTTCAACTCCCTATAATTCATACACATGCACCATAGTCCATCCTTCTTGTGCACAAATACTACTGGAGCAGAGAAAGAACTTTGACTAGGTTGAATTATACCGACCGCTATCATTTATGCAACCATACGTTCCATTTCACTCTTTTGGGAATATGGATATCTGTAAGGCATGCTGTTTGGAGGAAGAATTCCTTAAATAAAAAAAAATAGTATGATCATGATCATGAATACGTGGGAGGCCTTTTGGAGTATCAAATGCCTTGGAATTATTGTCAAATACATTTTGGATATCTCGAGAAATAGATGATTTCAATGTTTCAACCTCTAGTGAGAAAAATTGTGCAACTACACCCTGTTGTTCTTTCTTTATAATTTTTTTCATGCCGTTAGAGATGATTATGTTTCCTGGTTTCCCCACAATACCCCTTAATTCAACTTCCTTTCCTTCCCAAAAAAATTTCAAGAAAAGTTCTTGAAAATTAAAAGCTATCGTACCCAAAGATTGTAACCATTGGAATCCTAGTAGAACATCAACACCACCCATTGGAATGGAAAGAAATTAAATATTAAATAAATATTTCCCCATGGTTAGATTGATATTATGGAACTTTCCAGAGAAATTTATAGTTCAACCATTTTCACCCATCACTTGACACTTTGGTGCTGGATATATGAAGCAATTCAATTCCTGGACTACCTTACAATGATTAAAATTATGGGTGTTACACTAAAAATGGTCACATTGACATTCTATTGACTATATGAGCTCATTAACACTCATACATGCCTCCTCTGCAAGTATTAAAACCTTTAATCCTCATGTCAAGCCCTGAAACAGGAGGAAAAACCCTAAAAATCTCTGAGAGAGTGAGCTTTAGTGCAGCGAGGGTAACATGAAGCACACTGCGTTCCTAGCTTGGGTAAAAAAGCTTTACCTACGTTTTAGAATGCAGTTTTCCTTTGCAATGCCTACGTACCCTCCTAAAAGTCAAAAAGGCGAGAAAGTAAAGTCAAAAAAGTGGTTTGAGGTCAATTCTAGAAGGTCCTAGATGATAATTTTTGGGGATGAGTACGCTTTGATAAGGTGCATGTATCCCACACCTTAAGGAACTAATCCCTTGATGTGATGAGTCTATCCCTTTGAAGGATGATTCTATCCATACAAAGGTCGAATTCTAACCTTCTCATCTGCTCTATAAAAGGAGGCATTGGGTAGCCTCAAAGGGTTAAGTTTTTGGAGATTGAGATTTTGGAGATTGAGTTAGACTTCAAAGCTTTATGTATATTGAGTTGAAGTCTTTGTTGGGATTTAGTCTTCTTTATGGCTTTTGAGAGGAAGAATCACATACCTCTATTTTGTGCTCCTGAAGGAAGAGTGCAAGACTTATCAAAGTAGAGGAGACTCCTGCTTCGGACCCCGGGAAGGCCTTTCAAACATCAAGGCTAAGGTTGTAAGGTTCTTCTATATATTTTAAGATTAATACAATCAATTTTTGTTTGTCTCAATAAATTTTCATGCGATTGCTTATTTCAATAAGCTATCGTTTGATCGTTTATTTCATAGATTCCTTGATCACTATAATAGGTATGTTTTATAATTATTTGTTATACAGGTGCTATTTAATATTCGTTTGTTTGTGATTACAGGTCGACAAAAGAACTCTTCTTGCGACGAAAGAACTCTTCTTGTGACGGAAGAACTCTTGTTGCAACGGAAGGATTATTGTTGCGATGGAAGCACTACGACCGCAAATAAGCATTTGGATCTAAGGTAGGATCGACACCTTCATAGCATTTAATTGCAAAAAAAAAATATTTAGAGAAAGACAAACTTAGTTGTTCGTTTGTTGCTAGATTGTCTTCTGACACTAGGGAGATCAGTCTTGTCCGCAAGAACGATTTATCCGGCCAAGAAATTGGCGACTCCACTGGGGAAAGAACTTGTTGTTTTTGGTTCTCTTTTATTTTGATTTGAGGAAAAGTTTTCCTGGTTTTTGATTTATTGATATCTGCCTGGGTAGCTTAGGTTTTCTCTGTTTTTGAAAAATTTGAAATCTTTTATGTTTTTCTTGAACTTTTCTAGGAACCGCACTTTGTTCTTTTGCACAATGCGGGAAGTTTCGCACTTTCCTTAAGTAAACAGTGTGGGACCACACCTGTTACCTCTGGGAGCCTGCGGACCCTGTTAATTTTTTTTGAAAAAATTTAGATTTCTTTTTTCAGTTTAGTTTAGATTTGATTTAGGATTCTTAACATCTACCTAGATCTGTATTTTTCTGTCAAAAAGCCTTGTTTATGAGTTTCTTTCAGCAAATTCTTCATCTCATCAATCTCCATTAAGTTAATTGGGTGTTTTGAGTCTCTTTTTTGAGAAATTCTTAATTTGATTTCCTTTGTTTATTACTTAGAGGTTTGTCTCAGTCTTTTCAAAATTGTGTATGAGTGTTAATCGCCTTCGAGTATTTTTTGATCTTTGGAACTCTCACCCAATTTTCTTGACTTACACTTGATTGGTTCTTAGGTTACATTAGAATCATCTTGTGTTTGAGAATTATCTTGCATAGATCACAGTTGCATAATTAGAATTCTCATTTTCATAATATGAATGAAAAATGTGCATAGATTACATTTGCATACTTTTCATGTGAATTGTGCATAGATTACAACTGCATAGTTTACATTCTAAAAAATCAATCGTAGATTTAGATTAGTTTCCTTTGATTTGAATTTAGATGTTTTTATGCTTGTTTTAAAAACACAAAAATATAAAAAAAAAAAATTGGGATTGATTTGCATTAGTTTTTCTTGATGAAATTAGTGCATTAGAGAATTTGTTATATTTTCTCTTAGTGATCAATTTTTTCATTGTTGGAAGTGAATGGAAACTCTCTCCTTCCTTTAGTTAGGATTCATCGAATTGAAAATATTACATTATCATATTTGATTTCATTCATTTTTGGTTCGGGTCATAACACCATTGGTTTCATATCCATTTACCCTTTTGAGTAATAACAGCCTAAATAACACAACACTTAATTAAAATTCATCTAGTAATTTTTACATTTTTAGGGCTCTGTCCACCAATCTAGCTCAGGATTAGTGCTTTGGAATAGGTTGTAGTTAAATTTCCAAAGCAACTAAAAAAAAATAGTAGATAAATCTTGCGGTAGGAAATAAATCCAATTGTAATTGGTACATTCTGGGAAGCTTCTCTTAAAGAAGTCAATCACGAGATCATGTCCGAACCTTTGAAACAATCAATTATGTTTCATTGGGGAAGATAGAATATTTTGCACGCATTACAAATGGTAAACCTCGGATTCACCATTGTCGAGGAGCCTGGGGTCACTTGTCGGTAAACCTCGAATTAACCATGTCGAGGAGCCTTCAAGGGGATTGAGCTTTGTTACTCTGCCCTTGCTCGTGGAATCAGATCGTAGAATGTTCCCCCAGTTGTATTTGTTACTGTTGGTAACCTTAGTTTCCATAAGCTTAAGATTATTTCCTAAGGTGATGGTGAAGGAAAGATCTCACTGTACTTGGAGCAGACGTCGACTAGACTCACTTGGACTCTCTGGGGGGTTCTCTTCACTCGAGATGGTTCTGTGAAGAAACTTGTGCCAGTCTGTTTCATTAAGCATGTTGTCGGGGTAACTGTTCCAATTGCCCTTGCTGTATTAAATTCTACGATGTTGTATTTCATCACCAACTAGTGTTTTTAGTACAGGAAGTTACTGTTTGTGTGTGGTTTGACTCCTAGATTTGATAGTGTGTGTTTATTTGTTTGTTTTTACTTTTAGAGACCATAGGTGTGAATTGTGAATTTTAATTGTTAGGTGTGAATTTTTAATTGTTAATTTTAGTTTTAATTTGTTAATAAAATTCACTGAAGTTGAATATAATGGCAACTGTTCCAGAATTTACCAACCAAGGAACCCCTCTTAACGAGAATCCTAGTACTTTTACTTGCTTTGGAAATGTTGGTCCTCCTTATATGGCTACTTTGTCATTACCTGGATTTATAATAGGTTTACCAATATGTTTATTTTCAACTTCGTTGGCCCCGAACACTCCAATTGTTCCACCTCAACCGGATGCTTCAACTCAACAGAGTTCACCATCTCAACATCACCAACCTTCTGTTGACCCTTTAGCTTCTTCGCCTACTATTTCTTCCTCCATTTCTTCCTCTTTGCTTGGTAAAAGCCTTGATGCTAGTAACCAGGTGACGAAGAAGAAGAAAGGGAAGAAGAAGAAGAAGAAGCAAGATAAGAAGGAAGTCAACCAACCAACCATGGTTGTAAGTGTTAGTTGTGTTGAGGAAACCTCCAACATGCATCGTAAACCCAAATACCCTTGCAGGCTTTGTAAGGGTGACCACTTCCTTATCAATTGTCCTAGTATTCCAAAGGTCTTGGAAGTATGGTCAGAAAAATCTCATCAACTTTCCGTTGATCATCATCCAGTGATAGTCAGGTTCTTGGGAAAAAGGGTAAAGTTAGGTTTCCTTGTAAGTTATGCAAAGGGAGTCATCAAACTCATATTTTCCCTCACATGGATGAAGCCTCAAAATTATTGGAAAACCTTACTGTTCCACAGCAAGAATTTCCAATTGGTTACCATAAAATTTCTCCCAACCTACCGTCAACTGACGGAGTGATTGATCTAATTTCAAGTACAGTTGATCCCACTCTTCCATTGGAGAGTGAAACTCATATCACTCAGGTTGATGATCCATTAGTTGATCAAGTGGTCGATTCGATTTCACATTCGGTCGATCCCATTCTCCCTATAGAGAGTGAACTTCATACTGCTCAGGTTCTTCTTGTTACATCAGATTCTTCTACGTCGGGGGGCATTTCACCTGTTTCTACAGAACCCCCTCCAAGTACTGAGGTCTTTTCCTTTGATTGGAATAGACTGACAGAACCTCGTCTTCCTTCCTCCATACCTTTCCAAATCATTGTGAAGTTGGGTGGTAGGGACATACACCGCACACAGGTAGATGAAGGTGCTTCTGTTAGTATTTTATCCTCAACTGCTTGGAAAGCTTTGGGTTCCCCTCATCTTGTGCCTATTACACAGAATCTGAAAGCTTTTAACAGAACCATTAGTGAACCTTTATGGATCCTTCCTAAGTTTTCTATTACTTTGGAAGGTAAAACTGTCTGTATTGATCTTATGGTAGTTCGAGGCCCCTTGGATTTCAATTTACTCCTTGGGCGAGACTATGTTTATGCAATGAAAGTTTTCATATCGACACTCTTTCGCGTGACGTCTTTCCCTCACAATGGCAATATTGTGACTGTTGACCAGCTTTCGTTCCCTAGTCTTGATTCGACTACCAATGATCTGACATCCCTGAATGTTCCTCATACGCAAGTGGTATCTACCCCACCACGGGTTAATTATGTGGCAGCTAGTCCCATGTTTTCAGTTACCGATGTAAGCAAGCCTCTCACTATTTGGTCGTCTTTCTTTGACTTAGATACGGTAATTGACATGGAAAACTCTATGGGATTATTTGAACGAGATGTTCTTATCCCTTTTGAGTCCCTTGAGATGTGTTCCTTCCTGAGAACTATTCTTCCTTCTGATGAAGACCTCTTGGAAGCCATGATCAAGGTGTGCCCATTGACATGTGTTTCGTCCAGTTGGAAGCCATGATCAGTCAGTCCGAGGATAGTTCCTTTTACTGTCTCAACCTCGTTAAAAAATGAATCAGTCAGTCCGAGGAAAGTTCCTGTTACTGTGTCAACCTCGTTAAAAAATGAATCAGTAGCTTCTGAGGATAGTTCCTTTTACTGTGTCAACCTCGTTAAAAAATGAATCAGTGGCTGGTGAGGAGAGTTCCTTTTACTGTGTCAACCTCGTTAAAAAATGAATCAATCGGCGATGAGGACAGTTCTTTTCCTGTGTCAACCTCATTAAAAAATGAATCAATAGATAGATTGTAGAGGTTATATAGGTAGATTAGAAATAAGTAGTTTCCAAGGAGAGTTCCTTTTACTATGTCAACCTCGTTAAAAAATGAATCAGTTGGTCCGAGGATAGTTCCTGTTACTGATTCAACCTCATTAAAAAATAAATCAGGTATGAGGACAGTTCTTTTCTCGTGTCAACCTCGTTAAAAAATGAATCAGTTGGTCTGAGGATAGTTCCTTTTATTGAGTCAACCTCATTAAAAAATGAATCAAGTATGAGAACAGTTATTTTCCTGTGTCAACCTCATTAAAAAATGAATCAGTAGGTTATATAGGTAGATTGTAGAAAGTAGATACGAGGATAGTTTCTTTTACGGTGCCAACCTCGTTAAAAAATGAAAACATTTGGAAGAGGAAAGTTCCTTTTACTGTGTCAACCTCGTTAAAAAATGAAGCACGTTGCCATGAGCATAGTTCTTTTCCTGTGTCAAGCTCGTTAAAAAATGAAACAAATCCTCCCCTAATTGAGTCGAGTCTTTGACTAGATCTCGTAAATGTTAAGTCATATATTTAGGTTAGTTATTTCAGTTTTTGCATAATCTTCTTACAATTTTAGGTCGGGTCTTTCATATGATCTCGTAAATGAACCTTCATTCCATCCAGCTATTAATTACCAGCAGTGTACTTAGTTGAATTAAATGAAGCTGGGGGGGCATGCGCTCTAGCAGGGGGCATCAAGCACAATTTTCTCTTTGTTTCAAGCTTGTGCAAAAATGAAACCACTCTGAAGCATAGTTTTTCTTTGTTTCAAGATTTTGTAAAAATGAAACCTATCTTGAGTCAATTTTGGTTATTTTCAAGACTCATTAAACTCATGAAAATCCCGAGATTTTTTTGCTATCTTTCATTCTCGTAAAACACATGAAAATTCCGAGTTCTTTCTGTCTTTTCCTGCTCGTTAATTAAATTTAAAGTCGGCCACAGGAGTACATTTTTATCCTTTTTTTGAACTCGTTAAAAATTATGAAAAAGTGAAAACCATGAGTACATTTTTATCCCTTTTTCGAACTCGTTAAAATTTACAGAAAAAGTGAAACTACTGAGTATAATTTTATCACTTTTTCGGACTCTTGAAAATTACGAAAAAGCGAAACCCTAGAGTCCTCTTTTAAGCCCTTTTCAGACTCTCTAAACATGAAAAGATTGCCGAGCATTTGATTATTCGAACTTGTTAAAGTAAATGAATGATCGTCCCTTCAGTATAAGTTTATCCCTTTTACGGACTGAAATGGAATATTTACGAAAAAGGTATACGTTGACTAATTACAGTCAATAGAGTTCTCTCCTGCATTATTTTATCCTTTTTCGGGCTCGAGAGATTAAATTTATGAAAAAGTACACCCATGGAGTTTTCTTAAGTTTTTCTTTTGACTCCCTAAAATTGAAAAACACCGAGTTTCTCCTATACTGGACTCGTTAAAATTTAACAGTAAAGGACCTGTTCAATTTTTAAACATGAACGAACCACTCCTTCTTAGGGTTCGAATCTTAAACTAAGTTGGACTCATCCGAAGGATGAGCTTATAAACAAGAAAATTTTATACTCCTCAATCTTGTCAAAAATAAAGAGGTACTTGCCAGAAATGGTGGGGGGAAGAGAGAAAAACGAACCTGTTTGTTACATTTTGATTATTCGGAAAACTATTAACCACTCTTGAACACGACACTTTTGTTCACATGGGTTGGGAAAATCCTTTGCCTAACAGTTACTCAAACCATATTGAAAGTGTTCATCCGGTTTCTGGGTATTAGCTTTGGATCAGTTGTCACCAAGCCATCTGCAGTGTCGTTATGTGTTCAAGAGGACAGTTCAAACAAACCATTCATTTGTAAAATATCTGTCATCCATTTTGACCATCCCTGAGTCAGTCCTTGCCAATATATTTCTTCAAAACTTGATCTATTATTTCGTGTTGTGGGCTTGCCTACGACGGATCACTTTCTATTGATGACAACTCATTATCTAGGAAGTTGATCCAGAAATCGTTAGTACCTTGAAATCTGCATGCCTCAATGGCAGGTTTCTCGCCTTCGACGACAGGTTGCATCATTGACCTTCGATCGAATGATTCCATGACATGTTAGACTTCAGCTCATTCATTCACATTTCATGGATTTTACTAAGTACTTTTAGAGCCATTGATATTACTGGTGGTTTCTCTCACACTTGTTAACAGTTCGCATCATTGTCTAGTAATCAAGTGGTTTCTACCATGTTCGACTTCAACACATTTAATCACATGGATAGAATCGTACTAGTTCGGGAAGCAGAAATCAAGACCCTGGATCTAGTTTCCACCATCTAGGCTGTGAGGAGTTTTATTATTATACAGTAGACTATTCATTACAGATGTTTGCGTCCACGCTGTGTCTACACTATTGATGTAATATTAAAATCATTTCTATATCAGAACAAGTTTAGTTAGTTTTTGATCTGAGTATGGGAATGCCTACCTCAGCGATGATATGATTACATATATATATATTTCATTGAATGTTTTTACAGGTTCCGATCGGGGTGTCCATAGGATGATTCTTGAAATGATAAATTACTTCACTCTTCATATATGGCAGATTTCATCTTCATCTATTCCAGACTTTGCACTTTAGGGGGCAATCTATTACACTAAAAACTGCCACCTTGACATTCTGTTGACTATATGAGCTCATTAACACTCATACATGCCTCCTATGCAAGTCTTACAACCTTTACTCCTCATGTCAAGCCCTGAAACAGGAGGAAAAACCCTAAAAATCTCTGAAACTTTGGGTACACAGGTAACATGAAGCCTGCCTGCGTTCCTAGCTTGGGTACGTAGGTAATACACTGCTTACCTGCGTTTTAGAACACATTTTTCCTTTGCAATGCCTGCGTACCCTCCTCAAAGTAAAAAAGGCAAGAAAGTAAAGTCAAAAAAGTGGTTTGAGGTCAATTCTAGAAGGTTCTAGATGAGAATTTTTGGGGATGAGTACGCTTTGATAAGGTGCATGTATCCCTCACCTTAAGGAACTAATCCCTTGATGTGAGGATTCTATCCCATTGAAGGAGGATTCTATCCCTTCAAAGGTGGAATCCTAACCTCCTCATCTTCTCTATAAAAGGAGGCATTGGGTAGCCTCAAATGGTTAAGTTTTTGGAGATTGAGATTTTGGAGATTGAGGATTAGAGTTCAAGCTTTATGTGTGATTGAGTTGAAGTGCTGTTGGGATTTAGTCTTCTTTCTGCTGAGCTTTTGAGAGGAAATATCACATACCTCTTTTTGCTCCTGAAGGAAGAGTGCAAGACTTATCAAAGTAGAGGAGACTCCTGCTTCGGACCCCGGGAAGGCCTTTCAAACATCAAGGCTAAGGTTGTAAGGTTGTTCTGTATATTTTAAGATTAATACAATCAAGTTTTGTTTGTCTCAATAAATTTTTGTTTGATTGTTTATTTCAATAAGCTATCGTTTGATCGTTTATTTCATAGATTCCTTGATCACTATGATAGGTATGTTTTATAATTATTTTTTATACAGGTGCTATTTAATATTTGTTTGTTTGTGATTACAGGTCGACAAAAGAACTCTTCTTGCGACGAAAGAACTCTTGTTGTGACGGAAGAACTCTTGTTGTGACGGAAGGATTATTGTTGCGACGGAAGCACTACGACCGCAAATAAGCATTTGGATCTAAGGTAGGATCGACACCTTCATAGCATTTAATTGCAAAAAAAAAATATTTAGAGAAAGACAAACTTAGTTGTTCGTTTGGTTCTAGATTTTCTTCTAACACTAGGGAGATCGGTCTTGTCCACAAGAACGATTTATCCGGCCAACAATGGGTATTACCTAAATCAATCAACGCTATTGCTTTTTTCTTCTTGATATGTCCTTCTATCTTGAGAGTTTTAGGAGTGGTAATTACTGGAAAAGCATTAAAATATATGATCAAATTCATTTATTCTTTTTCTAGGGTTTGTTCCTGGTGTATATCCTCTTCTTTTGAAGTTTATTGTTCCTTTTCTTCCTTCTCTTCACAATCTATGTAACATAATTTCTTCTCAGCACACTTATGACCTTTAGTGTATTTGGTATCACAAATGTAACAGAGCCATTTTATATTTTTTTTCCAAATGTTTTGGTGTCAACCTTGTATATTTTGGAAGGATAAGAGTAGAAACACTTCCATATTTATAGTTGTGAGTGGTAGGCTTCCTTGTCACCATAATTTTTCTTTCAATTTTTCTTGCCAACCTGAATGCTTTCTTTAATGAATCAAGTTCCAAAAGTTGAACCTCATGCTAGATGTTATCCTTCAAATTCCCTATGAAGACATCAATCCTATGCTCCTCTGGAATATCATTTACCCTTATATTTAATTTTTGAAGTCCTCAATGTGCTCCACCATTGAACCCTTTTATTTTGGATTGATCAATTGGCTAAAGAAGGTGTTACTCTTTGTATCCTAATAATGTGCTATCATTTCCTTCATAAAAATTGACCAAGTGATTTTTTTTTTACAAAAGCAAAGTCGTCAATACCATATAAACTAATTGGGTTCTAAATATAAAGTTGTAATGCATGCATTTTATGTGTTTTTCACATTATGGAGATCAAAATATTACTCCATTTGTAGTATCCATGTTACAAGATCCTTGCCATCAAAATTACTCATATTTATCTTTGGAATATGGTGGGTCTTCTATCCAACGTTAGAGTCTATGAAATCATGATTAACATTTCT
The DNA here is from genome assembly GCA_034641835.2 of Pinus albicaulis. Lineage (NCBI taxonomy): Eukaryota > Viridiplantae > Streptophyta > Pinopsida > Pinales > Pinaceae > Pinus > Pinus albicaulis. Next base: position 754,823,604 of record CM076584.1, on the reverse strand, counting down.
TTTCATCTCATCATCAGTTTCATCTACTACCTCTTCGCCATTAAGAAGATTTTACTGTAGCAACTTTGTTAAACCTTCCTTCAAACCGTCCATGTGTTTATTCAAATATTCCATGTTTCCTTTCATTATTTCTTCTTTACCATCAATATTATCTTCCATGCTATTCTTCAAACCATCCATCTTAGCTTTTATTACTTTTTGTGAGAGAAAAATTTGTTGCACTTTGTCTCGTAATTTTTATATATCATGTTGCATTTATTCCTCTTCTTCATGCATAATAGTAGATATTTTGGGTTTCTTACTAGGTGTTTTCATTTTATTTATTCAGGGAATCAATTAATGATATTTATGCTTCACCATTCCCTTTGAATCACTTCAAACTAATTTTTCAAACGAAACATATGCAAATTTTAAAAAATACACACGTTTTTCTTACTTTGTAGGAGCTCGATATTGAACCTATTGTATCTTTGTAATTTCAGATCTCTAAGGTATGAAATTATGTCCTGTAGTATCCCTCTGGGTCCTCTTTCCAACCCCATAAGTCATACCAATATTGAAGTCTTCAAGAAATAGTTATTCCTGATCTCCCACAATGACCTAATTACAAACTAGTTCACTAGAGAAAACTTGTATGGAGTGACATGTGTTATTGTTTTGACCTTCAGCCCTAGAATTGCTATATGAAAAACTAAAATTTTTGCAATTTCAGCAACTTCTTACATAATTCAAGTATGATTCATGAAACAAAACTTATGATGATTTTAACTAGGTCAGTTGTTCAAGACAAAATTTTGGAGCCTGCAAAAACCCTAACTTCCCTGGATCATATCTCCGTAAATATAGCGAGCAAAGATCTAAAATTTTTACATGAGGTTAACCATGGTTTCTTATCCAATTGGTAAATTTTTTATATTTTTAAGCCTCGTAGAAAAATATTTATAGCTAAAATTACAAGATGGCATGTTTGAAGAAGCGAAACCTTAGAATTCCAAGCTCTGATACCAAATGTTATGCAATCAACTCACAAAACTATAGAAATAATAGATAAAAGAATTAAAAAGTATCCTCTTCAAGGGATAAACCTCCATTACATTACATAAATGAATAGTTATTGGATGATTCAAATGAAAAAACCTTGTTTCAGGCTATATAGGAGTTTAAGGGGTCACAATATAATCAAAGCTGACATAACAATGATAATGTAAAGGCACAACAATAATAATAGTGGGCTTCTATGTGGCACAATAATATCAATATGGGGACTACATGGGCACAAAAATAACAATAAGGGGGATACACTAACAATAAAAATAAGGGGATACACTCGTATTATAGAGACTTAACCATTCAACCATTGAATCTAAGGAGAATACTCTTGTTTGCATGAGAAATTTTTCTGCCATAACAGTTCTTCCATTTGTGGTAGTATGTTCTTGCCAATATAAAGAAATTTGTAAGTTGGAATCACTGAGTTATACACCATATCCCTTTAAAATATAGAATAAATGTCAATTCAGTTCAAATATCTACTACTTATATGACTACAAATACAATAAGTAGTGCAATGTATTATGCATAAGCAAAAATGAATCAAATTTAAGGTAACTAACCTTGAACAACTATGGAAATTAAACTAGCCAGATTTATTTCTAGGCTCAGGTGTTAAGGTTATCGATTTTGAGTTAGTTAATTCCTACAATAGGTATGTTTTCATCATTGTCTTTACTCCAAAATCAGTTCAAAATTTGGCACCAATAGCCTCAGATTTGAAGCCTTGATTCAAAGTTATATGAGGGGCATTTGAATCTAATTGAGTGTGTATTAGAGGGAGGAATTTTATTGTAATAAAGTGAAGGCTTGGAATGTATTTTTGTGATGAAATTTAATGGCAATATCTAGTCACATATGTAGGAATATTGTAGATGGATTTAGGATCCAGTAGTGAATTTCTTGGAGGGGTTGAAAGGCCTTAGATAAGTTCAAACCTAGACTATGAATCAAGAGAAGACACCTTGTAGTAGGATCTAAACTACTAGATGGAGAATAATGTTTCTCAAGGTCTATGCAATGACTGTGAAAAGCCCTAATTGGAGGACCGAAAGGATTCAGTAGTATCAAGATTTATATATAAGAGATAAGTATTAGACCTATTGATGAAAAACATCAAAACAAGGAAAAGGGAAAATTTGGTGGAAGAATCAAGAATTGGCATATTAAATTAGTCCTTAAGATAGCAAAAATTCACCTTGAAGAGGATGAAATATTGAATTTGGCCAACACAGGTTGAGCTAGAAAAAGGAGTCATTTTTTTATTAGATTTGTGTTGGTTATCTTCGTTGGATAGACTGAATAGGTAGAAGAACTATAATGACTAGGGTGAGCTTCTGAAGTAACTGTTAGGAGGGCCATATAGGCCTAAAGAGGGCACAAAACAATTCTATTGGACAACGAGTTACATAGGCTAATATAAGGAAGAAGGCCACAACTTTATGAAGAACTTTTGTCCCTAGATGAAGGGCTGACGTAGGAAAATGGTGTTCCCTAACCAATCATGGAAGACAAAGGTATGTGATATTTGAGGTATATATGTTATTTCTATAAAGGGTATGCATAAATCAATGAATATGATTTTTATTTAATGTTTTGAACCTAGGGTTTGAAGATTTCATCTAGTCTAAAAAATTCCTGAATATAGGGATTGAAAATCCTTGACGAAACTTAAATAGGAAAAACCCTAGTGATAAACATTAATCTGTTTGTTTCCTCATAGAAACCCTATTATTCTACATCTAGGGTTTTCTAAGAGAATCTAAGACATGGTAAATGTGGAATTGGTTGAAATATAGGGTTTGGTATCAAAACCTTAGGACTGGTGTTTCCTAGAAAAGGATCAAGAAATTTAGGGTTTATACTTAAGAACCCTCGGAGTCTACCTTCTGTTAAAACCATGTAAACCCTAGATTGACTGGATTGACATCATGCAATTATTTATGTATACTTTGGTTGGTTTTACTTGCTACTAGATATTGTAGGTGAAAGCAAGATGATAAGGAGGGAAGAAGCAAAGCAACTATCTTGCTTCATGATGACTACTTGGAAATGATGAGCATGATGGAAGGAGGGAACTGTATGCAACCTGAAGAAAATAATGCTAATAAGTTCATTAAAAGGGTAAGAATGTATCATTTTGTAGTTTTTTCATGACATCATAGATAAAAGCAAGTGATAGTGGCATATTTAAAGTCTACTTGTTTGAATTTCTTGAAATTGTCTAGTCCTTTAAGAATGAAAATCTTGGGTACCATTCTGCATACGTGTTCATCCATAAATTGTATAACATTATGTTAGAGGAAGTAATTTTTTTAAGATGGATCATCATGATCCTATAAGAGTTATATTATTGGAAGATTTTTGTAAGAATCATTATGATAAGATTAATATGCATTCCATATTGTATGGAAAAAATATTTTGAAAATGATGAAGGAATTCACTTGCTAAAGTTGCATGCTCATTATTGAATACATTTAGCTAGATGATTGTGTGAAAGATTAAGAATGAATGTTTGGAATAAATTTTGGGTTGGATTCATATAATCTTGGAAGAGAATTTAGTAATAAGTTATGCATAGTAAATATTTCATTTGGTTATATGATTCCTAATAGGATGAATTTGAATTACTAATATTAGCGATAAACATTTAATATAAACTCTGGAAGAAAATGGTAACTTTTTAATCAAGTTCAATCCTTGGGCACTCTGATGCATGAAGGAATAATCCTATAGAGATGGACCTTGAAGACGCTGACGTTGAGAAGTTTGTCACACTGAGGTAATTTAGATATTAATATTTATTGTTAGTTATCTTGTTAACATATTGTTTTTCTACTTAGGAGAATGTTGTGGGATGAAAATTGAGACAAGTTCAACTATATGGAATGTGTGAATAATGTTGAGGAAAGCTCAATATCTAGTACCTAGAAATTGTGAAGTCAAGATGCACTCATATTGGGATTGAAAGGTAGTAGAGTGAGAAGATAACATGAAGGTAAAAGGAGATCACTTTTTTTAGGAAGTTGTGATAAACTAGAAACATGGGAAGGATCAATAGAATTCCTTCATTAAAATTTAAAAGTTGAAAGTGATGTAAAAAATTAATGACCTGGAACCTGTCACAATATTGAAGAAGATGGATCCATGAAAAGGAAGTAGGATTGATACGATGAGATGCGGAGAAAAGAGGGAGCTAGGCATCTATGAAGAATTGAAAATTGATACTCTTATGAAGAGAATATAGAAAACTTATGGAAATGACTTCCCAATTAGAAAGGAATTCAGGAATCACCTCTAGATTTTAGGGGGAGTAAAGGAGTCTCCTTGAATATGAGAAAGGATCTAATCTCAAGTTAAAAATGAGAATATGTATATCCTCTCTAGGTTAGAGGGAGTGGTGTTAAACATCGCATGCACATTATTTTCTTCATATGTTAAGAACTTTACCAATAATAACAACCATAATTCTAAGTGGATGCCTTGGAGAGAGAGTTATAGAGGATTAAATAATAATATGTGGTTTCCTCAAGGAGAAAACATCCAAGAAAGGAATGGGACTGACACTCTTTGAGGATGTGACATGTATCTAAGATAAGAGTAAGCAAAGAGGATCAATATTTTAGGATTCAGGGCCAAGAATCCAAGATAAGAATATTCATAAAAGGACATACTTGGTGGGCATTTAGATGGGGTATGTGCTTTATAGAGGTTGTGCAGTATCACACATAAAGCATCCCAACATAATGGTCCTAAATGAAGTAGAGCTTGTCTAGTTAGGCCTCAAAGACAATGTTTATTGATCATAATGTTGATTATTACAATTGGGTTATCAATCTATCTCTTCTTATGATAAATTTTCAAAGGGACTATTGTCATTGTACTAGTTGGAAAATTATGAATTACTCTTTAGTTAAGAGGGATTGGTTGAAGCATGAAACTTTTTTCGATATTCATAATTGTAATTTGACTCATGTAATGATGTGAATCTTATTTGGAGAAAGAAAATTATGTAAATAATTAAAAATAAAATTATTTTTGGAGCATGGCTTTCATGCTCATGTAGTTTTTTCATTAGGTCAAGCATCCATTGAATGATCCTATGGTTTGTCATGATTCAAGAGTCATTTTAACTTTGTAAAAGATCCTTGTGGGAACTTGAATTAAGAAAAATATATTTTATTTTTTATTTGGTAGTGTCTAGAGGGATCCCAAGAATAATTTGGACATCAAGGTAAAGTCAGCCTAGAGTGGGGTTAAAGAGCCACTTGGAAGGATATAGAAAGGAGGAAATTTTAGCTCCTTGGAAATATACCAAACATCAAATTTTGGTCTAATATGTAATTAGGAAGAAGTGAGAAAAATCCTAGAAAAGAAGGAGAAGGCCAGTGAAAGAACGATGAAGCTTTAGAAGAAATAAAAGGTTGAAATTTGTCTCTTGTTGACCACACGTGAAAGTGCCCTAGGGTTTTTTAGGGTATGAAATTATAGAGAAATTTGTAGATTGGTTGGGTAAGGACAAAAGGTTGGAAGATGTTTATTCATTATCCTTGGAAGAGCTTTATCCTATTTTGTAGAAGAAAGGGTGATTGGTTGGCTTGGTTTTTGGTGGGAGCCCTAGTCTAGGGTTTGGTCTTGGAAGTCTTCTTTGAAACTGATGCTATAAGAAGATAATTTATTTTGGGTTTTCCTCTTGGAGGGGTTTTTCCCTAGTTTGAAGCCTATATATTGTGTTCATGTGATCTTAATTATTTTTCTTTTGGCATTGACTTGATGATAATAACATAAACATAAAAATAATAATAATAATAATATAATGTCACAAATAATTTCAAGTAAAGGAAAGGTGAATTAATATGTTGTGCTAATGAATTTTCCAACAAATTAAGTTCCTCCTTTATCTTTATCCAGTGATCCCTTGAGGGGGATATAAATTTGTTTTTTATACCTATTTATTCATAATTTTTTCATATTTAAGTCTTAGCTATGTAATAGAGTATATGGAATAAGGGAATAGGTTAAAGAAAGAGAAATGGAGAAGTGAATAAATGTACATACTTTCAATATTTGGTAATAAAAGAAATTCCTAATAACAATGACAAAAAATGAATGCTAAATGTAATGTTACTATTTTGAGATATTTGCTTCTGATAGTTGTTCCACTTCAACATCCAAATTTATACTAGTTGTCCTAGATATATTCATGAGACCAATGAGGAAAAATAAAATTAAATTTGACAAATATTAAATTTAATTGCATGAATAAATAATAATTAAAAATACTTGAGTGCATGCATCACTGAATGATCTTCCCTCTGTTTCAAGAATAAATTATTGGATTATTTTAATCTTGGAGCAAACCTCCCTCCAATCGACGGAGAAATAATGAAGCCAACATTACCTTTGTTGTTTCTATGTTGGATAGAGGGTGTTTTGCTCCAATATTATCCAAATCCTAATTTATTCTTGTTGGAGGGGGGTCCCCTAAGTCCAGCCAATTTTGCTATATTTTCGTAATATATTTTACAAGTTTATTCGTGTGCAGGGGCTTTGGGGTGGGTCAAAGCCCCTCATGAATTGTAATGGGTAAAAAGGTAGATCAAGGGGCTGAAAAGCACAGTTTTTAGACCCTATAATAGCGTAGGATAATAGTATAAATATATGGCTAGATTGAGTCTAAGAAGGAAGTTTTTGGATAAGTTTGAATGCTGATGTTGGATCTAGTGAATTTGTGATATTTTTTGTGGATTTCTCTGGGTAGAAGGCTCCTTCTCACTGTGTGCATGGAGACCTTAGTCCTGTTGTGTGTAGATCCCACTGGCTGTGTGCACGAAGACCTTAGTCCTGCTGCATACGGACCCCGCTGGCTGTGTCCACGGAGACCTTAGTCCTGTTGTGTGCAAACCTCACTGGATTTTTGTGCAGATTGTTGAAGGGTTTTTTATGAAGAATCTGAACCGATAGTAATAAAGGATTGTTGTTGCAGATATCCGAGTCTGAAATGCATCTATTGTCTATGTTATGAATGTTTCTGCATCTTATTTCCGATTCATATATTGTCTACAATTGGATCTCTTGTGCAACTATATTTGGATTTATATGAATGATTAATGGATGGATCTGATGGTATACGGTTCTGATATTTCTTGTTAAGGTTTATTACTTGAATTCTAGATGTTGTGTTAACTTGTGCAAGGTATTCTGCATATTTGACCAAAAATCGGTCTGTAAGGGTTTCCTAGTTATGGTAGATGTTGTAGAGGTCTGTTTATGGTTACTTTGGATCTTAAGGCACCCACATTATTCAAACCTCTCCCAGGGTGTAGAAACCTAGTTCCAACACCCCCCCATATTGCTATGGGTGAGACTTTGACTTGTGCACGTAGGTCACTTTCGAAAAGGCTAGTAGTAAGAGTGTTTTGTTGGTTAACCTCAACTCCGAACCTGAGTCAGGACCCCTCAAGCCAACAAATGGTTCCATTGATGGGACCAGGGAAATTTTGAGAGAGGTTGGGTGATGAAAGGTCATTGGCAGCCATTAAAGCCTGAACTTGAGGAATGGTTTGAAAAACAAATTCAGGAATTTTCTCTAAAAGAAAACAAAAGTAAGAAATTGTCTGTTGAAGACTGGAAGAATAAGTATATTTTCACTGAGGTGGACGAGATATTTTTCACAACCTTTACACATGAAGTGTAGGAGTGGTTGGAAAGGTTAGAATAATTCCAAACTTGTTGGAAGGGCGATCAGGTCATGTAGTCGACCCCAAAACTAATCTAATAGTTGAAAGTTGAAAATTCAAGGGATTGAGGGGTAATTTCTTACAAAATTTTCATCTACTAATTAAGATGCTATTATGTGAAAAGGGTATATTTTGTGTAGCCAGACCGAGTGAATGACCCTTGATCAAAGTGAAAGCACTACGCGCAATGGTAAATACTATCGGGTCAATCAGAGAGGGGATAGATCTATATACAAACCTCTTACAAACTACCCTGATATAAATGGAAACGAGGCTACACATGCTGAGAATAGCCCTCCTGCTATGCCACCATCAAATTTGTGCAGGGGTAAGAATCCTCCTACCCCACCACCACCCCCATCGGTAGAATATATTGCCCCGCATATGAATTTACCCACCTTTAAGGGTGCGAGGGATGAGGATATGGACCGATTTTGGTTTGTGGCAAATGTAGTGTGGACTGTGTAGAATTTCAGTATGGATGTTGTCAAGAGAGCACAACTGGCTATGGCCTTTGAAGGTGATGCTTTAGATTGGTTCATGGGATACCTTTCTCAACATGTGTATCCCAAATTTTAGGAGATCAAGGCCCACCTTGAACTAGCAATTCCAAAAGCCAAAATCTTATTCTCAATGCGTACTAGAACTAAAAGATACTAAGAAAAGGCCTACAGAATCAGTTTGGGAAGCTGAATAGCAACTGAATCAAACCATCAATGATGGAGGATTTTCTTACGACGATAAGCAGCATAAGGAATGGTTCATTGTCATGCTATTGCCACATCTGTGTGGTCCTATGGGTCAGCAGAAGAATGATTCTCAGGAATAAGCTCTGGAAATTGCTATGAAATTAGAAGTTGCGCCGAGGGTCGATGCTCAATTTGGAGCGCTGCAAATTTAGAGCCAATTAGAGGCTATGCACTTAGAAATATAGAATTTATGAAGAGACCGGGGTAAAGAAGTTGGCATAGATGTCTAGTGCATATGCTGTAAGGGAGCTAGCCACACCAAATATCAGTTCCCTCTGTTGTCGGATTATATGCAAGATAGGGGATTGATTACACTATGCCCAAGAGATGTTTTTGGGGCTACTACCCCCACACTATGGTGTGTTGATTGTCGGGTGGCTAGGTAACATGATACAGACCACTCCCCTTAGTTAGGAGTCTATGTACCAGAACTGAAGCAACATTGGTGCAGATTCTTCTCTTCAATTGGTCACGATGAGCACAATTTCCAAACATATGACCTAATGATCAATAGGGTGCAGTCTGACCCTTCGTCAATAGCATCTCCCTCTAGACATGGAGGATCCCCAAAAAGAGGACAGGAAGGGGGGAGAGCTGGAGGCATAGGTCAAGGGAGAGGGCAACTAATTTATTACAATTGTGGAGACACTGGACACTATGCACGAGACTTCCTGAACCCTGCGCGACAATCCTACACATACCGTAGGAAATTTGATCATGTAATTGAATATTTTCCTGTGTTAATAACTAAATGCAAGAAAATCAGCAAACACTGACACAAAATATACAAATGGTTAAAGTTGAACCATGCGTGGATGGCCCAAGTGTAAATGTAATTACACGAAGTGGTGTTTCCACCAGAGGACATAAGGAAAAGGATGTTGTAGAGCCACTGATCAGAAATGTGTCTGATAAGAAATAGGGCCTCAACTCACATAAAGAAAAAGAGATTTTTATTGAGGCTAGGAAGGATTTTGCTGATGCGAGAGCGTCCACGTCAATGACTCCCATGGAACCAAAAGATGGTGATGAATTTAAACCATTCTTGCAAGCCTGCATTAAGCTACTACAAAATTAGAAGGAAACATATAATCTCCAGGCCCTGATAGAAAGTTGCATGGAAAAAGAGGTGCCTCAAAAGGAAACCAAGGTTGTGAACAAGATTTATAAGCAAAAGAAGCGAACTGGTAGGGAGATGTGCATGACTGTGCAGATGGAGACTATGAGATGGAGCAGGTCATCTTGGATCTGGGGTCTGATGTAAATGTCTTACCTAAGAAAACTTGTCAGAAGATGGGAGAGAAAAATTTGGAATGGTCGACCATTTAGCTATGCATGTCCAATCAGGAAGATATCATTCCACTTGGCAGGATTTCACAAGTTGTTGTAGAAATCGTTGGAGTAAAGGTATGCACTGATTTTGAAGTTATACAAATTGTGGATGATACATACCCCTACACTGCATTTTTAGGATTGGATTGAGCCATTGATATGGGAGGCATCATCAATTTTAAGCACATAAGTATGTTTTTTTAGAATAATGGTACACGGGTGATAGTCCCACTAGATCTAGAAAAAGGAGAATGATACATAGAACTAGTGCGCGAAGGGGATGATGTTGGCCATATCTACAAATTGGATGCACGAGATGAATACTGGATCAACCCTACAACTGATGGCATGTTGAACTAGGAGAAATATAGCTCTTCTTTTCTGATTCTGATGGAAAAATGGAGAACTGGCTGAACTAGTTAGACGATGTCTCTGTGCTGCGCTGCCTTAAGATCACAAAGAATTTCCAGTGCATATCCTTAGAGGTAAAAGCAATACCCTAATTGGATGGTTCTAGTTGTGTCAAATAATTTTTGGAAGAATTGGAAAAAGTTGTCCCAGAGGACTGAAGGTTTTGGGCACTTGATTTGGCTATGCACGTAACTCCATCGTGTTGGTGGGAGACGCACAAGGGAACTTTCCAGGACTGGGAGGAATGTAGAAAAATGATGATGCTACACTTTGAATGTCCAACCAATCCACCCCTTGATTTTTTCTATGGTTGAGGCGATCCGCGCAAACACCTGGCCATGTGGATGGAGGTATTGGATGAAAAGGCATGGAAGGATGAAAAAACCATTGGAGTGGACTTGATACTTGCACAGTCAAAGAAAGTAAGAATTCCTATATTTTAGGGATCTTTACCATCAGGGATTGCGCAAGCAAGGCAAGTTGTCTGGAGGCTGAGAATTGGCTATGTGTTGGTCAGTTTTGCATATGACAGTGTGAGACAATTCGCTGAGTACTGGAGGGATCTTGTGAGAATATTTTTGTATGTAATTGTTTCATGATCCATGCTTAATATAAAATAGAAGATAGTGGGGTTTTTATTTGTAAGCTTTCCCTAGGAAATTATATGTGTTGTGTGCGATTGATATTTCTTCATGTTATTGCGATTAGCGATTTTGTTTTTAATTCCGAAAAATATTTGTAGAAGCGATTCAATATTTAACATTATTACATTGTTATATCAGGTGAATCCAGGATATACATGCATTTTGTATAATTTATACATGGTATCAGAGCACAGGAATTTGCAAAAGTGAATAAGGAGTTGAGTTTGTGACTAGATAGAATTCAAATTTGCATAAGGACTTTCTTGGTGTTATAACTGATTCAAGATATAAATGGATTTCAATGGATTTAGGTTAGAGTATGCACTCGAAGGCAGCTCAAAATATATTGCTTGGAAGGATAGGATGGAGGAATTAATCAAAGACAATGGCTTAAAGGAATTCATTTACATTGATGTTCCTAAACCCAATGTGACAGATGTTTCAGATCTTGATGCATGGAAAAAGAAAGTGGAAAAGGTGAGGAGGATCCTCTTGGAGGGAGTACGAGACCACATTGTCTCAAGCCTCCATGGGAAATCCACACCATATGAAATGTGGAGGGCTTTGACGGATCTATTCCATAGAAATAACGACCATAGGAAATTGGCGCTCAAAGATAAATTCAAGAAGATCAAGATGGAAAAGGGTGACACCATTCCAAAATATCTAAGAAAGTTTGTCCAATGTCAGGATGAAATGGGGAGCATTGGAATAACAATTGTTGGTGATGATTTGGCAATCTTATCTCTCCTAGGACTTCCCACGATTTGGCACAATTATCAAGAATCTATTAGTGGAAGGGAAAAATTGCTAGATTGGGAACGACTGTGGTCGGATTTGGTGCAGGAGGAGTTCAGACGGAACACCAGAGATAGATATTCATCTAAGAATGAGGATGAAGAGGATTTTTCTTTGGCTTCCAAGTCGAGGAATGGGAAGGGGAATAAATTCCATTCAAAATCCAAGTCCAAGAATGGCAAGAAGCAGGACATGTCCAAGGTAAAGTGTTTTCACTGTCATGAGCATGGGAATTTTGCTACTAATTGTCCACAAAAGAAGAAGAATAAGAAGGTTGGAGGATATGCATTTGGTGAGGCCCTTGCCTTGAAATTTGAACTTGACTTCTCATTGATCGCATGCATGGTTTCCAGTGCATTAGGACCTATATGGAATGTATAGCGGCACTTCCTTTCACATGACGGGAGATAAGTAACTTTTCAGTGACTTGGAGGAGAAAGATCTCCAGATGCATATTGAAATGGGTGATGACGGATGGTACAATGCTACTGGGATTGGTACCATTACCTTTCATTGGGCATCAGGTAAACCCTTTCAATCAAAATATGTGATTCATGTACTAGGCTTGAAGAAAAAATTGGTCTCAGTTGCAATGTTGGACGATAGAGGCTATGATGTTGTTTTTATTGATGGAAAATATTTCCTACGACATAAAAAATGGGACAAGCCAAGAGGATAGGGATTCGAGTTAAGAATATCTACAAGATGGAGGTATATGGCTACACAGCAATGATGGGCAAGGCAGATCAAGTGGTGAGTCGGGATGAGGGCGAATAATGGCATGGGAAATTAGGACATCTTCACCATGGAGCCTTGAAATTCATGCAACATATTTCTATTGGTCTTGCCAGGGGTACAATTGCATAGTCAGACACATGCAAGGGATGTACTATGGGAAAATATTTAAATTCCACCTTTCATGAGAAGGAAAACTGAGCTTCGAGGATCCTTGAGAGAGTTCACACAGACGTGTGTGGTCCTTTCTTAGTTGCTTCAATATCAAAACATAAGTACTATGTAATATTTTTTGATGACTTTTCTTTAAGTGTTGTATCTTCTTCATGCAGACGAAAGATCAAACATTCTCTAAGTTCTGTGAGTTTAAGGAACTGGTGGAGAAAGATTTGGGGAAGCAATAGAAGGCTCTTAGGAGTGATAATGGTGGAGAATACATCAATAATGAATTCATGAACTTCTATAGAAAATAAGGAATTTGAAGAGAACTCATAACGCCTCATAATCCACAGCGGAATGGGGTCGTGGAGAGGAAGAACATAACTATTATGGGTGCAGCACAATTGATGTTGCATGATAGATGCCTACCGATGCATCTTTGGGTGGAAGCATGCAATACAACAATACATGTGAAAAAATGTTGTCCTCATAGAGTACTTAGCATGAGTACACCTGAAGAGGCTTTCGCTAGTAAGAAACCTGATGTTTCACACTTTAAGATTTTTGGCTCATCTGTTTATGTGCATGTGACCAAGGACTTTAGGAAGAAGTTGGGACCAACATCTGAGGTTGGGATTTTTTTGGGGTATACTAAAACACCCCATAATTATCGTGTGTATTTTCCAAACAATAGAATTATTTTTGTGCCATGGGATATCAAATTTTATGAGGAGAAATCCATGTGGTTTTCCCTTGAGAGGGAGCTGGACTTGCATGCAGAGGAGGAACTGTTGGTTCCCAAGGATCAGTCTCGAGATGTGGATCAGCCACATGAGGAGGTTCATGGAGTGGAGGAAAACACTCATGCAGAACCATCCATCAGAAATGGAAGAAGGCGCACCACGGAAGCTGATATATTGAGACTTGATTCTGAAGAGAATGTAGGACCCCCTACTTCACATCGCAGATAGAGACAATCTCTTGACCAATTTACTGGATACATGGCTCTTATGAGCACATGTATTGTGACTGAACCATATTCCTTTCAGGAAGAAGTGCAACAACCAACTTGGGTTGATGCAATGGTGGAGGAGTATGACTCCATTATCAAGAAGAGTGCATGGGAGATAGTCTCAAGACCGTTCGAAAAATCAGTGGTTGGATCAAGATGGATGTACAAGGTAAAGCAAGTTATTTATGGAAGTGTGGAGAAATAAAAGGCCATATTTATGGTCGAGGGATTCTCACAGATCGAGGGGATAGATTATGATGAGGCTTTTTCACCTGTTGCAAGGTACTCTTCCATAAGATCCATCCTTGCACTCTCAGAATAGATGGGTTGGCACATTCATCAGATGGATGTGAAAACTTTATTTCTCAATGGGATCATTAAGGAAGAGGTGTACATAGAGTATCCTGGAGGTTTAAAGATCTTCAATAGTGAGTTTCATGTTTGCAAACTCAAAAGAGAACTGTATGGGTTGAAGCAAGCACCCTGTGCTTGGTACACTCGGATAGACTGTTATTTCACCGGATTGGGCTTCACCAAAAGTGAAGCAGATGCAAACATATACCAGATTGTGATTGAGAGTAAGATATTGATCATTGTTCTTTATGTTGATGATTTAATTTTAACTGGTGATGAGCAGTTGATACACTCATGCAAGGAGTATCTTGTAAGGGAGTTCGAAATGAAGAACATGGGACTCCTTCATTATTTCCTTGGCTTGGAAATATGGCCGTGGGATGGTGAAATTTTTGTGTCTCAAGGCAAGTATGCAAAAGGGATATTGGGTACATTTAACATGGAGAGGTGCAAACAAATGGATACTCCTCTTCCAGGAAATTGGAGGAAAGAGGATGCTACTTCTAGAGAGGTAGTGGATGTTACTGTCTACCAACAATTAGTGGGCTCACTAATGTATTTGGTGAACACAACACCGAACATTTTCTATGCAATTAACTAGTTGAGTCAAGCTACGGTTAATCCTACCAAGCTCTTTTGGAAGGCAGGGAAGCATGTCCTGAGATACTTGTGGGTCACATCAGAGTATGGTATATGGTACAGATAGACAGAGGGAGTGAAGATGCATGGATTCACGGATTTAGATTCGGTGGGAAGTCCATCAGATAGAAATAACACATTAGGAGGGATCTTTAGCATAGGTTCGACGACAGTTTCTTGGTACAACAGGAAAAAACAATCCATGGCACTCAATTCAATAGAAGCGGACTACATGGTAGCAAGTCAAGCTGCTTGTGAGGCTATCTGGATGAAAAATATCTTGGTTGTTTTGTTTGGTTCTCAGATGGATCCAACAGTGATTCATTGTGATAATCAAAGTTGCATTAAACTTTGATTAATCATGTGTTTCATGATAGGTCCAAGCATATAGATATCTGGTATCATCATCTTAGATATTGTGTGCAGAGAAGGATAATGTTACTTCAGTACATTCTCACAGAAGAACAAGATGCAGATATTCTAACGAAGGTGCTCACAAGGAGAAAATTCGAATACCATAGAGACAGGATCAGGGTGAAGGATAATCCCTTTCTTATTGAGAGGGAGTGTTGAGATTCAACAAGAAAATTCAACACCCTCGCCTAGTGTATTAAGCACCTAGTGTAACCTGGTTGCATTAAGCACCCAAACTAGGGTGGGGCCCATAGTGTTATTTTTTGGTGTATGTCTATTTTGGTTATCCCTTAATTAAGATGGAAATTAAACTATAATCTGTTCTCAATGTGGACTTGAATCAGTTAATTGAAATTGATAAATTCAGTTAGCTAGTGGATTTTGAGTTAGAGGTAGTTGGTGAGGTATGCACATTAATTCTAGTTGTAACAGAGTTTGAAGTGTAGTGGTGCATGAGTTAATGCAAGTTGTAAATAATTTAACTCATTTAAGTGAGTTAAATTCAGTTGTGCTAGTTGTAATTGAAGGTACACTAGTGAGAGATCTAGTGAATTAAATATTAATTAATTCACAATCAATGATCTCTCATGTAACTAAGGATTTACTATTATTAGTTGCATTCATGTCAGATCTAGTGGAGACCCACTTGAGTTCTAGGTGAAAGGGAATTTGACTATCAGTTGTTGGATTATTGGGTTGCACACATGAAACCAAACACCCATTGGAGTGGCCATGATACTTGTTAAGTCAAGGCAGAGAAGAATTCCTATATTTTAGGGATATTTACCATCAGGGATTGCGCAAGCAAGGCAGGCTGTCTGGAGGATGAGAATTGGCTATGTGTTGGTTAGTATTGCATATGACAGTGTGAGACAATTAACTGAGTACTGGTGGGCTCTTGTGAGAAGAGTTTTGTATGTAATTGTTTCATGATCCATGCTTAATATAAAACAGAAGATAGTGGGGTTTTTAGTTGTAAGCTTTTCCCGAGAAATTATTTGTGTTGTGTATGATTGATATTTCTTCATGTTCATGTGATTAGAGATTTTGTTTTTAATTCCACAAAATATTTGTAGAAGAGATTCAGTATTTAACTTTAGTACATTGTTAGATCGGGTGAATCCAACATATACATGCATGTTGTATAATTTCTACAATTTACTGATGGATATTCAGGGTATCATCAAATCATAATTGCGCCAGAATACAAAAGCAAGACCACCTTTGCCACTGAATGGGGTTCTTTCCAATATAATAGCATGCCGTTCGGATTGAAGAATGCGCCTTCCATCTTCTCGCGCGTGGTAGTAGTTGTGTTTAAGGAATTCATGCATAAATTATTGGAGGTATATTTTGATGACTGGACAGTATTTGGATTGGTAAAGAAACATGTGTCGAACCTGTGCATGATGCTCGAAACCTGTGGGAAGCACCTAATTTTTCTCAACCTGAAGAAGTGCATATTCTACGTAATTTTTTGGGATTTTTTTGGGGCATATAGTATGTTAGCAAGGTTTGATGGTAAACCTAGCCAATATCACGATTATCATCAACTTAGAAGTTCCTACCAATGAGAAATAATTGTGCTCCATCATGGGACACACTGGTTATTACAGGAAGTTTATAAAAGGGTATGCTCTGATCACTGTGCCAATAGAGAAGTTGTTAAAGAATGATGTAGAATTTTTTTGGAATGACGAATGTCATAACAACTTTGAGATGCTAAAGGAGAAAATGGTGATGGCACCTATCTCGATGTTCCCAGACTGGTCTAGGTTTTTCATGTGCACATCGATGCATCTGGTAGAGAGGTTATGGTTGTATTAGCATAACCAGGAGAAGGAGACATTGATCACCCAGTTGTTTTTTTCAGTCGAAATCTCTCCAACATAGAGCGCAACTACTCAACTACAGAAAGGGAAGGATTAGCCATGGTATACATGCTACAAAAATACATACACTGTCTGCTAGGAGGGAATTTCAAAATGTTCACTGTTCATTCTGCATTGAAATACCTAGTCAATAAGCCTATGTTGGGGGAGAAGATCTGCAGATGGCTATTGATTTTTCAGGATTATGAATTTGAGATTATTGTGAAGCCAAGAATATTAAATGTTGGGCCTGATCATCTGTCACAAATTGAGAATGGGGAAGAACCAACCAGTCTAGAGGAGGGGTTACCTGATGCATACATATTCTCTATCAAGGTGGTTGATGAGAACTTTACTAATATTATTCATCTTCTGACCATGGGAACAACGCTTGTGGAATATTCAGTCCAAAAAAATAAGGATTTGGTTGCGCGCAAAATTGATTTCACCCTAATTGCAGGTCAGTTTTATAAACTAGGAGTAGATGAAGTATTAAGGAGGTACGTATTGGAACATGAAAGACATAATATATTGGATGAGGCTCATGGAGGAGTGGAAGGAAGCCACTATGTTGGGAAAGCCACTGCGCAGAAGGTGTTGTGTGCTAGGTTTTGGTGGCCCACACTACACAATGATACACAAGCGTATTTTCGGGCTTGTGATGAATGTCAGAGAATAGGGAATCCCTCGTGCAGAGATGAAATTCCCCTGCAACTGCAAATGGCCTTGCAAGAATTTGACAAATGGGCTATAGATTTTTTCATACCAATCAACCCTCTTGGAAAGAAGACTGGAGCCCGTTATATCATTACTGCAAATAATTATGTAACCAGGTGGACAGAGGCAAAGGCAGTTAAGGAATGTGTTGTAGATACTGTTGCGCACTTCAAATTTGAGCACATTTTGACTAGGTTTGGATTCCCGAAGATTTTGATGAGTGATAGAGGTACACACTTTGTTAAAGAAACAATTGAAGCTTTGACAGAAGAATTCCAGATCCATCACAAGAAGAGTACCCCTTATCACCCACAAGAAAATGGTGCAGTAGAAGCTTTCAACAAGATTTTGGAGAACGCTCTCACAAATATTTGTAATGCCAACCAAGATGATTGGGACATGCGCATCCCTTCTATGCTATGGTCTTATAGGAAAGCATGTAAAAATTTGATGAGAAAAACACGATTCAGAATGGTCTATGGGCAGGAAGCCATCATGAAAATGGAGTATATTATCCCAAGTCTACGCATTGCAGCTTCCACTACTATGGCCTAGCCTGAAATTATGGAGGAATTATTGATGCAACTCGTTGCCCTAGAAGAAGATCGGTTCATCGTTAACTTCCACCAGCAAGTGTAGAAGGCGTGTGAAAAATCCTAGCATGATAGACACATCAGGAAAAATATGTTCAAGGAGGAATACTTGGTCTTGCTATATGATATTTAGTTTACGCGCCACCCAGGGAAGTTCATAAATAATTGGTTGGGGCCATATGTTGTCAAGGAGATCATTGACGGCGGTGCAATGCACTTGGCCACATTGCATGGAGATAACCTTCCCGGGTACTTCAATGGAAGTCATCTGAAGGTGTATAGAGACAATCCGGTGTTGAACAAATGAACATATGTCTAGAATATCACAATCAAAGGTTATCCACATAGGAGAGAGAGAGGGCGCAAGAAGATACGACAATAGTGTAGGGGTGACGCGCAGGTTAGGAAACTAGCTATTGGAATAAAGAAACTAGGTGAAAAAGAGAAATTACCGTTGGATGGAGTGGATTTCTCGCATTTAATGAGGTGATATTAGAGGATTTTTTACCGTTTTATTGAAGATAAGTGGAAAGTAATGATTATCCGACCATTTCTACCATGGTTGGCATATAAAAAGGCGGGCGTGGGTCTCAATTGGTTCCTTTGTTGTTTGAATATTTGGAGCCTTGTGATTTTCTGTAATCTTTATTATCCTATTTTCTGTGAGTTCTATATTTCTGGCCACGAATCTACTCCTGACATCATTAATCCCGAGTTCATATTACGGTTGAGAATGATGACCACCAACCTTATGGAGGAGAATTCGGCACCCCTCACTGCTTCTACGGAGATGGGGTAAAATGAGGTAAGAGAAGTAGTCCTAGAGGTAGAAGAAGTTGTGTCCACTCTGGAGAAATATAGGGGAAAGGGGAAAATGTCCAAGTGGGCTACTTCTAAGTCGTGTACCTCTCTGCAAAGTGTAACATCCCCAAGGCAAGTCACTAAGGACCAATCCCCCATCGGTGATCCATTAAAGCACCCAATGAGTGCTAGACAAGAAGAGATGTTCATGGAACCTATTTCAGGGTGGCCACCCTATCTTAAGCTATGGATTCCCTCTGTGCACAAGCCAAAAAACATTGATACTATTCAGGAGTATCTGTAGATTTCGTTGATTCCTCAGGATGTCCCTCTGATTGGCGAAAAGTTTGGCAAGATCCCTCAAATAAAGCTCGATGATTATGATCTCACCAATGAAGCAACATTCCCTTAGCTTGCAGCAAAAATTTACTTGGAACAAGTGTTGTACGACAATGTGCCAAAGGTGGAGCCAATGCCCTGAGCGTGCGGGCTGCACAATGTAGGAGTCCTCAATCTGTTGAGGATTCCACACTTTGGAAGGTACCTGATCATCAACATTTGTGTGCGCCAAATGATGGCCTTGGTCCACGAGGTCTCCCTGTGGATTCAGGGGAGAATTCCTATAGATACCATGTTGATCCATCGGATCACTAGCCTGCCCAAGAAGGGTCCCACCCAATGAAGGGATTCATGAAGAGAAATGAGCTGAAAGTGGCAAATGATGTGAAGACCAAATACAAGGTGGGACGGGATAAGAGGGGATTTTTGGTCTAGAACATCACTTACCCATTGGTGTGCATGGGAATCCTCATCCTCGGATGCAAGATTATGATGAAGTGAGGACCAAAAATTTTCCCTGCGCACATCATTGCCTTGGTGAGGTAATGTGAAAAGGGGATGTTGTATAATTTGTCATATTTTTTGTGCGAAGAGTTTCTGGAAAATGTGCATGAGGCACAGGAACTGAGGAAGCAGTTCTGCTACTCATGGCTTCTATTTTTTATTGCACTAGTGGCATGGGAGACCCTAGTAGATGCATTCCTTCCTGACATCGAGCCATGCGTATACAAGGGGCACACTATGTGAACTTATGGGACTCATCAAAACCCTGGCAAGTTGAATAAAATAAAATTTTATGTTTAGTTTTTGAAGGCGCGCTAGCACAAGCTATCCATTCCAGACCAAGATTCTCGCCGATAGTGCATGATAAGTACAAAAGTGTTGCAAAATTTTAGGTGACCATGCACAACGTCTAGATCAAGGCACGCAAGGACTCAAACTGGTATACCTTTCCCTATATGGTCATGGAGGCAGAATTTGACCAAGTCATGGTGACATGGCCGAATGAATGGAAGATTGGACTTGGCTCCACCCAACCCATTATGCCGTCCACATTAGGAAAATATCTCTAAAAGATACGACTCCAAAAGACACAATAGAGCCGCGCACGAAGACAGAAAAAAAAAGATATTGGGGCTAAGATAGAAAAGGACCTAAATTTCGACTAAGAAAAGGATTAGGAGTTGGGAGGTGACCATGAGGAGTTGGACCTCATAGGCTTGAATGGCATTAATCAAGATGGTGTTGAATCTCTGGGCAACACCAAGTGAGGCAGAGAAACATCTTAAGGGCCAAAAAAGAAGAGGAAAGGGTCTAAGGCTGGAGGCGAGGAATATGTTACTTTGACCGAAGAGGACCTTGATAATATTGTAAACGTCGTTTCTTCAACATCATAGTACCACTGGAACACGATGGTGACACAATACAAGGACGTGGTGGAGGCTTTTCATTCAAGTTTGCAGGTCCTACAACTGAAAACAGATACATTTCAAGTGAGCGTAGATCAAGCGAGGTCGATGCAAGCCAACCTACCATCCACTACGATTGTTGCAAATACAAGAAGTTGAATTTTACCCTTCCTGGCTACAGTGGTGTCCATTGAACAGGCAGAGTTGTGCACGCAGGTCCAGACCTTCCCCAAGGTCGACATCAACCTTGTGAAGATGCCAAGTGGGCAGCTCCATGCTCTCCACATCTTCATATCAGCAGAACTACAAAGTAGAGAGGCACGCACACAAAATCAGATCAGTGAGGACAAACATATTATAGTAAACAAGACACCAGAGTCTACCCAGCTCAGACAACGCAACAGGTAGTTGTAGCTTAGCACGCGGATCTGGAGAGCCTCATTTATCGATTATGTGGCAAAATCCCTGACATAGCCCTCCCAGCCTCCGCCGCACCTCAAGCAAATATTAAGAGCCTAATCACAGCCCTCAAAGCTTCCAGGTTTGAGATCCAGACTTTCAAGGTTGATTTTGAGTAGAAAATTACTTCATTGCTGGCAAAGCTGTAGCCTGAGCCCCCTCCGGAGGTGCACGCATAACGGGTCACGCTAGTAAAGAAAAAATTCCCCAGCATCTCCATGAACATCAAGAAGGGTTCAGATATTCTAAAGAAATCCATGAGACTATGGACCTTTGTGAAAACATATCCATTAGTCAAGAAAATTACTCGGGAGCTGCATGTGAAAGATCAAGAGTTCAACGACTTGTAGGAGGCTTTTCCCACATCCATCCCTGCTCAGCGAATGACACACCTTCAGATCATCCAGGCATTGTGGGATGAGGTTGAGGAGATCTGTTGCAAGAAAAAAATCGTCACAAATCATATGAAGCCATGGGCGGACGAGGCCATGAAACTATCATAGGACCTTGATCTTCCAGTCTGGAACCTGAACGAGATGTTACAGAGCGTCACTTTGGCCACTGAAGGGCCGAATGTAGAAAAGTTGGTGGAGACCATGCAGAGTGCAACAAATCAAAGTGCAGGTGTCTTGGCACCATTTACATCTACTATCGAGGAGCTCCTAAACAAAATGAATAATCCAGTGGCAGTGTGACTCGGGACGAGTCACAAGATTGTGTTGGGGGCCTATTGGAGCAGGGTCCCCTAAGTCCGACCAATTTTGCTATATTTTTGTAATATATTTTTCAATTTTAGTCATGTGTAGGGGCTTTGGGGCGGGTCAAATCCCCTCATGAATTGTAATGGATCAAAAGGGTTGATCAAGGGGCTGCAAACCATGGTTTTCATACCTTAGAATAACGCAGGATAATAATATAAATATATGGCTAGATCAAGTCTAAGAAGGCAATTTTTGGATAATTCTGAATGTTGATTTTGGATCTGGTGACTTTTTGATTATTTTTGTAGAGTTCTCTAGGTAGAAGGCTCCTACTGGTTGTGTCCACAGAGACCTTAGCCCTACTATGTGTGGACCCCACTGGCTGTGTGCGGGGAGACATTAGTCTTGCTGTGTGCAGACCTTGCTGGCTGTGTGCACAGAGACCTTAGTCCTGCTATGTGTGGACCCTGCTGGCTATGTGTGTAGGTTTTTGAAGGGTTTTGTATGAAGGATCTGAACTAATAGTAATAAAATATTGTTGTTGTTGATATCTAAGTCTGAAGTGCATCTACTATCTATGTTATGAATCTTTGTACATCTTATTTCTAATTCCTGTATTTTCTGTAATTGGATCTCTTACGCAACTTTATTTGGGTTTATATGAATGATCAATGGATGGATCTGATGGTATATGGTTTTTATATTTCTTGTTAAGGGTTATTACTTGCATTCTAGATGTTGTGTTAACTTGCGTAAGGTATTCTACATATTTGACCCAAAATCTGTCTATAAGGGTTTCCTGGTTATGGTAGCTATTGTAGAGGTCCGTTTATGGTTACTTTCGATCTTAAGGCACCCACATCATTCAAACCTCGCTTAGGGTGTGGAAACCTGGTTCTAGCACCCCCCATACTACTTCAGACTTTGACTTGTGCAAGTAGGTCACTGCCGAAAGGGCCAATAGTAAGAGGGTTTTGTTGGTTAACCTCAACTCCAAACCTGTGTCAGGACCCCTCAAGAAAAACTTCTCTGCTAAACAGGGCAAAACATGTGAAGTTAGAACCTCTCATGGCCCCTCCCCCCTCACATCACTCCTAATTCCCTAATACCCATTCTATCTACTAAGAAATAGTTGAAAGTAAGACATTAATATACATAAAAAAATAAATAGCAAACATTCGCTCATTCATTGATTCATCGATCCACAAAGTATTTCATCTCAATAAAGATTATCATAAAAAAATATGTTTAATATGGAATAAATTTGTGTACATAAATAAACATATAGCAATTATTCATTAACATATAACATTCCTTCATTCCTTAATTAATCATAGACACAAAATACTTCATCTCAACAAATTTTAACATCAAAAAATGTTTTCATAATATGTTACATGATGTTTCTAATGATATAATTAGTACAATCATTTCTTTTTATTTTTCTTTATTTTTGACCACCTGGTCATGTACTCATGACGTCTTCGAGGATGCTACAAGAGGGGTGGATCATCAACTGAAATAAGAAATAAATGTTAAACTAATATTCTTTGTTATTATTATTAGAATTATTTCATTAATAAAAAGAGCATTAGAGTTTTCTTTACCTCATGGACTAATCAAATATTGTTGGAATGGCTGCCCTATGCTCCTCTTCTGGTACAAGATCCTCATGTATGAAACTCTCTGCTATTGAAAGTTGGCTTGTGGTGTCTGAATGTTGTGGTGTAATCTCTACCAAAAAATCCTATATAAGAAAGAATATTTTTTTCTATTAGATAATGTGAAAGTTAAAAAACAAAATTCATAATTGAACTTATGACATAAAAATTCATTTTAAAATATGGCTATTACCTGATATCTCTGAAGATATTGGTTGAACATGTTGATCCTATCTTTAGTCTCAACAATTGTATTTCTAATGAAAATAGAAAAAACAATGCTTGTTCTAGCCACAAGCTTATGGATTATTAATATTGGGTTAGGATAAATGAACAACTAATAATCATCAAACCAATCAAAATCATTGTTTTCATGTACCCAAAACTACATATTTCAACAAAAGTTTTTTTTTTCAATTATATAAACAAATAATCTCCTACCTTCTTTTCAAACCTTACCAATATTTCTGAAATATATCTTTAGAAAAAGAATTTTTTTACTATCCTATCGTAAACATTCCTAGAAGTAATGAAATAAACAAAAAAAATTATTTTCCTTTCATAAGCGTTCTTGGAAGTAGTGAAATAAACAGATTGCAATAACCTATCTTGCATATAGTATATATATCAAGGAAATATGTAAAGAAGAGATATAGATGAAGTGTTTTTTATTACTATCAAACAAATTCTACCAAACAATGGCCAATAAAACCTCACTTTATAGAACTTTGATCCTCCTAAAGGGGGCACCACTCCCATGCAATCTACTTGCCTTGAGTTATGATGAAGTGAAGTGAAGGATAAAAATGTGAATTCTACTCTTATCATGGTTGACAATACTTCTGCAATCAAGATGGCCAAGAATCCCATATTACATGAGCAAATCGAGCACATCAAGATAAAGTGTCATCTGATTCAATATCATCTAGAGGAAAAGACTATTCATTTGAGACATTGTTCCACACATGAGAAAGTTATGAGTAAAATATTTCGATAAAAATCACATCAAAGTAAATTTGGTCGACGTGTTTCGAACCTGTGTAGTTTGGCCTCATGGTAAGGAGAAATTGGGCCTTTTCTTCCAGCATATTAATGATCAATCTCACATCATTAAGTTCACCATGGAATTTGAAGATAATGGTAGCTTGCCTTTCCTTGATGTCCTCATTTCTAGGAATGAAGATGGTTCTTTCTCTCATCAATTTTTTAGAAAGAAGATGCACACTAAGCAGTATTTACATGCTAGTTCTCACCATTTCCCTGCTTAGAAGCTTGGGGTTCTCAACACCCTAGCCACCAGAGCCTTTAGAATCTTTGATGAACACCACTTTGAAGGTGAAAAGGCTCATCTCCTTAATTTTTTTAATAAAAATGGTTATAGCATGAGTCAATGTCTTAAAGCTTTTCAAAAAGCTGAAAAAGGTCCTAGAGGTAAGAAAGATCCTTGTGATTGGTTATTTGGATTTCACCTTCTGTTTATCCAAGGTAATATGGATAAAATCACCAGGATCCTAAAGAAACATAATGTTTCCTCAACCTTCAAACCCTCCCGCACCATTTGGAGTTCGCTTAGATCGGTTAAGGACCCGATTTGACCTAAGGATTGTAAGGGTGTTTACTTGATTCCATGCTCTTGTGGGACCCTTACATTGGTGAAACGGGTCGACCAATTAATCAAATAATTCATGAACATGTCGCTGGCCCTAAGAATAATAGATCACGCTCCTCTTCCCTAGCAGAGCATGTTGAGAAGACAAATCATCACATTTGCATTGAAGATGCTAAGGTTATTACGAGGATTGACCATTTCCACCACCGCAAGTTGAGATAAGCCCTGGAAATTGAAAAGAGGTCGGTTAACCTCAACAGGGATGATGGGTGGATTGTTAGCAGATGCTGGATTCCTACCTTTCATTCCTAATGTTTTTTTTAGAATTACATAACATATAATTATTAATATATAACATATTATTAAAAATAAAATAAATATATAAAATTCAAACTATAAATATTTATTTATTTATTTATTATATTTTATTTATTTGTTTGTATTGTTTATTTATTTTTTATTTTATTTTTATTTTTATATTTATTGATTTCTTATTATTTTAACATTTAATTTATTCTTCAAGAATATATTAAATAATTCTTATTTTTATTAAAAATAAATAAAATTCAAATTATAAACATTAAGCATTTAATTTATTCCTAAAAAATAAATAAATTATTATTTTTTTATTTTATTTCCTATTTTAGTCAAACTAGCTGTTATTTTACAAACCGCTAGTTGGAGCTTTTCTTATCTATTTAAATGGGTTACTTGATCAGTTTTTTCATCTTGTCCTGATGATGAACCACACTGTCTAGTTCGAAACGCGTCGACCAAATTTATTTTGATGTGATTTTTACCGAAAGATTTTTACTCACAATTTATGGATCATAGAAGCCAAATTCCTAACATGAGAAAATTGTTGACATATTCACCAAATCATTTGGAAGAGAAAATTTTGAAAATTTTAAAATGATGCTTGGACTCAAAAACACCCATTCAAATTAAGTGGGGAATTTTAGATACATAATCCTTTGGATTTTTTGTTGTTGTACATAATTTGGAGGTACGTGAAATGAAAAATATTAATGAAAAAAAATAGTCCTTAATGGAATGTGAAGAAAGTAGCCACTTCCTTTTGTATATATTCATGCTTTGAGTTACTAAATATCACAAAAAATGTGGAGTTATTCCTCTTCCCATCTTGATTTTCTTATAATCCATGTCACATAAATTTGTATATGCCCTAGTGGTCATAAGGCCTAATTGTCTCATCACTTTCAAAGGAATGGCATCAGTTTCTTCTCCTAAATATATCATATAGTTTTTTCTTATACCAACTTGAATTTCTTGTATTATTGTTACATTAATATCTAAAAAAGATCAAAATATTGCAATTCACTCAAAAGTTCCATTTCAATTCAAGTATTGTAGAACTTATAATTAGTAGGTACTCGAATGTGCAAATTAAATTTCTTCCTAGCGCAAGCAAGTTCACAAAGCTTCCAATGTATTAGATACAAAGATTCTTTGTTTCATTATATGAAATTATAGATTATTTTAATGCTTGTAGTATTTTTTTTGAATGTATTAAATAAATAGAAATTGAACATGTAAGCAATGGGAAACACCACAAGATCACAATTGCATGTATCCCTTGTTGAAATTTGTAACTAGTTTCGGTCTTCATAATTGTCATTTGAATCATTTCATGATGTAATTATTATGTAAAAAGGAGAAAGGAGAACAATGTAAAGAATAAAAATAAATTATTTTTGGAGTATGGGTTTCATGCTCAATTTATTTGTCATTAGGTCTCTTAGTTTTTTCATGAGTCAAAGAGTATTTGTCATTGTAAAAGACCCATTTGGGAACTTGCATAAACTTTATTTATGTGTATTTCAAGTTATAAAGGGATTATTTAGTAATTGGGGTTTGTAAGACTAGAATCTAGGGTTTGAAAGGTTTTGGAATCTAGGGATTGAAAATCCTAGAGGATACTTAAATTAGAAAACCTTGTTAAGTAAGTAACCCTAACCCTAATCTAGTTTTTCCCTCATAGAAACCCTAGCTACTGAATTTTAGGGTTTGCAAGGAAGATCTAGGGGCTTATGGTAAAATTTGGCAAGGGTGGAATTATATCAAGTTTAGGGTATGACAAAAAAACTTTAGGGTTGATGTTTCAAAGGAGAAGTAAAGAAATGTAGGGTTTGTGTCTAAGAACCTTAGGAGTACACTTTCTACAAAATCCATTCAACCCTAGATCATCATCATGTCTTTGTCTTTGTATATCCTGTTTGGTTGCACTTAAAGTTACATGTACATAAAGAAAGCAAGATAAGGAGGAAGAAAATTCAAATGAAATAATGATGGAAGGGACGAACGGTAAGGACCCAGAAGGAACTAATGTCAAAGGAGTAAGCATGCATCATTGTATTGAAATATTTCTTTTGTATGGCATCATAGAAAGAAGCATGTAGTAAATCTAGAATCTACTTGATTGATTTTCTTCGTAAAAATTATCTATTATTTCAAGAATAATAAGCCTTGAGGACCATCTTGTATAAGTTTTCATCCATACAATGTCTAACATTATGTTAGAAGCAGTATTTTGCCCCTAAAGTGGATCATCATGATCCTATTAGAGTCACCATTTTGGAAGACTCTTGAAAGAAGCATTATGACAATATTAGTATACATTCCATATCGAATGGAAATAATACTCTTGAAGGATGAAGCAATGAAGTTTGTCAACTTGCATGCTCATTTGATGTAGGACAGTTGTTCAAGTACATATAACTATATAATTATATCAAATATTAAATGTTTTTAGGTGTGGAGCCTGATTATATTCTTTATTTTGTATCACAACGTTGGATCCCTGTTATTGATGGGGCGAAAATTCTGCCCGTAATTAAACGCTACCTGGGGGGTCTGAAGCTAAAAACAGATGTAAAATTGCCTTGTAAAAGTATTGTAATTTCTAGTCAATCTGGGCCGCTCATTAGGTGGATGATCTAACGGTAGAAGTTATGTTTAATATAGGGTTTTTTTCCCTAGAAAGCAACCCCTTGTTTTATATGAGGGTATTTGTATTGCAGTTGTGTATTGTATGTGTATTCTCGGAGTGAGAAATTGATAGAGAGACTGTGAGAGAGAACAGAGGATATTACATCGGATCTGATGTAGGTTATTTCTCTTTATTTTTTCTCGATAATAGAAAGGAAGGACTCATTGTTCGGGGTGGATGTAGCCCAAACTGGGTGAACCACGTATATCTGTGTCTCTTTGGTTTCATGTGTGTTGTGTGTTTGTGTTTTCCATATATTTTATTTGTTCCATTTCTATGTAATATATAATTTTCTAACAAATGCATGTTTAAATAAATTTTGGATAATATTCATATACACTTAATCCCATAAGAAATGGTTGGTCTTGAATTATTCCTGATGAGTCTTTCATTTGATGCGTAAAAGGATGAATTTGGCTTACTCTAGAATGGATAAAGTATAAAATTATATCAAATCAACTTCAAAATAAAATTGTAACATGGTAATCAAGTTCGATCCTTGGGAACTATGATGCAATAATGAAGATTCAAGTGGATATGGATCATGAGAATTCTCATGAGAAAATTTTCATGATGAGGTAAGTCTAATGTTAATAATTTTATTGTTTATCTCATTAACATATTGTTTTGTTACTTGGAAGAATGTTGCAAGAATTCATGATGAGTTGAAGAAAATTCAACTATATGGAAAATATTTAGGGAAGCTTAATGATGGGAAATTATGAAGTCAAGATGTGCTCATCTTCGATAGCAAAGTGAGAAGATAGCCAAAAGGTAACAGGAATCACTTTCTTGAGGAATATTCGACTAGCTAAAAGTATGGGAAGGTTGGATAGATGATAACAAGATGAAATAGTTGAAAAAAATACATTAAGATACATAAAGAAACAAATAATAAAAATTAATTGATCCATTCATTCGTACAACCACAAAATATTTCATCTCAATAAATTTTATCACAAAAATATGTTTACATAATATGAAACAAGGTTGTTTTAATTTTTTTCCAATATAAAAATTGCAACCTTTTATTAAGATAGTAAAATGTTACATGTGCATATGCCAAGAGGCATTCAACTTGTCAGTAAAAAATGTGAAACTCAAAAAACTAGGCTCTAAATAAACAAGTACAATGATTTATTTTTTGGTCTCTTTATATTTTCTATGTATTTCGCAAGGACATGATCTTGCCCTTCAACTATTCTAGGCTCTATATGACTTGCTCCATACTTATTCATACATCTATGTTGCTCCAATGAGGGCAAAGAATCAACTGAAACAATACAGAAATGTTAAATTCATATTTGTAGTTATTATTATTACATGTGTTTTATTAATAAAA
Organism: Pinus albicaulis; assembly: GCA_034641835.2. Taxonomy (NCBI): domain Eukaryota; kingdom Viridiplantae; phylum Streptophyta; class Pinopsida; order Pinales; family Pinaceae; genus Pinus; species Pinus albicaulis. Next base: position 754,794,054 of record CM076584.1, on the reverse strand, counting down.
ATATCAATAGAGTTTTCTTTACCTTCTTTAGTTGTGGAGGGACACATTGTACTTTCGGACGTGCCCATACATTTCCTCCTCTTGTTTGGAATTATCCTGTATATGCTCTAAACTAGAAACAAGAAAGGTTATAATTAATACACCATTTTCATTTAAATATTTTTAATTTTGATCCATTGTACAATTTTTTTATAACACATGTAATACCTACAATATTGAGCTGAACATCAATTTCAATAGACACTCCACCGTGACTAGGCTCATGTGTTGTATCTACATTGCTTTCCTATTTTTTACAATCAATAACATTACTTTATGGAAAAAATAATAACCATAATAGATTGTAAAAGTAATAATTTATAAAAAAAAATTGTTGCTTTTATTTACCTGAGTGTCAAGTTGGGTGTTGGAAAGTTGTGTAGACCCCAATATTTTCCTACGTTCAATAATGTCTTGATAATTGTGCTTGAAAGAAAGCTTCAGGTATTCCTCTGTGGGAGCCTCTTTGAATTATGACCCTTGTATTTTTTCATGATAACATGAATTTTTCTTCTTCTGTGATATTAAATTAAAATGGTTAAGAATTTATAATTTGGTAGAAAATGTTTGGTAAATTTCTTCTATCCTACTTGAAATTTTTTCATTCGATGAAGATAGATCTGAAAAATACCTGTTTGGTTGAAAGTCCTATAACACTCCATCAAATGAGAGAAATTGTTAGCGAGTTTAAATATTTTTGTTGAATTTCATCATATAATTTCACTATTAGAAATCTCATCTAATTGCTTATAATTTTTTATTGATGCTAACTCAGCTTTGCAACATTTTTCTCTCTTGTAAATTGAATACACCAATCATTGTTACCCAACCGAAAATTGCAAAAGTGAAATTTCAAGACTTATATTCCAAAAAGTAAGGCAACCTAATACCATTGTAAATGCCTCATTCTACAATAAAGGAATGTCAATGTGAATAAAATTTACCCTTGTTACAATCTTCAAAGATTTGTAAGTGAAAATGAAAAACAGGTTGCTTCCATATTTGTATTCAAATTCAAATTAGTGAATAAAGTATGCTTGGTTGGAATAAATTGGTACCAAGATTTAAGGATTATGAAGCTGCAGTTAATCACCTTATGTAGAGCATTTCTACTGAGAAGATCTTGACATTAATGAAAGTTGAAGTAATTTTGAAGGAATTTCTTGACTTTGGCATTTTTGGAGTATTCATTCTTAAGAATTAACAAGAATATCAGGGCATCTTGAAGAAACCATTGCAATAGACTTCTTGTGATCTTGGATGACTAAGGTATGTAGTCCTTTAGGTGCGTATAATTGTTTTATCCATATAAGGTCTAACCTAAATCATATTAGGGTTTTTTGAAATGTCCCTTTTTGGTTCTAGGGTTTTTAATATTCATATTGTTGGAATTTGTTAGAATCTAATTTTTTTTGTAAACCCTAGCCATAAGAAAAACCCTAACCCTATTATCTTATAGAAAACATAGCTTTTGGTCTCTAGGGTTTATAAGGATTCTAGGGTGAAATGGAAAACCATAGTGAGGGTAGAATTGGATTTGAGATTCAAACCACATTGATGATGTTTATAAAATTAATATCAAAATACTTAGGGTTTGGATATAAAATATCTAGGAATTCTCTCTCCCTAAAGTATCCCTAGATTGTCAAAATAATGATCATACTATTTTATTTGTATATTTTTCTTGGTGGTACTTGTGAGTGAATGCTATAGGTACATAATGATGGATGAAAAATGAGAAAATATATCCTAATATTATTTCATGAAGAGCATGATGAAAAGAGAGAATGGTGACTTGGTAATCAGGTTGGATCCTTGGGCACTCTAATAAAAGTAGACTCATATGGATATGGACAATGAGGATGTTGATGCTTTGTTGAATAAGTATATCATGGTGAGAGGGAGCCCTTCAAGGTTTTTAAAAGAAGGAATTCAAGGTATGTTTTAATATTTGTAGAAAGTCTCCATCATATAGAAAAGCATGATCATTTTGTCTTTAAAAATTATCTCTCATATCTAGGGCTTTTCCATAGAATCACGAAGATTTGTATATTTTTAGGGTGTTTGATCTCTAGATTAAATAAAACCTTGTAGTATTATCTTTTTCTATTTATTCACTTTGGTAAAACCATAACTTTTTAGGTTTTGTTGATAGTATCAAGGGTTTATGACAAAACCTAGTAAAGGTTGATATAAGATCCTAGGGAATGAAAGTGAAATCGTAGGTGTAAATTATTACATATGATTGAAACCCTTACAAGGTTTGTATGTAGGATATTTAAGGTTTTATTTTGAAGATTTTATAACCCTATTTTCTCTCCTTGCAATGACATTATAACCCTAGATTTATAAAGTTATCTTCATGTTGTTCTACATATATACTTGTGACTTGTTGTACTTGTTGATAGTATTTATAGGATGTAGTCCTATATTGTATTTGATGATGAATTTATGATGATGTTGAGCGTGGTGGAAAGAGGGAGATGTGAGAACCCTGATGACATTGAAGTTTAAATTAATGATTGAGGTTTGCATTTATTTCCATATGAAGATCCAATGAATAATGTTCCATAAGGTTGAAGTTCTCTGATGACATGATGATGAAAAAGAAAGAGCTTGTGTAGCTAGAAGGATAAAAAATTATTGATGATGGACTTATCTCCCTAGTTGTGAGGGATATTGGATATATTTCCTTTATAAAAGACACTGTGTATCTCCCTAGTTGATACGAAGGACATGATTCTCTACTTCATGTTTCATGCACTAGGCCATGCCTAACAACAATAAATTTAATGAAGGCCATGAGGAGATAATGATATTATAAGATTGAATAATGGCTAAATCACTACCGGTGGTTATTTTTTATAATTTGTGAAGAATAATCAATTGTTTTGGACCATGTTGAAGCTGAGTTTGGTGTTGCTTGTGAGGTTGGAAAAGGAAACTTTCATCAAGATTTATTTGGATATTTAGATAACCTAAGCAACATAAAAAACGTTTAATACCGTGTGTTTTATGCTATCATTTTGATAATAAGTACAATTGTTGGTTGGGATCGTATGTTCTGTTAGATGAACAAGTAGTTGATGTGTTTATCTCTCCCTGAGAAGTTTGAATTTTTGATAAGCATGCTTGAATTGATATCGATCTATGATTTGAGGGAGAATTGTGTACCTTAGGATGTTATCCCATATGAAGGTACTGGGGAGGAAATTTAGATGGTATTTAAATCCATTTCTAGGGAGGTTGATGATGTCCAAATCCCCTATTGTGTTGGTGTCTTATCCTGGATGATTTACAAAGCTCTGTTGGAATTGATATATTGGCCTAGATGACACTGATGGATGTGTGATAAGTAGGTTTATTGATTGAAACCATGGCCCCTGATGAGTTAGTGTCTTGGTAATTGACACTTGGATCCCTGATGATGAGACAATGTCCTAACACTTGGATCCTTGATTTAGTGGCTTGGTAGGTAGCCTAGATGACACTTGGATCATTGAATTAGTGTCTTGGTAGGATACTTAGATCCTTGAATTAGTGTCTTGGTGATAACACCTTCATCATTGAATTAGTGTCTTGATGCTTGGATCTTTGATATGTTGATTTTGTACCTTGGAAGGAATCCTAGATGGTACCTTGATGGATTGATACCTTGGTAGTTTTGGCAGAGATGGCATCTCACACTATATATGTTGTCATACTCTTATTAGAACATTTAAAATTCAGGTCATCCTTATACCAATTGAACAATTATGAATGCCTCCCTAGTTAAGAAAGCGTGTTGAAAATGCAACTAGTATCAGTATTCATAATTTTTGTTTGGCTCATGACATGATTTGATTATTATGTATTTGTAAAGAAAATAAAATAAATACATTGTAAAGATCAAAAGGAAAAATTATTTTATAAGCATGGGTTTCATGATAATTTGGTTATGTTGATAGGTAAAATAACCCATGGAGTGCTTCTAGGGTTGAGTCATGAGTCATTGTACTTGTCATCATGTTCTAGAGCCTTTTTTGGATTTCTGTATCAAGCAAGACAAAATGTTTGTATGTAAAATAGTCATGTATATCTCCTCCACCAAGTTGTCATACCCTTCCATCAAGTCGACCTCATTGAAGGGATTCAACCTCACACAAGATATTATATATAAAGATAATGTATTCAACCTTGTGGCTCATATAAGAAATTAATTTGATCTGATGTTCTAATGAAGAGAAACAAGTTTGAATTTGAAGAAAAAGGAAGAGGATCCCTAAAAAAGAAGACATGATCATTTGACAAGCAAGAAGATATAAAATTATATTATTTTTCTACCACACATGCAAGATTCTAGGAAAAATAGGGTTAATATAGGTTCAAACTGTTGCAGGTTGAATCTAAGAAGTTGTAGAGAGGGTTGAAACCCTCATTGATTTGTTTTGGAAGGGTTGACTTGTGTTGACTTTTGGAGAACTTGACTAAAGCTTGACTAGTCTTGTTGGGATATTGAATTGGTGGATTGAAGGAGGAATTTTTGTTGTATAAGGGTCTTGGTTGTCTCATTTGATTTGGTTCTTGAAACAGAGAAGATACTTTTTTTAGGTCTTCCCTAGTAGAGGGTTTTTTCCCTAGCTAAGGGCCAACATCTTTTGTCCTTGTTGTTTTGGTATTCATGTATTTATGTTTGGGTTGTTTCTTGATTACAATAAGATAAAAGAAGACATACGAAATTTAAAGAAGACCTAAATAATATACCAATACATCACAAGTAATCATAAATATAAGAACATATTTCTACTTTTCTAATTTTCTAACAAGATCATCAAAATTATGGATTGGTTAAAGCCCAATTCAGGCTTATTTTTCATCACCTTATTTTTCTCAAGATCAATATTGGACTTGGCATCATTAGTATTAGAACCAAATCTTTGTTTCAAGGATTCAATTCGTTTTGAAAAGAAATGTATCCTTGGTGGAGCGAAGGATTGGAGGAGGCTCATGATATAGTCTAGGCCTAAAAGTTAGGATGAGTGTGAAATAAAAACAGTTCTACATTCTAGGGTCCTGTGCATATACACAACAAAGGATGTTTTTTTATGGTATGGTAGAATTTCCTAGCTAGAAAAAGAAGTTACCATGCAAAGGACACTAGAATGTAGGATGGAACCTAGTCTCAAAGTCTATGAAGTGACTATAAGTAGCCTTTGTAATAGGACCGAAGATCTACTATAAATAAGTATTAGATCTATTCAAGACAACAAAATAAGAATCTTGAATAAATGTGATTTGAGAATAAGTATTAGTCCATCTTAAAGGTAGCATTTCAAAATTCCATGAAGCATTTTCTAGGCATCCATATTGTTTGAAATCTTAAGATCTCAAGTGTCTATAAAATAGTTCATCATCATCCTTTCAGATATATGAGAGGCCTACGCTAGTTCATAATTATAAGTGTGTTCAAATCCTGAAATCGTAAGTTTAAGATACTTTTTGTGGATTAGAGGTAGTCTTAATAACTAGCTAAACTAGAATGTATAAAGAAATCTTAAGCTTATTTAAGAAATCTGATCAAGAAGCTACAATCTGTAATGACTGAAAAAATTATGGTATAAAATTTCAAAAAATATGTCTCATTCAATCCATGAATTGTATAAAATGTTCACCATAAATGTCTTCCATGAAATCCACAAATTTACAGTGGTAATATGTAAAAAAAATCATTCTCATTTTGCTTTGTAAACATGATTCAAGTTGTAGACTATGGGAAAGGGAAGAAATAAGGCCCACGACTGATATTTGATATTATTTTCAACCCTTAGGAATATTAGAGAGTTATAATGCTATACAACACTTTTCTCCTAGGACCCTATAAACCCTAACCTCTACAACTCAGGAAGTGAAATTATGGTAGGGTCTAGATCTGGGAGATCCTAAGGGACCTCCTGCACCTCGTTGAAGCCTCGAAATTCACTACAACAACATGGGGGATGACCACCCGGTCGGGACCTTAAAGCAACTCCTTTTCCGTTTGTAATGGTGGCTTCGACTAGTTTAACTAGGTCCAGTTACCTTCTCTCAATCTCCAATGGCTTAAAATATAACTTTTTTCTACCAATGGGAAAGAGACATCAAATAATTTCTCTCGCTGATTAGGCAAGAGAGTGATTCTTAAGATAATTTGGGGCTCAGCCAAACCACAACTAATTTTTTTCCTCTTTAGGAAGATGACTTCTACAAATGTAGAATTAAGTCTAAATTCAAAAGTATTCTAAAATGCAAGCAAAAATAATTTTATCCTAATCCTATCTCAATTAGGAAGGTATAGATCTAACCAACCGAGAGAAATATATTTAAATGATTGGGATTTAAATGTGCTTGGCTTATAATGAATATCAAATTAATAAAATAGTCCAATTAACTGACATTATGAATACCAAAACACATTCTATTTAGAAACTTCTTAACTGAGATAATCAATCGAACAACATTTAGGAAGTAGTTCAAAAAAATGATGTTGATTGTTAAATCATTATTAAAAGACAAATTTCTGAGTAAATTCTTACTCAGAAATCAGAATTCAACCCATAAGAGCAGAGACAAATAATAACATATAATTCAGACAAAATACTCATATCGACAATAGTGCACAAATATGAATAAACTGTTAGAAAATTATATATTATGGAGCAATGCAACACATAAAATATGCAAAAAATAAAAGCACACAAAACACATAAAACTAGAGAGACACAGATATACGTGGTTCACCCAGTCCTTCCTTTCTATTATCCAGCAAAAATGAAGAGACAAAACCTACAGCAGATCCGCTGCAATATCCTTTGTTCTCTCTCACAGTCTCCCTCTCTGTTTCTCGCTCCGAGAATACACACATGATACACAGCCGCAATACAATACCCTCATATATACAAGGGGGTTGCCTTCTAGGGCAAAAAACCCTAATCTAAACATAACTTCTACCGTCAGATCATTTGCCTAATGAACGGCCCAGATTGACTAGAAATTACTATACTTTTACAAGGCAATTTTACATCTGTTTTTAGCTTCAGGGGCGCTGCCCTCGAAAACCCCTGGTAGGGGGGGGCTCCGAAAAGCGCTGTCGCCCCCCACTGGACCCCCCATGGAAACGATTAATTACGGGTGGCATTGCCATCCCTTTGAAGGTATAGGGGTCCAATGTTGTGATACAAAGTAAACAAGATAATCAGGCTCCACACCCAACATAAACTGACACATTCCTGCTATCATAAAATGAAACCAGTATTTAAAACAATAGTATTATAAATATCAATTTATTGAAACCATTTCTTTGACTCCGATCTCCAACAGTCCTTAACAATGCTTGAACTTCTGCCTCTAAAACTAGGGATGCAATAGTATAAACTCCGTACTCTATACATAATTCAACATTCAAAGGAAAAATCCTCAATAATCCCCATATCTGAGTTTTCTCTCCTTTAACATAAAAATCTTAATCCTCTATACAATAGTGCTTTCAAAAATTCCTGAATTGCAGAGAAGACAAGCCCCCAATTACATTCTACAATATGCTATTTATAATATTTACCAAAGGATTTCTTAATAAGAAAGTTTGTTTGAAGAGTGAATCTGATTTATCAATTTACATTGGCTCAAAATCATATTCTTCAATTGCTGGAGAACTTTCATTGATCGATATCTTCTTTTCCTCATCCCTTCAACTGTTTTCCTAAAAATACAAATCAAAACAAAATCAAAATGCAAACATAAAATCAAAATGCCAAATATGGAATTAAAACAAATCTGATAAAAAATTTATTAAATAAATAATTAAAAAGGAAATATAAGTTTTATATCGATGCTTGTGATGATCTAATTGGTTATGGAGAACATAGAGGAATGGATTTGCACTCATAAGAAGTTGTGGGCAAATGAAAATGCAGAAAATAAAACTTAGAAAATTAGTTTTTGTTTAAAAATTCAGAGCTTGATCTTCTGCTGCATTTTAGACCCAATAAATAATCAAATATAGAAATTAAACCACATCAAGAATAATATTCGTGATTTTATCTATCCAATGAGCCGTCACAGGCCTCATTTGGCTAAGTAAAACTTCATTTATGAGCTTGCAAAGTTAATGAATTAAAATTTCTAGAATTCTGGAAATTCTATTGCTTGGGCTCAAAATCAGAATTTCTTAATTAAATTCTAATCCTAAATTAGATTATAATTTTAATTCATTAATTATAGTTGATTTTAATTCTATTATTAATTTCAATTTATTACAAATCTAATTAAAAACAAAATTAAACAAAATTTAATAATTAATTAAAATTTTATTATATTATATTTTAAATTATATCAAAATTATAATATAAATATAAATTATAATATAATTCTATTATAATATAAATATTATATTTTAATATTTTAATTAAATAAATCATTATAATCAATCTTTAACAAAAAAAAAAAAACCATTAGAAGCAATCTTTTATGAAACACATCATGATACATGAGGTGAGAGAGTTATGGAGTGTGTGGAAGGTGAGGTCACAAAGGGTGGAGGTGAGTGGAATGTGACATGAGGGTGATGTCATAGAGGGATAAGGAGAATTTCAAAACCCTATGTTAAAAAAAATTAACCCCTCACATAAAAATAAAAATCGCACATCACACATTTCTTAAGGGACGAGCTTGAGGTGTTTAAGAGAAATTACGATATGCGATATTGTGATATCACAATTTCACAATCACACTTGTATCTTGGCCTTTTTGAATCAGGATTTTTGGAAGAGAGGATGTGGTGAGAAGTGGGGTCCATGTTGGATTAACCATCCTACAAATTAGACTACAACTACTTTGCAATTTTGGATTTTTGGGTTTGGTAATTTATTTTAAAATAATAAATTAGAGTAAATTACCAAGATCTTGAAACACGTTTTAGTCCATTGTAGAATTTGGCTGGTCATTTTGTAGGACCATTAGTGAAAAATGAAAGAAATAGTAAAAATGAACTAAAAGTTAATATTTACAATGAATTACTATTTTAGCTACAAAAATTGAAATATTGGTACATTTTATGTACATTTTCTAACCTAGGTGACACAAATGATCTAACTTCAATGGAGTGATATTTACAAACCAGTTGACCAAATGGAGGGAAAGAAGTATCACTGGAAAGCTTGTGAAAAATCGGATTCAATGGAACAATCAAAATAGAAATCTCACAAAAATAAAAAAAAATGGTAAAATTTTAGGACAATTAACTTAATGAAAATCATAAAAGGTGCTTAGCCAAAAATTAATAAAAAGGGTCCCCATTATTGAAGTAAATAATTCAAAAATGGGGGGTGTTAGGTTTTCCTTACAACACACCCCATCACCGAGACTTGTGTGAGGTTGCCGACTCATATCAACCTATCCCCATTATATTGAAATATTGTGACCACATATGACTTCGAAATCCAATCTTTGTGATAAAATGTAGTTCACAGCGCAACATCCTCAAGGTGTGGAGTTGTCCCCTTCCCTCTTCCATTGAAATATTCGAATAATTTGCATCGAAATTCCTCATGGTCGAGACATAAACTATTATGGTTAGAATTATTCTTGTCACAATGCCTTACCTTCTTGGCACATCCCTTGGTGATATTTCATACCTTATTAGCATTGGCCTTAGTACTTATTACCTTGATTTAGCAGGACATCAAGTGAGTGTTTGTCTGTGGTAATAGGTCATCAATGGTTATCTCTATGGTGAGATGGAGTTTTGTATTAGGTTCCTTTTGTGTGGAGGTATTGGTGAGGATTTAAGATAGAGTTCCTGCTTACCCAATGACCTTTGCTACCTTTTCCTAGGTGTGTGTGTAGGTGAATATCTTATTATTTGTATCAGGGAGGATTATGGGTGATTGTAGGAGGGTAGGAAATTCACATTGGTATCTCATTGTTGTCATGGTGATAATATAGAAAGTGAGATGTGTGGGATGATGTGAAGGTATTTTACGAAACTGTTCTCATTTATTTAAGTCTTAATAAAAAATAAAACCACATGAATCTTATTGCCATATTTTTTGCTAGTGAAGGTAGGTGTCTATGTGCCACCACCTATGGAGTCAATGTTGCACCACCTGCATGAACTTTCACCACCTTCATGCCCATGCTCGAATACCCTTTTTCCCACTTCTATAATTCCTTTGTGACCTACCCATTCTTGTATGCCCTTGGGCGCTTGACATACCACTTTTCGTGCCCTTGAATGCTCTTACTCAACAGGCATGACAGACTGATGCTTTTCAAATGCTTGAACTCCACCATGCCCTCAATAGAAAAATTTGTGTTCCCTTGACAATGCAATCTTGTTAAAATTGTATCAAGAAAAGGCTCCATTATACTTGTGCCTTAGTCAAATGGATAAATTCGGTTTTCCACATCAATAGGATGACTTGGATCGTTGTTAGCTAGAGTGACATGGATTTTCTTCCTAGTTAAATGAGTAAATTTTATTTATAGGCTAGAAGTAGAGTTTTTCGTGGGTTTATTACTAAAATATCTCAATCTATTGGATTTATTGTTAGTTTAAATCATTTAACATAGCTCTAGTCTTTAATGGAGTCAGTACGAGTTTAGTTGAGCAGTTATAATAGTTGTTAACTCATCGATCTCTTATTTAATTGATCAATTTAATAAATTTAGTCCCCTTCATGCATTATCTCATCCATTTAAAGTGAGTGCAGTTGCTACTGAATTTATGGAAAAAATTCCAAAGCTACATGGAAACCCACTGATTATTGTAAGCGATAGAGATCCCATTTTTACTGGAAAGTTTTGGATGGAATTATTTTCTTGTTTGGGTACTCAACTAGCTCATAGTTCATCTTATCATGCTCAATCCGATGGGAAAACCAAGATAGTGAACAAATTTTTGGAAGGATATCTTCGTTGCTTTGTGTCTAATAAACAAACACAATGGGTCAATTGGTTACCTCTGGTCGAATGGCGGTATAACACTTCCTTCCACATTGCAACAAAAATGACCCTATTTATGGAACTTTATGGATATCATCCGCCATCCATCACATCATCTTTAAGAGAAAATTCTAAGGTTAAAGCAGTGGATGATCACATCGATAATCAACAAAAATTTCTCCAACTCTTAAAGGATAACATAAATTTGGATAAAATGGAATGAAACAACATGAAGATCAACATCACAGTGAGAGAAGTTTTGATGTAGGTGGCTGGGTATTTTTACAGCTACAGCCATACAAAAAAATGTCCCTCAAGCAAGCTAAGAAGGATAGTAAATTATCGCCAAAGTACTATGGCCCTTACAATATGTTGTAAGAGATTGGTACTTGGCACACAAATTTGAGCTTCTTGCATCTTTCCGAGTGCACCTAGTTTTCCATGTTTCATGCCTAAAGAAGGTTATATGTGAGAAAATTCTAGTTCAAAAAATATTACCAGAAATTGGTGAGGAAGGAAAAATCATATTGGAACCTGAAGTAGTCATGGAAACAAGAACTCGACAATTAAGAAATCGATCAATTTCAGAGTATCTCATCAAGTGGAAGAACTTACCCACTAAATATTACACATGGGAGGATGAGAATTTTATACAGAAGCATCCATAACTACTCAAGCATTGATGACAACAATTTTTTGAAGGAGAGGAACATGTTAGGACCTATATTACTATTATATTCCCCTATTTTTTTTTAATGTGGCCCCCTTATTGTTATTGTTGTACCCCTGTGTTCCCCATATTTTTATTATTGTGCCCTTACTGTTTGGTATTTGTTATATTCTTTCCACGATTAGTTGCACACGCGGGGGGGTCACAGGAGGGGGGCGGTAGCCCCCCTGTTTGTTGCATCAGGCACAATGAGGGGGGATCACAGGGGGGGTGGAAGGCACCCCTATCCAGGGGTTCGTAGGGGGCGGGTAGCTCCCTACGCAGGGTCCGGGGTAGTGGCCCGGATTTTTTTTTTCCTTGTTTTTCCTTTCCTTGCTGTCAGAGGAAATGAGATAGAGAAATATGGAGGGCTAGAATGGAGATGCCTTATCTGTACGAGAAAGGTCCTAGAATATAAATAAAAATAATTTTTCAAGTGGGAGATATAAATCTAGAGGGAGATCTAAATCTCCAGGAAAACATGTAAAGGTGTGCTTGAAATGCAGAAAGGGAGCACTTCAAAAAGGATTTCAAATCTAAAGCTCCTGAGAAAGGAAATGTATCTGATGATGCTACTTTTGGAGAGGTAAATACCACCTCGGATGAAGGCAGGGATGTGAATTTGGCTTCTTCTTCAAATACACATGTAGATCATGAGGCATGGTTGATTGAATCAGGTGCATCCTTTCACTTCACTCCCCATAGGGAGTGGTTCTGAGAGTATGAGAAGTATGATGGAGGGGATGATAGGAAGGCCATAATTGTTGGACGTGGTAAATTCAAGCTGAAGCTACAAGGTGGAAGGATTAGAACACTCACTGGTGTTCTTCATATTCTTGCATTGACCAGAAATTTGATTTTTGTAAGCAAGATGGATGATGCAAGTGTAAAAATAGTGTTCGAGAAAGATACTTGCAAGATGGTTTGGGTAGCACTAGTATTAATGTGGGCAGTCCATATTGGAAATCTGTACAAGCTTCAGGGTAGCATTTTTATTTATGGGTGCAAAAGTTTTGTGGTTATTGAAAGTGGAGCGGAAAGCCTAGTGGTCTCTCAAAAAAAGACCATGTTGTGACATCAAATGTTATGAAACCAGCTCCAAAAATAGAATAAAAGAGAGATCAATGCCTTAGAAATCAACCACTTTGATGGGGAAACCTCCAATAGATTACATAACTGAACAATTCTTGGATGATACAAATGACAAAACATCCTTTATATATATAGGAGTCCATGGGGCCACAATGTAATCCCAGCCGACCTAACAATAATAATGTAAGGGCACAATAATAACAATATGGGAGTTACAGGGGTGCAACAATAACAATAAGGGGGTTACACTAACAAAAATAAGGGACTATACTAGTATTATAGGGACCTAATATGCTACTCTCCTTCAAAAAAGTGTTGTCTTGAATGATTGAGTAGCTCCAGGTGCTTTTGTATAAAATTCTCATCCTCCCATGTAGAATCTTTAGTGGGTAAGTTCTTCCATTTGATGAGATACTCTGAAATTGATCGATTTCGTAGCTGTCGAGTTCTTATTTCGTGACGACTTCAGGTTCCAATATGGTTTTTCCTTCCTCATCAAGTTCTGGCAATATTGTTTGAACTGGAAGTTTTTCCCCAATAACCTTCTTTAAGCATGAAACATGGAAAACTGGATGCACTCACGAAGAATTAGGAAGCTCCAGTTTGTATGCCATAGTACCGATATCTTGCAACACCTTGTAAGGACCATAGTACTTTGGCAATAATTTATTATCATTCTTATCTTGCTTGAGGGACATTTGTTTGTATGGTTGTAGCCATAAAAATACCTTGTCTCCTACATCAAAACTTCTCTCCCTGCGATGTTGATTTGACTAGTGTTTCATTTGATTTTGTTCCAAATTTAGGTTATCCTTTAAGAGTTTTAGAACTTCTTGTTGATGCTCGATGTGATCTTCCACTGCTTGAACCCTAGAATTTTCCCTTTAAGAAGATGTGATGGATGGTGGATGATATCCATAAAGTGCCATAAATGGGGTAATTTTTTCTGCAGTATGGAAGGAAGTGTTATACCACAATTTAGCGAGAGGTAACCACTTGAATCATTGTTCTTGCTTACCAGATACAAAATAATGAAGATATCCTTCCAAACATTTATTCACTATCTCAGTTTGATAATTGGATTGAGGATGATAAGATGAGTTATGAGTTAGTTGAGTACCCAAACAAGAAAATAATTCCATCCAAAAATTTCTTGTAAAAATGGGATATCTGTCACTTACAATAATATTCGGGTTTCCATGTAGTTTTTGAATTATTTCCATAAATGTAGTAGCAACTGTACTTTCTTTAAATGGATGATATAATGCACAAAAGTTTGCATACTTGGTAAGTATATCAACTACCACCATGATGACAATATTTCCTTTGGACTTAGTTAAACCTATGATAAAATCCATTGAAATCTCCTCCCAACATTGACCTGGAATGGATAAAGGTTGTAGAAAACCCGAGGTCTTAATTGTCTCAACTTTATTTTGCTATCAAAGCAAACATTCCACCACAAACATTTTAATATCAGATTTAAGGCCATCCCAAAAAAATTCTTTCTTCACCCTGTGGTAAGTTTTTAAAAATCCTAAGTGTCCTCCTAAAGGAGAAGTGTGCAATTCCAAAAGAATATTTTGCTTTAGTTGGGAATTATTTCAAATATATAAGTGATCTTTGTACCATAAGGAATCATTTTTCCAACTAAATGCATTAGATGTACTAGGATCTTGCTACAACTTTTGAATGGGTGTCCACACTTCTTCGTCCTTCTTCCATTCATCCCTTGCTTCGGTTATCCAATCTGGTTGGATAATAGAAATGGCACAAAGAAATGCTTCCACCTCTTCATCCTGTCTTGAGGGTGCATCTGCAACAACATTTAGCTTCCATTTTTTGTATATGATTTCAAAGTCATAACCCAACATCTTTGTGACCCATTTTTGCTACTCTTTTGAAGATAGTCTTTGTTCCAAAAAGTTTTTAAGACTATCATGATCTGTTTTTACCTTGAAGTGTCTTCCCATTAGGTAAGGATGCCATTTCTTTAGTGCATGTAGTATTGCCAACATTTCCTTCTCATAAATAGCCTTTTGTAACTAATTTCCTTTGATTTGATAACTTACAAAAGCAATCGGTCTTCCTTCTTGCATTAAAACAACACCAATTCCATTTCCTGAGGCATTGCATTCCACAATAAAGGTTTTTGTGAAGTCTGGCATAGCTAAGACTGGTGCTAGGCACATTGCCTCTTTAAGATGTTCAAGGCCCTTAGTTTCTTCAGGAGTCCATGAAAATTCATATTTCTTCAATAATGTTGTTAGAGGTGCTGCTATTCTGCCATAATTCTTAACAAACTTGCAATAATACCTTGTTAACCTCAGAAATCTGTGGAACTGCTTTATGGTTGTGGCGACTTTCCATTCCTTAATGGCTTTAATTTTGTTAGGGTCTACCTTAACACCCTTGTAAGATACAATATGACCCATATATTCCACCTCTTGTGCTCCAAAGAAACATTTGGAGATTTTTTCATATATTTATTTCTGCTCCAATAGTTTGAGCACCATGTCAACATGTTGAGCATGTTCTTTCCAAGACCTGCCGTAGATTAGTATATCATCAAAAAATATTAGCACAAATTTTCTAAGGAAGGGTTTTAAAATGGAATTAATCAACCCTTGAAATGTAGAAGGTGCATTGGTAAGGCCAAAAGGCATGACCAAAAATTCATAATGACCCTCATGAGTTTGAAATTTTGTTTTCGAAATATCTTTAGTCTTCATTCTAATTTGATGATACCCTGAACGAAGATCCAACTTGGTAAAATAAATTTCTCCATGTAATTCATCCAATAATTCATCAATCACCAGAATGGGAAATTTATCTTTAATAGTGAGCTTATTGAACTCCCTATAATCCGGACACATGCGCCATGATCCATCATTCTTGTGCACCAACACTACTGGAGCAAAGAAATAAATTTGACTAGGTTGAATTGCACCAGTCTCTAACATTTCTACAATCTTACGTTCAATTTCTCTCTTTTGGACATAAGGATATCTGTAAGGCCTGATGTTTGGAGGAACACTTCCTGGAATCAAATGAATAGCATGATCATGATCACGAATAGGTGGGATTCCTTTGGGAGTTTCAAACACCTCGGAATGAGTGTCTAAGAATTTTGGGAGAACTAGAGAAATAGATGATTTTGATGTTTGACTTCTAGTGAGCATAATTGTGCAATTACTCCTCGTTTTTCTTTCTTTAGAAGCTTTGTCACGACATTAGAGATTATTATCTTTCTCGGACTCCCTATGATACCCCGTAATTCGATTTTCTTTCCTTCTAAAAAAAAAATTCAAGAAAAGTTCTTGAAAATTAAAAGCTACAGTCCCCAAATATTGTAACCATTGTACTCCTAGTACAACATTAGCACCTCCCATTGGAATTGAAAGAATTGGACTATTCAATACATATTACCCCATGGCTAGCTTGATATTATGGCATTTTCTAGAGAAATTTATAGTTCCTCCATTTGCAACCATCACTTGACATTATGGTGCTGGGTATAGGAAACAATTCAATTCCTTGGCTACCTTACAATGAATAAAATTATGTAATATTCCTAAATTAGCTTGCAGCTAATAGGAATATTAAATTTTTTTTGAAATCTAGATGCATGAATAATTGAGCAAGGAGGCTCATAATTTGCTCAAGTATGAATAAAAATCCCTCCTAATGTGAAAAGGGATCACGAAATAACCAGCTCAAGCATCCACATGTGTGAACAACGTCTAAACTATGTGAACAAGGTCAAGTTTGACCAAGTCAACATGATTTATTCTCAAAGAAGTGGATCCTAAATAAAGCCAGCTCAATGTGAATAGAGATCAATCCAGCTAGACAAAATGAAGGCACCTTGAGTGTTAAAAGGGACAGGGCATGAAGATTCATTCAAGGTTGACTAAGTCAAAAAATTTGTCTAGATACATTGAACCATCTTGATGGACAACACAGTTTTGTGGAGGAGCCTTTTACATGGAAGCAACCTCATAATGGGTGAGTCCCTTGGTGAGAGAGCTCATCAATTATATAATGAAGGATATGGCAAGCATATGATCACATTGGAGATTATATTTTTGTGTGGTCTTCTTATAATTTCTGCATACTTGGCTTTTTAGCTAAGTTGTTGCACTGCTTACTACAAGGGTTTTCCGGAGTGGGGATTTGCTACTCTTTCTTGGAGATATTGCTTGAGAAATCTAAGAGGAGAATTATGATATGAATTTTCCACTACTTGGTGTTGGGCCAAGCACTTACCTTTAGCAAAAATGTAGTCCCTTTAGAAAACTTCGTTATTTCTTAAGGTGTGCAGTGGGAGGGGTGAAACCCTCATTTTGAGGAGCTAGTTTCCTAAGAGGAGGATCAACCTTTATTTGGGAGAGCTAGGAGAAGAGTCTAAAGCCATTTATTTGTATGTTCAGCCATTATTATGTAGAGCTTCAGCTACACAACGTGATTCAACCACATATTTGCAACATCTTTCTCTTGTATATCTTTCCTGTCAAGAAACCTTTGCCGAGTCTTCTTGGATATATATAAAAGAGATTAGATCTTTGTTTTTATGCCTCATTGAGTAATATAATATGAATATCAGAAATATTTCTCTATTTTCTAATTTTAATCTCTATTTTACTGTGCGGTCTCTTATGCAGCAACTCCGATATTTTGCATTCTTGGGGTTTTGACAATTTTAAGTTGTTTTGAGCATGGGAGACCTGTTTAACTAGGCTAAAGGAATTTGTTTCTGAAAATATTTTTCATGCATGTCCTATATTATCTATTCTAAGGGAAACAACAGTTATTTTTCACTGTTATAACTCAATATTTAGAATATAATGTTTTTGGGGCTAAAAAATGCTACTTTTCCTCACTTGGTGACATTGTAAAAAGGCATAATTTGTTGTTGTGATTGTTTAATGTTGGATATGAGTTTAAACACACTATATGAGTTTATAAATTTATTCTCTCCAACATTTGAATACCTTAGGGTATTCTTATTGTTGTAGAAAATTCTAGATTTGGAATATTACAGTGGTATCGAAGCAACAATCTTGGCTCAGCCTGTGAGCTAAAGCATTATGGATTCTTCTCATGGGGAGAGGATATTTGCAAAAGGAAATAGAGAAAACCCTTGTTTTTTGGAGAAAATAGGTTCTCAAAACTTCTCTTTTCAAATCTGCAGGGCAAAAGCAAGGGCATCAAAGAAATGAGGTGGGAAACACATGAAGATCCCTCAACAAAATCTATACAGGAGGAAGATTATAAGTCCTCATATTTTGGATATGAGCACTTATCCATATCATCAGATATACCACATTCTATCAACAATTTCTTCATGAAGAGGAAGAAAGGATATGTGCCAAAGTAAGATACTCTTGGTGATTATTTGCAGGAATATGAAGCTCAATCTAAGGAGTTCAAATATCACTTGAATTTCCAAGGGTTTTGCCAAATAAAGGAGGAAAAGAGCACAAGGATCAAGAAGCAGGGTGAGGGTAGATTCTTTCTATCCACTTTTGATGGATCACCTCTATGTCCAGCTAGGGCTTGGGTGAAAGAGCTAGACACCTTTGTGCAGCAACATGAAGTTTCAGAATTTGAAGCCATCAAAGTAGCAGCGCTGCATTTTGAGGGTAAGGCCTATGCTTGGTGGTTGTTTGAATAATTTTCCTTAAAGAATGAAAATAAATATACTTATGCAAAGTTCATTAAAATATTATTAGAGAGGTTTGATGAGATTTCATGTGAAACATCTTCTATTGAAACTATCATACCATATCAAGCAGAGCTTTTGCATTACTTGGGAGGGTCTATAAATCCAACTCCATTTCTGAAAACCAATGAGGAAGAGATGAGCTTGTTTGATACTTTTCCAAGGGCAAGATATCCTTTGGATGAAGGGCTTCCTTCTCAAAAGGAAGACATGAAGATTCCTTCTTCAAAAGAGGACCAAGAACTAAGGTCTCTTGTTGAAGGTAAGGCAACTTCAACTAGTGAAGAGGAGAAAGGGGAGGCAGGAGAAGATAACGCAGTCATAACAAGGGTACCTCAAGCACATCATGAAGAAGAGTATGGAGCACTTGCTCCAAGAAAAGAAACTCTTGCACTCTTGCAAGAAGTTCCAAAAGGTCTCACGCATAGAGCTCTTGGCATAATACATGAGCAACATGTACTTTCATTGCCAAGTGATGAGATCCTTGGGATAGGAGGAGGAAAAGAGGAGGAATGGCATCACAAGATGAAGAGCATGTACCCTTCTATATTTCAAAGTTTGAAAGGTCAAGGAAAGAAAGAGGACCTATGCAGTAAAGGTAGTGGCCAATCTTTCCACCTACATTCATATCTTACTCTTGCTTTGATGCCTCTTTACAGGGAGGCATTTCAACAGGAAGACCTCCTGATTGGAGGGAAACTAAAGTGTTATCTCATTTATATGCAGCAAAAACCTATTTGTCTAAAGAGGTAACCTTGGAAGGAGCCACTACAACGCTGAGGATCATTGATGTGAGGCTAGGAAAATTTCTGAAATTTACCTTGCTTTCTTCCATTCATCTATTTGCATTGGAGGGAATAGATTCAGAAACTTGTCTTGATATGAGCATAGTATCAAGAGGCTACTCCATAGCTTTGGAGCAGCAAAGGATACTCCAATATATAATGAAAATTTCTGAACATAACAAAAATATTTTTTCATTTTTGTATGCAGAAGCAAAATTGTGGAAGTTTTGGGGGAAGAGAACCTTTCAAAAGGAGGGTGACTCTCCTAGAATTCAATATTGTCTTGAGAAAGATTAGCTGCAAGAGGGGCAGAAAAAGAAATTTTTGAATACTCCAACATGTGACTTTGACATCAATCATGTCAAGGAGGAGTGTCGTCATATGACAAATGCATCATTTCATACTTCTACAACACTGTCAACATTGGGAAGCCTATACCCTTATTGGGAGTCCCAACTCTTGATGGAATATTCTAAGGACCTATTCACATGTAAGGTTCTTGATGGGAAAGCAATGGATAGAAAGTATAAAGTAGTTAATGGAATCATTTATGCTCATGATCAGATCTACTTAACTAAAGATTCCAAGCTCAAGAAAAAACTACTTAACACAACCTATGAGGTCTTGCTTTCAAATCCCACTAGTTTCATTAAAACATATCATACTATCTTAGATGGATTCATGTGGGAAAATTTCAAAGAGGAGATGCACTCTCATATGAGTAAGTGCATGGATCATTTGTTGGTTGAGGAGGAATAGATCTCTTGGGAAGAATTATCATTATCACCTCCTTATTCATTGAGTGTGAGAGGGAGCTCATCCATGAGCTACCTTGATGATTTTAAACAAGTGTATGACAAACATTGTATTGCTAAATCTCATGATGTGTTTACTATATACTTGCATTTTCTTAACACTCATGTGCAGGTCTTGGCTCCAAGAGGGGGCACTTTTTCTGATGGGCTTCATGAGCCACTTTGGGCCATGAACAATGGTGATGTTGGCCATTTCTTCGGAGGTCGTGGAGAGATGATGTACTCTTCATGGTGTGATTCATTAACACTAACCATCATACACCTTCTCCAAGCATGCAAGAAGGATGGGGCAGCAAACAAGTGTTGGGGAGAACACTTGTCATATTATTTTTCAAGGCAGTTAGGAGTAAAACTACGCTGGTTGCACTTGAGGGACCATTTTCCTTCTCCCTTATTGTATATGGAAACTAGCATGATCTTACTTATGATTCCACATGATGAATGTGTTCTTATCTTTATGGGATACATATGTGGAGATGAGGCACACTTGTTTGATGTGTCTTTGGGGGAAGAAAGTCCCTACTTTTTCTGCACTACATGTTCCAAGGGGAGCATGAGAAACTATATGGCCACCATTGCATACCACTTGTTTCTTTATGATGTGGACCATATGTTTGGATGGAGCACTTGGGGCATGCCTCTCATAAGCAATTGGGAGGAGCTTTCTATGAATTACCAAGTTGGAAGGTGATTCATTTTATTTGGATGATAGCATGGAGGAAGGAGGCCTCCATTGATGATGAAATTCCCCATGATTGTCATCACTTCTACCTTGAAAAGGCCATGGATCAGAAATAAGGTTTCCATAACAACCTTCCATTCTTTCATGATGAGAGCGATTGGGTTTACTCACCAAAGGCGAACTTGCACTTTAAGGAAGGACCATTGGAAGACAAGACTATTGCAGAAAATTCAGAGTAATGGTGGAGACTATTGGATGACGAGGCCACAAGAGAAGAAGGGGAGATTTTGCAGCACCCTTGCAGTTGCTTGAGGAAAAGCAACATTTTGGAGGGGGAGACTATAATATTCCTAAATTAGCTTGCAGCTAATAGGAATATTAATTTTTCTTTGAAATCTAGATGGATGAATAATTGAGCAAGGAGGCTCATAATTTGCTCAAGTATGAATAAAAATCCCTCCTAATGTAAAAATGGATCATGAAATAACCAGATCAAGCATTCACATGTGTGAACAAGGTCAAGTTTGACCAATTCAACATGATTTATTCTCAAAGAAGTGGATCCTAAATAAAGCCAGCTCAATGTGAATAGAGATCAATCCATCTAGACAAAATCAAGGCACCTTGAGTGTGAAAAGGGATAAGGCATGAAGATTCAGTCAAGTTTTACTAAGTCAACAAATCTATCTAGATACATTGAACCATCTTGATGGACAACGCAGTTTTTGTGGAGGAGCCTTTGCATGGAAGCAACCTCATAGTGGGTGGGTCCCTTGGTGAGAGAGCTCATCAATTATATAATGAAGGAGATGGAAAGCATATGAGCACATTGGAGATTATATTTTCATGTGGTCTGCTTATAATTTCTGCATACTTGGCTTTTTAGCTAAGTTGTTGCACTTCTTAGTGCAAGGGTTTTCCCGGGTGGGGATTCCCTACTCTTTCTTGGGTACATTGCTTGAGAAATCTAAGAGGAGACTTCTGATCTAAATTTTCCACTACCTGGTGTTGGGCCAAGCACTTAAATTCAGAAAAAACGTATTCCCTTCAGAAAACTGCGTTATTTCTTAAGGTGTGCAGTGGGAGGGGTGAAAACCCCATTTTGAGGAGCTAGTTTCCCAAGAGGAGGATAAAAATTTCTTTGGGAGAGCTAGGAGAAGAGTCTAAAGCCATTTATTTGTATTTTCAGACGTTATTATGCAGATATTCAGCTATACAACGTGATTCAGCCACATATTTGCAACAAATTTCTCTTGTATATCTTTCCTGTCAAGAAACCTTTGCCGGGTCTTCTTGGATCTGTATAAAAGAGATTAGATCTCTATTTTTATGCCTCATTGAGTAATATAATAAGATTATCAGACATATTTCTATATTTTCTGAGTTTGACCTCTATTTTACTGTGCAGTCTCTTATGCAGCAACTCCAATATTTTTCAGTCTTGGGGTTTTGATAATTTTAAGTTGTTTTGAGCATGAGAGACCTGTTTAACTAGACTAAAGGCATTTGTTTCTGAAACTCTTTTTAATGCATGTCATATATTGTCTATTATAAGGGATGCAACCATTATTTTTAATTTTTATAACTCAATATTCAAAAAATAACGTTTTTGGGGCTAAAAGCTGCTACTTTTCCCCGCTTCGTGACATTGTAAAAATGCATAGTTTGTTGTTGTGATTGTTAAATGTTGGCTATGTGTTTAAACAAAATATATGAGTTGATCACTTGCTACTCTCCAACTTTGGAATACCTTAGGGTATTCTTATTGTTGTAGAAAATTCCAGATTTGGAATATTACAAATTATGGGTACTACCTGAATTAATCAACATTATTACATTGTTCTTCTTGATATGGCCTTCTATATTGAGAGTATGAGGAGTGGTAATTCCTGCCAATGCATTACATAATATGGCTAGACTCATTTATTCTTCTTCTAGGGTTGGTTCCTGGTGTATATTCTCTTCTTTTGAAGTTTCTTGTTCATTTTCTTCCTTCTCTTCACACTCTATGTAAAATAATTTCTTCTCAGCACACTTATGACCTTTAGTGTATTTTCTATCAAAACTATAGAAAATCCCTTTTTCTCTCTTTTCTTGTAATTGTTGTGGTGTCAACCTAGTAGGTTGTGGAAGTCTAGGAGTAGAAACACTTCCATCTTTATAGATGTGAGTGGTAGGCTTCCTTGTCGCCATAATTTTACATTCAATTTTTCTTTCCAACCTGAATGCCTTCTCCAATGAATTAGGTTCCCAAACGTGAAATTCATGTTGGATTTTATCCTTTAAATTCCCTATGAAGACATCAATCTTGTGTTACTCTGGAATATCAGTTACCCTTATATTCAATTTTTGGAAGTCCTTAATGTGCTCCACCACTGAACCTTTTTGTTTCAGATTTATCAATTGGCTAAAGAAGGTGTTTCTCTTTCTATCCTCATAATTTTATATCATTTGCTCCATAAAAATTGACCAATTGACAATTTTTTACTAGAGCAAAGCCATCGATACCATACAGATGTATTTTTTTTTCTAAATGTAAAGTTGCAATGTGTACCTCTTGTGTGTTTTGCACATTATTGAGATCAAATATTGCTCCATCTGTAGTATCCATGTTACGAGATCCTTGCCATCAAACTTCCTCATATCCATATTTGGAATATGGTGGTTCTTCAATCCAACATTAGAGTTTATGAAATCATGATTAACATTTATTTTGTTCTCATCATGAGTTTCCTCTACTATATTTCTGCCATTAGGAATAATTTCTTGTATTAACCTTTTCATCAAACCTTCCATGTTTGATTTTAGATCATTCTTCATGTCTTCCATGTTTTCTTTCATTTTTTCATTGATATTAGATTCCATGTCATCCATCTTAGCTTCCATGACTTTCTTCAAACCATCCACCTTAGCTTCCACGCCTTTCTTCAAAACTTCTGTTAGGTCCCTATATTACTAGTATAGTCCCTTATTATTGTTAGTGTAACCCCCTTATTGTTATTATTGTACCCCTGTAACCCCCATATTTCTATTATTGTGCCCTAAAATTATTATTCTTAGGTCGACTAGGATTACATTGTGGCCCCACTAGGATTACATTGTGGTCCCACTAGGATTACATTATGGCCCCATGGACTCCTATATATAGAAAGGAGGTTTTGTAATTTGTATCATCCAAGAATTGTTCATTCATGTAATATATTGGAGGTTTCCCTCTCGAAGTGGCTAATTTCTAAGGCGTTGATATCTCTTTTCTTCTATTTTTGGAGCTGGCTTCACAAAATTTGGTATCAGAGCTTTGGATTCTAGGGTTTCGCTACTCCAAACAGGTCATCGTGGCATTTTATCTATAACTATTTTTTTACAAAGTTTCAGAAGCTGAAATTTTTAAGGTGCAAAGCTGAAATTATAAGGAACATCTTTGCCAAATTTTAGAGCTTGGTTCGCAATATTTTCGAAGATATGATCTATGGAAGTTAGGTCTTTTTGCAGGCTCCTCAATTTAATCTAAACAGGTCATCGTGGAATTTTTCACTATAACGTTTTTTATACGAAGGTTCAAAATATGAAATTTTTAGGGCCTAAATCTGAAATCCTAAGGAAACTGGTCGCAAAATTTTAGAGCTTGGTTCACAATATTTTTGAAGATATGATCGGTGGAAGGTAGTGTTTTTTTAGGCTCCTGAATTTCATCTCAAAGAGGTGATCATGGGAAAATCTTCATCGCTCTCTCTCTGAGAATCAGATTGGAGTTTCGTAAAAAGTGGTCACAAGTAAATGGACTTTAGTTTCTTTTCTATCAATTTCAAAGCAAACAAATGAAACAATGACACGTGGCAAGTCATACAAGTTTTCCCTACTGAACTAGTCCATAATTAGGTCATTGTGGGAGATTGGACATAACTTTGCCTTGGAGAATCCAAATCAAGTCAGAACTATGGCATTTGAAATATAATTCAGAAGGATACCTCAGTGACGAATTTTAGATATTGAAGAGCTGCAATCATAAAGATAATCCAATTTCAATATCAAGCTCCTCAAAAGCAAGAAAAAGGTGTGTATTTTTTTTTCTGAATTGCATAAGTCTTGTTTGAAAAATCAATATGAATTGATTCCAAGGGAATATGGTAGAATAGATATCAATATTGGGTTCTAAAAAATGCCTCGTAAAAATAATTCAACACCCATTACGCCTTTAGAAGGCTCTACTATGACTCATGAAGATGAAGAATTACAACATGATCTATCAAAATTACAAGAGCAAGTGCACCAAATTTCGCTCTCGCAAAGAGCAAAAAAAAATGAAATGGAAGTTTTGAAGAAAGGCGTGGAAGCGAAGATGGATGGTTTGAAGAATAATATGGATGGTTGGAAGAAAGGCGTGGAATCTAAAATAGATGGCATGAAAGTTGGCATGGAATCTAAGATGGATGACATGGAAGCTAAGATCGATGAAAAAATGAAAGACAACATGGAAAACATGAAGAATGATCTAAAAGCAGACATGGAAGGTTTGATAAAGTTGATACAAGAAATGTTTCCTAATGGTGAAAATATAGTAGAGGAAACTCATGATGAGAACAACATAAATGTTAATCGTGACTTCATAAACTCTAATGTTGGTGGGAAGAACCACCATATTC
The DNA here is from genome assembly GCA_034641835.2 of Pinus albicaulis. Classification (NCBI taxonomy): domain Eukaryota; kingdom Viridiplantae; phylum Streptophyta; class Pinopsida; order Pinales; family Pinaceae; genus Pinus; species Pinus albicaulis. Next base: position 754,768,608 of record CM076584.1, on the reverse strand, counting down.
GAAAAATGGATATGAGGAAGTTGATGGAAAGGATCCTGTAACATGGATACTACAGATGGAGCAGTATTTTGATCTCCATAATGTGCAAAACACACAAAAGGTACGCATTGCAACTTTACGTTTATAAAAAAATACATTTGTACGGTATCGATGGCTTTGCTCTCGTAAAAAACTGTCACTTGGTCAATTTTTACGGAGGAAATGATAGCACATTATGATGATGCAAAGAGCAACACCTTCTTTAGCCAATTTATAAATCTCAAACAAAAGGTTTTAGTGGGGGAGCACATTGAGGACTTCCAAAAATTGAATATAAGGGTAACTGATATTCCAGAGGAACACATGATTGATATCTTCATAGGTACTTTAAAGGATAACATACAACATGAATTTCGTGTTTTGGAACCTGATTCATTGGAAAAGGCATTCAGGTTGGCAAGAAAAATTGAAAGTAAAATTATGTCGACAAGGAAGCCTACCACTTACTTCTATAAAGAAGGAAGTGTTGCTACGCCTAGATTTCCACAACCTACAAGGTTGAAACCACAACAATTGGAAGAAAAAAAAGAAAAAAGGGCTTTGCTACAGATGTGATAGAAAATACACTAAAGGTCATAAGTGTGCTGAGAAGAAATTATTTTACATAGATTGTGAAGAGGAAGAAGAAAATGAAAAAGAAGAGGATATACACCAGGAACCAGCCCTAGAAGAGGAAGAAATGAGTCCGACCATATGGTGTAATGCATTGGCAAGAATTACCACTCCTTAAACTCTCAAGATAGAAGGACATATCAAGAAAAAAAATGTAATAGTGTTGATTGATTCAAGTAACACCCATAATTTTATTCATTGTAAGGTAGCCAAGGAATTGAATTGTTTCCTATACCCAGCACCAGAATGTTTAGTGATGGTTGCAAATGGAGGAACTATAAATTTCTCTGGAAAATGCCATAATATCAAGATAACCATGGGGGAATATGTATTTAATAGTCCAATGCTTTCCATTCCTATGGGAGGTGCTGATGTTGTACTAGGAGTACAATGGTTACAATCTTTGGGGATGGTAGCTTTTAATTTTAAAGAAATTTTCTTGAAATTTTTTTCAGAAGGAAAGGAAGTCGAATTATGGGGTATTGCAGGGAAGCCAGGAAAGATAATAAGCTCTAATGTCATGAAAAAGCTTCTAAAGAAATAAAAACGAGGCATAATTGCACAATTATGCTCACTAGAAGTTCCAACATCAAAATCATCTATTTCTGCAGATCTCCAACAAGTCTTGGATAATCATTCCAAGGTGTTTTAAACTCCCAAAGGACTCCCACCTATTCATGATCATGATCATGCTATTCATTTGATTCCAGGAAGTGTTCCTCCAAACATCAGGCCTTATAGATATCCTTATGTCCAAAAGAGCGAAATTGAGCGTATGATTCTAGAAATGTTAAAGGCGGGTATAATTCAACCTAGTCAAAGTTCTTTCTCTCCTCCTGTAGTATTGGTACACAAGAAGGATGGATCATGGCACATGTGTCTGGATTATAGGGAGCTCAATAAGTTCACCATTAAAGATAAATTTCCCATTCCTGTGATTGATGAATTATTGGATGAATTACATGGAGCAATTTATTTTACCGAGTTGGATCTTCGTTCAAGATATCATCAAATTAGAATGAAGACTGAAGATATTCCAAAAAGAACATTTCAAACTCATGAGGGTCATTATGAATTTTTTTTCATGCCTTTTGGACTTACCAATGCACCTTCTACACTTCAAGGGTTGATGAATTCCATTTTCAAACCCTTCCTTAGAAAATTTGTGCTAGTATTTTTTGATGATATACTAATCTACAACAGGTCTTGGAAGGATCATGTTCAACATGTTGACAGGGTGCTTAAACTATTGCAGGAGAAACAATTATATGCAAAAAAATCCAAATGTTTCTTTGGAGTACAAGAGGTGGAATATCTGGGTCATATTGTATCTCACGAGGGTGTTAAGGCAGACCCTAACAAAATTAAAGCCATTAAGGAATGGAAAGTCCCCACAACCATAAAGCAGTTGCGAGGATTTCTTGGGTTAACAGGGTATTATCGCAAGTTTGTTAAGAATTATGGGAGAATAGCAGCACCTCTAACAACATTATTAAAGAAAGATGCATTTTCATGGACTCCTGAAGCAACTAAGGCCTTTGAACATCTTAAAGAGGCAATGTGCCTAGCACCGGTCTTAGCTACGCCAGACTTCACAAAAACCTTTATTGTGGAATGTGATGCCTAAGGAAATGGAATTGGTGCAGTTTTAATGCAGGAAGGAAGAACCATTACTTTTGAAAGTCGTCCAATCAAAGGAAAGTATTTACAGAAACCTATTTATGAGAAGGAAATGTTAGCAATACTGCATGCACTAAAGAAATGGCGAACTTACCTAATGGGAAGACACTTCAAGGTAAAAACTGATCATGGTAGTCTTAAACACTTTTTGGAACAAAGACTATCTTCAGAAGAGCAGCAAAAATGGGTCACAAAGATGTTGGGTTATGACTTTGAAATAATCTACAAAAAAGGAAAGCTTAATGTTATTGCAGATGCACTGTCAAGAAAGAATGAAGAGGTGGAACCATTTCTTTGTGTCATTTCTATTATCCAACCAGATTGGATAATCGAAGCAAGAGATGAATGGAAGAAGGACAAAGATGTATGGACACTCATTCAAAAGTTGCAGCAAGATCCTAGTACATCCGATACATTTAGTTGGAAAAATGATTCCTTATGGTACAAAGATCGCTTATATCTTTGTAATAATTCCCAACTAAAACAAAAGATTCTTCTTGAATTGCACACTTCTCCTTTAGGAGGACACTCAGGATTTTTAAAAACTTACCACAGGGTGAAGAAAGAATTTTTTTGGGATGGCATTAAATCTGATATTCAAAAGTTTGTGGCGGAATGTTTGGTTTGCCAGCAGAATAAAGTGGAAACAATTAAGACCCCGGGACTTCTACAACCTTTATCCATTCCAAGTCAACGTTGGGAGGAGATTTCAATGGATTTTATCACAGGTTTACCTAAGTCCGAAGAAAAGAGTGTCATCATGGTGGTAGTTGATAGACTTACCAAGTATGCACACTTTTGTGCATTATCTCATCCATTTAAAGCAAGTACAGTTGCTACTACATTTATGGACACAATTGAAAAGCTACATGGAAACCCAAGGGTTATTGTGAGCGACAGAGATCCCATTTTTACTGGAAATTTTTGGACGGAGTTATTTTCTTGTTTGGGTACTCAATTAGCTCATAGCTCATCTTATCATCCTCAATCCGATGGTCAAACCGAGATAGTAAATAAATGTTTGGAAGGATATCTTCGTTGTTTTGTATCTGATAAACAAACACAATGGGTCAAGTGGTTACCTCTCGCTGAATGGTGGTATAACACTTCCTTCCATACTGCAGCAAAAATGACCCCATTAATGGCACTTTATGGATATCATCCACCATCGATCACATCATCTTTAAGGGAAAATTCGAAGGTTCAAGCAGTGGAAGATCACGTCGAGCATCAGCAAGAAGTTCTCCAACTCTTAAACGATAACCTGAATTTGGCACAAAATCGAATGAAACAACAGGCAGATCAACATCGCAGCGAGAGAAGTTTTGATGTAGGAGATTGGGTATTTTTACGGCTACAACCATACAAACAAATGTCCCTCAAGCAAGCTAAGAAGGATAATAAATTATCACCAAAGTAATATGGTACTTACAAGGTGTTGCAAAAGATTGGTACTATGGCATACAAATTGGAGCTTCCTGCTTCTTCGCGAGTACATCCAGTTTTCCATGTTTCATGCTTAAAGAAGGTTATAGGTGAAAATCTTCTAGTTCAAACAATATTTCCAGAACTTGATGAGGAAGGAAAATCATATTGGAACCTGAAGCGGTCACAGAAACAAGCACTCGACAACTACGGAATCGATCAATTTCAGAGTATCTCATCAAGTGGAAGAACTTACCCACTGAAGATTCTACATGGGAGGATGAGAATTTTATACAGAAGCACCCAGAGCTACTCAAGCGTTGAGGACAACACTTTTTTGAAGGAGAGGAGCATGATAGGTCCCTATATTACTAGTATAGTCCCTTATTGTTGTTAGTGTAACCCCCTTATTGTTATTATTGTACCCCTGTAACCCCCATATTGTTATTATTGTGCCCTTAAATTATTATTGTTAGGTCGGCTAGGATTACATTGTGGCTCCACTATGGTTACATTATGGCCCCATGGACTCCTACATATAGAAAGGAGGTTTTGTAATTTGTATCATCCAAGAATTGTTCATTCATGTAATGTATTGGAGGTTGCTCCCTCGAAGTGGCTTATTTCTAAGGCGTTGATATCTATTTTCTTCTATTTTTGGAGCTAGCTTCACAACAACTTCTATGTCATTTTTTGTTGCTCTTTGCGAGAGCGAAATTTGGTGCACTTTCTCTTGTAATTTTGATATGTCATGTTGCGCTTCTTCCTCTTCATGAGTCATAGTAGAGCCTTATGAAGGCTTAATGGATGTTGAATTATTTTTAGGTGGCAGTTTATAACACAATACTGATATCTATGCTTCAATATGCCCTTGGAATCACTTGAAACTGTTAAGTCCCTAAATTAATAGTGTAGTCCCTTATTATGTTAGTGTAGCCCCCCTTATTGTTATTGTTGTACCATTGTAACCCCCATATTGTTATTATTATGCCCTTACATTATAATTGTTAGGTTGGCTAGGATTACATTGTGGCCCCACTAGGATTATATTGTGGCCCCATGGACTCCTATATATAGAAGGAGGTTTTGGACATTTGTATCATCCAAGAATTTTTCATTCATGTATTGTATTAGAGGTTTCCCCCTCAAATTGGATTATTTCTAAGGCATTGATATCTCTTTTCTTCTATTTTTGGAGTTGGTTTCACAACATTTGGAATCAAAGCTTTGGATTCTAGGGTTTCGCAGCACCAAATAGGTCATCATGGAATTTTCACTATAAAGTTTTTAATACGAAGGTTCAGAAGCTGAAAGCCAAAGGTCATCATGGAATTTTATAGCGCAAAGCCGAAGTTCTGAGGAAGCGTGTCGCAAAATTTCAGATGCTTGATTCATAATATTTTCAGAGATATGATTTGTGGAAGTTAGGTCTTTTTCAGGATCCCGAATTTCATCTTAAAGAGATGATCGTGGGAAAATATTCATAACTCTCTCTTTGAGAATTGGATTGAAATTCTGTAAAACATGGCTGGAAGCACACAGATTTATTTTCTTTTCTATCAATTTCATATCTGAAGGAACTAACAGTGACATGTGGCAAGTCGTACAATTGTGATTTACTGAACCAGTCCATAATTAGGTCATCGTAGGGGATTGGGTACAATTTTGTCTTCAAGAATCCAAATTAGGTAAGACTTGTGGCATTCGAAAGAGAATTCAAAGGGCTACTACAGTGTCAAATTTCAGATATTGAAGATCCAAAATCACAAATATAATTTAGTTTCAATATCAAGCTCCTCAAAAGCAAGAAAAAGATGTGTATTTGGTTTTTAAAATTGCATAACGTTTGTTTGAAAAAGAAGTTTGAAGTGATTCCAAGGGAATATTTTAGAATTTTTATTAGTATTTGGTTCTATAATGCCTCCAAAAAATAATTCCATACCCATTAATCCCTCAAAAAGCTATACTATGACGCATGAAGAGGAAGAATTGTAATATGAGATATCAAAATTACGGTACCAAGTGCAACAAATTTTGATCTTACGAAGAGCAACCGAAGATGACATAGATGGTTTAAAATCAGAAATGGAGGCTAAGTTGGATGGTTTTAAGGATCAAATAATAGCTAATATGGATGATAAATTATTGGAATATCACATCAAGCATCAACAACAAATTCTCCAACTCTCAAAGGATAACATAACTTTGGTGCAGAATCTAATGAAACAATAGGAAGATCAACATCACATCGAAAGAAGTTCTGAAGTAGTCACATAAAAAAGAACTCGACAAGTATGATCAATTTTAGAGTATCTCAGCAAGTGGAAGAAATTTCCTGTAGAATATTCCACATGGGAGGATGCGAATTTTATACAAAAGCATCAGGAAATAATCAAGCGTTGAGGACAACACTTGTTTGAAGGAGAGGGGCATGTTAAGTCCCTATATTAATAGTGTAGTCCCTTATTATGTTAGTGTAGCCTCCCTTATTGTTATTTTTGTACCCCTGTAACCCACATATTGTTATTATTATGCCCTTACATTATAATTGTTAGCTCGGCTAGGATTACATTGTGGCCCAACTAGGATTATATTGTGGCCCCATGGACTCATATATATAGAAGGAGGTTTTTTTCATTTGTATCATCCAAGAATTGTTCATTCATGTAATGTATTGTAGGTTTCCCCCTCGAAGTGGCTTATTTATAAGGCATTGATATCTCTTCTCTTCTATTTTTGGAGCTGGTTTCACAACAAAAATTGATTTTTCACACAATACTTATGCAATTCTGAAAAAAAGATACACACATTTTTCTTGCTTTTGAGGAGTTTGATATTGAAAATAAATTATCTCTGTGATTTTGGATCTTAAATATCTAAAATTCGGCCGTATAGTAGCCCTCTCAATCATCTTTCAAATGCCGCAGGTTTGACCTTATTTGGATCCTTCAAGGCAAAGTTATTCCCAATCTCCCACAATGACCTAATTATGGACTGGTTAGTAGAGCGAACTTGTACGATGTTACACATGTCACTTATTCCTCCTTTGGCTCTGAAATTTATAGATAGTAAACTACAGTCTTTGTACTTGCAGTCATTATTTACAGAAATCCAATCCGATGCTCAGAGAGAGAATTATTATGATTTTCCCACAGTCACCTTTTTGAGATGGAATTCGTGATCCTGAAAACACCCTACATTCCACAGATCATATCTCCGAAAATCTGGTGAACCAAGATCTGAAATTTGTACAGGAAGTTCCTCGACATTTTGTCTTTTCTCTGTAAAAATTTCAGCTTTTGAACCTTCGTAGAAACAAAGTTATAGCTAATATGCCACAATGACCTATTTTAGGTGAACTTCGAGAGCCTAAAAAAAACCCTAACTTTCATAGATAATATCTATGACAATATTGCGGCTTAAGCTTTGAAATTTTTACAAGACATTCCTTAGGGTTGCATCTTTGTGCTGTAAATATTTCCACTTTTGAACCTTTGTATAAAAATATTTATAGGAAAAATTCCACGATGACCTATTTGGAGCAGCGAAACCCTAGAATCCAAAGCTCTGATACCAAATGTTATGAAACCAACTCCAAAAATAGAAGAAAAGAGAGCTCAATTCTTTAGAAATAAGCCATTTCGAGGGAGAAACCTCCAATACATTACATAAATGAACAATTCTTGGATGATGCAAATGACAAAACCTTCTTTCTATATATAGGAGTCCATGGGGCCACAATTTAATCCTAGCCGACCTAACAATAATAATGTAAGGGCACCATAATAACAATATGGGAGTTACAGGGGTAAAACAATAACAATAAGGGGGTTACACTAACAATAATAAGGGACTATACTAGTAATATAGGGACCTAACATCAAAGGCTTAGACATGTTGGATAGAAGGGCCTTCGGATACTGCATGGTAATGGTGTGGTAGAAGTTATGTATAATTTATCTCTAGATTTCGATTTCTGTGAACATTGTGTATATGGGAAACATAATCGAGTGAGTTTTCCTTCTGGTGCTAAGAGGGCGAACAAGATATTAGAGCTTGTTCATAGTGATCTATTTGGACCTATTTCAGTTCCATCACTAGGAAATTATGTGTACTATGTTTCATTCATAGATGACTTCTCAATGAATAAATGGATATTTTCTTGAGGAAGAAATCTGAAGTCGTTGAAAAATTAAAAGAATTTAAGGCTCTGGTAGAAAATTAGACAAAGAAAAAGATAAAGGTGTTGAGGATAAATAATGGTGGAGAGTTCTGCAAGAAGGAATTTGAAGAGTTATGTAAGATGTGTGGTATATCAGGACATAATACTATTCCATACACACCTTAGCAAAACAAAGTTGCAGAAAGAATGAAAAAAATGTTGATGGAAAAGACAAAAGGCATGCTCAGTGGTACTGGGTTAGGACAAGAATTCTAGGCAGAGGCAATGGAGAATGCATGTTACCTGGTTAACAGATCACCTTCATCAAGGTTGGAGGATAAGACTCCACATGAGGTATGTATTGGTAATAAACCATCTCTTTCACATCTGAGAATATTTTGATGTGATGCATATGTATATGTTCCAAATGATAAAAGGACCATGTTGGATAATAAATCCGAACTGTGCATCTTTGTGGGTATAAAGATGGTTTAAAAGGTTACAAGCTTTGGAACCCAGAAATAAGGAAGGTTGTGTACAATCGAGATGTGGTGTTTAGAGAGGTTAAATATGTTGTTAAACATGAAGTCCTACCAAAGGAACCTGAGAAGATATAGTTTGAGATAAAGGAGGATGAATCCGACTCCATAACATAACAAGATTCAAAACAGGAAGAGCCACAAAATCCAGCTATGAGAAGATCAGTTTGGGAAAGAAGGCAACCATAAAGCTATAGTCCATCTTATTTATGTTCAAATTTTTCTTTAATTATCACTGATGATGATCCCAGAACTGTCAGGGAGGCAATGGATTTAGAGGATGGAAAACTTTGGAAGGAGGCCATGGTTGATGAAATGGAATCCTTACACACAAATGAGGCATGGGATCTAGTGGAGTTTCCAGCTAGAAGGAAGCCCATCAGGACCAAATGGGTTTTTAAGAAGAAGATAAATTTAGAAGGAAAGGTAGAGAAATACAAAGCTCAGTTGGTAGCAAAAGGTTATTCCCAAGTGTCGGGAATTGATCTTGGGGATATTTTTTCTCCTGTTTCCAAGGTTACTTCTATTAGATTAATTTTATCTGTTGCTGCTGCATTTTATTTTGAGATAGAACATATGGGTGTGAAGACAACATTTCTTCATGGAGATATGGAAGAGGAGATCTACATGAAGCCACCTAAAGGATTTACGGTGAAGGGTAAGAAAGAACTGGTATGCAAGTTAAAAAAGTCTCTGTATGGGTTAAAATAGTCACCAAGGTTATGGTATCAGAATATTTGATGCCTATATACAGGGACTTGGCTTCACCAGAAGAAAAGAGGCTCACTGTTTGTATTTTAAATTAATTGGTGATCGTGTTATTTATTTGGTATTGTATGTGGATGATATGTTGCTGATTGGAAATGAAAAATAAATTATCCAAGATTTGAAGAACCAATTGTTCTCCAAATTCGACATGAAGGATATTGGTGCTACAAAATATATTTTGGGCATCGAAATTAAGAGAGATTGGGTAAAGAGGAATCTCTGGTTAAACTAGAAGAAGTATGTCAAGACAATATTGCAAAGGTTCAATATGCAGGATAGTAAATCGATGAAGGTTCCTATTCCTGTATGTGTAAAGCTATCTGTTGAGCAGTGTCTGACGACACAAGAAGAAGAGGAGAATATGTCTCGTGTTCCATATGCAAGTGCAGTGGGTAGCCTGGTGTATGAAATTAATGGTGTGTACTGTTATCACTCTGCCAAATTCCCAAGGCTGAGGAAGGAATCCCAACAGAGGTAACCACAAACAAAACATTTGACTTGATAGCTAGCCCTATCAAGTTAGAGAGGATTCTCTCCAAAAGGGTCATAGCTAGGAGGGTTGGAGAAATTAGGGTTTTTAGGCTAGATATTGAGTGCACGGGGTTGTTTGAATTTTATTTTGGTTTGGGAATTACTGGATGAAGGAATTAGGTCAAGGGAAGCTAGGTCAGGGAAAATGAGTTACGGTTGCAGGTATCAATGGGGAAAATTAGGTACAATTATTATCACTTGAAGAGGATTGTTATGGAATGGTGTTGACGCTGAAATAAAGCTAAGAAAATCAAAGGAGATGTATTTTTTCTCAGACAGATGAAAGTGGACAAAATATGATCACTTACCAAAAAAAAGCATGCGCAAACATGTATTCTGATTATCTAAATTGGAAGAGATCATAACATAGAAATGAATTGAACATGAGTACAATTAATTCAAACATATGATACTGAAGAAGATACAATGATAGACATTCAATACCACAAGTATCTCATAAAAGTAGCTGCAACTCCTCTTTATTAGCTGGCCAAACTGAGTAGAAAGTTTCCTTAATAAACTAGAAAACATAAAACCGATTCCAACCCTTTACTAATGTGAAGAAAGGTGCTAAATAGAAATATAAACAAGCTTCACTCATCCTCATCGGTTCAATCCATGAGGATAGAAAGATATCCACAAAATACTAAACTGCAAACTGAAGTGTAGGATGGTCCAAGTGACTCACTCCTCATTACATTCAACTAATTCATCATGACTCATAAATGACTCTAACCCAATGAATCTACCCTAGTGTTGAGGCCTCAGAAATATGTGGCAACAAAAAAAGGGATAACCACCCAGTCCGGCCCTTAAGACAGTTCCTTTTCCGTTTGGGATAGTGGCTCTGACTGGATATAATGGGACCAATTTCCCAGAGTTGGGTTTTTATTTAATTTTTGGGTTTCTCTCAAGGGATTTACATGAATAATTCCTAAAAAATAAAACAAATTTATTCTAACATGCAAAAACTTGAAATTAAAACTAATTTAATCTAACCCGAGGTAATATTGTTTCAATGCGATCTAAAATGATATCAATTCAATCTATGATGATTAAGATCATCGCAGATTTAATAGAATTATTACTTTGTAAGATGATTCTCTTGAAAAAATAGTTAATCAAAATAAAATGATAAACATATTGCACATATTTAATGATCATATACAAAAAATAATTAATTTCAATCTTTATATCGTACAGTAGTGCAACAGATATTTCAGAAAAAAACAATTGATTTCATATATCATTCATGAAAACTGGATTCATCACTAATATTCAAAACAGAATTAGCAAACATAATAATAGTACTAGATGTGTACTCTCCTATTCATATGATCAATGATAGTAGACCACATTCAATTCATACATCAATAAGTCTTTCAAAGAATACAGAAGTGCATCAACAGTGGTCAACAAAATGATATGTAATTGAAATGGTCGTGTTCCATTATTTCATCAAGACATCCACAAACTTACTTACAATTAAGCATTCTTTGCAAATGTTCTTAATAAAATTTTGGACCCTTCTCTAAATTCATGAGAAGGGTTTAAATATTATTCTAATTATCTATAAAAAGTTTATACAAAATATCTTATGAGGTGGTTTCAAACAACCTTCCTCATCTTTAATATCTATTCGCTAAAAATTGGAAACAAACTAACTAATAATGATGCTGGATGATAAGTTACTACTAGTTGCGCTTTTTTGCTCACAAATGTCGAACATCAGTTGAACTTGTGGAGGTTTTCCGGATTCTATCTTCATTTGTGCAGCAAATATAGCGTCCAGTAGAAGCGGATGTATTCTCTGTACGGAGTTTAGAAAGTAGTTCAGTGTCATGGTCTGACTGTGTGGTTTGACCAATAGCTGCCAGTATGCTTCCCAATCAGTTTTCTTTAGCTGTAGAAGTGTTTCTTCCCTGAGTTGACCAGCTTCTTTCCAAATTTGTTCTAAATATTTGATATCAAGAAGAAATTTGAGATTTCTTTCTTTGATGAGCCCAGAAGTATGTAATATATGGTTAATTATTTTAACCATATTCTTTGATATACCTGCTACTCTGGCTATGGCTAATTCAGCTTGTTTCACTCGTGCATCTCAGTCTGTAAAAATAATGTCTTTGAAAGTTTCCTTGATCTTTGGCATATCTGACTTATTCCCTTCTTCTGTATCCTTCCATTCAATATAATTAGAGATTTTGACATTGAGTTCATTGAACTAAATCCTTTGATCAATGACTGTGTTTGTTAATTGTTCACTGAGTTCTAAATGTGGAATTATGTTTGACATTTGTACAACAAACAGATTTTGTTGTTTTGAGAGTAAGGCACTTAATGCCGATGCTTCTTTTATGAATTCCTCTGCAATAGGAATTCCTTCATATTTTGTCAGATCCTCTCTCAACTATTCAATCAGTAAATTTTTGCTAGATAAGTCATTTTCATGACTTATCTTAAGCAACTCTATCTCTTGTTGTACTCTGAGAATTTGTTGTTCCACTTTCTAATTTGAACTCTTTCTTTCTTAATCTAGCTGTTGTTGTAGTTCCATGATTTTGACATCCTTTTCTTCGATCAAAATAAATACTTCTGCTGCTTTATCAATTGTTGCAGTGATGTATGCATCAACGAGTTGAGATAGCCGAGTTCAATTTTCAATCTGATTTGATGGAGTATCATTCCATACTACTTCCATAACTTCATTCCCCGGGGGTGTTTCAATTCTCCTTCTTTTCCTCTATTTTCTCACTATGAACTTATGAAGAGGGCTATAGAATGCATCTAGTAGGGGAATATCAATCACCTTGAGGATAATCTCATCAGTCGGATTTGTAGGAATGATTTCCGTTGCTTGGGAGATTATCTCAGGAGTTTCAATGATTTGATTTGTTGAAACTATTTGTTGTTGAGGAGTTTGGAATTATGTATTCTTCTGTGGTGCTGATGCCTATGGAGTATTTGTGAGTGTATTGCTGAATGAAGTACAAATTTTGTCTAATTCACTTTGATTTTGTGAATTTAATTGTTTTGCTCTTATTTCTTGAATTTCTTTAATCGTATGACTGGTAATAAAAACATCCAGTGGAATCCGTCTGAGTGTCTATTCTCTGAATTCATTGAATCTCTGTATTTCTTCTGGATTTAGGTTCAATTTGACAAAATTTAGGATTTCTTCAAAAGTCCCAGCAGACTACAAAATATCTTCAAATATGTTATCAATGTGCACAATAAGTTCAAGTTTGACTGAAAAAGTGAATTTGTTAGCAAACTTTTCCTGGTCAAACTATCTGAAGGGTAAAACAGGGAGATTTAACAACTCAATCTTCCAATATTCTTTCGATGCGTGACTAAAATTTCCGAGTGTAAATGAACAACATGAAAATGGAAAATTTGGCCACAAAGACTTTTTACTGTCTTTTAGAGCTTTAGTGAGTCCATTACCAACTGTTTGGTAAGCGATTTCTCTCGCCATAAACTTGTCTGAAACATCTAATGGAAGAATATGTGGGGGAGAAGAGCTTCCAAAGACTCTAATATAGTAAAATGATTCTTCAATAAAACTCTTGCTTATCATCTGAATTTCTGTAAGGGCTTCCTTAGTGAACCTAGGGCTCACTGTGTCATACATAAATTGGTGTAACGGTAATACAACACCATAGCACAACCTATGAAAATGTGGTGCATAATTATGTTCCCATATCTCTTTGTGACTCAAATGTATCGGGGTAGGGTCTTAAGAGGTCCATTTCCATCCCATAACTAGAAATTTGGTAGAAAAACAGATAGCATCAAAAATGTATGCACTCATATAGAATTGGGGAACATATTTGGAGGAAGAAGTTCTAGTTTGGTGGTATTCATTAATTGCCTTAACTAGATTATCTGAAAGGATAGTCACCCAATTCATTATGAGGGAGTTAATAGAGGATTCAATTAGGGGAATCCAATTTATAGAGAACTTGGTATTATCAGGTAAACCATATAATCTGGATAATTTTGCTGCTGCAAATTTGTAAGGGTTTGCTAATGAGGCAATAGGATACATACCAGTTTTCTCATATTTGAAATTGTTGTCTAATTTCCTCCAACCTTGAATTTCCTTGAATGGGTCTTGGTTCTTCTCAGCAAAATTTGCAACAAACTAACTGTTGTAGGTATCTCGCGGATTGGGAAGCTTATACATGATCTTCAGATCTTCAGGTCTGAAAGAACTTAGAATCTCATCCTTGCAGGTTTTTAACTGCCTATATTTGATCATTGATTTGTCAAGCACCCATCTAATCATGTCGGTATATGGAATAAGAGTAGCACTTGCTACTGTCCTATGGAGGAAATAACATGCGATATCTTTGAATTGCAAGTCTGAAGGTGTTGCATCATCAGCAGTCGCCGTGACTTCCACTACTTCTGGCTCTTCCTCTTCAAGTATAGTGTAAATAACTTTCCATTTAGTAGCTCCCCAATCAACAATGCAGATAGTATCAGAGACTATAGGTGCCATTCCTATTTGTTGGAATTCTGCGATAATCTATTTGTCGTGCTTCTGAATAACTTTTCGGATGTACATATCTTTGAAAGGATATCCCTATTAAAGACAAAGTAAATGATCAAATGATGGAAGATCAATTTGAAATTATCTGTTTTGAAAGGAAAAATATGTAAAATAGCTATATCATTAATTAATCATGACACATCCATAACTGTTTACATTGGGATGATAAAACATAATTAATATTTTCTGACATGATTTATTTTTCATAAAATGTCTATTAAAACCTGTCAAATCGATTGCATCACATCCTTTGAATCTATCTTAGCGATGTGTATTGCCTTCTTTTTATGCGATATGCGATTTTGCGAAATCGCAATATCGCAATGTCACAATATCACTTGCAAAATTTCACATCGACAATCGCAAAATCTTGATTTCACTGATTTATTGTTTTAACTTAAGAAAAGATGTGTATGAAATTGCGATTTGCGATAGAGATGTTTTTATTTAAGGAGATTCGATTTTTTTTGGAGTTTTATTTTTATCAAAAGATAAAAATATTTTCATAGATGGTCCCTATTTTTATTTATCAAAGGTCTAAATAACTAGTTTAAAAAAAATAAAAATGGGGGGGTTGTTGCATAGCACAAAAATTGGCGATTCACTTGGGAGAACCAGATATCTCTGATCGGTTTATTTTGACATTTCTAAACTTTCAAAATAAGGGAAAGATATAAGAATAAAATAATATGATTCATGAATTAAAAAATATTTTTCAGAATATAATCTATTTACCTATCTCATTTCTTCTAAATTAACTCCTTCAGTAATAACATATAGGTACCTAGTTAGTACTTAGATTTAAAAATATAAAGTAGGTTTTCTCTAAAAATTGTTTTCATAGATTTTTACTCATTTATCACAGATAGAGCCACTGTTGCTAGCAGGCGTTTATAGCCTCGACAGGGTTATCTTTTAACCAATAATGATTCATGGTCCCATCCAAATTTGATTTCTTATTTTTATAAATATAATTATGACATATCATTAACTTTATTTTTCTTGATACATTTTCAAAATCATTGTCCAGGTTTGGTAGCATGATAATGACAATGTCATTCATTGATAGTAATTTAGACTGAACAAGTTGGCTCGTGATGATACCCCTTGTCTATTAATTTCTTTTTATAATCATATAGCTATTACCCTATTATAGTATGCAGTTTTGGTAATATCAATCTACATTATTTCTCTATGATCATGATAAATAAGCTCATGATGAGACTTATTTTCATTTGAATTTGTTCATTGTATATATATATATATATATATATATATATATATTTATTTATTTTTTATTATTTTTTATTATATATATTTCTAAAGAAGAAATTTCATCAGATGGGATGAATCATTAGCTCATTTAAGAGTTATGGATGATAATTGTAGAGTTGGTAGATACCCTTTTGTAGAGAATCCTTGCTAAGTTAAAAATTTCCTTTTCTGACTGATACATAATAACTATATTTTATGATATCTAGATTCTTTTTTGGAAAGAAAATTCCTTCAGTAGTTTCAATTTATTTTAAAAAAATAAAGTTTATTCATTTCTCATAATTATAGTCATCTTTTTCTTTACTTATTTATAGAAGCGAAAGATCAAAATAATTTATCAAAAAATTTTGAAAATTTGAATGAACCAATGATGACGCTATTTTACAACTTTTATTTTCCTAAAGCAAAAATAAAAAATTTAAAAGCTTGATTTTCTAAGAGAAGTATTTTTTGAGAATTTGACCATTTATGGGCAAGGAATATTTTCCACCTAATAAGTCTTGCAGTAAAAAGGTAGATAAGACTATTTTTTCGATGATTTGAAATGGACCAAGCCATAACCTTTGGAATTTGGTATGCTTACCTTTTTCCTCATGTGCCTTATCCCATTTTAAAACAAGATCTCCTATTTCAAATTTTTTGAATTGGTGGATGATGTGTCAAATGAGGTTTTCACTATTTGTTGATGATGAGCATGTATATCCTTAGCTTTTTCTCTTCGTTCTTCCATTTTAAGAATTTGATCTTGTCTAAGTTGAAGGGAAGATGAAGGGTTTTCATCAATAAACTGTACTAAAGTCATTGATGGTATTGTTATGTTTGTGGGTAGAACTTCTTCTTTCCCATAAAATAACATAAATGGAGAAGTACCTATTGATGCTTTCTGGGTGATTCTATCTGCCTAAAGCACAAATAATAGTGCTTTGAGCCAATTTTTATGATTTTGTTCTACAATTCATTTGATGATCCTTATGAGGTTTTTGTTTGTAGATTCAGCTAATCCATTACCTTGTGGATAATAATTAGATGAGTAATTTAATTTAAAACCTCTTTTCAAAGTGAATTCTATCATGGAATTTCCTAAAAATTAAGATGCATTATCAAATATCAAAGCTGATGGGAGACCGAACCTGGTGATTATGAACTGATCAATAAAATCTGTTATACTTTGCGTATTAACCACCTTTAATGGGATAGCTTCTACCGATTTTGTGAAATAATCTATCGCAGTTAGAATATACATGTGTTGTTTTGAAGAGTTAGGAGTTATTTCACCTATAATATCTAACCCCCATTGTTCAAATGGTTGTTGGATATTTACTGGTTGTAATGGAAATGCTTATTTTCTATTTCTTCCTGCTATAGTTTGACATAATTTACATTTTCTTGCATATTCATGTGCATCTTTAAATAGAGTTGACCAATAATATCTAGCATGCAATATTTTATGAGTTGTGGTGTCTCCTCCGAAATGACCTCCAGTTGGTCCATTGTGTAATTCATGCATTACTTTTTCAGCTTCAGTTTTTTTTAAACATCTTAATAATACAGAATCATAATTCTTTCTAAATAACACATCGTTTATGAGTTTATATTGATTTGATTTAAGTCTCAGAGAACACTTTGCTATGTAATTGAGATATAATGGAGCATATCCATTTTTTAGGAAAAATTTTAGATCAACATATTGTGACTGAGAATCGTATAGGCTTACCTCGGGTAGTTGTATTTCATTTGGTTGATCTTCTTCTGTTGATGTATGAGAAGCTCCAGTTAACATCCTGCAAAGACCTTGTACTTTAACAATTTTAGTAGGGTGTATCTCTACATCATATTCTTGAAGTGCGGTAACCCAATTTTCTCTCTTTTCTCCTACTTCTTGTTGGATTAATAATTGCCTTACTGCTGAGTAAGGTACTATTATTTTAGTATGTGTCTTTAGGAGAAAGGGTATAAAATGTTTCAAAGCTTTGAATATAGCATAATCTTGTTTTTCCATAGCTGAATAATTCAACTCTGCACCTTGTAAATTGGAACTAAAAAATGCAATTGGTGCTTCAATGTTTTGATTATTTAACTATGTTATAACTATTGCGTATGATGTGTTAGAAGAAAATGTGTATAATATAAATGATTTAAGAAAATCAGGAGTTGTTAAAGAGGGGGCTTCTATGATGGCTTTCTTAATCAACTCAATAGAATTTCTCTCTTCTTTTCCCCATTTGAAGATTGATTTTTTCTTGATCATTGATTGCAGGGGTAAAATGATTTGGGGAAAATCAGGAACAAATATTTTTACAAAATTAATTTGTCCTAAAAATGATTGCATTTTTTTTTTATTATGTGGTAAAGGGATTTTTTGAATTTCCTGAATTCTATCAGGGTCAATGTGAATTCCATTTTTGGAAACAATGAACCCTAATAATTTACCTTCTGATAAGGCAAAATAACATTTTTTCAGATTCAAGGAAATACCAAATTTTCTACATCTTTCAAAAATGTGTTTTAGGTGATTAACATGATTGTTTCTATGCTTAGAGTAAACATTAATGTCATCTAAGTATATAACAATTGAGCTATTGATTAATCCTCTAAAATCTATATTCATAGCATGTTGAAATGTAGCACCAGCATTAATCAACCCAAAGGGCATTTTTTGATATGTGTATGTTCCCCATTTTGTCCTGAATGTTGCCTTTAATCTATCATTCGGATGTACCATAACCTGATTATGTCCTGAAAATACATCGAGGAAAGACATTAATTCAGATCCTGCAACTGCCTGTAATATCTGTTCCATAGTAGGCAACGAAAAATTATCTTTTTGGCAAGCTTTATTCAAATTTATAAAGTCTATGAAAATCCTGATGTCTCCATTCTTCTTCCTAACTGGAACCATGTTTGACACCCATTTTGAATGCTTACTGCGAAAAATGACTTTAGCTTTGAGCATTTTATTTAACTCAGATTTAGTTTGACTTTCTAAATTTGGGTGATTTTTTCTAAGTTTTTGTTGCACTGGCTTATCATCTGAGGTCATAGGTATGGTGTGTTGAATTATGGAAGTATCATATGTTTTAAGATCTGAATAATCCCATGCAAATATATCTTTATATGTTTTCAATAATTTAATGAATGACATCCTTTCTTCAGGTTCTCATCCAAGACCTAAGTTGATAATCTAAGGTTGATCTGATGTACCAAGATTAATCAATTCAAATTTTAAAGTAGAATTATGTGTTTTTGAGTTGGTAGTCTTCTTAAACCTATCTTTCAAATCATAGAGATCTTCCATTTTGACTACAGATTTAGGAATTGGATTTGAATTTTGTTTATATTCAATCTGTGAATCATGTTGATGTTAATCTATAATTTTACCTTCATAAGCTCTGTCTGATGTAAGAAATTCTAGTATATCTGTAACATTATTAAATACTCTCCAACTTGTTATATTTTCAGGAATGGAGGGCCTAAATATTAACTCAATTGAAAATCTATCTGGGCTAAATTCTTCAGATGGTATAAGTCTAGATGCTACATTAGCAAGTAAATCAACACTTGCATTTTGTAATCTGGGAATTGTGGAGATATTAAATGCAGTAAAGTAGGAAGTAAGATTCTGAGCTAAAGTTTGATAATGTTTTAAATGTCCAGAAATACAATGAATTGCATTTCTGACTTGTCTAAAAATTATTTCAGAATCTCCATATGCTTGCAAATATTTAACATTCAATCCAATAGCTTTATATAGGCCTTGTATCAATGCTTCATATTCAGCGGTATTATTAGTGCATTGAAATTAAAGTCTACAAGCTAGCATTGTTTTCTCTCCTTGTGGATTGATTAAAATGCAACCTGCTCCTGCACCATCCTCTAATTTTGAACCATCAAAGTATAGAGTCCAAAATAAATATTGTTTCGAAATCTGGTCGCTGAGATTAACACATCTAGAAGTATTTGTTTGAGAAAAGTTTTCAATTTAAGAAATAGTAGTGTTTATTGGAAAAGGTAAAACCTGAGCATTGAATGATCCAAGAAATGATTCAGCTGAATAATTTCCTATAATGTTATTAGTGAAAGCTATAGGTTCGTTTGTTCATTCTAGCTCAATAACCGTATGTTTCATAAATTTCTTAGGTTCAATTCTGATTTGATTTGGTTTATCATTATATGGTAACCACATGTGTGACCAATCAGTAGAAAATATCCATGTAACTTTTCAGACCAATCTCTACTTAAACTAAGACCATAAAATTCAGGGATGTTTGCAACTTAAATATCAATTACTTGTAGTAACTTTGGATTGGATGATAATATGATGGATACTGACAGAATTTCTCCAATGACTTCTACTTTTTTTCTATCCAATTGAACTATATGTACAACATATTTTTGAGGAGTGATGTTCAAATTTGTACATACTTTTCTTGGCATAATGTTTGAAGAAGATCCTAAATCAATAAGACAAGTATGAACATTTTTGTTAAAAATCTCATAATTCAAAAGTAAAGGAGGCGTGTGTGAAATAGATCTATCACCAATAAAAGCTAGATCATTGGGATTTACCTTGTTTGCAGATGATGGAGGTTTCCCTGTATCTTCAGAAGCTTGTGCTATAACTGGTGGTTGTATAGCTTCTACGGGGATTGCCTTGAGTTCTCTAAGCAAAATTTTCTGCTGTTTTTTGAGTTTGGTCATTTCATGTAATGAAATATTTTCTTTGATATTTTTCATATCTTCGACTATATTACATTCCACTGTATCTGAAACTATCAAAGTTATAGAATTTGTATTAGGATCTAGTGGAACATAATCTCTCTAAACTATTTTATATTTTTTGATAGTTGTTTTCTCCTTGGTGGGGAGAGTTTTCTATTTTTGATTTGATGTAGTTGAATCAGAAGAATTTTTACTTCTTGTAGATACATGCATGGATTCTCTTTCTTCTTCTGAGGGGAGAAGGAAATCCCATAACCCATTTAGTTCAACTTCTTCCTCAGACTCTGATTCTCATTCATATGGCGAGGGATCTTCAATATCTTGATCAGATTCAACATTTGAGATCACATTTGGAGGCTGAGATGTTGAAGAAGTGTTTTTCTTAAATGGAAAAAATGATTTCTTAGGAGCTGAAATTTCAGCAACCTGTTTCTTTATTTCAATCGTATCATTTGACATAGTCTTTAATAATTTTTGAAGACCTTCAAGATCAAATGGATCTTTTGAGACTTTCTTTTTAGATTCTTGACTAAATGTCATTTTTTTGGATTTCCTGTCTTCTATCTCTGAATGTTTTTCTAATGCTAAAACTATTTTCTCTACATCAAGAGCTTCTTTCATGTTATCTAAAAGGGTAGCTTTACCATATCTATCTACAAAAATATCTATATTAGAAGGTAAAGAATAAATATACCACTCTATTTGTACATCGACAACAGGTTTGGAAGTAGTTGGAATTTTATTTAATAACTTGTTAAATCTGGAGTTGAAATCTTTGATCCTTTCCCTTGAATTTGTTTTAAGATTGGAAAGAGTGTTAATCAAGGATGTAATAGTTCTATCATCTCCAAATTTTGCAAGAAAAATTTGTTCTAAAATTTCCCAATCGGTGATAGATCTTGCTGGAAGTGAAAAATACCAGGATCCTGCAGATCCTTGTAAAGTATAGGGAAACAATATAACTACAATATCTTCATGGGAAAATCTATTAAGATTCATGGCCAACATAAAATTATTGGATATGTTTTCCGCAGGAAGACCATCATCTGGATTATATTTAGGTAACCATTTTTCTAGATGATTTGGAGAGGATTTGGATTTGCAATCAATACGACACCGAGTTCGTCCAAGGTCGATTGGCCATAATTGGATTTGGGGTTTGTGAAGATACGAAGTAGATCCATAAGTAGGAAATGGGTGAAGAACTAGCTGAGCTGAGTCTTTTTCTTGTAATAGCACCTGGTGTTTGAGTAGAGAAATGAAAAGTGAGAAGATGTGATTGAGTAATAGGATGTGAAGAAATGTTGAAGGAAATTTTGATATTATTCACTTGTATCGACTTAGATGCGGATATAGAAACTTTTTGCGAAATGATTCAATTGGAAATTCAAAAGGCGAATTCCAAGTTTCTCACTTTTGGATCTAGTTAATATACCGATTTCTCTAAATGATAACACTTTCTTCAAAAGCTTATGGGTTAACGAGTTTTCGGCGGAAATAGATATTCCTTCTAATTTCCGTTAAAGACTAAACTTTGGGAGACTCGGGAGTGAATTTTAGGCAGATGAATGTCGAGATACTTCGGAGATAGTGGAAAGGTTTCTACTATTTCCGATTTACGAGTTGGTGATCTAGAATGTGATCGGGAAGTTGTAGAATGCTTTTGGGGAGATCGAATCTTATGAGGACTTCTGGTTGAGGTTTAGATTTATATTCCATTCATAGTCGAGCCCTCCTTCTAGCACCAAAAATGTTAAGGCCTCGAAAATGTTTGTGGCAACAACAGAAGGATAACCACCTAGTGGTTATGGGAACAATTCCTTTTTCATTTGGGATAGTGGCTTTCCGTGGGTATAGTGACAGGACCAGTTGAGATTTGGGTTTTTGTTTTTATTGTTGGGTTTCTCTCAAAGGATTTTGCATGATGAATCACTACAAACTAAAACAAATTTATCCTAAAATAAGAAAACTTTTAATTAATTCTAACCTAATCTAACACCGGGATAATACTAATTTTATGCGATCTAGAATGATATCTATTCAATGCGTGATTATTTGAATCATCCATGATTTAATGGGGAATTAATCTATTGTAAGATGATTCTCTTGAAAAATAGTTGACGAAAAAACGTGAAACATATCGCATATATTATAATGATCATATATAAAACAAACCAATTTCTATCTTTATATCGTACAATAAGGTAAAGACGTATTTGAGACAAAAACAATTGATTTCATACATATTCATGAAAGTTGGATTCATCACTAATATTCAAAAAAAAAATTAGCATACATGATAATAGTACCGAATGTGTATTGTCCTATTCATATGATCAATGATAATAGGCCACATTCAACTCTTCTACCAATAAGTCTTTCAAGAATACAAAAGTGCATCAACATTGATCAAAAAAATGATATGAAAAAAAAAATTAATTATGGACCCTTCTCTAAATACATGAGAAGGAGTTTAAATGCTATACTAATTACTAAAAAATAGATTATAGAAAATATCTTATGGGGTGGTTTCAAAAAGCCTCCCTCATTCTAAGTATCTAATTACAAAAATTGAAATTATAAAAACAAACTAACTAATAATCATGTCGAATGAGTAAGTTACTACCGACTCTTAACTTTTTTGCTCACAAATATCGGACATCGGTTGAACTTGTGGAGGTTTTCCAAAGCTGTGTCTTCATTTGTGCGACAAATATAGCATCCGGTAAAAGTGGTTATGTTCTGAATGGAATTCGGAGAGAACAATTAAGTGTCATGATCTAACTACTGAGTTCAACCGATGGCTGTAATATGTTTCCCAATCGGTCTTTTTCAGATGTGTAAGTGCTTCTTCTAGGATTTGTCTACTTCTTTCCCTACTTGCTCTAAATCTTTGAGATAAGGAATGAATTTGTGATTTCCTTCTTTAATCGGACAGTATGCAATATGTGGTTACTAATTTTGACCATATTCTTTGATATACCCTCTGCTACGCTGTAGCCAATTCTTCTTGTTTCACCTGTGCATCCCAATCGGTAAAGAGGATATCTTTGAAAGTATCATGATATTTGGGAGACGACTTTCTTCCTTCGCTAAATCTTGGCATTCAATATAATCAAAGATTTTTCTATTGAGTTCATTCAACTCCATTCTTTGATCAATAGTGTGTTGGTCAACTTTTCTTTGGTTTCCGGTGTGGAATTATGTTAGAAATTTGTACGTAAGCAGTTTGTTGTTTTGAAAATGGGCATTTAATTCAAAGCTTCTTTTATGAATTCCTACCGGTGAAGAATACCTTCATATTTGGTAAGATATTCTCTCAATTTTTCAATCAATAAATTTTTGCTAGATAAGTCATTTTCCTTGACTTATCTTAATAATTTCCATTTCTTGTTGTATTTTGAGGAGTTGTTGGCATTACCTTGATTTAAACTATTTCTTTCTTCATCTAAGCATTTGTAGGCGCATGATTTTTTTCCATCCTTTTCATGAACCAAAATAGATGCTTCTCTTATCCATTGTTGCGGTGGTGTATGCATGACAAAAACTGAGATAACGAGTTATGTATTTTCAATTAGTTTATGGAGTATCTTTCCATACTACTTCCATAATTTCATTTTCCTACAGAGGTGTTTCAATTCTTCTCATTTTTCTGCTTTTGACTATTTTGCTTTATGAAGAGGGCTATAAAATAAATTTGGTGGGGGATATCGGTCACCTTGAGGACAATCTCATCGGTAGGATTTGCAGTTGATTTATGTGTCTAGAGGAATTGTCTCAAGAGTTTCAATGATTTCTTTTGTTGAAACTATTTGTCCTGTGGGTACGAAATTCTGTATTTTTTTATGTGTAGATGATGCCTCACAGGTATTTGTTAATGTGTTGTTGAATAAGAAGTCGATTTTATCTAATTCACTTTGATGTTGTGAATTTGATTGTTATAACTACGATTTCTTGGCTTGCTTTAGTCATATAATGGTAACCAAAACATTTTGAGATGTGTCTAATTCTTTGTTCTGCGAACTCATTAAATCTTTGTGCTTCTTACCGGATTCGAATAAATTTGACAAAAGTTATGACTTCTTCAAAAGTCCCAACAGTTGCTAAATATCTTTGAATACGCATCATCAATGTGTATGATAAGTTTGAGTTTGAGCAGCCAGAGGTAAATTTGTTGGCAATATTTCTGCGGGTCGAACTACTTGGAGGGTAGAGCAGGGAGCTTCAAAAGCTCAATCTTCGCTTGTTCTTTCAATGCATGATTGAAATTAAAATTGTAAATGTGCCACATGAAATTGGTAAACTTAACCATAAATACTTCTTCTTGTCTTTCCAAAGATTTGGTAGAGTCCATTACCAACGAGTTTGGTAAGTGATTTCTCTTGCCATCAATTTTTTTGAAACATATAAAGGAAGAACATGCGGGGGAGGAGCTTTGAAAATTGCGATATATAGAAATTACTCTTCAATAAAATATCTCTATCATTTTGAGGTACGAAATGGCTTCTTTAGTGAACCTAGGAGCTCGATACATCAAACATTAGTTGATGCAATGGTAGTATAACTCCATAACATAGCTTGACCAGAATGTAATTGCATAATTATGTTCCCATATCTCTTTATGATTCAAATGAATCAAGGTAGGATCTTCAAGGTTCCATTTCCATCCCATAAGCTGGAAAGTTGGTAGAAAAATAGATGGTGTCAAAAACATACACGCTCATGAAAAATTGGGGGCTTGATTTGGGAGGAAGTTCTTGTTTGGTGATATTCATTAATTGCCTTAACTAGATTGTCGGGAAAGGATAGTCACCCAATTAATTATGTGGGAATTAACACACGAATCAATTAGGGGAAGCCAATTTATGGATAACTTGGTATTAACATGGAGACCATATGTCTGCATAGCATTGTCTGTTTAAAATTATAAGGATTTACAGAGTGACGCGATATGATACATGTTTTGTTTTCTCTATGTTGAACTTGTTATCTAGTTTCCTCCAACCTTGAATTGCCTTGAACGGGTCTTCGTTCTTCTTAGAAAACTTTTACAATAAGCGGGGGCGGCCTTGGGTGTCTTGCGGTTCGAGCGACTTATACATGATTTTTGAGATCTCACGAAGCTCTAAAAGAACCTAGAATTTCATTCTTGAAGGTTCTTAATTGTCTATCTTTGATTGTTGAATTATCGAGCACCCATCTAATCATGTCGGTATGTGGAAAGAAGAGTAGCCCTTGCGCAATCCTGTGGAGGAAGAACGCCCAATATCTTTGAGCTTTGTAGATTTGAGGGTGTCGCATCATCGGCAATCGCCAAGACTTCCACTACTTACGGCTCTTCGTCTTCGAGAATAGTATAAATAACTTTCACTTAGTAGCTCCTCCATCGGCGGTGCGAGAGAAGTATCGAGAGGCGTAGGCGACATTTACATTTTGTTCAATTACGCAACAATCTGTTTGTTGTGTTTATGAATCCTTTGGGATGGACATATCTTGAAGGAAAATCCCTATTAAGAGCAGAGTAAATGATCAAATGATCGAAGATCTATTGAAATGATCTATTTTGAAAGAAAAAAATCCGGGAAACAAGTATATCATTAATTAATCATAACGAATCAATAAATGTTTACATTGGGAGAAGATAAAAAAAAATTAATATTTCACGACGCAGTTTATTTTCACGTAAAACTTATTTCAAAACATGTCCAAATCATCACATCACTTCTTTGAACTTTGTTTTTATGAAGCGTGCTACCTTTTTGTTTATGCGATATGCGATTTTGCCAAATCACAAAATCGCGAAGTTGCAGTATCACAAAATCGCAATATCGGAACTTTGGTAATAATTTCTTAAATTTTTACAACATAAATCTACGATGCCATGATTTATAATGTCACTTTTGAAACTTCAAATCGGTGATCACAAAATCGAAGTTTATTTGGTTTATTGTTTTAACTTCCTAATAAGAAAATATTTGTGCGGAATGTGATTTTGCGATAAGGATGTTTTATTAATTTATTTTTTATTTTTTATGTTTTTTATTTAAAAAAGTGATGATGTCTTTTTGGAGTTTGATTTTTATCAAAAGACAAAAATAGATTTTTAATAAGGGTCCCTATTTCTATTTATCAAGGTCTGATTATTTTGAAAATAAAAATGTGGGGTGTTGTTGCATAGCACAACACCTTAACACCCTAAGTGAGATACAATATGACCCATATATTCCACCTCTTGTACTCTAAAGAAACATGGAGGTTTTTTCATATAATTGTTTCTCCTCCAATAGTTTGAGCACCCTGTCAACATGTTAGACATGATCCTTCCAAGACCTATTGTAGATTAGTAAATCATCAAAAAATACTAACACAAATTTTCTAAGGAAGGGTTTGAAATGGAATTCATCAACCCTTGAAATGTAGAAGGCCATTGGTAAGGCCAAAGGCATGACCAAAAATTCATAATGACCCTCATGAGTTAGAAATGTTGTTTTTAGGGAATATAAATGGAGTCTTCATTCTAATTTGATGATATCCTAAATAGATATCAACTTGGTAAAATAAATTTCTCCATGTAATTCATCCAATAATTCATCGATCATAGGAATGGTAAATTTATATTTAATAGTGCGCTTTATTGAGCTCCCTATAATATAGACACATGCACCATGATCCATCCTTCTTATGCACTAATACTAATGGAGTGGAGAAAGAACTTTGACTAGGTTGAATTATACCGACCTCTAACATTTATGCAATCATCGTTCAATTTCGCTCTTTTGGACATAAGGATATCTTGTAAGGCTTGATGTTTGGAGTAACACTTCCTAGAATAAAAAGAATAGCATGGTCATGATAACGAATATGTGAAAGTCCTTTGGGAGTTTCAAACACCTTGGAATGATTTTCCAAGACTTTTTGGAGATACGGAGAAATAGATGATTTTGATGTTGGAACTTCTAGTGAGCATAATCGTGCAATTACGCCTCGTTGTTCTTTGTTCGAATATTTGTCATGACATTAGAGATTATTATATTTCTTGGCTTCCCTGTGATACCTGGAATTCAACTTCCTTTCCTTAGAAAAAAATTCAGAAAAGTTCTTGAAAATTAAAAGCTATCGTCCCCGAGAGGTTGTAACCATTGTACTCCTAGTACAACATCATCACCTCATTGGAATTGTTAGGTATGAATCTTAATTCAAGCGTACGAAAAAAATACCACTTTAGATGTGCATAACAAACAACCCTAACATCATAAATATTTGCTAATATCTTAGGATACGATTCGGTGGTCAAAGATAAATCTTTTCAAAATCTAGATCTATGCATTAGAAGACATTAAATAGTAGAAGAAAAACAAGATTTACTCCATGCATCCAATAGACAAAGACAAGAATATATCAAATGAATTTTGTATTAATGGCACTGGAGGAAAACACAGAAGGGGTCATTTCTTTGTTCTCCCTCGATAGGATAGGTTCTTGTAAGTCCTCAACACTTAAGATCTATAATTCCTCTCTCTTGATGGTGTGAAAACCCAAACAAAATAGAAGCAAAATATGACTATGATGGTGGATCAATAGTCGGACCAAAATTTAGATCCGAGGTAAGTCTTTAGGCAACAAAAGGTGGTAAATGAATGGGAAAACCCTTCTATTTATAACAAAATATTGAGTTAGTCTAGATATTGGTGCATAATTAAAATATTATTAACCAAATCAAGATCCAAAATTTGTGGAATATTTTATTATATTTGTTGGAGGGGAAAGGAATTTGACTTGGGTCAAATCCCTTTATTCGTAAATAATAAATAAATAAATGATTTATTTATCATTTTAAGGATCTAGTTTAGTAATAATCAAATAAATGATGATTTATTTAATTATTTTAAGTGAATTAGTCATATTTAACAAAAGATATTATTTAAATAAGGTTTAAACAATTATTCTTAGAAAATAATAAGATAAATAATGATTTATCTAATTAATTTCCTTGTTTTGAGTTAAATATAACCGGGGAATATTAATTAAAATATTGTTTAACTAATTATTCCTTGAGGAAAATCAAACAAATGTATATTTATTAATACTTTCACTCATGGGGTTATATAATTTTAGACCATAAACAACTTAATAAATATAGTTTTACTAAGTTATTTTCATAGTGAAAGTAATTTTACTTGAAATTAAGAATTGATGCTTACATGGTGTACCTAGGTCCATCTAATGATAATAGGTTAGATGACCAAAAAATGGTGTAACAATTTCCCCCATAATGCAAGCGTTAGGAGCTAATCATATTACGAAGTACGTTGTAAGAACTCGATCACTAGACATCGAAGAGTCAAAGAAAGAAGTATAAGGTAGACTAAAGTGCTGAAAAAGAACTAGAACACCGGATGCGAGACTTACGGTGCGACAAGTCTCTTCAGTGAGTAAGTACCTATACTTGCATGAGAAGGAAAGTACAAACAATAAGGCATCCGAAAAACCACGGAACTTGCCAATATAGAACATGCGGCATAAACATGAGCAGGATAAAGAAGCACAATAATGAATCTCATATACGTGTTGTGCCAGCAGGATATATGACCGAGGACTTGTACAATAATATCGATTACATGAGGTATAAATGCGACCTAGATGCCCCTAAAAACGGGGAAAGGGCTGCGAAAATCCCAGGCGACATATGCAAACATCGAGTGCGCAGCGGCCCAGGCCAACATCATCAAATGTATGGAGCTACATCAAAAGGTCGTGATGAAGAGGGTCATGCAGGTATGGGGGGGCTACCATGGGGCCACCCCCTCATGAGAGCTAAGACATCTCACACACATGCAGGAATCACCGATATCGGTGCTGCATCAACCCGAACCATCAAGTATACGGATCTCGATCATGCTGAAAGGAGGCTAGAATTAAAACGATCAAGTCAAGGGGAAATAAGGAGTCCCTTTGCACGATCGAAGTGGGCTGAACCAGGTACCTTGGCCTCCTGAACTTTGTCTTCTAGAATGAATGATCGATGTCGACGGAAAGGAGGTCCGCCATAGGTGAAACAAGGGATCCTCAACTAAGGCACGAGAGAAAATAGTAAAGCAGGCGACGGTGACACCAATGATGATGATGAAACGGGGGGGGGGTGCGAATGGCCGAACGGACGAATTCCTTGTTAGAGTATAAAGGGCATGGATGACACGGCGTTAGTGACACAATATCGTGAGGGATAGGGGACGGTGGGTCGAAGCCATAATGTGCAACACGAGAGAGGGACCAAGCAATGAAGGATGGATGACTATAACGAGATTCAAGGGACTCGGGATGGAGCTCCATGAATGCCAATGACGACTCTTCCGGATGCTCTAAACAAGGTGACACGATGGTGCGCCACACGGAAAAAGGTCCAATGGGGACCATAAAACATGGTACAAGATCGTAACTCACGACGAGGAGTCAACACGAGGGTGTGGACAAGTATGTAGGCAAAGTGGTGCCCCCCGGTGTAGGTGTTGAAAGTGAAAATTCGATTTTGAGGATGGGTGAAGTGACGCTTTTTGGAAAAAAATGTGGCACAGTGAAGTATCAAATCACTAAAAACAACAAATACCCATTTTGGGATTCGGTGGGAAACTTTCAACGGTACGGATGGTTTGGTAAATGGAGCTACGGTTTGGTAAACGGAGCTACGGTTTGGTCATAGCAGGCGAAAGAAAAAGCACGGGGTTTCTCTTTTAATAAGGCGTTTTCCCTCCAAATTCACTCATTTTCATGTGGAGCTATGGTGAATGTAGAGAGGAGAAAGGCCTAAATCTTACGATGTTCGTGAGACAAGCGAAACGTTGGAAACAAGATGCGATAATTGTGGGTAAGAGCCTAACTACTCTTTCTTTTAGTGGATTAAAGTTCAAAATTGGGTCCCCGAGCTCAAAAATAGACCCCTGGTCCTCTCACCAGTACAGGTCGCAGTTTTGAAACCAAAAAAGTGAGACACAGGTAGCAAGTTTGGAAAAAAGGCACATGACACAATACGACTTTGGGCACGAAAAGTGCGCTTTGTCGGAGGTTTTTAAGTGTTGTTTTGGCTAAGTATTGGGTTTTTATGATGAGATACGGTCTTTCCTATCGTAAGAAAATATGATGGTTTTGTGTGTAGATATGGAAGAATTACGGATCAGGCGGAAAGAACCTGGGCACATTACGGTCGGAGATAAAGATGAATCATGGTGTCGCCGGTCTGTGGCCGAGTTTAGGGTTACGAAGTTTGTGGAGAACCCTTTGATGAGGAAGCTAAGAAGCCCTTATTGGCCTGGATTGTCGACTATTGGGACCCGGACCATGAGGTATTTATAGTGCGGGAGCACGGATCAGGATTGACGGTCCGGGATATATATTTCCTAATTGGTTTCCCACCACTTGCGATGGTAGGGAATGCTCGGCCCGATGTTACCACGGGGTGGGGCTGTCATGAAGTTTGTAGAGTGCCATTTCCGGCCAGGGTCTCCAATTCCAAGGGGGAATCAATACCCATCGGGGATTTGGAGGGTTAGAACTTGGGCCATTGTGGTCATAAACGGTGGCACGGATCTGGGCAACCGGAGCACTTCATCACATCACTAGAGGAAAATGATGCGCAGTGAGTGTTTTGGTGGGAACTTCTGTGGGTGGGCCCAAATGATCTTGTCATCAACGAAATGATAGTTGACCAAGCTATGCAAGTGGCAAGTGAATCATGTTGTGCATATGGTACGATTTTGTGCTCGTTTTCTTTCGGCCCGAATCCTGACACTTCAACCTCACATACGGTCCAGGTGGGGGCCCAAGAGAGCCTAGGATGCGCCGGTGGAGGTGACTACTATGCGAGAGGAGGTGGGGTGGTCGGACGGGTGTTCCGGCCAGTTCTTTTCTCATTGGGACCGGATGCCCTTTTGTATATGGGCGATTATCCCTATAGTGGGATGAGTTATTATGAGATCGGATTTTCCCACGCTGCCACTGGTCGGATATGGGGGCTTGATGGTAAGTGACAAATTGTTGATCTTTTATGTGCATGTAAAAGTCTAGAAAAAAATCGTATGTGGTATTGATTCTTTCACTTTTGGTATGCAAATATAATCTTTGGTAAAACACGGCCAGGATATGGGGGCGACACAGGTGGTAGGGACCGCGAGGACCTGAGTGGGTGAGGTCGCAACAAAATGAGAAAGGATACGACAACCCTCTGGAGGATATCCATCATAGATGTGAGAGGCTTCGACCGAGTTTTAGAGCATGGTGGTAGGACTTAGATGACGTTACATGAGCCATGTATTAGTCTACCCTCTAAGTGGCGGGGTGTGCGGCACATGGCGATGGCCGGACGGAACGTGCATGATCTACGAGCTGCAGTAAAGCCTTTGCGCTCGGGATCCTCCCAGATAGTGATTAGTATGTAGGGAAATGGAATGTTTGCCCCCGGTTTTGAGTTTTGTAACATGTTATG
This sequence comes from Pinus albicaulis, assembly GCA_034641835.2. NCBI lineage: Eukaryota > Viridiplantae > Streptophyta > Pinopsida > Pinales > Pinaceae > Pinus > Pinus albicaulis. The sequence goes on along the minus strand of CM076584.1, from coordinate 754,736,827 downwards.
GGCATGTCATATGTGTCGAGTGGATGGTGTAAACATATTGTACGACACATATTGTGGATATCCATCATTTTTAGTATTTTTATTCAATCATTACATGATTGAATGTAATGATTCAAAATTCATGCATCAAAAGCTTCACTTGTAAATATCTTCTAAAAAGGATGGATTATGCACAATAGACACCATTTAATTGCATGACAGAAAGCGGGAATATAAATGAACATGAAGGTGGAGGATGCAATGTGACGGGGCATCGGCTAATAAACCTCGTCTTGTCATATTCGGCTTTGGTTATTGGTAGTAGTACCAATGCATGCCCCATTCGAGAGAACAAGGGAGTGCAAGGAGTAAAAATTGCCCAACCTCTAGGGAATGAATTCTTGGAGTAGCGACTTGCACCATTAGCAAAACCAATATAAGGTGTGGATGGTAGGTATATGTGAAAGTTGCCACAGAAAATAAGTGGAAGGATGATGAACAATGTTGGCAACCTAAGCGCAAAGTAGAAATCGAAACACTCCCGGGAGGGAGTGATTTAGATAGATGTCTACTACTCACACACGTCGGTAAGGTGGAGTGTGGCGGCCTACCGGAGGTGTAGCTTGTCTTTGAATGTGAAAATTCCTCATGGGCACGGGTGGTGCTAACCCGTTGATTTGCGGGGAAAGATGAAGTCGGGGGTGGACGTGGATTCCATGATGTCATCATCACAATAGGGTGGAGCCAGGCGGAGGAAGGAAGACCACATGACATGGCAAAGCTACACGACTCATCATCATGAGAATAAAGGTTCACATGTGCATCATCATGGGGTATGATGGAAGAATAACGGAGACAAGGTATCTACTAATGTTGAGCCCGGGTGATCGGCGAAGGGGTCAAGTGAAACAATAGGGGAGATTCAAAGGGAGCTTCCACCCAAGGTCTCAAGGATGATGAAGAGTGAGGATGGTGGCCGCGGTCTCCTTCATTTCGACATCGGGGGGTGGAATGTCAATTAGAGCGGGTAAATCCTCGGTCGGCACTGCCGGCCTTACTACACAAGTACGGGGAGAGGCGGATTGGTTTTTGTTCAATCTCGTACTCTCAAACTACCTCTAATAGAGCACGGTAATGCGTAAGGCGAGGACAATGGTGAGAATAATGGCCATGGAGATCACACAACACACAAGGTTGGTTAGTGTGAATAGCTTTAAGTTCTTGGGCTGGCGGTCGAGGAAGGAACGCGGGGGCTTCGGGGACCGCAGGAGCTCGGGGAGACACAACTTTAACCATGGGCCGATACGAGCGATTCCAAGACGATTATGGGTGGCACTGGCCGATGACATCATAAAGCATGGCTTTGTGGGCGGGGAAGGTGTAGGGTCCATCGGGGCCACCTTGTCCTTGGAGGCCTTTTGCAAGCTTTTCCCTTCTTACCAGATCGGTCGCAACGGAGGGGGTTCACGGTGAGGGTGGGTTTGAGGCAACATTGGGTGGAAGACGTCATGGGGGACCGGTTGAACCGGGGGTCAAAGCAAGGTAAGGTTTGTGTTGACACAGCGGGGTGATGGGCACGGAGGATCAAGGTGCAGGACGGGAATCCAAGGGTCGAGAGTTAGGAAGAGAGGGTGGCCATAACGGTGTCGTGGGCTACGGTGAAACTAGGAGCAGTATCTGACGGGAGGGAGTAATGGCTGGGTGGAATGGCTCTAAATGGTTAAGTCTTGGAGAATAGTTCCGGGGAGGGTAAAGAGGCTCATGAATACCGATTTAGAGGGCCCCGAGGAGGAGGTCGAGAGGGTGAATCGAAGGGCTAGGAGAGGGTTGCGGAGGGCAAGGCTGCTGACTAGCCAAGGTGGACGCTTGGTGATCGAGACGATTGCATCATGCAAACATTCGATGATTTGGGATCGAGAGATAGGAGGAAGACCGGGGGGGAATGTACTAAGCGGTGAAAGTCTTTGTAGGCTAAGGGTGAAACAACTTTGGTCAATGGATCGATGGTTTTCTTGTTGGCCACCCGAAGAGATAGTGGACTCCGAGGAGGTCTCGGACTTCAGTTCGTAATATGTCAGGCGAGTGATGGTGACTATCTTTCCATTATGAGGGAAGGATGTCTTGTGGTGGACCACGGAAAGGCAGAAATTTAATAAGTGTAGATATGACCCAATAGGAATTTTGTAATCTAAGGGGGAATCTATGACTTCTACGTCAATGCAAACGGTCTTGCCCGCAAGAGTAATAGGGCAATTGCGAAATAAGCCAATGGGCTTGGAGGCGTGTGCATCACGCTCGAGAGAGTGATCGTGGAAGAAGCCAACTCGGGGGATCCGAGGTTGCTTCCAAACTAAAAGCAGAGACATCACGCAAGTGGATGTCCCCTCATCAATAATGCACAGAACGTTGAGCGTTCCGGATCTTGACTTGGATTTGGAGCGATGGAAGCAAGAAAGAGGAGGATGTTCGTGCAGTACGACATCAAAGACAATCAATCGATCATTTGGAAGCATCTATAGTGCCAATGGAAGATAGTAGAGCTTTCGTTGTGAAGGGGCACGACTGAAGAGGTTCCGACGTTGAAATGACGGCTGATTGTGCCAAATCATCGACTATGTTATGCGAATGAGCGACTTTTCCGAAGCAACGTTGGTGCGTAGTGTTCCCTTAGGGATCTTGGTGAACCTGCGCCTAAGGGCGGGGGGATACGCGAGGACCCCTAGGTGTCGAAAGAGGCTTTGTGAATGCGAAGGAGGTGGCTCGAGGAGACGAACGTGGCGGGAGGCTTGATATCTTGTGGGACAGAGTCCAAAGATTGATGTCTATGGTTGAAGGTTGATCGAGAGTTCATCATGAGCATCTAGTAATTGGGGATACCGGATGGAAGAGTAGGGTAACAATGTGGTAAATAGGAGGTTGGGAAAAAAAGAAGGAGATATGTCGTATCCTGGATATGTGCTACCGGAGGGAAAAAATCTTTTCGGGAGGTGCTGGCCCCCACGAGGAAAAGCAAAGCCCATGGGAGGTTGAGCAATGATGAAAATGCAAACATGGTACAAAGGAAAAAGGCATGAGAGAGGGAGGGTGCAAGATCGAAGTGATTACAATGTCGAAACAAGGGCGAGGAGGTGCGGGGATCAATTGATTTCAATGTTTTAGAGTCTTTGCTTGGCGGTGTTAACCAAGCCCTTTTCGCTTAGGGTTTGTGTGTAAAAGTGTGTAAATTTTAATTTTTTAAACCTAGATTTTTGTGAAAAAAGAAAAAGTGTTGTTGTATAAATTTTGCTTAAATACACACATGAAATGACGGTGTATAGGCACTTGAAAAAAACGGAAAAATAAATAGCTAATAATGCAATAATCTCAACCCAAGGAGGCGGGTCTCTCAACAACTAGTCTATAGGTGAGTAAAAAAATAATCAAAACACACTAAAAAAGCTAATAGATCTAAGGTTAAAAGAGGGACGGGGATCTAAAGACAAAATATGTTGGAAAGTAAAATTAAACTTGACAACAAATCGAGGGAAAATTTGTTGTAAAAGAAGAGGTGGCGAAAGGCTGTCTCACAGAGAAGCACGGTGAACCCTAGAGGAAAACCCAAACAAAGCTAGATGAGGTGATTTGGATGGATAAAAGGCGATTTGAAGACGGATCTTAAGGTAAGGTATCAGATCTGAAAAAATGGTAAAGACTGGGAAATTTTAGACAACTTTGCAACGTTAAAAACTCTTCCACGAAAAGTGGGAGAATGTAAACCATGAAGACTGGGTTCCCACTTATTTGGTGAAAAAGAAAAATTACGAGTCCAAAATGGGTGGAGACGGAGGTCGAGACAGCGCGAACGAGGAGAGACTCCAGACAAACCCGGAAAACTTCAACAGAGAAAAATCCACCAAAAAGTCCGAATGTGGGTTGCGACCTTTTTCCATCGGTCGCAGTTTTTGGTGCCGCCAAGTGCACACGAAGGTCCAGTCACGAGGTTTGGGCCAAAAAGTGCGACACACGCTTCCGTACTCTCGGTAGTAGGTTTCATAAAAATTTGTGTCGTCTCGGTTGCGAACGATGTCGTCACTGCTTGTAATGGGTACGAAAACACCATGATCGAAATTTTTATTGTTTTAGGATTTTATAGGTTAAAAACAACATCAAGAAAAGAAAAACAAGGAAGTGAAGATAAATCCTAGGGTTTGAAGTAGCTATATATTCAAGGATCATAAAAACGACGACGGTCATAATCATAAACCCGTGTGGAGTCGCAATTATAGTATGAATCTTAATTCCAAGCATATGAAAAAAGAGCACTTTAGGCCCCGCACCATAACAAAAAGCGACCACGACAATAGAAATAGTTGCTAATATCTTCGAGGATACGAGTTAGGTGATCAAGATAAATGCGCAAAAATCTAGATCTATGCATTAGAAGATATTAAACGGTAGAAAAAAAACAAGATTTACTCCATGCATCCAATAGATAAGACGAGGGCATATCAAATGAATTTTGTATTAATGGCACAGGAGGAAAACACGGTGTTCCCTATTCTCCTCGGTGGGATGGGTTCTTGTAAGTCCTTAGCACTTCAGATCTAGAATTCACTCTCTCTTGATGGTGTAGAAAACCCAGACAAAAATAGAAGCAAAATATGAATATGATGGTGGATCAATAGTCGGACCAAAAGTTTAGATCCGGAAGTGATATTTAGGAAAAAAAAGGTGGTAAATGAATGGGAAAACCTGTTGGAAATTGGGTTCAACGCTCCCTGAAGTGTGTTTCGCAACATGGACTAACCGCCTCTCGTGGATCCTAACTCTAGCGATTGTAAGCGGAGACTAAAGCTTTGCGGGTTTTTTTTTTGGTCTAACGGCAATCGTGATTCCAGCCAAGTGGTATCGAGCGATGGGGTCTCGAGTTCCAAAGCTCACCCCGACTCGCGTTGGGGGGGGATATTGTTGGACATTGGGTTCAACGCTCCCCGTGTGTTTCGCGACATGGACTAACTACACCTCTCGTGGATCGTAACTCGGCGATTGTATAGCTGGAGACTGGCTTTGAGGGTTTTTGGTCTAACGACAATCGTGATTCCAACAAAACCCTTCTATTTATAACAAAATATTGAGTTGGTCTAGATATTGGTGCACTAATTAAAATATTGTTAACAAATCAAGTCAACTTGGAATATTTTATTATATTTGTTGGAGGGAAAAGAAATTTTACTTGGGTCAAATCCCTTTATTTGTAAATAATAAATAAATAAATGATTTATTTATCATTTTAAGGATGTGGTTGAGTAATAATCAAATAATAATGATTGATTTAATTATTTTAAGGGTGAATTAGTCATATTTAACAAAGAATATTATTTAAATAAGGTTTAAGTAATTATTCTTAGAAAATAATAAGATAAATAATGATTTATCTAACTAATTTCCTTGTTTTGATTAAATATAACAGGGAATATTAATTAAACTATTGTTTAACTAATTATTCCTTGAGGAAATCAAACGAATGTATAGTTATTTAATATTTCCTCATGGGGGTTTCTGTTAGACCATAAACAACTTAATAAAGATGTTTCACTACGTTATTTTCATAGTGAAAGTAATTTTACTTGGGATAAAATTGGTCTTGTGGGTGTACAGGTCCATCTAATGATAATAGGTTAGATGACCAAAAAATGGTGTAACGAGGAATGGAAAGAATTGGAGATATTCAATACATATTCCCCCATGGTTAGCTTGGTATTATGGTATTTTCCCGAGAGAAATTTATAGTTCCTCCATTTGCAGCCATGCTTGACACTGCGGTGCTAGGTATAGGAAGCAATTCAATTTCTTGGCTGCCTTACAATGAATAAGAGTATGGGTACTACCCGAATCAATCAACAACTGTTACGTTTTTCCTCTTGATATGTCCCTTCTATGTTAGAGTTTGACGGTGGTAATTCGTGCCAATGCATTATGGGATGTGGTCGGACTCATTTTCTTCTTTCTATAGGGTTTTTCATGGTGTATCCTCTTCTTTTGAAGTTTCTTATTCATTCTTCCTCCACTCTTCTGATATGTAAAATAATTTCTTCTCGCCACACTTATGACCTTTAGTGTGTTTCTATCTGGCTTGTAGCAAATCCCTTTGCTCTTTTTCCTTCCAATTGTTGTGCATTCAACAACAGGATTGTGGAGATTCTAGGAGTAGCAACACTTCCATCTTTATAGATGTGAGTGGTAAGCTTCCTTATGCTTCATAATTTTACATTCGATTTTTGTTGCCCAGCTTGAATACGCATATATGAATCATTTCCCAAAGGCGAACCTCATGGTTGATTTATCCTTTAAATTCCACTGAAGACATCAATCTTGTGTTCTCACAGAATATCGGCTACCATATATTCAATTTTGGAAGTCCTCAATATGTGCTCCACCACTAAACCCTTTGTTCGGATTTATCAATTGGCTAAGGAAGGGTGTTGCATATTTGTATCCTCATAATGTGCTATCATTTCCTTCATAAAAATTGACCAAGTGAAAAAAAATTATGGGAAGAAAGCAGAAAGCCATCGATACCATGCAGTATATTTTTCTAAGCCTCAAGTTTCAAGCCATACTTTTTTGTGCGTTTTGCACATTATTGAGATCAAAATATTGCTCCATCTGTAGTATCCATGTTACGGAATCCTTGCCATCAAACTTCCTCATATCGATATTTGGAATATGGTGGGTCTTTGATCCAACATTAGAGTTCATGAAATCATGATTAACATTTATTTTTCTCATCTGTGATTTTCTCTACTATATTTTTGCTGATAGGAATCATGTAGTGTATCAACTTTCAAACCTTCCTTCAAACCTTCCATGTATGCTTTTAGATTATTCTTCATGTCTTCCATGTTGTATTTATTTTTCTTCCATGTCTTCCATACCATTCTTCCAAACCATCCATGTTAGCTTCCATGACTTTCTTATTTGTCCATCTTTGCTTCCATGCCTTTCTTCAAAACTTCCATTTCATTTTTGTTTGCTCTTTGCGAAGTGAAATTCGGTGCACTTTCTCTTGTAATTTTGATATATCATGTTGCACTTCTTCATATTCATGCCTCATAGTAGAGTATTCGAGGACTTAGTGGGTGTTGAATTCTTTTTAGGGGCATTTAGAAGTTAAATCTTGATATCTATGCTTCAATATGCCCTTGAAATCACTTCAAAATGATTTTTCAAACGAGACTTATGTCATTTGAAAAAAAAATACACACCTTTTTTCTTGCTTTTGAGGCTCAATATTGCAAATGAATCATCTCGTGATTTGAGACCTTCAACATACGAAGTCGGTCTTGTATTAGCCCTGCAAACTTCTTTCGAATGCCATGGGTCTAACTTTGATTTGGATCACTTCAAGAAAAATTTATTCCAAATATCCCACGGTGACCTAATTATGGATTGGTTCGGTAGAGCGAACTTTTTACGGCATGCCACGTGTCATTGTTCCTCCTCCCGGCTCTAAAATTGTTAAGAAACTACATTAAAGTGTATTTATTTTACCTTTTATAGAATTCCAATCGTGCTCAAAGAGAGTTATGGCGATTTTCACAAAGTTGCATATTTTAGATAAAATTAAGGAGCATACAAAATTCTATTCCACAAATCATATCTCAGAAAATATTGCAAACCAAGATCTGAAATTTTTACAAGACGTTCCTTGGTATTGACTTCACATGATACAAATTTGAGCTTACGAACCTTCATGTAAAAACATTTGTAAGCGAAAATTCCACAATGAAATTTTTGGAGCAGCGAAACCCTAGAAAATCCAAAGCTCTAATAACAAATGTTATGAAACCGAAGCTCCAAAAATAGAAGAAAAGAGAGATCAATGTCTTAGAAATAAGCCACTTGAGGGGAAAACTCCTTTACATTACATAAATGAACAATTCTTGGATGATACAAATGATAAAACCTCCTTTCTATGTATAGGATTCCCATGGGGTCACAATATAATCTATTTAACCCTAACAATAATAATGTAAGGGCACGATATAACAATATGGGGTTTACGGGGTACAATAATAAAAATAAGGGGGTACCCCACTAGCTTAATAAGGGGATACACTAGTATTATAGGAACCTAAAAAGGTTACAATTGTTGTATTTACTAGTCATATGAGCGAATTGGGCTCAAAATCATTAAAAAGGAAAATTGATTTGGGGTTTTGGTGCTGGAGTGGTTGTTTAGCTCTGGGGGACATGTAGCATATGAGGGGAAGTTAGTAAAGTTTGGTTTATCGATTCACTTCCTTAACTATACTTATGGATTTGAGTCATGTCATAATGACCTCAACTCATGTTTACTGCAGCCAGAACCGGTGAAAGTGGGTAGATGTATGGGAGGAGTGGTTACAAATTAGTATCGAGGTATGGTTCAATACTTGGATTGGATAGAATCTTGTGTTTTTTATACATGTCAATTTTCTGTGGTTTTTATTGTTGGAAGCACGATTATCGTTAGACCAAAACCCGAGCTTTAGTCTCTTCTACAATCACCGGAGGTTACAATCCACGAGAGGCGGTTAGTCCATATCACCCGAAACACACGAGGCATTGAACCCAACGTCCAGCAATGCTCCCTCAACACGGCGGAGTGAGTTTTGAACTCGAGACACCATCACTGCGAGTACAATTTTTTGGAATCATGATTGTCGTTAGACAAAAACCCACGAGCTTTAGTCTCCACTACAATCACCGGAGTTAGGATCCACGAGCGGTTAGTCCATGTTTACGAAACACACGAACAACGTTGAACCCATTGTCCAACGGTTATGAATGCATTTTCATGGTTATAGTTTTCATGCATGGGGTCCAATATGTTGATGTAATTATTATTATACATGTATCGTGCTAATACGGATTTATTTACGGATAGAAATAGCCTCCTAAACCTCATTGAGGTATGTTGATTATGTTTATATTTTGGTTTAGATGACATGGTATACTTGCGGGGGAAGAAGGGATCAAGATGACTAGCAGAATGGTGGATTACATTTCATGAGAATCATGTTATAGATAAAATGAGAAGCATAGTGTTGGGTACTCTCCATACATAACAAACACTTTGAGAATTTTCGAAGAATAAATCGAGAAGTTACAAAGCGAGATAATGACGAGTATCATTTACGTCACAAGAGATAATTTCTAGGGAGCATGAGAAACAAGAAAAGGTCAATGAAATCATCCTTCGAGTGTTGAGAAAATTATATGTTACGGAGCAACACAACACATAAAATATGTGGAAAAACACAACACACAAAACACATAAAACCGAGAGAACACGGACATACGTGGTTCACTAGTTTGGGCTACGTCCACCCGAATAGCCAATCCTTCCTTTTTGTTATCCAACAAAATGAAGGAGCCTAACCTACGAGAAAATCAGGTGTAATATCCTTTGTTCTCTCTCACAATCTCCCTATCTGTTCTTGCTGCGAAATACACATACAATACACGGCCGCAATACAATACCCCTAATACAAAACGGGGTTCCTTCTAGGGCAAAAAACCCTAAATCAAACATAACTTTTATGCATCGAGATCATTTTCCTAATGAACGGCCCCGGTTGACTGATGCTAACTTTTACAAGGCAATTTTACATTTGTTTTTAGCTTCGAAGTGACGCCCTCGAAACCCCTGCCCGAGGGGGGGCTCCCGCAAACTCGCGAGAGGCACGCCGTGGACCCCAGTAGCGTACAATTACGAAATGACATTGTCGCCAGGTGGAACAAGGGTCCAATGCTGTGATACAAAATAAAGAAGATAATCATGCTCCACCCAACAATCTCCCACTTGGAGACTAATTGTAGCAACTCCATCGTTGCTTCATTTCTTGAAAAGTACTCCACACTTTAGACCTGGTTGTTTCTCATCTTCATCGTCATACTTGAAGACCAGTGAAGCCCGAGAATAATCTTGAATTTCTCCCTGATTACAACTTTTGTTAGCATGTCTGCAGGATGCAGCTGGTACGTATCTTTTCCGGCTTCAATTTGTCCATCTTCATGTGACCATATGAAATGGTACTTGAGTTGTATGTGTTTAGTCTAGAATGAAATACTAAGTTCTTTGCAAGATGAATGGAAATTTGGCTATCAGCATATAACGTGCCCATATCATGCTTCTTACCCAATTCATCCATAAACCTTTGTAACCAAATCATTTCTTTTAGCCTCTATAGCGACAACATACTGTATGCTGTTGTTGAAAGTGCAATAACACTTTGGACTTTTTTTAAACCCAGCTGACGGTTGTTCCACCTACGATAAATACATACCACAATAGTGCTCACTCCTATTATCTCTGCCACCATACAATTTTGCATAAACATGTCACGGCAGCAGAGCAATGTTTGAACCACCAAAGCATAATTCTTGATTTATGGTACCTCTCAAATATACGAGAATCTATTTCACTTCCATCCCAATGTTCTTTTCTGGATTGTTCATGTACACATACACAACTCCCACTACATGTGCAATATCGGAGCCTTGTCTGTTCATACCGCGTTCAGCTTCAGCACAACGAGTGCATATGGAACTTTAGATATATAATCCATTTCTTCTTGGGTCTTGGGGCACATCTCATACTAATTTTGAAATGGCTAGCAAAAGGTGTACTAAGCGGTTTGCATTCGAATATTAAATATTTTCAACACCTTGTGTATGTAATCGTTACGGGATAATGTTAATTTGCATTTTCGTGTCTCTAGTTATTCTCATACCGAGGATTTGTTTTGTGGCTCCCAAAATCCTTCATTGCAAATGAATTTTCAAATTTTCTTTTGAGCACATTTATTTCCTACATGTTAGACCATGCAACAAAATTTCATCTACATGCAATAACAATATAATATAGGCTGTATCATTTTCTTTTTAAGTAAACACAATGATTAGAGTGACATCTAGTATAACCTTGTTAGAGGACATAAACATGTCAAATTTTAGATACCATTTGCCTTGGAACTGTTTTAAGACATACAATCTCTTCTTTAACACTGCACACTAATTTCTTTCCCTTTGACCTCATATCCTTAGTTTGTTGCATATAGATCTCTTCCTCCAAATCTCCATGGAGAAATGTTGTCTTTACATCTAACTATTCAAGATGCAAATATTCTGTTTGCTACAAGACTTAAAAATAGTTAAGTTGAAGTCATCTTAACAACAAGAGAAAATATTTCATCAAAATCAATACCTTTATTAAGTACAAGCCTTCACCACAAGTCTAGCTTTGTACCTCTATTTTCCTCCATCTTCTTCCTTGAAGCTGTAAACCCATTTGTTCTGCCAATGTTGTTTTACTATAGGAAACCTAACTAAGTCCCAAGTACGGTTATGTATTAAGGAGTCATCTCTTCTTCCATGGATAGCTCCCACTTCTTTAAGTTTCCGCTTTGTGTTGCTTCTTCATAACATTCGGGTTCACGAGAATCGATCAACAATAAACAATATAATGAAGGAGAGTATCATTCGGGGGGTCTACTTATCCTGGTAGATCTTATGGCACCACTTTCGAGTGTTTGAGGTTCTTATTCTTTGTTGTGGTGGTTGTTGTTGTTGTCGAGATTTGTTGATTATTATTATTTTCGAGCACCTTTACTTTTTGTGATCTCATCAAAATTTGTGTATTCTTTGTTTTATTTTCTTTGTTTCTTTTCTTACAAGTTTGATTCTTATACAAGACCTTTTCATTGAATTTTACATCTCTACTCCTAATGATTTTGTGATTTTTTCTTAATCATATAGCGATAACCAAAATCATTAACACACCATGTCTACCCATTAAAGGTACATTTCTTTGATTTTGCCTCAAGCTTTTTTGTTCTATATTATTTATTAATATGGACAAAGGGCCTCACAACCAAAGGCTTTAAAAAGGAGTAGTTTAACTTTTTACTTGTCCATGCCTCCCTACGGGAATACCACCATCAAGGAACTTGAAGGCCCCTCTTATTTATTAGATAAATAGCAGTGTCTATAGCATACGCAGAATTGTAAAAGGCAATCCTGCATGCAATCTCATTCACCTTGCACACTCCATGATTGTTCTGTTAATCCTTTCTAACACACCATTTTCTTGTGGTGCTCTTAGAGCTGTCTTATCTCTGTGAGGTCCATGCTTTGAACGGTACCTATAAAATTCTTTGCTACAATATTCACCTCCATTGTACGATGCGAGACACTTCAACTTCTTTCCTATCTCAATCTCAGCAAAACTTTCCATTTCTTGAAACTATAAAATACATAAAATTTATTCTAAATAAAATAAATCCAATTTTCCTAGTTGCATCATCAATAAAAGTAACATAATAATAAGAGCCAAAGGATATGATACTGAAGCGAGTCCCCACACATCCCTATATGCACAAGCTCTACTTTTACGCTCTTCTTTTCTTTCCCATAAATCCTTCAAAGATTTGATTAAGGCAAAGGCTTGTTTCTCCCATAATGTTATACTTTAGAGGGGGCATCCCTTAAGGCTTTGTTGAAAGAAATCTATGGGTTGCTCTTGCCCATGATGTTCTTTTACCATGTCTGTACATACAGTATGTTCGGAGAGCAAAGGAGAAAATGTAAAAGTCATGGTGAAGTCGGGGCTGATTAAGACTGGTGCTTGTGTAGTGCTTGTTTTACCGGCCCTGAAAGAATTGTTTAGCTTCCATATTCCACTTCACTCCTACTTCCTTTTTCAACATATTCGTGATATTTCTTGGGAGCTCGGTAAGATTAGGGATGAATCTTCTTAGGAATTTAATATTTCAATGAAAAGGTGCCGGCTCTTTAATGTTTCTAGGATGGCTGATTTCGGTATTCCATCAATCCTTTTAGGGTCTACTTTGATTCCCTCTTTAGAAATTATGTGGCCAAGAAGTTTTCCTTCTTGAGAGACCAAAGGCTTGTCTTTTTAGGTTCGAAGATAAGCCATATTTCCTACATTTCTCAAAAACTTTTCTCAAGTGGACTAAGTGCTCCTCATCGGTCTTAGAGTAGAAAATGATTACATTAAGGTATATGACTATGAAGTAACCTATGTCTTAAAAAATCTATGTCCATTGCCCGAAATTAGCCCCTACATTCATTAAACCAAATGGCATTTTAACATACATGAACGTACCCCCAAGGTGTAGTGAAATCGGTTTTAAGTTGGTCACTTGGAAAGACTAGAACTTGGTTATAACTTTGAGCATCTAGTAATGAGATTCTTTGTGAACCAACTACCTTTGGAGTATGTGATCCATCTTAGGCAAGGGTAATTGTCTTTCAAGGAGGATTTGTTCAAATTTACCGAAGTCAATGCAAAGCTGTTCCCTGGTCTTCTTCCCTAGCGACATGGAGTTGGACACCCATTAAAGGTATCGAGACGGGGACTATGATCTCGGCATCATACATCTTTTTATTTCTTTCTCAAATGAGGGTGACAGAGGGGGTTTATTCTTCTCAACTTTTCTTTAAATGGTTTGCGATTTTTCTTTGGAAGAATTTTATGTTGGATGATTTTGGTGTCATAGGATTCCAATTCTTCATACCCCAAAGCAAACACATCTTTAAATTCTCTAAAAAAGCTCAATGTATTTATGTTTTGTGTGATATGGGAGAGTTTTGGATAGCTTCATTATTTTGCGCTCTTTCAACCCTCCAATGTTACACTCTTCTACATTTGTTTCAATGGGTTCCATCTTGGGTTTTTAGCTACATCATTAAAATCAAACAACTCTTCTAGTGGTGTGAGCCTCTTAGCAGGTGTCATCTTTGTCTTTCGCCAAATTTCAAGTTCTTTGATACGGTTATCAAATATGCAACACAAGGGTTTTGAAGGTGTTTATATCATCATCGAAGGGCAGCTACATTTTGGGAGTTTCTTTTTCGGCCAGGACTTATTTATTTCAAATCTCAAACTACCATTTTGTGCTTGAAAAATCATTTCTAGATTGCAGAAAATCATCTGTTGTCATCATTATCAAACACTTGCCAGTGGTTCAATTTGTACAGTACGATGAGCACCATTCTTTATTTTGACGAGGCATTGATTATTTTCATGAGGTAAGGAAACAGTTAACGTGACAAAGGCAAGCTCATTTCCAATGTAGTTTTGGGCCCTAGGGATGAAAGTAAGCTCATATTTCTCAAGGTTTTGAGAAGGTCTAGGGTAGCATTTCTATATTCCCTTAACCTAGGGTTTTGATTTGAATATTCTCCTTAATTTGATTGATGATTGATTCAAGGTCTCATTTGGATCAGAATTTTCTTGGCTTTGAGATTTTTAAGTAAGTATAGACCAATAAGGAGGGCACTCATACTCTGCAACATTATTGGTGATGAAATCTAACCTATAGGAATGGCCTTCATTAGTGTTGTGGATCCAAACTTTGACCCTTGATCTGGCCTTACCATAGAACATCAAAGCTCATATGCCAAAGGTGTCAATTCAGTTTGTCAATGCCTTGGGGTTGCTAGAGTTTTTGGAGTCATTTTTCTTGATTAGAGAGTTGGTTTGATTGTTGCAGAACTTAGTTCTCTCTCATTGTCATTCACTTGTTCACTTATGTCATTTTCATTGTACGAGTTAAGGATTGAGGGTACGAGTGAATGGAATAAGCATTTGGTGTGTTATTTGGCCTATCTATGTTACTCACCATGTATTTCAGTGGGATTCCCGGTACAATCTTCTTGTTTGATTGAAGACTAGGATGGTGGCATAGGTCATGTCCATTTGAAGTTTTCACAGGTTTGGCCTCCCATGATGCAGATAAAGAAGTATGCCATACTTTGGAGGTCACTAGAAGCCACAACTATATCTATGATTAGACTCTTGGCGATGAGTTTGTGCCATATTGACACATAGATCCTTGATTAGGCCGAGACACTTAACCCTACTAGAATCAAAAGAATACAAGTCTTTGTAGGGCTTTGTGATTTCTAGGCCCAATCTCTCCATCACAACCTTTGTGAGATTGTGGCAGGCGTCGGAGTCTAGCATAGCATTATGCGAAATTTTGTCATGTATGTTTAGACTAACATGAAAGGAGGGGGACTTCTCCTTCTTGATATCTTCCTTCTACTTAGACCAAAAAATAGTTAGTTTCATCATGATTAAGTTCAAGGTATCGGTATCACTGCTGGCCAACACTTTGAAAATGCGGGATCTATATATACCTCCTGGGTTACCAATTCGATGTGACGGGTATAGTGATCTTGATTTTGGCAATCTCCCCCTCAAAAGCTGAAAGGTGTACAGGTGTCTTTATTGCATTTACATCGGTTTTATCAACCATGGTGCACTATGTTTAATTTTTTGATTATGATTTGATGGTTTGGAAAGTAAGGTTTTCGGGGCCACTATTTGAAGTACTAAAAATGAGTTTGAATCATTACGAGGTTGGATGGTCTTTTGCTTGTTTAGTTAAGTTTTCTTAGGCTGTCGTGTGTGTTTTACTGTTGTCGTTTTAGGGATAGGTTCGGAGGTTTTCTAACGACGGTGTTTGGGTAAGTCTATTTTAATAACATCTTGACTCTTCTTGCTCCTAAGGTTATCTTGCCTGGACTTCCATTATGGCATTCTCAAATCCTAATCTATAGTCTTCAAAATCTTCTTATGATTTCTCATTTGGTTTTTGGAGAAAACATCCCTTCATTCTTCTTTAGTAAGGAATGTGTTGTCCTCATCATCCGAACCTATGACATTTACATGGTCTTCTTGTTGCTAGAGCTCTCTTTCTTCTTCATCCCATAGTTGTCTTGGAAAGGGGGTCTAATTTGTTGGTCACTCTCTCTTGTCGATTTGAGGAGGGTCTCTTTTAAAATTGGTTTCTATTTATGTTTTGAAAGATTGGCTTGATTTTCCCTACGAGAGTTCTCATTCAGTATTTTTTCCATCATCCTCTCCATTTTCCTAACTATGGAGTCAAGTTGAGTTTCGAAGAAGGAGGGTTGCGGGGGGTGTTTAATAATAAATACTCTATAAAATCACCTTTTTTCTGATCTTTCCCTACCCTTTTCTCAATCAAATTGGCCTCTACACTTATTTTTGCATGTCTTCTAGAGTTTGGTAATCTCTCTCCCTTAGTTTAACGATAGGCCATATCGGCCTCCAAAACTCTGAGATATTTTACTAAGTCTAAGCCTTGGGGAGGTATTATGTGGTGGGAGAGCATTGTAAACACTATTAAACCTAGTGTAGTAGTCATGAACACTTTCTCTTGGATTTCTCTTAAGATTGTTATATAGGACGGAAATTTGGAGGGTTCTTCTTGATTTCCCATTTGTTCACAAAGGTTTGGTATAGAGTAGAAGATCGAGAGGTGTTGTTGGGAGGTAAGTCTTTAAACCATTTCTTGGGTTCCCTAGGATACGAGCAAAAATCCTCATTTTTATGGTTTCTTCTTCTATCTCCATATAGTCAAAAGCATCATTAATTCTATCTACATGTTTCTTAAACGGTGATAGTTCGGTCCTAAGAAGTGAGGGGGATTTTCTCATAAAATATTCATTTGGCAAAGGTAATAGTGTTTTTTGTAGAGCCGATGGAGCATACCCAGGCTGCCATGATGGGAGGAAAGGAAACAAAGGTTGATTTACAAAGGGGAGGATTTGTGAGAGGTGGAAGAGGATGGATTGAGGTGGTTTGCACCTTTGGTGGTATGGATGGGTGTGGTGGTGGGTACTTGGACGGGAGGGCGGTTACGATAGGCAGAGATGAAAGAGGCTGAGAAGTGATGTAGAGAAGGTAGAAGAAATCGAGGTGGAGTGGAAGAGGAAAGCTTCTCTACTGGAGCTTTGCTGCAAATCTGTGGGCTACTATGAACTTTGTCCCAGTGATCTCCACTCTTGTTGACTCCCATAATTTGCTGAATTGATTGAAGATCTAGGTGTCAAAGGACGACATCAAACCAAGCTTTAGAGTTCTAGGATCTAACCCTGGTCTCGAGAGGGATCTCTCAATATGTTTGTAGGGATATGTAAACTTGATGCTTGTAAAAGTTTATTTTTAGGCTGAATGTTAAGTGCAAGGTATCTTGATTGTTTTTTGGTTGGGTATGATACTTTGATAGATTTTGAATAGAAACATGGAAGGCTGACCCAAAGTCATTGGGCAATGAGTCAAACAGGTCCGGATAAGTTTATCATCAATAGTGTTAAGAGCATTGGAGGAAGATTTACTTAGTTTGGTGGATCTTGTAAGGTTACAGAGGTTTTATGAAATGGACATAAGGAAGTGAGAACAAAAAGCGATAAAGGGTTGAAAACGAAGTCCAACTTTATATGTATAAACTCGGGGAGTTAGAAATTTGATAAGAACAGCAAGAGAATCAATGTCATAAACAATTAATCATTTGATTTCACCTGAAAACAAATAATTAATAAGACAAATTTTGATTCCAAAAATGGAGAATATTTCAATGGCAACAATATACGGGCTAACATGTAAATCACAATTGATGCTAAGCAGTCTAATTTATTCAATATATGGACAAGCTAAGAACTTGTTAGAGAGAAAATAAATAGTTCTCTCAATATGTAAAGAAAGGAATAAAACATTAAGGTAGTGAGCGCAAGCAGTTCCAAGGTACCCATTAGAAAACATTTCTTAATCTAAATTCTTTGTCCTCACTGCAACATAGCAAGATGGAAAACATAATGGAAAACTAGAAAACATAAACAAGAACACTTCTTATCAACCAAGCCTATGGATCCTGCAAGCAATCACTTCATATCATCAACAGCAAATTAGATCATGCATGAGTTCCAAGACATCATTCTCTTCTAAGTTTCAAAGTACTATGTATTCAGCATTAGTCTGGTAAAATCCAACATTTACAATGATTTCTAGTGCGATATTTATCTGGCCAAGAGGTGGAACTGTTTTTTAGGGTTCAAATGTCATTTATGATAGAGTAATGCAACCACTAACGATAACCATACGAGCATAAGGCAAGAACATTTGTAGATACCTCTTTTTGTTTTAATAACTCTATCTTTACTTTCTAAGGATAAAACAAGTGAAAAGATTGACTTTAAGGCTTTATCATTATCTTTTACAATAGCGTACGTGATTTTAAATATCTTCTTTAGTGTAATAATAGCAATTTGCCCTTTGGGACGGAAAATAGGCCAAAGGTGGCAAGTTTGATATATTAAGGGAATAATTGCTCATTTTTGTGTTAAAGGGCTACTTTAGCCTAAGTCTTCTTGATTTAATTGTAGAGCGCTCTTTAGGCCTAATTTGCTTTTGGCCTTCATAATGCATCATCGTTGTCCCGCTTTCCCTTTGTTCTTTGCTTTGAACCTTTGTTTATTTGTTTTTTAACTTTAAAACCTTGATTGGGCTTTAATCCTCTATTTTAAGGCTTTGATTTTGCTAGCCTTTACAATCTCTTTTGTTGACTTTTGCTTTATCCTTTGCTTAAACCATTTGTTCTATTTCTTTATCCTTTAATTTCTTCGTTGATCTTTAGTGCTTGTGCTGATGCTGTACAGAAGGTTTGATTAAGTAATCATTGTACATGAAACATTGATTAATCTTTGGAATTCAACCCTTTTGTCCCTTTTCTTTATGCAGGCCTTTTTGGATCGTCATCTAAGGCTATGTGATTATCATTTTAAAGGCTGTGGGACGGTTTTTTTTTTTTTTTTTTATGATAACGCAGCGAGCACCGCAACAAACACCAAAAAGCTGACCATAAAAACACATGCGTATTGAGTCGGCTATACTTTGGAGGCTCGGTGGAGGGGGGCGAGAAGCGGTGAGGACGAAAAATGTATGCGAGGAGGAGGTACGCTGGACAAAACCTACCGAAAACAAGGTTTTCAGTCTGAGTTTTTGGCACGAAATGAGGAAAGTGGTTTGGAAAAGCTGCGATAATTTCGCGCACGCAAGGTGGTAAGCGGTTTTAGCTTGAAACAAATGCGATATCGCAAAATCCGCGGCACGTGTCCGAGCGAAAATACCGGTGCCGCGTGTGCCGATTAGTTTCATTGGAGTTTTTAAACGTGAACGTATTTGAACGAAATTATATCTTTGGGTGAAGATCAACGGTCGTGGATGAGCGCGAAAACGTTGGAAGTTGTGTGGTGAAAAAATATGGTGGGGCGATAGGTGACATCCTATTTTTTCGGAGCGGGGGAAATCTCGTCGGACGGGATTAGAGATGTGGGTTGAACGAGCCATCGGATGAGAAGGATTAACGGCCCCGAGATGTGTTGCGTAGATGCATGAGGAGGGATGGTCGGGGGGACTCTAGGATGGAAGGGAGAATGGTAGCCATTAGATCAGCCAGAAATATGGTCGGGAGATCGCTCGAGGAATAACACGGTGCGGAGGATGGGAATAACAAGGAAGGGGCTAAACAAAGGTAGGGGGAAGGTTTTGAGGGAGAAAGGAGGGCCGGGGAGCGGAGAGATAAGGGGTTGGATATAGTGGGAATTCACGAAGAAAGGGCTTGATAATCGTTGGATCTCCCCGGATCCGTGGTAGAGATCTGCTATCGGGAGAAAGAGGATGAAAGCTATTGAAGCGATGGGTAATGGGAGGTAACATGGAGAAGCGATTGATCTTGGTAGATCAACGATACGGGTCTTCATAGGTTGAAGCTGTACGGCGGGGGAAAGTGTAATGGAGAAAAAAGAATAGAATTTTCCGATGCCAATGAGGCTCGGGGTAGGTGATGGGGCATGGTCTTGTGGAGTAAGGGACCGGGGGTAAAAATAAAAAAAGGGCTATGGGTTTGCGAGTTAGCCCACGGCGGGGAAGGAGCACACGGGGAACCCCTAAGTTTGTGTGTATAATAAATGGGCGAATTCCCATGATACATAGGAAAAATGGAAGACGATTTTATTAATAATATATGTATATATATTTTTTGTAAATCTCTCACGAGATTATGTTATCTTGTAAATCATGGCGAATCACTCAAAAAAGGTGAATCACTGGTACAAAAATGGCGATAAGTTTTCTAGTGGAGTTCGGGGGTGGCGGTTCCAATGAAGATATGGTAGTTGAACCGAGGTTGAAGTGAACCATCGAGACCAAGCATGGCACATGGTGACTCGTGAGAAGTAGTTCTCGTGCGGTTGGAAAACGTTCTAGTTCTACTAAGTGTAATTTTATTGCTCATGCTACTACTAGCAACGATATTGAGGTTGGAGCGAGTTTGAGGAAGCATGGAAGAGGTAACGGTGGTGGAGGAGTACAAAGAGAACACGTGATGGAGGCTCCATTTTCCCTTTGGTATTTGAACTGCAAGATCTTATGTCCATTGAACCAAAAATTAGTTCAACCAACAATCAACTTCACTAAGTTGATTAGGTGCGAGTCAACTTAGACTAATCTTCAAAAACTATGCTTTGCATTATCCCATATTTATCACACTAATGCTACACAACATTGAGCATTTGCACCCAACTCTCATGCATGCACACAAAATTTTCATTAACATCTATAACCCTAACCAAGTGAAAATTGATCAACAATTTGCACCAAAGTTTGTTATAGTGTGGAAATTTCATAAGAAATTTCGATCCATGGTACCTTAAATAAATTTTGAGATAACCTCCACAAATTTGACCACAATAGAGCAAACTTGTGATAAATTTTAAACCTACAAATATTAGGATTCGTGTTCCTAGGAACAATCATAAGAAGTAGTTGACATATAGGTCGAGTTTTGAGCCTTGACACATTGATAATGCAATGGCTTAGGTCAAAACTCACACATTGAAAAGTCATCAATGAAGAGAAGACAATATCATTATGAATTACACATACTCCAAACTTCCTACCAAATTCTACTTAGTTGTCTACAACTCCACTATACATAATCTTATAGTAAATACAAAATCCACAAAGCCTTCTTCACATAGCTAATAAATGGCCATTGGAAGAGCACCCCTTATATAATAGTAAAAGTAGCAATCAATAGATTATTTCATATTGAACTTCATAGCCATAGCACTCCTATGTATTGTATGTTGTATTCAACTTGCATTATCAAATATAGATACAATCATAGTTTTGATTGATACATGTAAATCATACTTGTGCACAATGTTGAATGCAATGTCAGTCAAGGCGTAAAGTCGGTTTGACGTGTAATGATCTATGAATTTTTCATGCAAGTTATTATAACCAACAAAAGTTTGGGCCCAGTTTGAATGAGCAGTGGAGGACACTCTCTGAGAGGCAAACTAGAATTTGTACGTGTTCTATAGTCCAATCTCAGTCAATGTTACAATAAATCAAAAGAGTTATAGTTCAAGGTTACAAAACCACAGTAAAAATCTTCTGACAGAAAGAGGCAACGTTACAAAACCACAGTAGGCTTAGCCCAGCACCAATTACCTTGAACAACTCTAAACAAAACGATAAATTCATCTTTCTTTCAACTCTGCTTCAAACTGGAGCAATCTATTCTGAATTGGAGACAAGAATGACGTAAGATCTTTAATAATTGTACTTCTTTTGGAGTCCACGATTCCCTTGTCAGCGTCCAAAGACACGTTCAACTAACAAAAAAAAGACAAGGAAATTTTAAAATCAAGTTTTTGAATATCATATATGACTAGCAGACTTTAAAACTAGTTTTAAAAAATATCTATATAATACAACACAAAATTATATAGCACATCACATTGAATTTCTAGACAACAATATAAATAAACAATAGTACCAGCTGGGATCTTTGCTATTTAAATGAGGATAATTTACCAACATTGATTTACGCCATCCAGAAGCTTGACACAACAGATCTTAAGCATGACAAAAATTGAAAATAAAACTGTTTCTCAACATATGTGTGGACAAAGAACATCCATCTTGTAAACGCCAACACTTAGTGGTGTTTACTTATGGCCCACCCCACATTCTAAATAAATATAATCCAGAAAACATGTGTGCTTACATTCCTATTTCTCTTTCAAATAGTATTTTTCGTTTCTCCTTGCTAAGACCATGAAAGAGACCTATTTGTGATCCAGAAAACATGTATGCTTATATAATTACTACTCTTTCAGCTAGTGTTTTGGATTTCAACTCCACTGATACGCTCCTAACTCAAAGCCAGAAAGGAGCCATTTGTGGTTATGGATAGCTGATAACCGTTTGTGGCAATGGATAGCTGATCAAATGCTATCAGTTGGCTTCTAGGAGCTATTAGATGGCTTCTAGGAGCTGGTTTGAATACGATCAACTGGGAAGGTGATAAATATGAGGTTCATTCCTCTCATTGATGGCAGGAAAAAGCACGTGATCCATGCCAATGCACTACACTTGGTCCAACAAGCGAAACAAAATGGGCTTTTCATTCCCAAGTGATTTTACTCATGCAATAGAGGTCCTTACTTTAGTAACAAGCTATGATATAAAATTCATTGTGTAGGAAACACAGATTCATTGTTAAGCTTAATGTTTCCCACCTCAAATCATTGGAGTGTAGGAAAATTACTCAGCAAATGTGGAGCTTACTCCCCTGTTATATTTCCCATGTCGAGTGGAATTTGTGGTGGGAATGTGAAACTTACTTCCCTGTTCTATTGCCCGTGTCGAGTGGAATTTGTGGTGGGAATGTGGAACTTACTTCCTCGTCTTGGCCTTAACCCCAGATCTATCCCTCCTTGAAACATGATAATATCCAAGGAAAGATGGTCTCCCTATAAAATTCTACAAGGGTTTCTGAGACACCATTGGGAAACCTTTTAAACATATGCTTGGAAGCTCTTCATCTAGAACCACTTGCAGAGAAAACTAATGCAGGCATATTCAATATAAAGTTATAAACCACAACTCATCCAACAGGAACTCAATTAATGATCCCATGCTAATCATTCTACTTTACATGGCTTTCAAGACTCCTGCAGAAGTATTAACCACAAATAAATAAACACGTGGCTACTTAATGGGTAGATTCATTCTATATAACATTGTGGAAGCTTCAAAGCTATCAGGTGGGCTGGAGAAATCCATCAAGAAGATCTGCTCCTCAAAATTGATTTTGATAAAGTCCTACACAGATTAGAATGGTATTTTACTTCAGATACGATGACAGCGAGCCAGAAATGGTCCTTCAGAAAGGGTTTTCTTTGTCCAATAAAACATTTCATCACAACTAATGCTCTAGGTTAGCTAGAGTCAAGTGCAAACCGAAGGAACGATCCTTATCAGGTGCCTACAACATGTTTTAAAATCCACTTTGTAGATGACTCTGTGCTCTCTCTAGAATTATCCCAATCTCTGGATATAATGACGTATTGGATTTGGCCCAAGTTCAACAAAGCAGTGAGCATTATGTTCACCAAAGCATCTTTTAAGGTTCAAGCTGGGCATCTAACATTAAGAAACAACTAAATCCTAATTAACAATTACATCTGAATCAGGTCATTTTTTATTCAAACATGGATGGTATAACAATGTTGACAATGTGAACATGGAAGAACCTCCACAAGCTGGTGGAAAAGAGGATAAAGGAAAAGATGGTGGAAGCATCTACCCATGTTTTAAGATGTTGCTCCTACAAAAACATTGGAAATGTGGCATCATTGAATCTTACACAAAGGAAGGGTGATGCTTTGGTCAATTGTCGGTTTATTGTAATTAATGTTTATGAGGTATCATTCTACCATTGCTCTTCTATATTCCATTTTCTTGTTTAGTTTGTAGGTCGATCAAGTTCTGCAAGTGTTCATTTGTACACACCATGTAATTGATGTCTATTTGATCCCTAAAGAGATCAGAGATTAACCACTGATAGCCACTGGCATGATTGGACAGATTAACAGTTTGCGCACAAAATATTGGCAATCACTAGCAATCACAAAATATCATCTTCCTTGGTTATCTCTTCCTCTTCTTGAATTTTGTAAATTATATATTATAAAAAAACTGAAGAAACAAGCTAGGAAGTGTTGTGATCTTTCTTGTTAAATTATAGAGAATCCTCATGACTAATTTGGGATTAGTCAATTTGTTGTCATGTGCTTTAGTCAATCTGTATAACTAAAGTTTAATCTGTATAAGTTGTATTGAGGTTGTACTAATACAGCTATGGAGTTCCCTGACAAACTAAGGTTAATACTTATAAAAATGACAAACCCAAAAGGGACAAAATTTTCAGAAAATGCTCATAAGGTCATTTTCAAAATTAACAAACTCTAAATTCACACATTGGGGAAAAACAGACGTCCAAATTTTCCAACACATTAAAAACTCATTAGTTCTTTAGCTCATGTGCACATCTTTACCATGCCACCTTGTATTTAGACGGGCCTAAAAATATCTTACAATGTTTATTTCTAAACTAGCATAGATCATCTTAAACCCAAACCCATTAAGCATACAGAGAGAGAGAGAGATCAAACAGGCACATGTTAGTCTACAGGCATAAATGTCTCGCTTGTTAATGGATCAGAGTTAAGATGAATATATGCTAGGTTTTTGTCTTTTTAACATGATGGAAATTAACAAACAACCAACCTTTTACTTTTAACATTACATGCCAAACCACAACTAGTTTTCCATTGTAGTTCATTAGAGCTAGCATTACCACAGACATAACACATCTATTCCACCAAGGTTGTAGAGTGTGCCTCACTTCAGTGCAATCATTGATCTTCTTAGTATTTACTTCCAATGAACTAAGAACATTGATTTTACCCAATACCAGTCTACATCTGCACCCTTTGATACAGATCTACCCAGGACTAATGTTTCTAGCAATACCCTAAAGGGGGTCCATCTATAACAATGCTCTAAAGGTATCCACAAAACAAATGGTAAACCACATACCTCACTCTCTAGAATATCAAAACAACATAGAAAGAAACTGACAACATGATAAAAAGGTAACTCGCCAGAAATATTCAAGCAATTTATTACTTTCAATACTTTTCATATACACACTTGCATATCTTCCAAATCACCATAAGAAGCCTCTGGAACATTTAGAGTGCCCTGAATTTGCTTCATTTCCTCCTCAATCAACCAATCACCTGTTTCAAACCAAAATCTAACTCAGATTATAGACCAACCTTATACATTTCATAATCATATAAAAATATTAAATAAGCCTCACCTTGAAACTTCAAGGCGATCTCATAAGAGTAACCAATTCGTTTCTTATTGCGCACTGTCACCAACGATGCCTGAAGCAATGTTCAGTAATTATACTCAGTTCAACATGAATTCAAGGGCTCACGAATAATTTATACACAACATTCTCTACACTAAAAAATGTTTAGAGGAAGTTACATATCAAAATAAATGGAAGAACATGCAATTGAAACTTGTTCCTATAAATCTGTTTCCAGGCTTTTAATTCAAGTAAAATTGAAACTAACATTGGTTAATTAGTTTTCACATAGATGTCTTCCCACAAGCTAATGTGCAAAAAAGCTAAGTGAATTGAACTCCTGCCTCTGAGTGTAAGTAAAAGGTTACTCGATCAGCGAGCATTTAAGGTACAAGGCTATTATTATCTCATAACCTGCATAACATTAATCAAGCATTCCACTTTCTTTCTGAAGGGGTGGGGAAAATAATTGCACAAGAAAGAGTTTTGGATGCAACCAACAAAGAAGAAAGTACTAAATGCCCAGTCAACATGGGGAAAATAGGAAGAGTTTCAAAAATATCGAATTTTGCAGGATGGCCTCGGGGGATTCTAACAAAACAAAACAAAAACAAAAAGTCCCGAGAGAAGGAAAACATTGAAAAACAGGCAAAAACTGATGGATAATTAAAGAAGCAGGTTTGCAAGGATACTTAAAAATCCCACAAACAATTATAATCACTATTTGTGAAGTTTTCAGAATAACAGGAAGAAAATCAGTCTTCATCATGACTCAAAATCGCAAAGGCAAAATCCATCCAAACCAAACAAAAGACCAAGTACAAGAGCTCGTAGAGAAATAAGCTGCAGCTTTTCAGCTTAAGCAATGTATTCATAATTCCTCTGGAAAATAAGGAATGACTAGCAAACAGTTATTTAAGGCGGCTCATCCAAAAGATTCAGGTCGATCCCAAACCTGCTAAAAATTATACATTACGATATAAAGGGCCCATTGTTTTAGCAAAAGATTCAACCCTAAAATAATTTTAGTGAAGCTACGCCCAACACCAACAACATCACATTTTGGCTTTCCTAAGACTTATGAAAAAACTAAGAATTAAATCTTCAGGGGAGGCATGAAAACAGACATCCAAGATTTTGTAGCATCCTAGGATGCTTGCCAAAGAAACACAAAGAATTTACTAGGGGCATTGCACAATGTAGCCTTTATTAATCCCATCGCATATTTGGACAGACATTTCAATGAATTTTATTTTTGGACTTCCAAAAGCGAGCAACAAAACAGTGAGTAAGGTCATTGTAGATTGTCTTTTAAAAGCAACTCATTTTCGTGCCTCCACTCATCCTTTCACTCCTTTCTCAATTTCCCAAGCATTCGTGGATAATATCTTCAAGCTACATAGTATGCCAACTTCCATTGTTTCAAATCGAGACCCCACATTCACCAACAAATTTTGGCAGGAGCTGTTTAAACCTCATGGTACACAACTAAATATGAACACTACATATCATCCTCGAACAGATGGTCAAAAAAAAGTAGTCAATAATTTCTTAGAAACATATTTGAGATGCTTTTCCTTAAAAGGTGGCACCTGTGGGCACAATGGTTTCCCTTGGCTAAATGGTCGTACAATACCATTTATGATGGAGCTACCAAAATGACATCATATGAAGCAATTTATGGCCAAAACCCCCCATCTATGGCATCCTATGTACCAAGAACATCCAAGTTTCATGTAGTAGATAGAACACTTCACAGTAGAGAAGCTATCATACATATCCTCAAGGAAAACTTGGATATGGCACAAAATCAAATGAAACAACAAGTTGATTAACATAGATCTAAATTTTATTTTCTTGAAGGGACAAATCTAAACATCTTACTTTTTTTACTTTTTCAACAACTATCATCAGAATCTGGTTATGAAATTGTTGATGAAATTGCAATCTTGCATTGCTGAAGTTGCATTTTTAAATACCCTGAAAATCCCCTGTTACACCTGAAATATACAATCTCAAATGCAATTCCAGCAATTCTTTTAAATATTTGGCCAAACTTTAGACAAAACTGGTCAGAAGAATATTTGTAACAAGATTCAAAAAAGAGTAATGTGTTTAGACTACTGTCTTTTAAATCATAAACAAATCTTGGCAATTAGATTTCATTTCAAATCCATTTTCTCAATCCTTTTTTCTAATGCATTGACAAATAGGGCTGCAATTTGGGTTTTAAGTATTATGCTTCTCTGCATTAGCGAAAATCAAATAAAAATATACTTCATCCTCAATTTGTTGAGAGGAAAAAGAGAATCCAAAGAGACCCTTGTTCAACAAATTGGACAAAAATCTACCATCTGAAGTAGATCATGTAATATCTTCTATAAGTCGATCCCCACAAACATTGCTCTATTCGGCATGTCATTTACATGTGATAAATATGTTATATTACACTTTAAACTAATGGGTTTTTACCATTCACCCTTTCTTTTGATCTTGGATTGGATTTACATGTGAGACATGGTTTAGAGCATGACATATCCCACAACACACAGTTCTCTTAGGCAGTTAGTGCAGACCCCAAGCCATAATGAATACCTCAACCTCATTAGCACAGAGTTACGATCGAGCAATGAACCCATGCTGCTAAGGAAATCAAAATGAAATCAGATTCTCAAATCTACGCATGGCTGACAGAACAGGCCACATTATTCCTCTTGTTCCTCGGCACCTGCATCATCCATCTCTTCATCATTTACCTCATCTGCTTCAGCATTTTCTTCTTCTTCCTCAGTCATTTCTGGTGGAGGTGGAAAAGTATTCCTCACTGTTTCAAGAAGTTCATCAACAGTTGAGCTTGACATTCTCTCTTCACAGTCTTCTACTATCTGATTCACAAAGAATTAGAATCGAATTTCAAAATTAGAAATTCAAATATCTAGCGTGGTAACTTTATAAGCTTAAAACCTGATCACAAAATTGATATAAGAGAAGATGGATAAGAACACCACCAGATGGACTTCAACAGATGTTGAAGGCCTAAGATTCAGAACTTGAAGCCTTTCTGCTTTTGTAAGTGAAACTTTTCAACTTTCAGCAAAAAGTCTTGCACACTCTCGAGAGTTTGGTTGCATGCTGCAGATTCAACCAGGTAGTCAAAAACCTGTATTAAAACGAAAAAAACAATGATGGTGGTCATCTTTCATTATATACCTTAACCCAAGGAAAGTAAAAAGTTACTAAAAACATTAGAATGAATTCGTATAAATAACCGACAAATTCAAGGTTACAAAAATTTATTTACCTTGCATTCAGAGTGAGTTGCAGAGCCAAATGAGCCCAGGGGATCTTGGGTAGCTCCCCTGGACCTTAATAGCTCAAGCACTTCGAAATTTGATAATAGACCTGAATTAGCATCCTTTCTGACATAAGTAAAAACAAAGCAAATTAGGTATACATATGTATTCTGACAAATAAAACATAATACAATGGCTTAGCATGTACTCTTTGAAGGGATGACAAATGCATCCATTTAAGTTAAATAGATCAGGATGTTCTGTGTGAAAGTGTGTATTTGTTTTCTTAGTACAGGAGATTTGACATTTTCAACGTCACCAGCTTTGTGATTCATAGAAAAACTTTAAGAAACTTTTATTCTTAAAACTAATTTACTTAGATAGTCATTTGAACAGAAAATTTTACATTTTCATAACGTATGGAGATGCAATCCTGAATAGACTGCCAAAATAATTATGATGAACAAAAATGTACAATGTCGGAAGGTAGGTACTTTATAGCATCCCTAATGTGATTGAAATCTCCGGCTGCTATTCTCCTTTCCCACCTAAATGAAAACAATTAAATGTTAAAAGCAAAATGATATATTTTAATTCACAAATCACATCTTAACAATTGCATTTGCATGTCCAACCTTTCTACCTTTCAGGCCATCTTTCTTTTATATACTGCACATCTAACACACCTTGCCTTCAAAATTTTAATATAGATAGTTACGCATTTAATGTTTTCTACTTGAACATGGACAATGAGCTCTCCAATGTGAATATATGACATGAAAACTTCTGGGAGACCCACAATCATAGCTGGACACATGCACCTGGGCTACTTATATATTTATTTGACATACTGCCACAAACCCAAAAAAGATGTGCCTGCCCTTGCTACTTAGATAAGATAACGAGAGAGCTTCAGATCAATTAAGTACCAGCCAATGTTGGCATGGGAAGCAGTAAAGAAATCAATGTCTCCACAAAAATTTGTATACACTGAAAGTAAGTGAAGTAGATAGGCGTTGTATCAATCAGTTTGGGATTTGGTTGATGTTCTTGGAAAAGTTTGTGGAATTGAGTATGAATATTGGCACCTCTGGTGTTCATAAATGCAACTATGCTCGGTCTTCATAATTTCTATTACACTCACATCATTATATATTTATTGTAAAAGCAAAAGAAAGAGAAGAATATAATTTTGAAAGCATGGGTTTCATGCTATATTTTATTTCTGTCAATTATGTCAAGCATGTTCTTCATGCTCTAGGATTTATCAAGTCAAGATAGTCCTTGTCATATGTATAAGACCCTTATGGGCACATTGTATCAAGAAAGGAACATTAAATTTGATTTTAAAGTGTTATTTTTGGACTCCCAACACCAAGTTGACCCTACCAATGAAGTCGGCCTAGAAGAAGCCTATTCGACCTCACAAGATAAGTATATATTGGAGGAGAATTTGACCTTATGAAGGCAAGAAATAAAAGGAAGAATCCAAGCGAAGAAGGACAAGTCTGAAATCTGACCTAAACTAGCTCACACGTGCAAAATTTCTGGAAATTTGTTTGAGTTGCAGGGCCGAAGATTGCAGGCCGAGTTGCAGACCTGAAGCAAGAAGCCAAAACCTTGACTATAGCAGATTGGAAAGATTCCGACTCTTGTTGACTTTGACTCTTTTAAGAAGATACTTTGGAGGAAGACTTTGACTCTTTAAAGAAGATACTTTGGAGGAATGCCTTGATGTTTGGTGGAAGTCCTTGTCTTGTTGTTGGGTACTGGTTGTCTCATTTTGATTTGGTTGTATAAGAAGAAGAAGAGTTTGATTGGGTTTTCCCCTTATGAGAGGGGTTTTGCCTTGGCTGAGAGCCTAGATATTGTGTTCTATTGTTCTTCATGTTCTTTTTTATTTGATAGTTGCTTGATGAAGAGAAAACAAAAGAAGATAATATAAATTGAAATTATCACAAGCTATTATCAAAATAAGAAAATATTTTCTGCCTTTTGATTTTCTAACATGGTATAAGAGCTAAGGTGAGAAAGGAAAAAGGAAGCTTGAAGATCATTTGTGATGAGGATACAAGGAAGAGTACTAGAAAAAATACAAGGAAAGGCATAAGGAGAAAGCTCACCATTCATCTTAAAGGAAAAAAAAGACATTTGAAGTTATCTTGGAAGTGTTAGGGTCCTATAAATATGGGATTCATAATTTTGATTTGATTTGACTATAAATATAGGATTCATATTAGCTTGTTCCGAG
The DNA here is from genome assembly GCA_034641835.2 of Pinus albicaulis. Lineage (NCBI taxonomy): Eukaryota > Viridiplantae > Streptophyta > Pinopsida > Pinales > Pinaceae > Pinus > Pinus albicaulis. The sequence goes on along the minus strand of CM076584.1, from coordinate 754,706,213 downwards.
CACGCTAATAAATAACCATACGTCTGTATACTCACATACAACACTAAAGGTCACTATGCTTACATAACATAGTCACCTAGGAAAATCAACCATCACCAGATCAAATCATGTCAAATACAAATGCGCAATCATGGTAAGATCTATAAATTGAGACATGTCACAATCATTAAGCATCATGTCAAAAGTACCAAACACACTTTATCAATATCAATCAGCCTTAAACACAATGACATATCCATATGAATGTCTCGATCACCTGCACACGCATTTTCGGTTAAAACATACAAACTTTCCCGAATAACAAATCTTACTAGCATCTACAATACATCTACAAAACTAACATTTTCCAAGTGACCATCTGATTTCATGCTTAATTCCAGAAATACCAGAAATTAGTTCACAACGACAAGACAAATCATAGATCCATGGATTTAGAGTATAGACCGAATTCCTTATACATAAATGAAATTATGTGTATCTCAAGCATAGTCACATCTATGAGCCTTCCTTTGCGTGAATGAGGCTCATACCTCTACTGTAGATCAACAATGTCATATACTTAAATCATATTTCAATAGATCATAAACTCACAACATGAAAAATAATCTTATAGGAGAGAGGTTCTTCCTTTGAATGAGAATCCACTTCAGTCATGTCATCAACCTGTAACTATCATGATCATCAATATGATGTCATCCATCTTTCATCAAGGGTTGGACTAGAAATATAAGGGTGACAGGCTGATGTGAGCCCAGAGCAGATCGTCGACAGGGATATTGAGGCCAACTTTCAAAATTAATGCAAGGGAACGATGGATTTGGGCAAGGTTATCTTATGGATCCAAGCTATTCCGCGGCTAAGGAGGATGTACAAAACTGATGCTCCTGTCAATTGAAGACGAACTGAGGCAGAAAGTGAGATTACCCAAGAGGACCATGTCCAGATCAACCAGCCCGTCAACCCAATCGGTAACAAAAAACATATGTGCCCAAGCCTCGTATGCAAGCCTCGTATTCTCTCGTGGGTTTTTAAAACTACCCATATTCTTTCCATTTACCTTTTCAAGGGCTATATATATATATATATATATATATATATATATATATATATAAACTAAACTCTACGCTCTGTTCCGCGCGGTATATACCAAAATAAATGAGTTTTGTTAATTAGTTCATAATTTTTTACCTACGACACTTTGAATTCAAAATGGAGCAAAATGGAAACAAACATTTAAAAATATTACACGTTGAAAGTCATAATTTCCTGTATTCGGGTTTTATCCAATTTAAATACTAATGGACGAGGCATGGTCTTTTTGACTGGTTTTTCTAGATCACACCGTCATTTGAGAATTACAGAGGCAGAGTGGGAGATCGGGCAAAGGCTCTAGAAATTTATTTTCCTGCAAAGATTTCCGTCATTCGCCGGCTTGATCGGAACATAAACTCTCAAATGTAGTCATAGTTTTTGAAACACCAGTCCTTGCATAGAACTTTCAACTGTTGGGGCTTTCGAATTCCCACAATTTGGGGCTTAAAGGTTCTGAAAACTCTCAATCTTCTGGTGTACAAGAAAATGGTTTGGTGAAAATATCATAGATTCCCTTGGAAGGGTTTAATTATTTATACAAGAAGTACACTCACGACGTAGGGGATTTCACTGCATGTTCTTGACATTCACTTTTGGAATTTGTGGAAAATATGATTGTCTATCTCTTCATAATTACTTCTGATTTAGAGCTTGACCATTTTAATATGTTAGTGTATTTCATCCCAGTTACTATTGTGGCATCATAGGTTCATCTTTCTTTTTACAAGATACCTACAAATAACACTGTGTGCGGCGATTGCGCCCTTAATTAATCGGGGAGCAACACAATGGAATGCAGCCAGCTTATAACACTCTTAAAATAACCCTTTGTCTGAGGTTATTCAGGCGAGATATCGATTCTAGCAAATTCGCCTAGCACTTGTACCTGGCCTCAGCTGCATGAAACGGCTTACCTACAAGAGCTCCCAAAAGGAAAAACATCTTTTGGAGGGTTTGAACCTTTTAGAGTGTATGAAACACCTCCGCTTTACTACCGAACAAAAACCCATTCACTTTGTCAATGGTCTTGAACAAATAACTAAGCTCGAAGCCATAAGTATAGGGTTCACAAAATTAGGGTAAATGGCAGTTGATGTAGTGGGTTGTTCGCTCACTTCCGGATGTTATCGAATCCTTCATTTAAAATTCGCCTGCATCTGTCTGTGACTTTGTATATCGCAGTGGGTTTATTGAGTGGCCACGTCTTATCGCGTTTTCTCATAGGATTTTTATATCCCTAATGTAACAATATGCGTAACGAGCAAATTAAAAAAAAATGGGTTAGTGGCCACCGCTAGAGTATCACAAGGAAGCATGCAAAGTTGTCTGATTGAAACTCGAAGACTCCAAAATCTAATGAGGGGAATTGAAGACACAAAATCCCTATCAAAATGTAGCCATAACAAAAAAATCATTGGCACACTGCCAATTAACAAACAACCATGACAAAAATGTAAGTCTCCCTTAAGGGGTGCAACAGTAATAAACAGTACATTTCATTTTTTATATACCAAATTTGGCTTTGCTGCAGATTGCCATCGATCACATAAAATATGCTTATTGGCAGTTGATGCAGTGGGCTCTTCATTCACTTACCAATCTCGTTGACTTCTTTCATTAAAATTTGCCCCTATCTCTGTGTATACTAAAATTAGGTTCTCAAGATTATATAGTAATATACTCTTTCTCTTCATACGTGTTTTTTTTATATTTCTATTCATGTAATAACATGTACCAGTACAAAAAATACTTCATAAAAACATAGGAGTCATTAGTGGCCATTGCTGGAGGTTCATGAAGAGGCACAACAAACCATCCTCTTGAAATTCAGGAAAACCAAAAATTTGATGAGGATCATTATAGACTCAAAGGCCCTATTGAGGTGTATCCATGACTCAGAAACTCAATTTCACAAGGAAGTCCAAGAAAATAAATACTTCAATATTACAAAGCTATAGCTCTTAGGGCACACTTTCCAATCAAATAACAGGTCTGAGTCTTGAGATGTCTCATAGCAACAGATCATAAAAGCAGTAAATCTGCCTTCTTATCTTCCAGATGTTTGTTAAATCACTCAACTAATTCAGCTCTATGCCATGTCAAAATTCAAATTAGCATGCATAACTAGGGCTAGAATATACTGAATCATGAAGATAATATTTGCTGAAGATCAAATCTGCAAGTACACAAAATTTGGACTGCTGGAAAACTTCACATATATAAAAAAACATCAACTACAGGTACATACCATGACTTTCTCAGAAAGCTGGTACAAGTTGAGCTCTCCAAGAGTCCAAACCCTTGCCAGGGAAACCATAAGAAAACCTAGCGTCCATATCACTCCACTAAAGATCCTCAGCAAGCTAGCATACACATCAGCAAGTTCTCATTGGCCATTCACAAAGCTTGTGTGCCAAAGATCCTCAACAAGCGAATGTACACATCGGGGGCATCCTTAAATTAACAGTAGATTTGAATGTGGGGGCATCCTTGCTTCCTTCTGCTGGACTAGTTCATTATTTTGATGAAGGCAAAGGGTTACAGACTTCTGTTGGACCTTCTTAGGCTTCTAATGTCCTTGGTGATATCTCTCTGCAGCTCTAGTGATAACTTGGCTGCAAAGGAGTTTGGGTACGGGGGCGAAACACCTGACTCAGCTTCCCCCACTCCTTTCTTGTTTACCCCCACTCTGAAGACATAATAAATCACAGACGTGTTCCTTATACAGGAGAATCAAAGTTCAAAGTAGTCACGAACTTGTTCCAAAGTTCAAAACAGTCACGGACTTGTTCCAACCCCTGAATTAACTAGTGCCATTCCCGGATCGGGCCAGTGACATTCCTGGATCGAGGGCGATTGGAAGAAAACCCCGCCTAAATTCCTTGAAATCAGGGCGATTGGAAGCCAATTCCACATGCATTCCTGGCAATCAGGGTGATTGGAAGCCAAGCTCGCCTGCATTTCTGGAAATCGGGGGCTATTGCAGAAAAACTCCACCTCAAAACAAGGCGAATGGACGGGTTTCAAAGTTTATCTGCTTATTCTTTATGGCTAAAATATAATAATTATTTTATTTTAAAATAATTTCTGGGCAACTATGGAAAACTATAGAAAATGGGTTTAAAATAAAAATTCGCCTCTAAAAAATGTAAAACTCCTTAAATTTCGCCCCTGGGCTAAGATTCGCCCCTAAAATTTTCCTTGGTTACAACAAAAAAAATGCATACATAACTGAAATTTGCATATGTACAAATGAGTGTATGCCTTACTGTGTCAAGAAGTCAAACCACTTCTTACCAAGCCACTTTCACAATGACTTTTGCTGCTGAAATCTTCTTCATGTGAAACATCTATTCTCACATCAATGATGGAATCTTTAGTTCCAATTTCGCTAGTGTTTCTATCCTCTTGCCTCATGTGCTTGGGATGATTAGTTGGATGCAATGTCCAACATTGGGAAACAACATGTCCCTTCTTCTGGCAATGTGTACAAGTCTTTTGCACCTTCTTTGCAAGTTGCCTTCGCCTCAACTGCTTCCTGTATGCCTTCATCCTCTTCCAACATCTCAAAAAATCATGGTTACACAGACCACAATATGCATAACAACTCTTTCTTCCATTCAAGCATGTCGATTTGTCATACCTTGCAGAAACATAATCAACTTGACTATGGGAAGAATTATACCTCACATGCTGTTTTGCATGTCCATATTTTTTACCTTGATGAGGAGAGGAAATTGTACACGTTCCATCTTTCTCTTGAAGACTAACATTAGTGTTCATGTCTTGAAAACTATCCAAATTGTCATGCTCACCATAAGCTGCATCTCTACACACATCTTGCTGCAACATAGGCTTTAAACAATGGCAATCAACTTGAAAAAAAACTTGACATGTTTGTGGTTTAGAACTTGTGACAAAAGTTCTTATTGAAGTTGTATCACATACCTTCATGGCTTTGGAGTTTTCACCATTAGATTGAACATAACCAAGACCAAGTTTCTTAGGTATCTCTTCAACCAAAATAGTATCAATCATGCCTTGTGCATTTTTGCCTAAACCCTTGCCTTCATAGCCCATTTTAAACATTAACTTGGACCCTATACCTCTAGTGTGCTTTTCAAATGAACCAACACATCTATCTGAAGAGGAAATTGAAGACAAATTTGAGTGAATTACCTCTACTTCACGCATGTTCTTGGTCAAAGCCTCTTTGGCTTGATGGAGCTACATCTCCATCTCATGCATTATTTGAAGAAGTCCTTCTTTCTCTTGCTCCATAGCAAGCAATTTCTCATGAGGTCTAGTGATTTCTCTTCTATCTTCAAACATAATTTGCACCATATCCTTCAGGATGTAGAAGTCTTGCTTCATGTCTTCATCGAGGAATCTTGTGAAGGAGGAGGATTTGGAAACCTCACTTGAATAAGTTTTCATTATTAAAATGAACTAAAGAACTTCAAGAAAATTCATAAATCTTTAAAAAAACAATTGACAAAGCTTTTGAACAAAATGGTTGTAGAGTCAAGCTCTTCTTCAAGCAGCATTTTTGCAAACACCCTCTTGTGCTTCAAGGGTTTCCTTGAGGTCCTTTGGGTAAGGAAGATGCCTTCAACCAATCTTCCTTCTTTTCCTCTTCTTGATTTAGCTAACAATAGCTCTCCCTTCACCTCTAGCAAACTCAAGCAACAGTCAGTTTGCAAAAAATCAAATCCTTTGCACTGTTTAAACACCTTTCAAGTCAAAAAAGAAAACTATTGCTCTGTCAATCAAACAACCATGTGCTCTAATACCAACCTGATCTAAAAATGGGTTGGATAAATTTTTATGAATTTCAAGAACCTCCCACTTAGTTAAAAAAATAAAAGATCTAGATTGTACTTGAATTTTGCGGAAATTTTTACTTGAAACAGGTGTATGTTTTTTAAATGTTTAAGTGCTTTAAGTCCATTTGTTTTTGCTGAAATTAAACATGTGAAACAACCATATAATGCAGCAAATAAAAATCAACACATAACAAAAAATTTAATCTAGGAGTTTACCCGAATATCATGGGCTACGTCTCCTTGAGCTCTTGTCATCTTGACTTGTCTCTTTGGGATTGTGGAAAAAAATCTTTTACAAGTTACAAAATAAACTCCAATGGTTATTTGAACTTGTTAGGTCTCTGTAACAAGCAAGATTGGCAAAGTCCGATCACAGAGTTAACATCATTTCAACCAACTTTGGGATTCTAGGATCTAGCCCTCCTGAATCCGGAGAGGGATCTCTCCAATATGTACAAAGATGGATATTGTCTTTGAAGTTTGGGGTGATGATATTAGGCTAGTTATAAAGGCCAAGGGGTTTTGTTTGGTTTTCTTAGATGGTTGAGCATAGTTGCTGTCTGAGACGGAAAGATATATATGCAAATAGGTTCAAAGGTGAGAAGTTGCAAGTAAACTAAAAAAGCTTTGATTCTAAAGAAAGATGATGGCAAGTTTCCAATCCATTGGGCTATGGAGTCATAAGGGAATTTAATTGAAACAACCAGGTTCAAGATTAATCTATGGGGCAAGTCATCTAGGCCTAAGGATCTCTTTGAAGTTTGATTTATGGAATGGGGTGATACAACAAGAAAGGGAATCAACAGATGCAGAACAAAGAGCAGCCCAGGATCTGGTAAGTACTTTGAAACTAGCCAGCCTTTGACCAGGCACTTAAGAAAACATAGAAGCAAACTAGGATCTGGTAAGTGCTTTGAAACTATCCAGCCTTTGATACACTTCTAAAAGAAAACAGATTAAAAACAAAGGGAAACTTGAAAGGCAACCTTTGGAGCAGAAACTAGTGGGCAGGGCTCACCTTTCTCCTCATCTTAGTTTCTCCTTTACTTAGTTACTTTCCAAGACAATCACCAAGATAACACAGAATGGCCTAAGATCTGATAAGTGCTTTGAAACTATTCAGCTTTTGGCACATCCTAAGGGAAACAGACAAATAGTTGAGCAAACAAGAAAGGGACTCAGGGCTAACCTTTGATTTCCTCAATTCATTCCTTACACAACATATATGAAAGTAACATTTAAAAATAACATTCAGCGGTGACAAAAATGAGGGAACGCCAACATCTCTGTACCTAGACTGAATTAAATCATTTCTAAATCACACAGTAAGAAGAAAACATTGGGATAAAGATTTTTCAGCCAGAGAAGGTTACTGGTGTACAGCAAACTCTAACACTGTTTTAACTGTTCTTTATAGTGGAAAATGAAACGCATTGAAAACTGAAATAAAAAAATGACAAGTTACAGTGAGAATAACATCACCATCGGCATAGACCAGGATCCCATAAATCAGCTTGTATTGATCGTTTCAAACCGGTTACAATCTTCAAATCCAATGTTTTAATACATCTCTTCTTCACAACCTAACCTATTGGTCGCAAGCAGAGCTCCAAGAGCCCGTGAAACCACTATTTACAGTCAAGAGTTTTTCACTCAGAAATGGTTACAGCGCTTCATCAATTACATTAACAACCAACTAATCCAACCCCTCACTCATCTTCTACTGAGGTATTTATAGAAGAATGAGGAGGTGAGATCTAATTAAAAGATCTCAAACACAATCAATGCAGAATTAATGTATTCCTGACCCTGAGAAGTTTGATGAAGAAATTCTACAGGTGTTATATTGCATTAATGTGTTTCTACTAAAAAGTAAGCTCGAAAAGAGCTTATATTGACCTTTGAGGCTCTGCGTACTGTTAGGGTTACTCTGCAAACATTCTGTCGTTGAAACCCGGTGCAGTAATAACTTCTTTGGTTGCTCGAGGCATAATATCTGATCCTGTTCAATAAATTCATCCTCTGTTTGAGCTTTCTGAGGCAATAGGTGGCACTGTGGTGGTTGAGGAATCAATTCGCCTCGAAATATGGCGGTAGAGGCGGTCTGTATGCCGAACACTTTTAGGTTTTGCTTTAATCCATGTTCTGAGCCGGGGATTAGGCTTTCGATAACTGTCTTAGCCGTAATCCCCGCCAATCTTCTCACAAAACCACTGATCTGGTTCATTTTATCTTTAACCCGATACTCTTTCTCTGCTCTGATACTGGCGGCCTTCTTAAAGCTTTGCAGGGACGTGCGGAAACCAAAGCTCATGAAACTTTGTAAATATCTCTGTTCTTCTCCGCATGATCAATCCCATGGACAAACTGGGAGGATTGGAGTCGTCAGTCTCATCCTCCAGATTTCGTAGAATACGAAGAAAAACCCTTTGAAAACCTGCAAAAAACAAGAAAAATGAGGAAATCCTGCGTTATATGGGCAAACTGCATCGGAGGGCGTGCGGGTGGATGAAGAAATCGAAACCGTCGATCACATCGCGATCAACGGTCGGGAGCAATTTTGAAGAGTTAACGGGACAAAGGTGGACCTTTCAATGGAATCAGGAGAATAAAGGAGAGCCGTCGATCTACGGAGATCGACGGTGGGGATCGGCTATCGAATGCGCAAGAAAAGAATTATCGAGCGGGCGAGTTTGTTAACAGGTGAGCGGGAAAGGCAAATAGGGACCGTCGGATAGGGGGATCTAGATCCGACGGCAGGGATGAATCCCGCTGCGGGGCCACGGGACAAAGCTTAACGCGCGGGGAAAAAACTTGACACGGCGGTTTTGGAGTGAGGTGGAAGACACGTGTCGGCCAGCGGGTGGAATCGCTGGCCGACGGGGGGAAACCGTTTTAACGCGAAAAGCGGTGCGGGCACAAAACCACGGGTTTTTGGAAACAGGCGTCGGGGACCGGGGGGGGTCCACCAGGGGAAGATTGACTCCGCGCCGTTGATCTGTGGGGCAGATCAACGGCGGAGTTTTAATAATATTTTCTTCGTTGGAAAAATAAAACAAACCCGTTTTCGCATTTTACAAAGGTTTTCAATGTTTTTTGGGTAATGAATTATTTCCGAGGTTTAAGCGCCTGGCGGGTTTAGCACGCGGTTCTGGCGTGGGGATATATGGAGGGAGAAACGGAAAGGGGCTTAGCCTGAGGGGCTAAAGCCTAACGCATAGAAACGCATGTTTCTATGGTTTTTTGAATAAATTTGCAAAAGGGGAAGGGTTCCGATAGGTCAAAAAGTGGGTTTTTGACCTTAGGAAATGAGGTTTAATAGAGGAATATGGTATATAAATGGGTTAGATAAGGTTCTTTATGGGGGAAAAGGGGGAGTTTGAGGAAATGAGGAAAAAGGAGGAAGGGGAGAAGAAAAGGATGAGGATGCAACAACACTTTGATTAGGATTTTCATGGTATATCAGAGCCAGAAGAGAGAGAGAGTATGTAGAACCAACAGTAATTTGGACTCTTGTCAACAGACTTCAAGTACCAACAATTTTTCGGATTCAAACTTGTTTCTTGAAGGCTGCAAAGAACATTTATCCACCAACTGCTATAATTGAAAAATATGGGTGGCTAACAGTGGCTCCACTTGGGGATGGCGTCTTCTTGAAGATGTCAAGAATTCAGACTTGATTTCTCTGGGATGCTGACTGGTGTCTGATGTCTGATCATTTGCTCTTGTTTTTCTTCTGGACCAAGCAAGGTCAGTTATGAAAGAAAACTGAATTACATCAGTACAACTTCTACCTACCCCAATCCTACTGATCTAGCATTTTTTCTTCATCAGAGTGCATTTGGATTGGCAAACTCTTAACAAACATTTTATTCTTTTGACAGCAGTAAATCTAATCTACTTCTACTCCTTATTTCTCCCCGAACTCGGATTTGAACAGTTGAGTTCAGATATTCCTCTACCTACTCTACTGTTTGTTGGGATTAAACAGTCCAACAAACTTTCATTCTCTAAATTCTACAACAAAAATATAAAAATAGCTAAGCCAAGATTGAACTGTTTGACTTGCTATGATCTATGGCATAAAGACAAGCTGCACATAGATCATTATTTGCAGAAAATTTAAAATCAAAACAGAAGGCTTAAGATCTGAAAGTTTCTTATTATGGCCTTCTTTTTTTCTTTCAGCTCTGTTTTTGCTTTTTCGTTGAGCTGTGTCTTCCTTTCCTTCTGGTTCAAGTTTTAAGCTGATTAGAACCAGGTCTTCACATTCTTTGACTCAGAATTTAAAACAGCTTTGAGTCTTTGCTTTGGAAACTTTGGTTCAGATTTTGAGTTTGTTTGAACTTTAATTTCTACCCTACCCTATCTACTGATAAGCCAAGATTAAACAGTTTGGAAAATCAAATTTGCTACCCTATCAGCAGAAAATTGAAAGCTAATCAGTCAAGATTAAACAGTTTGACCGATTAGAAGTGTGTTTCAAGGAGTGGCATTTAGGCTTGCACACTTTCATATTCATTTCTCTTTTTTGGCATGGGGCCTTGCCTTTCTTGTTTTTCATTTCTGCCCTCTTTTCTTTCTTTCTTTGTTTTTTGTATTTTTTGATTTTTCATAGCTTTAAATGCAAAGATGGATGAAGTATTTACAATGAAAAAAGGTGAAAAGGCTTCAGAACATGAAATAATTTTTAAGAAAGATAATGCTTGAGCATCCTGCCATTGACAGGACCCTCAAACAATTCTGCTCCACTCAATTCTTGTAAGAAAAATGCATTGTTCCCGGCAACTGAATGAATGGAGTAAGGGCCAAGCCATAGATTGTCAAATTTACCATGCTTTCCCTTGTCTTCTCTTTTGGAATCCCACCTTAAAACTTTGTCCCCAACTTTGAAATTACTGGCCTTTGTTCTTCTGTCAAATATCTTCTTAATATTGTCTTGCTTCTGTAATGCTTTGTTGTACACTTCCTCTCTGGTCTGCTGAAGATGAATGGTCTGATTTATTCTTCTGATTATGTCATTTTCTTCAGTCTGGAGCTCTTGAATTATTTTCATAACTGGTACACCAAGACTGCTAGGAAAAATTGCCTCTGTACCATACACAAGCTGGAAAGGTGACATACCAATGGATCTCTTCAGAGTCAGTCTGTCAGCCCACAGTGCATGGACCAGTTTGGTGTGCCAAGACTTCTTATTGTCTTCCAACAGTTTCTTTATTATGTTCACTAAGCTTTTGTTGGAAGACTCTGCAAGACCATTACCTTGAGGGTAATAAGCTGTGGAGTGCCCCAATGTTATTTGATACTTATGACAAAATTCAACCATTTTCTTTGACCCAAATGCTGCTGCGTTATCTGTGATGATCTTGGTAGGACAGCGAAATCTGGATAGGATGTTGGTTTCTATGAATTTAATGATGACTGAATCATTGGCCTGTCTACAAGGAATGGCTTCTATCCACTTAGTGAAATAGTCTGTGGCAGTAAGGATCCATCGGTGCTGAGCAGAAGATGATGGGTGGATTTCTCCTATGAATTCGAGTCCCCACTGTTGAAAAGGGGCTTCAACGGTAATTGGATGCAGAGGAAGGGGTAGCAATTTTCTCTTGCCTTCAAACAATTGGCATTTATGGCAAGTAGTTGTCAGTTTGTGCACATCAGGAAAAAGAGTGGGCCAATAGAAACCAGCCCTCAAAATTTTGTTGGCTGTTGACTTCCAGTATAAATGGCTTCCACACTCTCCTTCATGGAATTCCTGCTTAATTTTTTCTGCATCAAACTCAGGCAAACATTTAAGCAATATACCACTAGCATTCTTCCAATAAAGACATTTATCAATAATGCACTAGTTTACAGCTTTTAACTTTAGGAATCTTGCCTTTGTTTTAGATAAACCAGGAGGTGTGTTTAAATTAAGCAAAACATAAACAATATCAGTATACCAAGGAGAATTCACAAAATAATCTTCAACAATAGGAGTTGAGAATTCTTCCTGGTCATCCAAAGTATTTATCATATTAATATCAAGAACTTCACAATTTGATTCAGCCATTAGCCTGGCTAGACCCTGACCTTTGATAAGCTTTGTGGGTTTAATCTCTAAATCATATTCGAGAATAACAGCAATCCACTTACCTCTCTTACCATCTGGATCCTGGGTTAAAAGGTCTTTTACCACTGAATTTGGGACAAAGGCAATGATATGTGAGTGAAGGATGTATACCCTGAAGTCTTTCAAAGCTTTCACCAGGGCAAAAGCCTGTTTTTCCATAATATTATACTTCAAAGGGGCATCCCTCAATGCCTTGCTGAAGAACGCAATGGGCTGCTCTTGTCCTTGTGGGTTTTTCTGTAAAAGGACAGCAGCTATAGTATGTTCTGATGCAAATGAGAAGATATAAAAGTCTTTCGAGAAATCTGGACTTATGAGAACTGGTGTTTTGGTTAATGCTTGTTTAACCAGTTCAAAGGATGTCTTTGCTTCCGCGGTCCATTTCACCCCTTGCTCCCTCTTCAACATGTTTGTGATATTCCTAAGGAGCTCAGCCAAGTTTGGGATGAACCTTCTTAAAAAGTTAATCTTTCCTATGAAAGACTGCAACTCTTTGATATTTCGAGGATGAGAGATTTGCAATATGGCTTCAATCCTCACGGGATCTATCTTTATACCCTGCTCTGAAATGATATGTCCAAGAAGCTTACCCTCTTGGAGTCCGAATAAGGTTTTCTTGGGGTTCAAAGATATCCCAAACTTTCTGCACTTCTCGAAAACTTTCCTCAAGTGTTCTAAATGTTCTTCATCTGTTTTTGAAAACATAGTTACATCATCAAGATATATAATGATGAAGAAGCCTAATTCCTCCGAGAATGCTATGTCCATGGCTCTTTGAAAGGTTGCTCCCGCATTCATTAAACCAAAAGGCATTTTCACATACATGAAAGTGCCCCACGGCGTAGTAAAGGCTGTCTTTAATTGATCATCAAGGTGAACTAGGATTTGGTTATACCCTGAATAGCCATCTAGCAAAGAAATTCTTTTAGACCCTACCACCCTTTGTAAAATATGATCCATCTTGGGTAAAGGGTAGTTATCTTTTAATGAAGCTTTGTTTAAGTTTCTAAAGTCTATACAAAGCCTGATTTCTCCAGTCTTTTTCCTAACTGACACCAGATTAGATACCCACTCAGAATATCTAATAGGGACAATAATACCAGCATCATGCATTTTCATAATTTCCTTCTTAACCAATGGCAACTGGACAGGGTTTATTCTGCGCGGTTTTTGTTTGAATGGTTTTTGGTTTTCTTTAAGAGGGATTTTGTGCTGTATTATTTCAGTGTCATAGGACTTGAGATCTTCGTAACTCCATGCAAAAACATCAGAAAATTCTTTAAACAGCTCCAAATATCTAAGTTTAATGTGAGCCGGTAAAGTTTTAGACAGTTTAATCAATCTCGGTTTCTCCTTATTGCCTATATTACATTCTTCCACTTCAGTTTCCACAGGTTCCAGTTTTGGTTTGTTGGCCACATCATCAAAATCAAACAGTTCTTCTAGGGGGGCCAAACCCTTGGGCAGACTATCAGTACTAGAATGCAGAGTTTCCATTTCTTCTGTTTCAGGTTTTGGACTTGGTTCTGTTTGGTGCGTGGGCATGATAGTCTGAAGGTTTATATCTACCAGCTGTGGAGATGGTTCTTCTTCACCAAGAAAATTTTCTTCACTGCAGTCTGAATCATAATCTGAATCTGAACTATAGGGTTCAAACTCATTTCTGAATTGCATGAAGTCTTCTATTTGTTTATCTCCATCGAATACCTGCCAATACTTCTTGTTATCTGGGATAGCTGGTCTGAATTTTATCTGAGAGGTGTCATCATACAACATTGGGCAGGTTCTAGCAGCAAAGGCTAAATTGTGGGCTGCAATGTTTTTCTTCCTTGGGACGAAAGATAAGGTGTACTCCTCAAAAGTTTTCAAAAGATCAATGACATCATTCCTGTAGGCCCTAAGTCTGGAGTGATTTGCATTATACTCCCTATTGACTTGCCTAATGATTAATTCAGAATCCCCATATACATCGATTCTTCTGGCACCTAGTTTTTTTAAAAGATGCAAGCCCAAGAGGAGGGATTCATATTCTGCTATGTTATTGGAACACTGAAAGTTTAGTTTGCATGAAATGCATTCTGTATGATCTTTTTTAGAGTTAGTGATCCAGACACCTGCACCTGCATTTGTTTTGGTGCACGACCCATCAAAATACATAGTCCAGAGAGGCAGATTTTCAGTTTGAGGAATGGACTTTGTATTGTTTGATTCCCCAAATTTTTCATCAGGTTGAGGACTGTCATTCTGACTGCCAAGTTTTGAGCTCACAGGATTGATAACTAGGATTTCCAGATCTGTGTTAAATTTGCTAGGACTTTCAGACACAGTATATTGTTCTGGAAATTCGGCATCATTTTCCTCCTTTTTAACCCCAGCCATGGACTCTTCCGGAATAATTTGTTCCGTGAGCGTTTCATTATTGAACATGATAAAAGAATCAAGGCTCGTGTTTATAGCATAGAGTGGGGAGTTTTGAGGCCGATCCTGACTTGTCACTGTGTACTGCATGTGTGATTCCCCGTAAAGTCTCCTAGTATGATTAAAAACAGGGATAGTTGCATAAGTCATATCCATCTGCATGGTTCCCTGCAGTTTAGCACCCCAAGATCTTGATAAAAGCATTCCATACTTTGGGGGGACATCAGCCACAACAACATCCATGACTAAACACTTGGCTGGGATCTGGGATAAGTTAACACAGAGATCCTTTATCAAACCTAGACATTTAACTCTGCTGGAGTCAAAAGAATATAAATCTTTATAAGGTCTGGTAATTTCAAGACCCAGGCTTTCCATTACAGCTTTTGGCATTAAATTATGGGAAGCGCCTGAGTCATGCATAGCATTGTGCATAATTTTGTCATGAATGTTTAAGCTTACATAAAAGGGAGGGATAGGACCCTCCTGGAACTTTCCTTCAATCTCGGGACCAAAAATAAGCTCTGGTTGGTCATCATTAAGGTTGAGGGTGTCTTCATTATTTTCTAAGTTCAAAGCCTTCAAAATTTTGGACCTATATACAGGCTGGGCAGACAACTCATTTAAAGGGACAGAGATTTTGATCTTTGAGATTTCCTGTTCCAGGCTGAAAAGGTTTAGATTCTTCAGAGCATTAACTTCAGCCTTGTTTACTGCCCCTTTATCAGCAATAACAACTTGCTGATTTGGTTTATCTACAATTGAAGCAGTTATTTTTGCAGGAGCACTAACTGAGGTGCTAGTACTACTAATGTTTGCACTCTGTTTTTCGATGTTTTGAGTGTCTTTCTCTTTATCTTTACCAGAATCAACAACCACCGTTTTGTCCTTTTGTTTGATTGTCTTAGCCTTGGGTGTAGCGCTGTTTTGAGAAGGTTTGTCAGAGGTTTTATTGTTGGGTGTTTGTTGATTAGACCTACTTCTGAGTTCATATTCCCTTAAAGGTTCTATGACAGCGTTCTCCATGTTTTGGTAGTTGTTTTCAGCATCATCTCTTCTGTCATCATAAGGTGTATAAAGACCTTGTTTATTATCATAATGAACCTCAAATTCATCATCACCTACCCCAAATAAGTTTATATCATCTTCCTCTGTTATTTCATTTGTTTCCTCAACCTCACTTAAAAAGTTCTGATGGAAGGGAGGGATGATCTGCTGATCATCTTCCCTGGGTCTGTTAGGAGGCTGATTTCGTCTAAAATTCTGATTCTGGTTTTGATTTCTGTTTTGAGGAGCATTTTGATTTATACTCGCTTGCGCCCTCTCTAGAATGCTCATTTTCTTCATCATTTCTTCCATCATCTTTTCCATCTTTGAGCTTGAAGTGGAAGGGGTGGATTCCTCTCTAAAAGACACTTTCTTTTCAGCTTTCATCCTTGCTCTTTTCTCCATAAGATTCACCTCTACGGAAAGGGCACCTCTTTGCATATCTTCAAGGGTTGCAAAGACTCTTTCTCTGAGTGAATATGTCATGTCTGGATCAAACCCTTCAGGAAATTTGTTTAAGGCTGATCCCTGAGGAGGTTTCAGTTCAGGGGAAAGTGCATTATACACACTGTTAAATCTAGTACAATAAGCTTGCACACTTTCCCCGGGGTTCCTATGGAGATTGTTATAGTCAGCAAGGACTTGGAGAGGGTTTTTCCTTACTTCCCATTTGTTTAAAAAAATTTGATGGAAGGCTTGAAGGTCGTTGATACTATGGGGGGTTAATCCTTTAAACCATTTTCTCACATCTCCCCCCAAACTTTGAGAAAACAATCTAATTTTGACAGATTCATTATCAATTTCATTTCAGTCGAAGTAGTCATTCATCTTGTCCACATGTTGAGATGCTGTTGTGGTATTATTAGCATCATATAATGGAATTTTGGACTGATAGTCCTGTGGAAGATTGACTAATGGTACAGGAAGGACTAAGGGAGCATACCATGCTGCCATGATATGTGGTGGGGGTTGGTTTACAAGTGGAGGTGTGGGTTGAAGTGGAGTGGTTTGGACAGTGGATGAAGGATGAACATAATTGGATGGAACAACAGTAGATCTCTGAGCTGATCTTGGGTGAGAGACACCTAAATTATGTAAGAAATGTAAATCAGGTGGTGTTGATTCTCTATTCCCTAGAGTCCCACTGGTTTCGGGAGATAGAAGGGTAGGCTCAGAATCTAATCGATCTAAATCACCAAATGACCTAGTTCTGAATGGATTTAATAGGTCAATTTGTGATTCCCAAAGAGCTGCAAGGTTTTTAGGGACTGAATTGGCTCTTATGAGTGGTCTGAAGATAGTAGAGGATTGTACCCAAGGAGACTTCCTAAGAATTCTTTCTGGGTTGTCCACTATTTCGGGAGGATCTGGGTCAGGATGGGCTCTAGTATGAATCTTTTTAGGAGCCACAATGTTTATGGGGTTAGACCCAATCTAAACAATAAAATTTCAACCAGATATGACAATCTTTAGATGGTTAACTAATCTGTTTTCTCAATTCGAATCCTACAGTCCTTTAACTGAGTTTGAATGATTTTATAACGACAAGGGTTCTTTCCAGTGGAGTCTTAAGGTCTGTTCAGGATGGTGGAGTCGCCAGGTGGAAGGTTCAGAGTGTTTTCAAAGGAATGCACTGTCCACCACAGTGTTTGTGAAACATTCTTCTTCAAGGATATCTCAAAACACAACAAACTCTAACCAGAGATTGACTGGGAGGGCATTCACTTGATGTGTCACCCCTTAAAAGAGGATGAGATCCAGAGGCTGCCTGGCCCTTTCCAGACTCTGTCTAAGAGTATAGAGTAAAACACATCAAAGTCGTATACAGATATCAAAACTAGTGTTTTACTACCAATCTACAATGTTTTTGGTATTTTCGGAATTGTTTATATTTGTGGTCTCTTGAAAGAATGTCCTAACTTTGCCTCAAAACTTAGCTACGGTTAAGAAACAAAGACAGTCTACCCTTGTGGCTAAGCTAGCCGATTTTCCAAGGTTAGATAAAGACTTAAAAGAACCCTAGGATTGACCTAGTTTGTCACTGATCCAAACAAGTTTTATCGTGATTACCATTCTTTGGTGGTGCTTGGAAAGGCTGCTTTTTACTCTCAAAATGTTTATATGAGGATTCTGAGGTAAGAGTCCCCAGCGGAGTCGCCAGAAATGTTAGGTCTCTGTAACAAGCAATATTGGCAAAGTCCGATCACAGAGTTAACATCATTTCAACCAACTTTGGGATTCTAGGATCTAGCCCTCCTGAATCCGGAGAGGGATCTCTCCAATATGTACAAAGATGGATATTGTCTTTGAAGTTTAGGGTGATGATATTAGGCTAGCTATGAAGGCCAAGGGTTTTGTTTGGTTTTCTTGGATGGTTGAACATAGTTTCTGTCTGAGACGGAAAGATCTATATGCAAATAGGTTCAAAGGTGAGAAGTTGCAAGTAAACGAAATAAGCTTCGATTCTAAAGAGAGATGATGGCAAGTTTTCAATCCATTGGGCTATGGAGTCATAAGGGAATTTAATTGAAACATCCAGTTCAAGATTAATCTATGGGCAAGTCATCTAGCTCAACAGATTCTTTGAAGTTTGATTTATGGAATGGGTTGATGCTAAACAAGAAAGGGGGCCATCAACAGATGCGTAACAAAGAGCAGCCCACATCCGGTAAGTACTTTGAAACTAGCCAGCCTTGGACTGTGCACTTAAGAAAAACATAGAAGCAAACTAGGACCGTGCTTAAAACTATCCACCCTTTGATACACTTAACTCTAAAGAAAACAGACAAAAACAAAGGGAAACTGAAGGGCAACCTTGGAGCGCAAAACTAGTGGGCAGTGGCCTTCCACTCTTTCTCCTCATCTTAGTTCTTCTTTACTTAGTTGCTTTCAAGACAATCACCAAGACAACACAGAATGGCCCAAGATCTGATAAGTACTTTGAAACTAGTCAGCTTTTGACACATCCTAAGGGAAACAGACAAATAGTTGAGCAAACAAGAAAGGGACTCAGGGCTAACCTTTGATTTCCTCAATTCATTCCTTACACAACATATATGAAAGTAACATTCAAAAACAACATTCAACAGTGACGAAAAGATGAGGGAACGCCAGCATCTCTGTACTTAGACTGAATTAAATCATTTCTAAATAACACAATAAGAAGAAAACATTGGGATAAAGATTTTTCAGCCAAAGAAGGTCACTGGTGTACAGCAAACTCTAACAATGTTTAAACTGTTCTTTATAGTAGAAAATGAAACAAATTGGAAACAAAAATAAAATAACAAGTTACAGTGAGAATAACATCACCATCAGCATAGACCAGGATCCCATAAATCAACTTGTATTGATTGCTTCAAACCGGTTACAATCTTCAAATCCAGTGTTTTAATACATCTCTTCTTCACAATCTAACCTATCTGTTACAAGCAGAGCTCCAAGAGCCCATGAAACCACTATTTACAGTCAAGAGTTTTCCACTCAGAAATAGCTACAGCGCTTCAGCAATTATATTGACAACCAACTAATCCAACCCTTCACTCATCTTCTACTGAGGTATTTATAGAAGAATGAGGAGGTGAGATCTAATTAAAAGATCTCAAACACAATCAATGCGGAATTAATGTATTCCTGACCCTGAGAAGTTCGATGAAGAAATTCTACAGGTGTTATATTGCATTAATGTGTTTCTACTAAAAAGTAAGCTCGAAGAGAGCTTATATTGACCTTTGAGGCTCTGCGTACTGTTAGGGTTACTCTGCAAACATTCTGTCGTTGAAATCCGGTGCAGTAATAACTTTTTTGGTTGCTCGAGGCATAATATCTGATCCTGTTCAATAAATTCATCCTCTTTTTGAGCTTTCTGAGGCAATAGGTGGCACTGTGGTGGTTGAGGAATCAATTCGCCTCGAAGTATGGCGGTAGAGGCGGTCTGTATGCCGAACACTTTTAGGTTTTGCTTTAATCCATGTTCTGAGCCGGGGATTAGGCTTTCGATAACTGTCTTAGCCGTAATCCCCGCCAATATTCTCACAAAACCACTGATCTGGTTCATTTTATCTTTAACCCGATACTCTTTCTCTGCTCTGATATTGGCGGCCTTCTTAAAGCTTTGCAGGGACGTGCGGCAACCAAAGCTCATGAAACTTTGTAAATATCTCTGTTCTTCTCCGCATGATCAATCCCATGGACAAACTAGGAGGATTGGAGTCGTCACTCTCATCCTCCAGATTTCGTAGAATACGAAGAAAAACCCTTTGAAAACCTGCAAAAAACAAGAAAAATGAGGAAATCCTGCGTTATATGGGCAAACTGCATCGGAGGGCGTGCGGGTGGATGAAGAAATCGAAACCGTCGATCACAATGCGATCAACGGTCGGGAGCAATTTTGAAGAGTCAACGGGACAAAGGTGGACCTTTCAATGGAATCAGGAGAATAAAGGAGAGCCGTCGATCTACGGAGATTGACGGTGGGGATCGGCTATCGAATGCGCAAGAAAAGAATTATCGGGCGGGCGAGTTTGTTAACAGGTGAGCGGGAAAGGCAAATAGGGACCGTCGGATAGGAGGATCTAGATCCGACGGCAGGGATGAATCCCGCTGCGGGGCCACGGGACAAAGCTTAATGCGTGGGGAAAAAACTTGACACGGCGGTTTTGGAGTGAGGTGGAAGACACGTGTCGGCCAGCGGGTGGAATCGCTGGCCGACGGGGAAAAACCGTTTTAACGCGGAAAGCGGTGCGGGCACAAAACCACGGGTTTTTGGAAACAGGCGTCGGGGACCGGGGGGGGTCCACCAGGGGAAGATTGACTCCGCGCCGTTGATCTGTGGGACAGATCAACGGCGGAGTTTTAATAATATTTTCTTCGTTGGAAAAATAAAACAAACCCGTTTTCGCATTTTACAAAGGTTTTCAATGTTTTTTTTTTTGGTAATGAATTATTTCCGAGGTTTAAGCGCCTGGCGGGTTTAGCACGCGGTTCCGGCGTGGGGATATATGGAGGGAGAAACGGAAAGGGGCTTAGCCTGAGGGGCTAAAGCCTAACGCATAGAAACGCATGTTTCTATGGTTTTTTTTTTTTTGAATAAATTTGCAAAAGAAGAAAGGTCTCGATAGGTGAAAAAGTGGGTTTTCGACCTTGGGGAATGGGATTAATGGAGGAATATGGTATATAAATGGGTTAGATAAGGTTCTTTATGGGGGAAAAGGGGGATTTTGAGGAAATGAGGAAAAAGGAGGAAGGGGAGAAGAAAAGGATGAGGATGCAGCAACACTTTGATTAGAATTTTCATGGTATATCAGAGCCAGAAAAGAGAGAGAGTATGTAGAACCAACAGTCATTTGGACTCTTGTCAACAGACTTCAAGTACCAACAATTTTTCGGATTCAAACTTGTTTCTTGAAGGCTGCAAAGAACATTTAGCCACCAACTTCTATAATTGAAAAATATGGGTGG